>JALIRH010000005.1:40537617-41189284 GCA_023055505.1 Callipepla californica brunnescens | reverse complement strand
AAACGACCAAACTCCCGTTTTGCCTTTGGTGGCTCTATTTCCACGTGGGTATTTTTCTTTCCATGTGTCCTTGTGTGGAAGGAAGCGATGCTGTGGGGTTCAGAGCCCCACTGAGGAGCTGAGCACATCACACAGGGCTATGCAGACCAACGTGATCATACTCTGAGACAAAAAGGCAGCCGAGAGAGGCTGCTACTTTGGGATAAGTGGGGCTGATCTGAAGAGGCACCGCTCAGACAAAAGCCTCAGCTCATTTCCATGGTTACTGCCACGCACCCCCTTGAGCGGAGGATGTCCTTCTCTCGACGCTAACAGCCAGCAGCGATGCACGGCATTTCGCTGGGCAAAGGGCAGAGAAACCATTGGGTCGGGGAAGGAGAAGAAAATGTGGGTTTCTTTTTGGTATTCTTCATGTTTTTCAGCGCACCCATTGGGCACGACGGCTCTGCCACGGGACGAAGCGTCCTCAGAGATACTGAAGCAGAACCTAATGCTCGCTGGTCCTAAAAGAGAAAATGCTGTTTCTTGTCCTCGGTGACTACAGAACGGTGGTTCACTTTGAGCCATGTTCTTCACGATTCACTCTGTATTTTTATCTCCCCAATAACGTGACCGCAGCGCTGACAGTGAGGACTTCCCCAGCTGCCTTCAAACTGTTTGGGGCACTGTGGGGAACAGTGATCAGCAGAAATAAATGGGCCTAACCCAAGCAAAAGCACCCCGCTGCCAGGAAGAGAAGGAATCCAACTGCACCTCCGAGCAATTGGAAGGAAAGGTCGTCAGGAGTAGTCAACATGGATTCACCAAGGGGAAATCATGCTTGACCACCCAGATAGCCTTCAGCGATGTCAATACTGGCTGAGTAGATGGGGGAAGAGCAGTAGATGTTGTGCACCTTGTTTAACATCTTTATCGACAACCTGGATGAAGGGATAGAGCCCATCCAAGTCTGCTGATGACACAAAGCTGGGAAGAGTGGCAGACACACTGGAAGGCTGGGCTGCCATTCAGCGACACCTGGACAGGCTGGAGAGTTGGGCAGGGAGGAACCCAATGAGGTCCAACAGCAACAAGTGTTACAGTTGCACCCAGGGAGGAATAACCTTATGCAGACGGATGAGGCCGGGCTCTTCTTGCTGATGCGTAGCGATAGGACAAGGAGCAATGACCTAAAACCTGAACACAGAAAGTTCTGTACTAACGTGCAGAAGAACTTCTTTATGGTCAGGGTGAAGGAGCAGCAGAACAGGCTGCCCACAGAGGTGCTGGAGTCTCCTGCTATGGAGATATTCAAGACCCAGCTGGATGCCGACCTGTGCAACCTATTGTAGGGTGCCTGCTTTGTAAGAGGGGTTGGACTCAACAATCTCTTGAGGTCCCTTCCAACCCCTGCGATTCTGTGAAAGCAGCTTGGGTGAGTGGGAGCAGAAATGCTCTGTGAGATTGTTTCCACCTCGACAGCCTGGCTGCGTTGTGTGCCCAGTTCTGTGCAACACCTCCACAGCGTTCCCTTTAGGGCAAAGCATTCTGTTGCAGGAGCGCTGTGACGGGAACGTCACCTCTGACCCATCTTGCCAGGAAATCACCACCCAAACCACAACCAATTGCCTTTTGTCATCAAACCCACAAGAAACCGCAGAGCACGGTGTGGTTTCTACATCCTCAGTGGGGGCAGCTGCACCTGTGGGGCCCCTCGAGAAATCCCCTTCACTGGTGCAGGAGGAACTGTGTCTGCGGTGTAACTACAGCTCTGCTGTATGGCTCTGCAGTCACAGAAGGACCGAGCTGGGAGGGGACACACAAGGATCCCTGGGTCCAACCCCTACACAGCACTACCCCGAACCCAAAGGAAGGTAAAGAAACACCAGAGCTATGGGAAGGCTGCTTGAGTTAACCCCAGGGAGGCCACCAGGATGGGCCCATCTTCCTCCCCTCTAGATGGAGCTCCAGGAGAAGCCTGAGGTCCCTTCCCAACATGAAGGAGAGAGGATGAGGCTGCAACCCAATCTGTTTTGAAAAAAAAAAAAAACCACCAACCAGGGTGAATCACAAGGCAGCACATGGTCAGACTCGTTATTTCCTCCTGCAGCACTGCCCATCACATGGCACTCGAGAGAAAACATCTCCCCCTCCTTCAGTGGAGCCCTTCTCAGCCCAAAATGGTGCCCCAGTGCCCGCTGCAGCTGTTGCTATTGAGACTGATGGGGGCGGCCAGAAGAAATGATTTCTTCTTTGAGATTTGCTCCAGGATCAGAGAGGTTTTCTTCCTGCCATGGATACACTGCATCTCTGGCCACTCTGCGTGCAAAAAGCACCAGGAGTGAACAAGCTGCAGATCCCTGGGTCATGGGGGCTGGCAGTACCAAAACAGCCATCGCAACGATGCTAAATTTGACTCATCGAGGCCTATCTGGGCTGACACAGAACTCCACCCACCTTGTTTTTATTTCCATACGACGGCCGCGGACAGCACCAGAGACAATCCCCATCTTTGATGGTGTCCGCTGCCTCAGCCTTTTGAAAAGGCTTTGAAAAGCAGCGCTCCCACAAAGACACCCCTTCCCACCACCCCCTTGATAGCAGCATAATGCACAGAAGGCTCCTCAGTCTTGCCGTTAAATAAGAGATTCCCCTAGCCAGGCGTGAAATGGTACAGGAGCTCACGCAGAACAGAGCCTGTTCTCTGTGGCCACTTGTTGCTGTGAGAACACAAGACAAACCCTGTTGCTGAAGCCCAGTGCTGTATTTGTCTGCGTGGTGGCGAAGCCAAACAAATTCATCCCGTTTTGCCCTCGTGAAACGCGGCCCAACAACGACCTCCACTCTCCCTCCTGATCTGAACCAAATTGAGGATGCTGAACGAGCTGCTTCGGTATCCTGTTGGCAGAGGGAGCCTGGAGAGATGGGGATGGACTCATCAATAGAGGGTGCACTGATGAGACAAAGGGTGGTGGTGATAGAGAGGGGAGATGCACTGAAGGTGCCCCATCCCTGGAGGTGCTCAGGGCCAGGTTGGGTACCCCAGCTGGGAGGGAGCAAAGCGACAGATGTCATTTTGGGAAGTGCACATGGGCTGAAAACTGAGTCCTACACGTGGTAGCAAAGCACTGGCACAGGTTGCCCAGAGAGATGGTGGGTGCCCCGTCCCTGGAGACACCCAAGGTGGGGCAGGATGGGGCTCTGAGCACTGATGGAGCTGTGGGTGTCCCTGTGCACTGCAGGGAGTGGGAGCAGATGCCCTTTGAGGGTCTCTTCCAACTCAGATGTTGAGCATGTGCTAGAGCAGAAGCAGACCTGCAGGCTCTGGAGTAGGTGGTGCCACCTTGCCTCCCTCTGAAGGAATTAGGTATCATGTGAGCTGAATAAGAAAAGGATCCAGATCCAAAGTGCTCAAAGGCAGCACTGCCGAAGGCAAAGCCCCATATCACAGCCACCACTCTGCAGGAGCTGCCAGCATGCTTGTGCAACTCCTCCACCTCTAACATCGCCCCCTAAACCAGTCCTGGCTCCTCCACTAACAGCCAATCCTAATAAACAGAAGCTGGGAACTTTCATCCTCTTTTTAGCACGTGGCACTGCTCAGGATCCCACATCTGGGGACACGTGGGGGCGTGCAGGCATGCCTGTTCACTGCAGCAGAGTTGCACTGGATGACCTTTCAAGACCCCTTCCAACTCAAAACAGTTGTATGATTCTACAAATCCTGGCAGTGCCATCCAGGACAGCAGCGAGCGCACATCAGACCTCGGGTAAATGCCCCAAAATCAGCCCAACGTGCTCACCCACAAGATGGAGTGAGAGCTGGCTGATGGCAAACCAGAGCAGCCACGCACTGACCGGACTGGCAGCAGGGACACCAGGCGCAGCTCAGTCTCTGCAGCAGACCTCGCCCCATGTGTAGTGCTGTGCTGTGGGAAGGGAGCAGCCCTCGCAGTCTCCACGTGATGTTCTCGGAGGCATTTCAGGTGTTGGATGCTCCGTAACGAGCCGGAGGAACCAGTTATAAATGGCAGATGCAGAGATGTTTATTCGGAGTCGAACAACGAACACCAGCAGAGCCCCTGACTTGTGATCCTTGCTGGCGTGGGCTGGGATTAAAATTAATGAGTGAAAAAATAATAAAGGCAGTCACCCATGCTGCAAGCAAGCCATCCCAACTCGCGTCCTCAGTGCTTCTGACTGCCAGGTTTGGATCCAGACAGAATTAACCCACGCCATCTCCCCGCTGCAGGGAGATAGGAACATGGGCAGCCAGCAACCATCGTCCAGGCCACGTCCCGCTGCCCTGGGGACACCGAGGGATCCACAACAGCACAGAGGGAAGGAAAGTTTTGGGTGAGCTGATTTAAGGATGCTTTAACTCCTCTCATCCCAGATTAACCCCTAGGAACGCACCGGCAGCAAAGCCGTCTCGCCTGCTAGTGGTTGTTTCACACCGAACATCTGTGCTTTTAAGCCCCGGATTTTCAAATCGGATCGATGCGTTTGGAAGGGGGGAGAAAATCCCCAAGTGCTCGTTAGTGTTTCACCAAACAGAGACACCATCACTCCTTCCTCCCCACCCCATCGCTTCTCTTCTCCTCCCTCTACGGGCAAAGCGGGTCAGGAGATTGCAGGGAACAAAGAATCATAGACCCACTGAGGTGGGAAAAGGCCTCTAAAGGTCATCATCACGGATGTAGAAATGAGGGAGTGCAGAAATGTGCCATTCACATAACGCTGGGTGTGTCGTGAGCTCACAGCTGGGACAGGGAGAGCGAAACACGGGTGCTCTGATGAGAACATCCAAACACTGCTTTGGCAGATACTGCTTCTGTTAATTGAAGATGCTGCAGTTCTGCGACAGGGAGCAGAGCTTGAGCCCTGTAATAGGAGTGGAATAACTTTACATAAGATAGCCCGGGAGGACTGGGTCTGACCAGCCAACATTTCTGCATGTGATTTACTGCTGCGGATTACAGGGCTGCACACACTGCTCCCGCGGCAGGTCCGGCTCCTGGGCACCAGGCTGAAACCAGCTGGGACACAAAGCACCAACTGAGGTCTTCCTCCCACGTTCCCACGTTCCCCCGTGACCTTGCTGCCAGCCTTTCCCCAGAGCTGCTTGAAGGAAAAGCAGCAGGGCTGCAGCAGGTAACGCTGTTTCCCAGGGAGTGAGATGCTGAAGTACAGATGGGTTTCCCCAGGAAGACTCTGCGCGCATTGGCAGCTCATAAACCAAAGGAACAGCCCACCAGCAAACCACAGAATCACAAAGGTTGCAAAAGATCTCTAAGACCACAAATCCGACCCCAACCCACCCTCATGGTGCCCACTGACCACGTCACATCTCCACAGACACCTCCATGGTGGAAGAAGATGTTGGAATCTCATTAAGAACACAGACGTGCACACTGATGCACTTCCACTGCTGCTCTAACACGGTACCTCAAAGCAGACCCCGCTGTAAGAGGTGGCAGAAGCGCTCCCGCACTGCTCCTGACCCTATCAGCACATGCTCCATGTTATCCCTTTCAATGCCCTCCCAGCCCTCTGCCAGCTCTCAGCTGCAGCAGATTTTCCTCCTGCTGACGCCTGTCCTCGCTCTCGCTCTGAAGATGAAACATTTCTTTGGTGACAGCCAGGTCTAACGCATCTCAGACTATCGGTAGAGAACTGACGTGCATTTCAAGTCTGATTCCCCACCAGAGGGGCTCCAAACATCCCAGATCAGTGCAGTTTCACACATCTCGGCATCTCTGCTCTCTCTCCTCATTCAGTTTCTCTGCTTAGACCTCAACGTGGTGCTGCAGACGCTTGAACAAAAGCCGTGCAATGAGCTGCTGATCCTCAGGGTCCCCAGATCACTCTGTGGTCCTACCATTCCATCCTTGGAGACTTCAAAAGCCACCCAGGGGCACCATGCCTGAGCGGGGGTTGAACCAGATGACCTCCACAGGTCCCTGCCAACCTCACCCAACGCATGCGTCCGTGATTCGAACTGAGAAACCTTCACGTTGCTCCCCTAATTTCTCAGAACCACTCTCACTGGCTCCAATGTTAAGCAGCAGGAATTAGTGCAAAGGCCAGGGTGGGACTCAAGCAACATTTCCATCTGCTTTGGATCTTCCCCACGAAGGTGTTGCAATCCAAGCAGAGCAGGTAAGTCAAATCTACCTCACGTGAGAGAGGTCACGCTCAGCCACAAAAAACATCAACCAACTTGTCAAGAGGTCCATGTCAACCAACTCGTTATCGGGGCCCAAAGGTTGCCCCCACCCTGAAGTGCATCCACCCAGAGCGAGCCCTTGGTACGTCCCCACTGCTCAGGAGCAGCCCTGCCTGGAGCAGACCATGACTCTACACTCCAGCAGTTGGCAGCATCTTCATGTGGGGCATTTTTTGCTTTTCTCTCACCTCCAAAGGCCTGAAATGTCACGAGAGCCACAGCGCAGCACACACCACAGCTGGAGTTTTCCCAGCTTGGCAGGCAGGAGCTGAGCTGCACACACACAGGAGCACATGGGGCTATTGAACTGCGCGAGCCCCACAGCACCCAAGGGCTTGGTGAGGAAATCTGGCACCTCTTGCTCACAGCTGCTGGCAAGGAGTGGGTCCCTGGAGCAAAGTATTCCCCAGAGCACACCTTGGCCGAGGAACTGGTTGCCTGCCTTGACAAGCTGGAATGCAGGTGACAAGTTGGGCAGGTGACAAGCTGGGCAGACAAGGACTGCAAGGTATCCTGAATCCCAGCCTTTGATATTCCCTGTAACATGGGTTTTACCTCGCCGTGCGCAAGCTGCAGCTTCAGGGAGCCAGCTACTGTTTGGAGCGCGCATGAATAATGGCACTGCTGCTTTTAATCCTTGCTGGGTAGCCACCTCCCCTCTGCCAGACCACGGGAGTTGGCTGTCCTGCCTCCTTCCACCCGTTTCGTACAGGAAATTGGTGCGGGGATCAAAGGTGGCTCAATTTGCAGGTAAGGGGTTGAGCAGGTCGAGGGGTCAGCTCCAAATTCCCTCCTGGCTCAAACGCTTTGTGCCAGGCAGAGCCTCCGGCCATGTAACCTGAGCATCGGTGCAGAAGAGTCAAAAGAGCAAGGGAAGGAGGGAAAAAGAGAGGTACATCTGGATGAATGAAAGCACTGAGTGACAAAACAAAAGGATGGCTTCCTCCTCTTTCTCCTAACTCATGTGACTGCGCTGGGTCATCCTCAAACAGCCCTTCATGTTTTACTGGAAAAGGAAAATTGGATTTCAATTCTTACCCTGGAAGTCCTTTGGCTGCACAAGATGAAAGCAGCTCCACTCAGGAAGCGAAGCAACCACAACGAGGAGCTAAATCCCTGTTGATCCAGGGCCTGGAGCTCCTGCAGGACAGCCTGACAGAAGTGGCCTTTTTTCTCCTCTTTTCCCTCAGAAAGATGGCAAAATGAAAAGCATCCTCAGCATTTAGCTGTCCCGTGCCCACCTGCAATGTCCGCGGTCTGGGTGGAAGACATCAAGGTTTCCTACACGACTTCTTACCCTCCGTGCACATCTATCTCCCACGCAGCATTTTAAAATGAGCGTGGCCAGCAGGTCGAGGGAGGGGATCCTCCCCCTCTGCTCTGCCCTGGTGAGGCCTCACCTGGAGCTCTGTATCCAGTTCTGGGCTCCCTGGTACAAAACAGACAGGGATCTGCTAGAAAGAGTCCAGTGGAGGACTACAAAGATGATAAAGGGCGTGGAACAGCTCCTGCATGAGGAAAGGCTGAGAGAGCTGGGGCTGTTCAGCCTTGAGATAATAAGACTGAGAGGGGATCTGATCCACGTCTATCAATATCTAATGAGCAGGAGGCAAAGGGATGGGGGCAGACTCTTCTCTGCAGTGTGTGGTGATAGGACGAGGGGAAATGGCCACAAACTGAAGCATAGGAAGTTCTGCACCAATGTGTGTGAGAACTTCTACACAGAGCACTGGAGCTGCACACAGAGGTGGTGGATCTCCATTTTCAAGCAGGATTCCTCATGTAATCACCATGGCTCTGAGTTAGTTAAAGGCAGGGCCCAGGCTACATTTACCTTGGCACCTGACTGACAGTGCTCAGCCTTCTGGGGTCCTCCTATCTCCTCCCCAAGTAACAAGTATCCAGATGGCGGAGAGGGGAGGAATGAGGAACTGCGGTCTTTTGCCACTTGTACCCAAACCCTTGAGCATGGCCAACAGCAGCAGTTTGTCACGGCGTTGGAAAGCACTGAAGCTGTCAGAGAAAACTTTGATCCTTCTTTTCGGACACCAGTGTCAGGGGATTAAGCTACTTCCGAGATACAAGGTCTCCCACAAGTGCTGCAGCTAGTAAACAGCCCCATGATTGTTTCATAATCCGTGCCAAACGAGCCCACTATCAATGTTCAGAGCGCTGAAACACCTGCTGTGCATCATTTCAGAACACGTTTCTGTTGGGGGAAAAAAGAAACCACTCCTTGCTACTGCCGAGAACGCTCTAACACTCCGCAAGCCCTGCCCTCCCAGCACAGCATGGAAGTTGTCCAACTGACCCAGTTCTCAAAAACTGGGTGCATAAGGACAAGACCTTATTATTTCCATTGAGAAAACATAACTCATGTGAGCCAAGGTACGTTTTCGGCGTGTACAACCCGCTGTCCTCTCCCGACCTATATAGGGAAGTGCTGCAGCGCGTGTTCCCGTAGGGGGGGACGGCATTATCTGCCACGTAAAAGCCCAAAATTACACTGCCCTACAAAGAGCTGGGATAAATTGACCCCTCTAAGCAAAGTGGTTGCCAAGCTTTTATCTTCTTCTCATTGTGAAGCGACGCTGAAGTGGAATAATGAGACGATCCGGGGCTATGCAAGGCGCTATTGGAAGGCCCTGCCTTGGCGACTCCATTGTATCTGCAGTGCCCACGTTGGCTATTATATATATCTACTGACTTGGAAAGCTGCTCCCGATTTCACACTCAGTCAGCGTAGGTGTACTTTTGTCCAATTATCGCTGGCGAGTACGATGGCAAAAGGGAATCGGGATTTCGGATCGGGAAGAGAAAGGGATTCCACAAGAGGCTGTGGACGATGGCTCCAGCTGTGTTTTCTCATCCCTCATCCAGCACAGACTTAAAAGTCCCAGGACACACACGAGTTCTGTTTCTCCACCGAGGTTGTGCCGCCACATTAAAAGAAGGGACAATAAAGCATGGAGATGTGGCTAAAATTAGCAGTTTCCAAAACAATCTGAGTTTATAAAACCTCCAGCGTGACAAAAAGCCAAGTGGGACGATTCTTTTAAGAGCCACAGGATAAAAGGTTTTCCCTTCACACACCTTGCCTTCTCACACAGGGGAGGAGAAAATGGGTGAGATTATTTCTGTGCCATCTCCAGCTACGGTTATATTCACACTTTGGATCTCACGTCGCAATAAAGCTGTAACTCCTGGGACTGCAAGGAAACTTAATTTAGGAGGAAAATACAGCAGCAGCATTTCTAATTATGTTATTTTTCATCTAAATCTTCAAACACGGAGCGATGTCTTCCAGGCTGCCCTGGGAAGCGGTGCAGTCATCATCCCAGGAGGTGTTTGGGAACCGTGGAGATGTGGCACTGAGGGACGTGGTCAGTGAGCACACTGGGACGGGTTGGGGATCTGAGAGGTCTTTTCCAACCTTAACGATGCTATGATTTCATACAACAGTAGTCCCAGATAAATACTCCTCCTGTTGCCAAGGAGGATTAAAGTGCCTTTTTAAAATAATATTTAGGATTCATTACTGAGAAGAGGCACGCAGAAACTGGCAGGGGACTGGAGATTATGTGGCATCCACTTTCTGCAGTCCCTAACAACTGGCAGAATTTAGAAGGCATTAAAGCTGTTGTGGGGGGAGGGTGAAAATCGCTGTGGAAGACCTTTCCTACTGAAAAGCCATCTCCCTTCCAAAGAACAAACCCACCTGGGTGAGGGGATGGATGTGCTCTGTGCTGCTCACAAGCTTGGACCCGAGGGAAGCCCCTGGAGTCTTGGTTAGGAGAGGACATCCGAGACAGAAATGCCCACTGTCTGGTTCAATTTCTCACACTTGAGACAAGGGAATACGGGCCCTATAACAGAGGATCAACTAAAGATGGATATTATAGCTCCTATGGCCTCAAAAATAGACATGCAGGCACTGGGGTAATATGCTGTACACTGAAACTGATGTTTCAAGGACAAGTATAACCACAAAGTCAGCAGCTGCAGTGCTGCTGATACTCTTTGGAGATGAAATGAATAATCTTTTATTTTCCACTGAGGTTAAATGAGAGGTTTCCTCGTACAGGTTCTCCATATGAGCCCTATGGGATGAGGTCAAACGCCCAAATCCAGCACGCTGTGTTGCTCCTTTATTCAGCACTGCAATCCTCATCTTCCCTGCCCCAAGCACCAAGCCAAACTCCAATCATCTCCTTCCTAAACGCTCTCCTGTCATTTCCCTCCTCCAAGCTCTTGCTCTACCACCCAGTACACAGCTTGGCAGCAAAGCCGCTCTTTCTAGGTAGGAAATTACCCTCAGATCTCCCCATCCCTCCTTGGAAACCCACACACAGCCAGAGATGCTCACTTCCCTTCCCATTAGCAGAAGCAGAACCACATTGTAGATAATAAGGCTGGTGGTAGACCACTTGTGGTGTTAAGGCCATGATTCAGCCGCCGCTCATCAAGAGCTATTATCCTCATCACTTAGCACCACTGACAGGCCAAAACCCAAAAGGTTTTCTCGACACCAAGAAGAGAGGGGAGATCAAAGGTCGATAGTCAGCTATGCACTGCCCAAATCCGTGACCCCCTCGTAGCTCTGTGCTGCCCAGCAAACAGCACAAAGGGCGTTTCTTGTGGGTGAAAGCAAAGGAGAAACTGTTCAAACCTCAGTGGAAGAGCACTCAGTTGCTGAGCTCCAGAGCTGACACGAACCAGTTCTGGGAGATGCTTCAACTGTGGTTTCAGAAGAGCGACAGTTGCTATGATGGTTCCACCCCTCTACCTCTACGAAGAGCCAGAGCAAATCTTAACTAGCCTTTTCCAATTAAAAATACTTCGGAGTAACAGAATCACAGCCCAGAAACACATTAACCCTGTGACAAATGGCTGTGACCTGTGCCAGTTTTTAATCCAATCCCTAATACCAGCAGCAACAGCCCACCTCCCTCCCAGACCTCTCAGCGGAAGGAAATGAAAACCAGATGACCTCGATTAGATCATCTCGTCCTACCCAGCACGCAGCACGAGGCTGCTCCCCACGAGCAGCTTCCCAAGTACTTCATCCTCACTCACTCGGAGGAGTCCAAAGCAATGGAGTTTCCACCTCTCCTCTTGGGATGTAATTTCTCCCCGCAGCCTGAAACATCTCGCTGCCAGGAGGCCTTTCCTATCACGCTTTCCTCTTGAAAATATCTTCATTTCAACTGGCAGTCCCCCTGCACATGCACATTTATGCACGACACTAATTAAACAGATTACTACTAAAAAGGAATTACAATTTAGGAATAAATTAGCGTGTTTTCCTTTTATCCTCTTGAAAAAGCCCAAGATGTCAAAGAAAGTCTGAGTCCCTCTGACATCTTCCATTTCTAAATTGGTCCCACTGCTCATAATTACACCTCCCCTCTCATAAGTTAATTCACTTTCCTTCCCCCCACCCCTTTTTGGAGGCAAGAAGGGATGAAGGCAGAGAAAAGAAGGGGAAGGAGCAGGATCGGGGGGAGAGAGAGGCATCATCCCACTGGACCCTTCTAACTGGCTACAGTGGATGGAAACACAGGCTCCAAAGCTTTGACTGATGAATACCCCTAATTCTGTTCACAGATTGGCAATGCCCCTTCACATCCACCTCACATACGTACACCAGATCCACATGGAGGAGGAGAAAGGCCGACTTCTGGTCAAAGTGCAATGCAAAGGTCAAGTGCAATGGTCAACCAACTGTGAAGGACCAAGTTCTGAAATGCTGCTCCAAAAAATCCATTTTCCCATAATTTTTCTTTATTTCCATAGGACGATATTTTTAGGATTAACGAAGAAGAAAATTCTCCTACTTAACGAATAGTTCCCCACTGGGGCCTAAGAGCCCTCCTGCTACTCCACGCCCCTGGATCTGTGCTGCTCAACCAACAGGAAAAAAGAAGTGGCAATTAATTTTTGAGGCTTCTAGGGTTCCACTTCATTACGAGCAAAAACTTAAAAGCAAACTCCTCGCAGAATCACCAAGGTTGGAAAAGGTCTGTAAGATCATCCAGCCCAAACATTCACCCATCACCAATAGCTCACACTAAACCATGTCCCTCAACACAACGCTTCCAGGGAAGTCTGGGAAGAGTGCAAGAAGGAAAGATGAAGGCTGAATTGCTGGCTTGGGCTTATCTATGCTACATCTTGCCATACTACTGTATCTAAAGGAGGGCTATCAGAAGGGGGCAGACTCCTTCGCAGGGTGTGCTGTGGACAAGGGGAACGGTTTCCAACTAGAATGGGGGAGACTGGCACCGGGGATGAGGAGGAAGCTTTTTACAATCAAACCTTCCAACTCAAACGATTTTACAGCTCTACAAAAGCCAAAGGGAGCGTTTTTGGCAAGTGGGAGCCGCTGTGCAGAGGGATGGGTGGGAAGCTCATGCTGAAGAAGGGCTCTCTGTTTGCAGAGTCACTTCCCACCCTTGCACGGCACGGTCTAATAGTTAAAAATATTCAGCTGACCTCAGCGTGTCCACACCTCCTGTGCCCTTTACGTTTCTGACGGCTTCTCCTGGATGGGAAAGCACATGATCGTCCCAACAGCAACAACCAAACGAAGAGCCAGGAACCGCTGGAGAGGCGCCAAGCTTGGAATTTTGTTTAAAATACGCATCGGAGAGAGAGAGAGAGAGAGCTGTAAGAATAACTGCGCGTCCCGAGCGCTCCACTGCTTCTCAATGGACTGAACTGAAGCGGTCTTAAGAGATAGGAAATGCAAATTGGAGGGGAAACGCGGAGCACCAGCAGGCAGCCTGCCCTTCCTTCGCTGCACGGCTCGCTTTCTTGGCCGCGAGGCGCAGCGAGGAAGTGATTATAAAGCATTTATTTGCAAAATCGCAGCCAATAAATCCGAGAGCAACAGTACCCTCCCTCGCGCCGTCCGCTCCTCGGTGGTGGGAACGGAGCAGACACGAAGGTCCGACGGGTGGGCAGCTGCAATCCCTTCTCAAACTGTTTGGGGCTCATGATGACCTTAAGGAGCAGTGTGGGGAGAGGCTGTCCCATAGCTCTGTTGTTTCAAAGCCTACGAGGGAAAAGGAAAGCCCTACACAGGCTCTGAGCGCTGCAAGTGAATCACAGAACCACGGAACGGATGGGATAGTGGCCCTTAAAGAGCACCCAGTTCAAACCCCCTGAAGTGATCTGAGTACCCCTTCCTTGTAAAAGTATTCTGAAAAAGGACTGGCTGTTGGGAGAGGGACTGAGTAAGGGAGAGCATTAGAGAAAATAAACCAGTACAGACAAAGCCGTCCAATTCCCCTCCCCTTTCCTGCAGATAAAAACCAATGGGCTGTTCCATCACAAGCAAACCACTGAATGCAACTCACTGCCTGGAAAATCACTGAGGTCAAAAGCACGACAGAAAAAGGAAAAGGGATTAAACAAACGGATGATATAATCTACACAGCTATAACTCAGCCCTTCGAGATATAAATAGCTGCACTGCGGGGCTCAACTTAACCACTAATTTACAGCGCAGTCAGGAGCGGGGCAGGCACCCACCCCCACGAGCAGATTAATCCCTAATTGTTCTTTTTACATTGCTGACACCTTTTGCTTTGAAGTGCTGAAGCTGGTACCATCTCGCAGCGGGGGCTGGGAAGGGTTGAGACGTGCCTTGCTGCTGCTTCAACCTGCACACTGCCCCAGATGTGGGCCCTCTGTGCACAACACAGAGAGGGGGATGGCTCTAACCTACAGGGACAGGAGATGATCAAAGCCCGGTATTCTCCAAAAAGGAAAGCAGGTTGGAGGTGATGGTTCAGCTTTCACAGTGTTTTTATAAGACTTTAATTGCAAATAAACGCCATCTGGGATATTCAAATGCTTCAGAGCACTTAAATCACTTCAGAGCCTTTGTAAATCCCCCTCGAAACATGAGCGGAGAAGAGCGCATAGGTGACAGGAGCAGGGCCATCAGGATCACAGAATCTCAGAGTGGTTTAAGTTGGAAGGGACCCTTCAAGGCCATCTGGTCCCACTCCCTGCAGTGCACAGGGACACCCACAGCTCCATCAGTGCCCAGAGCCCCATCCTGCCTGACCTCGGGTGCCTGCAGGGAAGGAGCACCCACCACCTCTCTGGGCAACCCGTTTCAGTGCAACGTGAGCTGGTGGAGATGGTGGCTTTCAGAACGGGTCCCCAACCAGTCTCCATCCTTCTTGTTCTGTCCACCTTCTTTGATTCATCTTGTTCTACTTGAGGAGGTGATGAATGACGGAAATGCAGTGGTACAGGTGCTTGTCCTATCCTGGCACACATCCCCTCTTCTACTGCATTGACTTTCAGAGGAGAAGTTGTTTCTGTTCTCATAGAATCAAAGAATTACACAATATCTCCAGCTGAAAGGAACCCACAAGGACCACAGAGTCCAACCGCTGGCTCCACATATCCAACCTGACCCTCCCCTGGCACATCTTGCAGCCATCACCTTTCATCCTGTCTCACAGGACATTCTCTCACACGTCCCACAGCTTTAGAACCTGCCAGTGCTCTGTCCTTACTAACATGGGTCCCTGGAGCATCTTAACCTGCTTAGTTCTTCATCAGACAAAAAATACTGGATATTTTTTGATGGATGAGATGGAACACCCCACATCTCACAGTACAATGCGATATTTACACATAAGGATAACAGATAACACATAAGGATATCAGAGCCAACTTTTTCAAGCAGCCCTATCTACTGAACCAACCAAGGGAAGGATTTGTGGAAGGCAGTGTTATTTTCTGTCTACCAGCAGCCATCTGTAGCAGCTGGATCGGGAAGTGTTAGAAGTCACGGAGGCTGGAGACAAATGAAGGGAAGGGAGCATCTACGTCTTGCCACATATATGACAGCATTTTGGGAGCACAGGTGAAGGCAGTGCACCTGTGTGACCAGAAGGGGTGAAGTCTGACTCCACCTCTCCCAGACCCCATTTAAGAGCTGACCACCACTGGGGAAGGATCTCTTTTTGGTGATCGCTCCTTTGGAGTTTCCTGTTGTGAGCCTAAGACACGGGTGAGCTATTTTTCCCTTTATTTTGATTGTCTCTTTTTTATCACAATGATCCGTCTAACTACACCACCTACCTTGGCTACAATACAACGAATAACATCAAATGGTATTAAACTCACACCTTCCAGTAGTTCAACAGATCTGTGTTTTTAATGTCATGTAGAAGTGTGGCAGACGTATCAAAAGCGGAGAAAGCCCTCCCTGCTGCTCCTGCTCCAGCACTGAGCCAACGCCTTGCTGCAGTTCCCAGAAGCTGGCTTGTTTGCTGTCCAATGGAAAGGCTTTGGACTTACTTTTGCTTTCTGTTTAGCTTTCACTCAGGATGAGCTCTGAGTTCAGCAAGTGCCTACACCTGAGGAAAAACATTCCTTCCCAATCTGTTAATAAAAGGAGGTAGCAACACCAAATAATGGAATTGTAAAGCACACCACGAAGCACTGGAGAAAAGCTTCCCTCTGTTTAGTACTCACAGTGCACCTTTGCTTTGCCCATGCTCCAAAGCAGCGATGCTTAAACCACAGAATAAGGACCAAACGTGAGCCTGGGTGTCTCAGAGATGATCTGCATCGCATCACTTTAACAGCATTTTCAATTAAACACTTGATAAAGATTACTCATCATCTTCAGCCAGCTGACAGCCGTTCAGAAAGCACAGCAACAGCTGCTTTAAAAACAATGAAAACTCTTAAAACGCCTGCCTGAGGGATGAACAAACTAGTGTCTAGCAGATATTATCTCTTTTATTAAAGGGCAAATAAAATTGAACCAGGGAGAAGATGTTTTAAAGCAGTTAATGGAGAAGAGGAAAGTGGGCATCTCTCTAAAACATCTTCCCAAATGGTGCATTTCAGGCTGTAGTCAAAGCGCATAAAAGTAAAGAAATAGCTATTAAACGGGTTTTGATTGAGCTTCTGGCTGGTGCTCAGGAAAAGGAAAGCCTTTTAAAAATGAACAAGTTCGTCTCTGAAGCAAAGCGGTGTCACTGGGGAACGAGTGACCAAGAAGAGGAGGTGGGCAGCTGGCTGAAAAGCAGAGGCACACCAGGAGTCCTGGTTTGCTTGGTGCCTGAGGATGCTTGGCTGTGTCCTTGGTGTCACAGGTGATGGTGGGAGCCAGGATGAGCACAGGGAGCTGAGGCACTGCTCCAACCCAAAGCGCTGAGCCAGCAGCTGGGAAGGAGCGAGGTGAAGGTTGGCCTCTTCTCCCAGGTAACAGAGATAGGAGGAGAGGTGATGGCCAGGGGTTAGGTTTCAGATGGGTATTACAGAGAGAGTGGTGATGCACTGGCACAGGCAGCCCAGGAGTGGTGGGTTCACCATCCCTAGAGGTGCTCAGGAACCATGGAGATGCGGCACTGGGGAACATGGTCGCTGGGCACGGTGGGATGGGTTGGGCTCGATGATCTTGGAGGCCTTTTCCAACCTTCATGATTCTAAAACCTCGTTTCCTTTGCTCGGTCACCTGTAGAAACAGACCTTCATAATGCAAAACATGCAGTCAAGCTCTCATCCAGCTGAGCAGGATCCCCATGGTGCTGAGCTCTTCCTGCAGGTACTGCCAGCCCAGGGAACTGCCTTTCTTCAAGATCAGCAGTTTCCAAAGCGGTGACACACGGTGAGCTGGCCTGAAGCGCACGGTTAACGCCCACACAGCTGAAGGCAGCGATCCATTCTAACTGTAGTTTCAGAATGGTTGTTTCAACTGTAATTTCGGGCACGGTTCAGTTGTGTCTTCAAGGGGACACCTGGTCCAGAGAAGGGAGGAGAACCTCTGTCCTTGCTGGGGGCTTCAGCTGTGCATCCATCCCTCGATGAGGGCTGGAAAGAATGCACACAAGCTATGCCACCCTTCCCTGCACAGCCTGTACCATAGAATACCTTGAGTTGGAAGAGATCCTGAATGGTCACCTAGTCCATCACCTCTGCAGATGTAGGGCTCCACCATACGGAGGTCCTGAGCACCTCTCCTGACCCCCCCAAGCTGCATTCCTCAGCTTCAGCTGCTCCGTGAGCCATCCTTCCTGCTGTCTCATCTCATCTCCCTTTCCTACAGTCCGTAGCTGCAGAGACCTTCCTGCTCATTCCCATCTACATTTCAGAAGCCCAGATGGAAGATAAGATGCCATCCCAAACACGAAGCGCATTGCAAAAACAAATATGTTTCCATACTCTTTGCTTCCTGAGCAGCACCGCTTCGTTCACACAATCTCAACTCACTTCTCCAACCCCCTCCACACGACTCAAAGCTGTCCCTACCAACATTTCTGGGGTGGAGGTCTGATTGATTCTGTTGTTAGTGGTGGTTTTTTCCATATTTTTAAATTGTTCTGTGAGCAGAACCCTACCAGTCACCCAGAACATCTACTCAGGGATACGCAAGCCAAGCAGCGTGCTCTACCAGCACAGGATTTCTCAACACAGAAAGAACCATGTCGAAACAATGCACAGCTTCCTAGTATAAATTCCACCCACCATGATGCATTTCACTTTCCAGAGCTTCTTCCCTCTCTCCAGCTCCTCAAAGAGCTCCCTGACCTTGTGAGATTGCTCATCAAAGCATGCAGACCAACGCCATCAAATGGCAGCAGCTCGCTTCCAAGCTGTGAGGTCTGCAGACGTTCAGCCACGGCCGCCACAAACGCTCTCTGCAGCAGCAAAACCCCACAGATGGCAGCATTAATTCCCCCAGCTGCAGCGTGCACACCTCTGCCTCATGAAACCAGAGCCTGCACAGAAGCACCTGGATAAATAACAGAGACAGGGAGTACGCCTTGCAAATACATCGACCTTGACAGGTATCTATGCAATGCATTCAAAATGCAAGCCTGGGAATTAAATTCATTGTCAACAAGCAACAGTCAAGCAAAACCAAGCTTCCCTTTATCACTTTCCTCCCCCAGATTATCCTTCCTTGTTGCACCAGGAATAATTTACCTCTCCGCTCCGCAGGTAGCAGCTGGCTTCTCTCTCGGTCTAAGGGCTATTACGTTAGGATTGCACTCAGCGTGGTTGGCTCTCTGGGTAAGACTGATGAAGCTTTTTGTCTCAGAACTGGAGGATTTACGCATCAAAAGCTCGTCTGCCTCTCCCCAGCTGCTGCAGCTTACCTGCTAGCAGATATTGCTTCCCATAAACCACATCGCCCTTACACTGCCATGGGTGGAACACAGCAAATACACTGCTATTTGAGAGAACAACTGCTCCAGCCTGCCTCATCTTCCAATGTATATCCACATGTATATACATTTGCCTCCAAAATGACTGGGTGTGAAAAGGGAACAGGCACCCAACCGTGGTTCCTCACCACAAGGACATCATGCATGTGTGTACCGTACAGTGAATCTGTCTAACCATGGACTGGAGATGCAAGAAGTCCCCGTGCTGCTCATCACCTTCCCGCAGCCCATACAGTTTTGTTGTAGGGTGCAGCTCTGTGATGTCATGGTCTTGGTTTGCCTGAGATGGGACAAGAGGTTCATAGCTGTCCCCTCCACCTTCAGCATCCTCCCCACTGCCACTCAGCATTTCCTGAAGACTTTCCTCTGCTCTGCTGCTCTGTTTGTTCTTTATCACCTGACTGCAGGGACTTTTTCTGTTAAACGGTGAGAACGGGGGGGGATGAAAAGCCAACATCTGCACTGAGGATGCCCTGAACGAGCGGGAATGGGCAGTTGAAAAGAAAGGAAGCACTGCACCGCTCCATCCTTCGGGGGCACGTCCAGCTTCCAGCGATGACTAAGGAGACCAAAGGCCTTCCCTTCCGTCTTCTCACTTCCTCAACTTGTCATCTCCTCTCATTGTTCTTACCACGATTAAGATAAGCTCTGGTGGCAAGGTGCTCACCTCTGCTACACAGTATCACGCAACTGGAGGAGCACTGGTTTTGCTGGAGCTAAACCAGCAATATTCTAGATTCAGTTGCAACTAACCATGTTTGACTGTAATTATCATAGAATCACAAGGTTGGAAAGGACCTACAAGATCACCCAGTCCAACCATCCACCCATGGCTGCCATAAGTTAATAAACCATTTCTCGTAGCTCCTCTTCCAGACACCTCTAGAACACTCCAGGGACAGTGACCCCACCACCTCCCTGTGCAGCCCATCCCAGTGCCTGACCACTCTCTGGGAGAAAAAGTTTTTCCTTATGTCCAATCTAAACCACCTCTGGTACAACTTGTGGACGTTTCCACGGGTCCTGTTTGCTGCCTAGGAGAAGAGGCCAATCCCCTCCTCATCACAACCTCCCTTTAGGAAGTTGTAGAGTGCAATGAGGTCTTCCCTGCGCCTCCTCTTCTCCAGACTGAACAATCCCAGCTCCCTCAGCCATTCCTCATAGCCCCGTGCTCCAGACCCCTCACCAGTTTCATTGCCCTTCTCTGAACACGTTCCAAGGCCTCAATGTCTGTATTGCAGCGAGGGGCCCAAAACTGAACACAGCACTCGAGGTGCGGCCGCACCAGAGCTGAGTACAGGGGGATGATCACCTCCCTGCTCCTGCTGGCCACACTACTTCTAATGCAGGCCAGAATGCCGTTGGCCCTCTTGGCCACCTGGGCACACTGTCAGCTCATGTTCAGCCGAGCATCAACCAACACCCCCAGGTCCCTTTCCTCTTCAGTCATCTAGCCACTCATCCCCAGTTACCGTTGCTTGAATTCTGCAGACATAACGTTGAGGAAACCCTCAAAACTCAGTGAGCAGCCACTGAGAAGCTGAATACAGGATGCAGATGGCAGCTGCAACCCTCTCGAAAGCTTGGGCTGTGGCTGCTGCAGCAGGGTGAGCAACCACCGACCCGGGGCAGCTCCTCATCCTGTACTGCTGTTCTCAAAATTACACAAGAGCTGTTAAATTCTGTGCACCGATCGTGGGTGCAAAATTAACAAACGGCATCGAGATTGGGTCCTCCTAAACACCTGCAAGAGGAAACCTGTTTGCAGGAAGAACCACCAGCAAAAAAAACAACAAACTGCTCTTCAGCAAGAGGGAGGAGGGACGTTTGTTTATAGGCAGCAGCTCCAGGTATGGGCAGCAGGTCCCAGCATGCATCCCAGCACGGTTTCTGTAAACAGCTGTCTCATCCAAGTCCACAGCCCAACACTGGCGACGCGTGTTCAGTGCTGATGGTTGGGTGCTTCTGGCATGTAAGAGACCAGAAAGTCAGCTTGCATCAGCGATGTCAAATTCAGCGTGGAAGTCTGAAGCGTCGTGGAGAAACCTGCTTGGCTTAGAATCATACAGTCACACAGTGGTTGGGTTGGAAGGGATCTCAGAGCCCCAGCCAATGAAAAAGCCACCAGGATGAAGACCTCTGAAGACAAAGGAAGGTCCTCCTGGCCACGTGACACACAGTGAAGAACAAGGTTGGATCCTGACCTGCTATCTCCCGCTTGATTCTCCTGCAGTTTGCTCACAGCTGCCAGGTAATCAGTGGGAAGACAAAACAATGGCACAACGCTCCTTCCTGAGGAGTGAGGAAACGGATCTGGGGGTTCTGGTTGAGGCAAGTTGAATCTGAGTCAGCGCTGTGCCCTGGAGCCAAAAGAGCCAAGCGTACCCTGGAGTGGACCAGGCCCAGCACTGCCACCAGGTGAGGGAAGGGCTCATCCTGCTCTGCTCTGTGCCGGTAGGACCTCCTCTCCAGCACCGGGTGCAGGTATGGCACACAACATAAGGACATCAAACTATTACAGAACACACAAAGGAGGGCTGTGAAGACGTCCCCTAACTTCCCCTAGCTCCTAGAAAACTCCTCGGTCCCCACCGAGGGTGCCTCTCCACAACCTCCCCTGCTCGTGCTCTGACAACAAATTAAATTTCAAGTTAATAAGGGAACGCATACCAGAGGGGCGAGCCAACCACAATTACTGACGATTATCTCTCAGGAAAGATCTTTCAGTTATTGTGGGTAACGCAGGAAACATCAGCTCAGCGATCAGCGCTGCTGGTGACGGCGAGAAGAAAACCACACGCATTAAGCTATTGTGCAAATCCACAGGGCATGGCGTCTCCGCTCCCACCTCCCAAAAGATGTTGGCTGACACGACTGGGAGAGGCACAGGGGAGGACATGGATGATGTGAAGGCGCTGAGCAGCTTAAAGTGGGACTTTGGAGCAGCTCGCTGCTCACCCACAGCTTCTAACACGTGAGTTTTGGAGATGGAGATTGGAAAAGACCTTCAAGGTCACCAAGCCCAACCATCAACCCGACCCGCTGAGTCCCAGCACTAAACCACGTCCCCAGTGCCACGTCTGCTGCTTCCCGCATACATCTGTGTTCTTCTCAAAGTTGAGTGGTGGGAGCACTGACTCACCACCCACTGGGCTCAGCTCCCACATGTGCACCATGAGCTTCTATTCCCCAGTAAAGAAATTCTCTTCACCACTTTCCCCTCTCAACAGCGATCTTTGAGAAAATGAATACGTGCCAGGCCAAGGAAGAACAGCCTAACACGTGCATCTATTCTGTTGCCTGCTTTCCCACCTCTTCTACTGTCTACAATGAAAAAAATAAAGCATTACAAGCAAATTAATACCAGCAAGTTTGGTCAAGTTTTCAATGACGGCAATGGATTTTGCATCCATTCAGAATCCCGAGTGAAAAAATAGGCCAACCTTTGTGTGTGAAGCCTGGTTTTAAGTCACTCCAGCTCCAAGTAGCACTTTTGTAGCCCTTCCTACTCCCGTGAGACACCATTTGAAAGACTGAGTCTGCAGCTCCGAGGTTTCCCCCAAACATCAGCTTCTCAATTTCTGAAGACAGGCTGACGACGCTGTACCTGATGTGCTTAATTAGCAGTTTACAGCAACATCTCTCCAAGAGAACCCTTTGGATGAAATGCTCTGAGTGCAAAAATCAGGAGCCCATCCGTAACGACTGTTTACTCCCATCTTCTACGGATTTGGGGCCATACTGTTTCAATCAGCAGTTCCTGCCATTGATGGAGTTGTTCCTTCCAGCGATGGAGCTGAACTCCATCAGAGGTCAAACATAATTGTCCCGGGTTCCCCCTAACCGGGGGATGTGGCTTTTTAAAGATCGTGCTGGGATGAGAAGGAAAGAGGTCAGCGCATAAAATAAACACACACATCAGGATGCTGTCACACAGCCCAGTCCACCCAGTATGGAAGCACTTTTCCCCTTGATTTCAGCAGCTTCGTTTCAACCACCGCGGTACCGCGGAACAGAGGGAGAACGCTTTGCACAGATGTTCATTTTGTAAGAAATAATAATTCATGCAAATCCCTGCTCCAAGCAAATTCCACAGTAGTGCATCTTATCACAAGCCAAACAAAAAGCACAGATACATCTGAGATCCATAAACCTGTATTAAAAGAATTTGTTCTTGTTACGGCTTGAATTTCCCCCTCTCCCTCCCACTCCTCTGCCAACAAACTACCCAGCAACACTAAACAAGAAAACCACTCACTCCAGGGGCGCTAAAAAGAAGCACAGACCCCAACTACGATATAATGTAACGCTGCTGTGAAAGGACTACAGATACAACAGGTTCTATATTCTCTCAAAAAACCTTAGATGTCAACGCATCATCCAACCCACCATGTTGGTAACTCAGCTACACGTTGGCTATGGGCACACTGCAGGGGTTTGCCATCTCGGTGCTAACGTGGAGCCTGGAGCTTCTTCAAGCTCCTAAATTGAAATGCTTGAAGAGCTCAGGAGCGTGTAGAAGGCACCGAAGTGTATCTACAGCCCACTTTCGCCCAACAGTTCACTGCTGTTAAGATCAGGGATTTTCCTCTCTTTCATTACTCAAGAATGGAGTACTCCCTCACCACATCTGGAGGCCGACCAGCTTTCCGCAGAAGCTCAAGATGGTGAAAATAAACCAATAAAAACGTATTTTTAGGGTTTATGTTGGTTTTGTTACAACCTGAATTCCAACCCAACCACCGGACTTCAGCAGAACAAAAACAGCCCTGTGCTGAGTGCTCCCAAACAGGAGCCGTGCCCCTTCCAACGCTACACCAACAGAGACCTTATTATCCTCTGGGGGAGGAAGTCGGATTTTTTCCACTTAGCTGTGTTCCCAGGTAGTTCTTAAACACGGTTTCCCTTCCCCCCGTGTTTAACGGGACTCTTGGCTCTAAGACAACAAGCTATTGCCTTAATGCCACTCCAAATTGCCATCGTTGTGTACGGGGCCCTAAAATAGAACCACGACTGGTCTGCCACCAGTAAGCTCAGCTTTATTTCAGGAAGACAGCGCATTCCACGGTGCCAAAATTAATAACGCTTCTTCTTACCTTAATTGTTGTCAGCAAATTGTCCACCTGCATGTCATTAGGAGCCCATAAAGGTTCTTCCAGCGGTGCCCCTGCAAATAAACCAGAAACATCGAACTTTCAATACCAAGCACTTACAGTTCAGCAAAACAAATTCACTACTGGTGCCAGCAAGGCGATTCCACTTGGTTTTATCCATACGCAGAATGACATCTCTTGTTAGAGACACATCTGGGGACAGAAGGAAGGAAAAAAATGCATTTTTTTGAACACAGAAAGCAAATTTTCAGGGTTAAAGTATTTTGGGGCAGAGTTGGTAGATAGAAATCACAGATCAGCAGCGAGCAGTGAGAAAGACTCTGATGTTCAGAGTTCCACTTGCTATTAGAGATAATATAAGAACACAAAGTTTAGGAGGGTCCACAGCTAGAAATAGTAGATCATTTTTATGTGAGTAAAGGCACCACAGTCACCATAAACGTGCAGAGGTTCAGTGTATGTCCACCTTTTCCCAGCCCGAGGAAAGAGGGACCTCCATCACCACAAGTTCTGGCAGCCACATACCCATGGGTTTCCCCAAATCCAAGCGTCCCCAGACACACATTATAGGGTCAGTGCAGCCCAACGGCACTCTGCATCTCTTTGCTGCCCTACATCAGCTCTGACACAGCAGCGGGCTCCTTGCAGGACCAAGACCTCCTTTCCCTAATCCCATTCTGAGAGCTGATGCTACAAAGCATGAAATTTGAGACCCGAAGCAATGCTAAAATTGGGAGTTGAATACACTTAACTAAATGAATGCTTTTTTTCCCCACTATCTACATCTCCCAGCCTCTGAGACCACCTGATGCCAAGGAGCTCAGCACAAGCCCTGGGTGATCTCCTTGCCTCTCCTCACCCGCCTCAAGGGGTTGGCTCCACCAGACAAGTCTCAGCACTTCAATCTGATGGGCACACAGAATGCTTTTCAACTCTATGGAAGGAAAAAAAGAAGTTTTTTTTTTTTTTTTTTGAGTGTATTATAACCATGACTTTCAAAGCTATGAAAGCAGGCGACCATGCTGGCTCTGATTAGAGAATCACAGAACTGTAGGGGTTGGAAGGGACCTCAAGAGATCATTGAGTTCAACCCCCCTGCCAAAGCAGCACCCCAGCCCAGGTTGTACAGGTAGGCATCCAGGCAGGTCCTGAACTTCTCCAGAGATGGAGATCCACCACCTCTGTGCACAGCTCCAGTGCTCCATCGCTGCAAAGAAGTAACTTCCTAATTCTTTCAAAGATGCCAGGCTCTGAGCACCCACACTGAGCTGCAGATGCTCCTGTTCACTGCAGGCAAGTTGGACCAGATGACCCTTAAAGATCCTCTCCAACTCAAACGATTCTACGATGCAAATGCAGCGTTGGACATTACTGAAGGCGTGAAAAGTCTGAAGATGTTGCACTGAGTGTTCAGCCATCGAGCTGAGCTGGACAAAGCTTGGAGCAAGACACATACAGTGGACACTCACATCTCCATCCAGGATGGAGCAAACAGGAAAAAAAGAAACGTGCTGGAAGGTAACGAAGCAAAGCAAATGCAAAGACACAATGAAAGCAAAACACCAGGGCCACAATCTAAATGTGTATCAAAGCCAACACAACACATCTGAGTAGGTTATGGAGCAGGCTGTGTGTTCAGATGGCAGTGACTCACCCTCTCCTCCTGACAGGTACGGAGCGCAGTGCAGACATGCACTGTCACGTACGTATCAGCACGAGCATCTCGTGTTACAAATACTCACAAGAATATCTTGCAGCCACATTTTAGACATTAGTCACACAGCCATCACAGAGGAAACGTGGTTTCCAAAAGGCAAACGTATAACAGAACTGAGAGGAGGAGACCAACGCGTGCTGCCCCAGCTCTGGCTGCATGCAGGGCTGCTCCCAGCTGCTGTGCTGTGATCTGATGTGATCAGCGTGCCAGCAGCATGAGCTGGTTACCAGATAAACCCTGCAGAATTGTTCTTCAGGATCCGACCACAATCTTGCTACAGTGCTGTCAGCTGACACGGTGCGTGCACATCATGATGGTGGTAAGCCTTGTCTGCAACCCACCGGCCCCGATAGCACTGCCATTACTACTTGCACTTATTACCTGTGAATGTCATTCTCACCGTGTATTTTATTCATACACAGATGTGTGGTTGCAAACAATTCAGCCAGGTAAACTTCCACCCACTCTCACACAACAACACATCAACAGAAAGGAGGAAGATAAGGCGCCTAGAGGAAGGAGATTCTGTTTTCTACAACCAAAGATCAGTTTTCCAAGACCCAGAGCACAGGGAAACGAACGCTGACCTGGCTCATGCAGTAACCCAAAGGTGGTGCTCAAGGCCATGGATGTGGCAGCCTAATCTTTCTTAAACAAGTGGAAGATGAAGAGCTGTGCACGTGTCAGCTCACCTGCAGGCCCCACCTCCTGGAGAGGGGATGGTCCAACAGAAAGTCCAACGACTGACAATGCCTGATGTGTCAGGAGAGAGCTTATCCACGCTTATAGGACCTTGGTCATTGAATATCTTGGTTGGAAGTGAGCCATGGGAACCAACACTTGGAAACAAGCATCTAAAACCACAGCTTCGCTCAAGCTGCCGATTTCTGTGCTGGACCAATTCAGCATTGTGGCACAATTTTACTGTCTGATGTCATTTCTTCTATGAAAGGAGGAACACAAGCCCAGGAAGAACCTTGGTTAGAAAGCACTCTGAGAATCATAAAAGTTGGTGATCCTAGAGCTCTTTTCCAAGTCCAACCCCAACCCACCTCCACCATGACCATAACCATATCCCTCAGTGCCACATCCCCACAGTTGTGGAACACCCCAGGCAGCTGTGCCAGTGCCTGACTGCTTTCAGAGAAGAAATGTCCCCTAATATCCAAACTTCAGACGATGTCAGCAGGTTTTTTTATTCAAGAACATTAAGGCTAAATAACGTTGCATGCTGAAACGCTTAAATTTGCTCCCCGCTCATACGGGGGTTGACAAAAGTGGCCTACAGTTATCGAGCCGCTCTGTCTCTTATTAAAATAATTAAAGTAGCAGTAAGCCAGGTATTAGCTGGCTAGACAGCCCAAATCCCACCACCCGCATAATCCACCTGAAAGCCAAGTGTTCCAAGGGAAATTAAAGCTGCCTTTAATCCATACAAATCTCAGTACAGGAATCTTTTATTCTCCTGCTGCACACCCCTCGGTGCTGCCGGAGCTCTGAGGGCGATGCGACACAAAGGCTGATGTTTTAAGAGCAGAGGGAGCAAATGTTGGGTCTTTCAAGCAGTCCATGGCACAGGCAGCTTTACACCTGGGCTATAACAGGGTGCACCTCTTCTCCACGTGCTTGCTGCAATTGTATGTATCAACACACACAAATTAGGACGATGTGAGCATGAATGATGATGATTCAGATCAAAGCAAACCCAAACGGTGAGGAGACCTGTGGGGATTGCTGCTGCTCTGCGTTTCCTCCACCTGAAATTCTCCTCCTGAAAGAGCTCACCCTGTCCCCGTTGTGATGCATGAAGCGAGCTGATCTGTGCATGGAGGCAGGGAGAAGCTGCCAGAAAAAAGAAACCACCAGGGTGCAAACACTGAGGTGAATGCAAGAAAAATAAAGGGTAGGAGACTCAGATCTTCTCTGAGTGATCAAACCTACCATGCAGACCCAAGCCATCCTCAGCAGGATAAGATCCTGTGCAGGGCTGTGGGTTCTGCTCCTCCCAGCTGGTACCAGGGGAGCTCCCGAAGCCTTTCAATTTCCATACCTAAACCAGTTACTCATTTAGCTGCCAAATGGGATCGTTACGATGAAAAACCCTACCTGTGGGAATCGAGCTCTCTCACTTCAGAGGGAATTCGAGCTCCTATTCTCCAGGATCCAGCCAGGAGTACTTCCTCCGACAGACGTGCTGGCACGCTGCCTGGCTCAAAAAACACACTGCAGAAGAGCACCGAGCCCTGAGCTACTGCTAGAAGCACTTAAAAAAAATAGTAAAAATAATCAAGTTTGGGCAAAGCATATGGTAACACTTATCACGCCGCAGGTGAGAGCAAATACAATGCGCTCTGTAGAGCACAAAGCAAAATAATACAAAAAAAGAGATGAATTTTCAGAGAACAGCAGTGCTTAAATACCAAAGCAGCTCAGGAGCAGCGAGCCCAGGTGAAAGGTTGCTCAATGCCCTCAGCCTCAGCGCTGCTGCACTCCGGAGTTTCTTGGCCCCTTTGATATTATAAATATCAAAAGATGTTCCTCCAGAGCACGCAGGAGCTGCACGTCTGCGGCAGGAGGCACGGCATACCCCCAGGACCCCGCAGGCTGCAAACATCACAAAATCCCATGGAGGCACCTGGAGGACTGAGGATCAAAGCGAGCAGCGCTGCTGCGCACAGACACAGCAAACCAACAGCAACCCAAGGCCAAGGAAGCAGGAACAGAAATGAGGCAGTGCAGGGAAGTGAAATGGAGGGCTGCCTCCAAGGCTGGAAACGCTCCAAGGATGGGGGCACTCCGTAGGTGGGATCATAGAGGCATTAAGGTTGGAAAAGATGGCTAAGATTAAGTCCAGTCTTCAACCCATCCCCACCTGAGCTGTGTTTTGATTTCTCCTTAAACTTGCACCCCTTGAGTTTGCGGTAATTCATTTCCAATCCTACTCATCTCTGCCTCCCTACGTACCAATGCAGATCATAGAGTGGTTTGAATTGGAAGGGACCCTTCAAGGCCATCTGCTCCCCTTCCCTGCAGTGCACAGGGACACGCACAGCTCCAACAGTGCCCAGAGCCCCATCCTGCCCCACCTTGGGTGTCTGCAGGGATGGGGCACCCACCACCTCTCTGGGCAGCCTGTGCTTTGCTACCCTTACTGCAAACAACTTCTTCCTCAAAACTGATCTAAATCTCTCCTCTTGTACTTTGAAACCACGTCCTGTTCACAACAGTCCCTGCTAAGGAGTTTGCTAAGCAGTTCCTTCTCGTGGAGCCCGACGTGCAGCTCGCAGCCGTGCTCTCCAGTGAATGGCACGAGCCGCTGCTCCGACCCACTGCAGCAATTCCTGTAATACAAGTCTGGCAAACAACTGCTACTCTGAGACGGGACAGCATCCAACTGTTATCTTCTTCCATGTAAAAAAAAAGGAAAACAGAAGGTGTATTTACCATACCTGCACACTCACTGCACTGGAAGTACCCCCACGCAGGCATGACAGCGGCACGCACCAGCGCTCCATGCAGCTTCGCCTGTTGATGTTTCTCCTTTCATCTGAGCAAAAAGCACGTCAAAGCTAAACAAGCAGGAGAGAGGAAAGCAAGCATCTGGCTGCCTCCCTGACAACTGAACAAGCTGGCAGCTTGTAGAAGGTAAATCTTTACTATGCTCCTAAGCAAGGCAGCTAACACTCGGCTTGGGTGCCAGCATTCCCATACATCCTTGCTTGCATTTCTAACCTCCATTCAGCTGTCCTCGGCTGCCCTGGGACTCCCATCCTGCAAGAAAATGGTGCAGACACCGAGCCCTGACCGGCGCAGCTCACAAGCCCGTGTGCAAGGCCTTTGTTGGAAGGGCTTAGCTCACTGCCACACAACTGATAAGAGCCCGCAGCAACGACACACCCAGAGATAAAACAGAAGGGTTCCAACCTTCAAAACCCAGTGACGTACCCTGAACGAGGGGTGAAAGAAATCCATAAAGAAAACACTCCGCGTAACGAACCGTTTCCCTCGGCAAACATTTCTGCCTTCCTTCCCTCGCCACATCCGTGTGTGCACACAGGAATACTTCGCTTGCGTTTTCTTGGGTTGGAAGGGACCTTAAAGTTCATCCAACCCCCTGCCAACCATTCAGAGAGCTGAGGGGCGAGTGCTGGCACGTAGGCCAATCTGAGGGACGTGATTAGGGATGCACAGGAGTTGTGACCCAACCTGAAGGCACTGTGGGGTGGCACAGGGACCCCGAGCTCTGTGCCGCGGGTGTCAGAGCCGACGAACGCGTTGTGCAAGGGGTTATGTGCAGTGCAGTAGCTAAGATCCCACGTTTAGCCCAGGAAAACGCTTGCAACCTTTTAATTCCTCTTCCTCTTTAGACTTCCTTAGCGAATATAAATACATCTGAAGTGGAAAAAAAAGAAAAAAAAAAAAAACCAACACATGACTCAGTTGTCCTCCCTGCACACCCACATCCAGGTTGGCTGGGAGCAGCTTGAGGTGACATCAGCACAATTCAGACAGGCACTGCCA
The DNA here is from genome assembly GCA_023055505.1 of Callipepla californica brunnescens. NCBI lineage: Eukaryota > Metazoa > Chordata > Aves > Galliformes > Odontophoridae > Callipepla > Callipepla californica. Next base: position 41,159,515 of record JALIRH010000005.1, on the reverse strand, counting down.
CGGGGATGGTGGCGCAGCTCTGGTGCCAGCCAGGTTCTGGAGCAAAGGAAGCTGACATCTGTGCCTCCTACCCCTCAATTCCAGCCCTTCGAGCTGCACCAAGCTCTGTTTCATAGGCAGAGCCATGCAATGCAGCTCGTCCAGCAGTGATTTCCTGCAGCCTCTCACACACGGACCCGGGGCAGGGACGTGGAGCAGCCCTCCAGGAAGCTGCAGCGAGAAACAAACCCCAGCCAGACTTCTAAAAATGGTTATAGCTTCAGACAGCAATAGGATGTTCTTCATTCCTCTGCGCAGATGGATTTCTGAGCTTCAGATATAAATACGGCATTGTTGTAGTTGGGATATTGTGCTTTGCTCCTCTGGGTCACAAGTTCAGAGCTGCGGCGTGTCGGCACTGCTCAAAGAGCAATGAGTCCTTTATGGCCACCATAAAACGTTCCCCAGCACCTTTTGTTGGGCAAAGGGTTCGGCGTTGCATCATCCCCATCATCAGTGCTAACCAGGCTCCCCATCACGTTCCTATTTAACCTCAGCCTCAATAGAAAGGAAGGCTGAGAACAGCCAACAAACACACCGCGGCACCTGAGAGTAAAGGAAGAAGGGCTTTCACTCCTGGCACTCACACCCAACCATTTCAACGAGCGTTGGTGAGAGACTTTCACCCCCAGGTCTGACCACTGGACTCCACTTTCAGATTCGTTGCCCAAACAAACTGAAGTCTGTGAGTAAATTCACCCACTGTTCTATACAACAAGGGTTTGCCTACCTTCATTTATAACTGCCTTGAAACAGCACACCCCCACACATGGTTGGGGTTGTCCTATCAGTATCTCTAAAGTGATGGGGTTACCATCCCTTGAGACCTTTGAGAACCATGGAGACTTGGCACCAAGGGACAAAGACAGTGGGTTGGGGTTGGACATAGTGATCTTCGAGGTTTTTTCCAACCTCAGTGCAGCTTATAAGCTGAAGGACATACACAGACCTTATAGAAAGTGTCTCTGTTGGATCTTTGCAGATCTGAGGATCAGGAGAATTACGGCACAAAATCTTTATGTGCATCAGCATTATAGTTGCATAGTTAAAAGAATAAACAGCCCCAAAATAGTATTGCAGTTAGGATGGTATTCTACAGATGGTAGAACGAGAAAGATTAGCACAGTGGAAAAAAGATAATTAAAAATAAATGAAACGCTCACCCGTGTCCCAGGCTTACAGTGAAAAACTCCAAAGGGAGCGGTCTCCAAAAAGAGACCCTTCCCCAGTGGTGGTCAGCCCTTAAATGGGGTCTGGGAGAGGTGGAGTCAGACTTCACCCCTCCTGGTCATACAGGTGCATTGCCTTCACCTGCGCTCCTGTGGCTGACTCAGTGCTCACCTCAGGTGATCCATCAGTGGTTCAGACCACAATTCAACAGTTCCCATACAATCAGGTTCAAAAGCAACAGGCAACTCACTCTAGGGGGGTACAAAAACATTACAAAGGGCTTATAGGGTATGTTTCTGGTGACCCTAAAGCAGGTTCTTTGGACGAGCGGCAGGAGCTCTGCCAGAGATGTTGCCATTGGCAGGACAGTGGGACAAAACCTGTGGGACTCAACACGTCAGTAGCAAGGTCCCTGCAAGGAGTCGCACCATGGGAATTTTGTAACCTCTGGATGCACAGTGTTAAGCCTAGAGATGGAAACTGGAGTCAAAAGTCACGGACAAAACCTCCCCATGGATGGAAAATCTACGACCAAACGTTGGTGCCAGATGTTGCAAGCAGCTGCAGGGCTTCACTGTAATCCATCAAGGTAATCCCCTGCAGCCTTAAGACGACCAAACGAGGAGGACTTGGTTTTGTTCAGGGGTGTCTGCTTTGTTTCACTGGGGCAGGGTCTGCAGAAGCTGCTTGCTTCTCTGGAGATCCTCTCTGTATCTTTGTACTCGTTGTTTAAAAGTACAAAGTGCTGCTTTAAATGGTTGGGATGCGCTGTGGTTTTGCTTTTAATTTAAAACCAGACATTTTCAGTTCAAATTTGCTCATGTCCTTCCCTCAAGCGAAAGCAAGGCTCCAACCAGGACTGCTGGAACCACTGCCTCCCCACCTGGGCACCTTGTTCTTACCTTAGCTGCCATGGTGTGCTCAGTGTCCTTGCCTATAGCAGGAGGGCTTGGAACTAGATGATCTTAAGGGTCCCTTCCAACCCAAAGCATTCTACGGTCCCATGATTCTACGAGCTCAGCTGCTCACAGATAAATCAGCAGCAAAGCTGCCAAGCATCAGACTCCCACCAACAGTCTCAAGATTTGTATTTTAAACTCTGTAAGCCAAATTGCCAAGTCTCTAAGCGATGAATGTGATGTAGGCAAGCACCAGCTGGTATCACGAGGGGCTTTTCCAGCAGGCAGGACAGGCAGAAGCTTTACACCAAACAATCTTGACTGGTTTTGTAGCACTGGGGCAGTGGCTGCTGCATCCTGTATCCCTGAGCCTGAGGCTCTGTCCTGCTGCCATCCTTATGAGGAAGCAGCCATCCCTATAAGCAAGCAGCTGTGTATTTAAGAGGTGAGAAGGCATACAACCACCTAATTCCACATGCTGTGTAACACAAGCCCACCTGGAGGCTCTCCTGGAGACAAACACGTGGGAGGCATGAGGGTGAAGGATTAAACAGGAACACCAACAGGTTCTCCTGACGCAGCACTGAGACCGGGCTAAATGTGTTCCTTTTTTTTCCCCCTATATCATCCTTTTTTTTTTTTCCTCTGCATTTATTAAGCACCGAGGAAGTGAAATTTGCTTCTGTAGATCATATGATGGGTGGCCAGGCACGAGATGCTCAGCAAAGCTGGGCACTGGGACGTGTCTGCAAGGGCAAGAGTTTGTCCAGTGCATAGGCCTGCCAGGACCAACAACTGCAACAAAATCCTCACGTTCCTAAGAACAAGAAATCCGTTTCCCACCTCCTGTGTGTGCTCCAAAGTGTGGGATAAAGGAGACTGGATTCTTTTTGCTGGATGCACTACTGGCCTGCAGCATTAACATACACATGTTGTTTTCCCTGATTCCTCTTCTCCCTCCCTTCTTGTCCATTTGAACGAAGGTTTTGCTGCAGAAACAATAACCTTTATGGGGATTGACTCTGCATTCTGAACAGCAAAGCTCCTGGCATGGTCAGGGCACAGGTTTTGCTGCTGCTCCAGCTGCCACTAAATGCAGTTGTGTTCCCACCCACCACTCCTTCCAACCCCAATGGTTCTGTGACTCTGAGAACAAGAACTAAGGTGCTAATACAACATCATGCTGCCAACCCCACCCTGATGCAGAGGAACTTCTGGGCTTCGTAAAGGTAAAAACCACTTAGAGCCCAAATCCCATTTCCAGACAGCACTGGGAAGCTCCTGGAAAGCAGGAGGGGAGCACAGAACCTCCCTGAGCTGGGTAGGAGTATTCCAGGTGATCTCTAAGTGTCACAGTGCAGCTGGAAAATCTTTCTGGTGGAGGAAGAAGGTGGTGCACGGGCATCCAGAGCTTTTCCTTTTCTCTAAGGAGGAAAACGAGTTGGTAGCAGGGAAACCCTGCACGCTCCTAAAGAGTTAAAGCATAGCTATGGAGCCAGGCACGATTATAATTCTGGGAGAGTGTATTTAAATAGCAGGGAAAGCTGAGCTTGTCCGACTGGATCGTCAGACCACAAGTTCCCCCAAACACGGCTTTGATTTTTCCAACGCAATACATAAAATCCTCTTCTGCTTTCACAAGATGCGTGTGGGATCACGCTCCGTATTTCACAACACGGCTTAAGAAATGATCCCCAGCCTAGAGCAGAGCTGCAAGCCAAAGATCAGCACCAAGGAAGGTGCACCACGGCCTGGGTGCTCCTGGGGTGTGTAACTGCCCCATAAAGGACATTATGGGACTCCATCTGAGTGCAAAGAGGAAGATGTCGGCGGTGAACCCGTTCAGTTCCCAGCCCCAGCAACGCTTTCGGGGAGGGAAAGCTGAAAGGCAGAGCCCTGCAGACATAAGCTGTGTAGGTAACCAGTAGCAACTGTGCCTAATCCATCAGCGGGACAAAACCGCCAGCCTCATCTGTACCCACGGCACGCAGAGGGCCGAATGTGGCACGGCCGCAGCCACCGCACGCTCCCTTTCCAGCTCCAGCTCAGTTTGGGAGCGGTTTCTCTTTTTCTGACTGTTTGGAGGAAGAGGTAATTTGAATGGACGAGGCTGGGGTTGATTCGAGTCAAAACGAAGCACAAAAGCCCTTTTTTCTCAGTGTTCATACTCCGAATGCAAAATGAATGCGTTATAGTTTATCACGTCCGTAATACTGGAGAAATTAGCAAGAAATCAGCTGCATGGTGATGCTCTTGACTTTTTTTTAAAGAAATTCCAAGGAAGAACAGAAAAATACTCCGAATCGTGTTGGGAAGGAAAGAATAAAGTCAGCAATTCTCTGCCTCACATTCAGCACCAAAAAATGCCTCCCTGACAGAGGATGCAGGCAGCACGGCAGCAGCATCACATCCCTGTTCTGTGCATCAGCAGGAACGTGTGGCAAGATTGGAAGCAAAGAAGCCATAGAAAAGTGGTTTTTCCTGCTCTCCCCTCACCTAATCAGCCCGCTGTCCCCACACAGAGGGCTATCGCATTGCTTAAGTGTGGTTTCCCCGTGGTGAATCCATGCTGACTACTCCTGATCACCCTCTTTTCCTCCACATGCTTAGAGATGGCGTCCAGCATGAGCTGTTCCATCACCCCTCCAAGGATGGAGACTTGGCCTGGGTCTTCTTCTGGCCCTTCTTTGAAGACCGAAGTGACACTGGCTTCCTTTCAGCCCTCAGCCAGTTCTCCTGGTCTCCAAAACCCTTCCAAGACAACGGAATGATCCAGCAATGACGTTCACCAGCTCCCACTGGGGCCCAGGGATTTGTGGATGCCAAGTTTCCCTAAATAACCCCTAATCTGATCCTCCTCGAGCAAAGGAAGTCCTCCTCAATCCACACTTTCTGGCCTAGGAGATCAGGGATTCCCAAGGGCTGGCCTTGGCAGTGAAAATGGAAGCCCACTGAGGTTGTACAGCCTCCATCCTGATGCACACAGACCGCTGCCCTGCAGGCAAAGCCCGCGGAGATTTCATTCCCCTCCCGAAAGGAGAAACAAGCAACCAAAACAAAACCCTCTTGATGCTTTGTGCCGCTCTTTGAACAACACCAGCTATTGTCGGAAAGCTGTTTGCAGCGTTTTAAAGCTCTGGATGTCACATTGAGAGTCTGGTCATGTCAGCAGGAGAGCCTGCCGCTGCCACGTCCCAGCACAACGCGCTGTAGTCAAGGCACCCCGAGCTCAGCAACGCCGAGGAAAGGAAGCTGCTGGGTGTGACAGATGCATTTTATGTAACAATGTTAGTAGAAGCAGGCAGGGGTTGAGGTTTTGTTTCTTGGAAGTATTATTTTGGCGTAGAGGGGAGAAAAACCCAGCGCTTAGGGTTGAGGTAAGAAAGCTTTGGCTCGCTCTGGGAGAAATTTGGGAGTTTGAGAGCCCTTCCCAGAAGGACTCGGCGTGGACGCGGCTTTGTCAGAGCGCTGTGGAGAGAACAGGGCTGGCCCTGCCACCAAGCAGCTGCTTCCTGCTGCACTACAAGGAAGCAGAGCTCTGGGACTGTGCAAACAAAGCAAACCTCCATCTCCCACCGTTCCTCTCCAGGAATGAGAGCTCAGGAGTGCTGCCCGAACACTACAAACCCAAAAGAGAAAAGCACCAGGCTCCTCTCCACAGAGCACAACGTTCCAAAGCCAAACTGGACGGGCTGCAATCTTCCTGAGCTGCGCCCTGAGTGCCAGGCTTCAGGTTACTCCATCCACCGGACCTGCAGGAATTGCTTCCGAAAGTGCATTTAATTCTATTGCTAATGCCTGGCTCTTGCATCAAGGAACATCTTCATTGATGACCTTGGCCCTGGTGGCCAAGAAGGCCATGGAAGGGCCAAGAAGATCATGGGGTGCATTTTAAAAAGAGTGTGGCCAGCAGGCCGAGGGAGGTGATCATCCCTCTCTACTCTTCTCTGGTGAGGCCTCACCTGGAGCACTGCGTCCAGTTCTGGGCTCCCCAGTACAAAACAGACAGGGATCTGCTGGAAAGAGTCCAGTGGAGGGCTACAAAGATGATAAAGGACATGGAACACATCCCTTATGAGGAAAGGATGAGAGACCTGGAGCTGTTCAGCCTTGAAAAAAGATGACTCAGAGGGGATCTGATCCACATCTATCAATATCTGAGGAGCAGGAGCAAAGGGATGAGGCCGGACTCTTCTCAGCAGTGTGTGGCCATAGGACGGGGGGAAATGGCCACAAACTGAAGCATAGGAAGTTCTGCACCAATGTGCATGGGAACTTCTACACAGTGCAGTGATGGAGCACTGGAGCTGCACAGAGGTGGTGGATCTCCTTCTCTGGAGACATTCAGGACCCACCTGGATGCCTACCTGTGCAACCTGGGCTGGGAGCTGCTTTGGCAGGGGGATTGGACTCAATGATCTCTAGAGGTCCCTTCCAACCCCTACAATTCAGTGACTCTGTGAAGCCTTTCACCTGCATATCTTCAAACCACCCTGCAAAGAAAGCCAAGTGTCATTTCCTTCCCCCTCCCACACCCTCGTGCGCCGACAAGGAAGTTATAAGCCAAGAGAAATAATAAATATCGCCCAGCAAAAAGGAGAACGCAATCAGCAATCGGAAGGACGGTGCTCTCATAGCACTCCAACCTGAAGATGGAATCCATCCTCGCCACCGCGCATCAACGCTCCTCCCACTTCTGGTGTCCTCACCTCTTCCACCCCACAGCTCTGCTTCCCATAAGCGAACAGCCAGGCACTGAGCCTGCATTTATCTCTTCATCTCCCCGATAACGGCCCGCTCACCATCCCTCACGTGGGGACCTCGGGGCATTTTTTAAGCTCTATCATCTTATCTCCTCTGCAATCTCAATATTTGGTGAAACCTATTAAAGGATTTCTTGATAGAGGCACGCAGATCCTACCACTATTTCTTCCCACACAATTCTCCCTATCTGATATATAAAAAAAAGGCAATGGCAAGGTTTGTTTAAGCATTACCCAGTGCTGCTCTCGTTATCACTGAGGTCCGCATGGGTTTTTCCAGCAGTACCGTCACGCTGTTGCATAAATCAACTTGATTTATTTTTCACTCCTACTTTTATGAGCTTTTACTGTTCCTTTCGATGCATCACGGTGATTAGCAACGTTCCTACCGGAAAGCCAGCGCTGCCAAGAGACCTGCAGGTTTCAGTCCTGAAGTCCTCTGCTAAACGCAGCACGGAACCCTTTAAACTTTAGAGGATGAGAACATCTGAGGGCATCAGAAGTACCGACAGCTTCACAGAGTCGTGGAATCACAGAATGGTTGGGTTGGAAGGGACTTTGAAGCCCATTCAGTTTGCAATCCCTGCCGTGGGCTGGTTGCCACCCACCAGATCAGGAAGGCCAGGCCCCCATGCATGAGGCAGAAGGGTTTTAATCACACAGCAACATAGAAAACATGAGGAAACCCAAGCAATGCTTTTCCTAATAAAAAACATTATTAAGCTCCTATAATAACGGCCTAGAGAGAACTTGGTTTTCTCCCACTAAACCCTCTCCCATTTTCACTGTGGTTAATGCTGGCATACGTTATTTTTGCTCAAACTCTAGGAAAGCAGTGGTAGTACTACGTTCTTAAGGTTGAATAAAATATTCATGAACAATCCCACTTTTCCCACTGTTTGCAGCCCAATTACTACGTGCACTATGTCTATGGTCCCCGTGAGGGCTGGCACCCCGACACTGCATCTCCCTGAAATCAATGGAGAGCCAAAGCTGCAGCTGAAAGTCATCAAAACAAGAGTCTACAAAATAAAACTTCATGGGAAGACAGCAAGTTGCACCTTCCTTGGACGCCAAATAACCTTACAGAACCACCCACGTAATGCTCTGCTCCCTGCCCTGCTGAGAGATTGACCAATTGCAATGTGAAAGCTAACTCACTGAATCTGTTTGAAGCATTTCATCATTAAAATATCACCATTTTCTCTTCACTCCAAAAATGAACATCTAATCATAGCACTGTTAAGGTTGGAAAAGATCTCAAAGTTCCCCTGTTCAAGAAGCGTTTAGATGAGGTGCTAAGGGATTTGATTTAGTAGCTTGGTGGGTAGGGATGGTGGTGGGAGGATGGTTGGACTAGATGATCTTGTAGGTCCTTTCCAACCTAATGTATCTATGAATCTATGAATCTAATGAATCTATATCCAATCCCAACCCATCCCGCCATGCCCACATCCCTCAGTGCCACATCTCCACAGTTCCAGAACACCTCCAGGGATGGTATCCCCACCACTTCCCTGGGCAGCTGTGCCAGTAACCAACCACTCTTTCTGAGAACAAATCTATCAGATTTGGTGAAGTAAAACAGAAAAACTGTGACACAGGTATGGAAATCCCAATGTAAGGATTTTAAATTGCATTAAATACTAAACAAGAAGCCTTGTTTGTTCTACGTGCATTTGGTGATCCCATCACTGGGTACCATATTAGGTGTCAAGAGGATACCTTTGGCTTCGGATGCACCATGCCTACTGTAGTTGCAGCTTTGGGAAAGAACCTCATAGGTTAAAGTTGAGATGTAAAAACTGTAATGAAATAGTAGTAAAATAGGGTATAAAAAAAAGCTACTATTTTGAAATGTTCAATACAAAATAGACGTGATTGAAAATTGCATTAATCAGTCTCAACAAAGGCATAAAACTCATTATCCCTGGGCTTGCATCACCTCCATCTCTCACATGCACACTGGGGCAGCTATTTCAATCCAGCTCTCTCATGAAACGATTTCACTACACCAAACACCAAGGCAAAGAGAAAGAAAGAATTAAAAATCCAAATAATGCTTTTATTCTTTTTTTTTTCTATTTCAATTTTTTCCCCTACCATGTAATTGCAAACGACAAACATATCTGTGGTTTACAGAGGAGGCAATAAATTAAAGCTAGTCACAAATCATACCAAAAAAAGATACTTAAGTCATTCAAGCCACCACCCCAGGATGGTTTTGGTCCCATGGGACGCATCTGAGTTTTGTGAAAGACTTGGAGGCCTGAACTGAGGAAGCACCAAATGAAGAGCGCTCTTAGAAGTTGTTTCTTTCATAACTCAGCCAACTCTCTGGTGCTCCGTGAGCACAGCGTTTCACGCCCTTTGGTTTGGTTGCAGGAAAAGCAAATGGTCTTCAGCGAATAATTCTTTCATTTGTGAACAGAGCACGTGGTAAAAAAACAAACACGCCAAAGTTTGACCATCAGCAAAATGGTGTTCTTTTTGCAACCGGTGAAAGAAGATGGCTGCAAAATTGGTGTTGATAGAAAAATAAGTCCTCAGTGTAATTTTAACTTCAAACTGGTACTAAAATATGCATTTCAACTCATTAGGAAGCTGAGGACAGCAGTAACCTAACTCCCACCTCCCATAAAACTGAAGAGACCCGGTCCTCGAGATCACAGCAATTTCCTTCCCCTTCAGCTACACTCAGCACACTCATCAGAATAAACAGGTCATTCTCCTAAACTCTTCATGTTTCACTGAGTCACGCATCCTTCCACCAGTACTCACAAAGCATCATATTCCTAGCTCCCCAGCTTTGGTGAGCAGGAGTACCTTAGGAGTAGTCACACCAGCAACAGGATGAGAGGTTACAGCCTCGCATTGTGCAAGGGGAGGGTCAGCTTGGCTATCAGGAAACATTCCTTCTCCAAGAAGAGTGGTCAGGCACTGGCACAGGCTGCCCAGGGATGTGGTGGAGTCACCATCCATGGAAGTGGTGGAGATCCATGGAGATGTGGCCCTGAGGGAGGCAGTCAGTGGGCACGGTGAGGGTAGGCTGGGGTTGGACTTGGGGCCTCAGTGATCTTTTCCATCCCTGATGATTCCACGATTCTGTGTATGCATTTTCCACATATATATTTAAATCTTGATTTTCTCGAGCTTTCTTTTTGATTTTGATATCATTTTTCATCTAGTATTTTCTGTAAAATCTGTGATCAGACACAGTCCAACTCATGGAATTTAGGAGGGGAGAAAACATCCCTACAACCACTTACTCATGGACGCTGCATTAGTTTCACTACCCAGAACTTCAGAAAAGAACGCCTCAGGGTGAAGCAGGGCCACGATCGCATCAGAGCTGAGTTTATCTGAATATCACAACATAAACAGTTCCTGTGCCTCAGCAAAAATTCAGCTGGGTTGAAGTCCATCAGGATGGATGCCTCTAGAAGCACACAGCTGGGCTTCACAGCAGCTCCATCTACTAAGACCCAACTTCAAGTAGAACACTCCAGAGCTCACGTGCAAGACATTTTCAGTGGGCAAATCCAGGACTGGGGTGATTTTGGCTGCCATCTCCCAGCCACACAGATGTGACAGCAGGACAATAGCATGAATAATTTTTGTTACTCACTCACTACTGAAGGAAAGCGTTTGGAGTCTAAATTAGGAACACGAAAACGATTAACATTAGCATTAACCTCAGCTCCACCCTAATTGCACTACATAAAAGCAGACGTAACAATTACAAAGATAACATTGTGTGTCATAAATATCGCACACAGGAATACAGCAGTCACAGCGTTCGTTTCCTGACCCAGCAAAGCTGCTCTAATTGTAGAGTCTTGCATTCACAGAGGACTCAGGTTCGGAAGCTGGTCTCCAGCAGGCCTCGGTTGCTGTGATTTCCCACCACACTCTTCGAACACTTTGTGCTCCCAACCAACGCCGCGTCAACGCGCGGCTCTGAGTTCTGCGCGATGCGGTTCAGCAGGAATTTCGTGTTCTTGCTGGGAACAAATTAAGCTCGTCCCAAGCTAGATGTGGAGATGCGAAGCAATTAAAGCAGAATTTGTGCGTGCTGGTTTTGGATGAGCATTTCACTGCTAAGGGCATCTCAACTGAAACCATCGGCCGCGTTACTCTGTTCAGACAGAAGCTGGGGAGCCCATCTCGGCTCCATGTCATTCAGCTGTTAGACCACACAAGGCTGAGGTTTGCTGTCCTTAACGCTCCCTCCTGGGACTGGTGGTAATTAATACACAGCCACAGAAGCCACCACACCCTCTCGGATGGGAGCATTGTCCCACTGTCAGCCATCCTTGCAAGCAAAATTCTCCTGAGTAATGCCCTTTCCTTTCTAGACAGAGAATTTAAACTTCCCAGATGACAAACAGGCAAAGTGTAAACGGTTCCTCCCTCCCAGAGAGCCCCTAGTGATGCAAAGACTGAAAGAAATAAAAATAAATACAAAAGCCAGCGTATTTTTCAAGTCCTGCCCTCAGAAAACAGCCTTTCCTCTCAGTGAGGCCTCCTCCAGTCAGCATTTCCAGGCGGACACTCACGCCAGTTTCTAGCTCTGAAGGCTTTTCAACCAAGCGTGGAGAAGGTTAAAAGCGACACGTTTGCTCAGATTGACATCTTCCAATTTAAGTTAAGGGACGACAGCAACTCCCATGAGCAGCACTGGAGTAGGGATGGGTTCCCCAATGCCAATATTTTTGGATACTCCTGATTGCTACTGTAAGCTGTTAACATCTCTCTTACCCTGGAGGCACACCACTGCCTTGGGTCTCTTCTCAGTTTCATCCTCACTTTCTACCCAGAATGAACAATCAGTTCCACATCAACACCCCTCTTTCCTTCCTCAAGCTCTTTGATAAATTATACACGGGATTTCATTTTCTGGGCCATTTCTGTGGAGCTCCTCTGCTCGTGCTTTTTCTCCTGAACCAGGATTCCCTCTGGAAGACCTGCTGCTGGCAATGCTCTTTCTGCTGCAATGCAGCTTGCTTGCAAGCCTCCCAGAAAGCTTGCATGCTGGCTGCTCCCTAGCAGCTCCGCACTTGACGATAAATACCTCCCTCATTAGCACGCTGAGCTTCATTAGTTCTGCTGCTTACCACGTAAAAGCATTAAAGTTGCGCTGAATTTTCAATTTCACAGCTTGCAGAGTGGTGCATTAGATACGTGAGGGTCTCCAGCCGTGGGGCACTGACAGCATTTACAGCGTTTTAAATTTGTGAGCTGCTGGCAGCAAAGCTGCTAACGCCTGTAAAAGAGGCAGCATGTGCTTCCGATTGAACAAAGACAACATGCATACGCTCCCTACGAGTTTAAAGCAGCAAGAGGGGCAAAATGATTGCCCAACATCACTCACGCGGTGCTGGTGACACCATGACCTCACGCGGGAAGTCATCCTATAGACGTGGTTTACCTGGCAGCAGGGAAGAAGCCAATCTACACTACAGAGCACCGCCAAACCTGGGAAGTGCTCTGAAGGATCCACTCACCCTCCCTGCCTCTCAATTTTCACAGCACTTGCAAAATTTGAAGACTTTGAAGTTTCTTGAATGTGGCTGCGATGGTTTGATGGTTCTGAAGGCTCCGTGGGACAGAGGGGCTGGGAAATGCAGGCTGCCTTCTGTTACCACTCTTGGATCCTCGGGAAACTAAGCTTAGCAAACACATCATTACTCATTGTTAGGTGAAAATAATGAATAACAAGCAATACATGGAGCTTTTCAGCCCCAGTGATCAGATGAGAGTAAGGCCTGGGCGCGTGCACTTGTATTCAAAGAGCAGTGCAAGCAGAAGACAGCAAATGACTCTTAGATGCTCAAAGGAGGACTTGTAGTTGGTTTCCTCAATGCATACACAGCATCACAGGCATTTCCTGGATTAATCAAACAGAATAATTATCTCATGGTGAAGCGCTGATCTGGAATTAAAGAGATTAGTGTCTGGGTCTCAGCTCTAGAAGCTCTTAGCCCTGGGGAAGTCCAATCAGCTCCTGCATCTCGCCTTTCCAGGAAACCTCCTTGGCATGAGGGATTGTAGAACCAGAGTGAAGACATCAGAGGGAAAGACCACTCCAAAGACTTTGTTTTTCCCTTTAATATCTGCTGTCAGGTACCGACTTGGTCTATTCACAGCTCTTCGATGGGAGATCTTCCAACTTAAGGGATATAAAACAACCGAGTGTTTTCCTTTCAATAATATCTACCAGTGAAGTATGATTTCCACCAATACACCAGAAGATCGCAGAATCAATTGAGTTGGAAGAGATCAAGTGAGTTGGAAGACATCGAGTGAGTTGGAAGAGATCTATAAAGGTTACTTAGTCCACGTTCTATTTTTGCTTCCCCAGCTCACACCACAAAACCCACATCGTTTAACCATCACAATGGATTGATTTCTAATTTGGTTAATCCACGCTGGCTTACCTGTGAACCCATAGTGTCTAACATCTGGTCTTCATCAACTGGGTTGCCTAACTACTCCTCTATAAAGAAAAGGGACATCCCGGACTTCTCAGAATTGCCTTTTTCTTTGCTTCTGAGAAGTGCAGTTGGGCTGGCAACCTCACCGTTGTCCAAAACCCAAAATGCAAGCCAGATCTTGGTGAGCACAAAAAGAAAGGGAAAAGCGTGTGGGTGGAAGAAGAAGTTCAGTCGGTTGTGTCTCAGAATGGTTTCTTTTTGCTTTTTAAACTAAAGCCAAAACGTTTATTGACTCCAAATCTGTGCTGTGCAGTTGGAAGAGCAGGGGGAGGCTTCCTCCACCAGGATACAATGAAGAAGCGTTTGCAACGGGGAAAGATAAATGTGTTTTGCTGGTAACATCTGTGTCACCCAAAACACAAAAGCTGTCATCACCTGACCCCAATGACAGGTGACAGCCCCAAACAAGACAATTGGTGACCACAGCCACCAAGCCATCCTCCCACAGCCAGCACCAAATTGCACTGTGAGGGCCGCGAGGAGAAACCTCGCTGGGAGGACGCAAATCCCACAGGGTTTCAACCCAGCATTTTTTCCACCAATCTCCAGTTCCCTTGAAAGTATAATTAACAACAGTTGTCTTTTGATTTTATCTCCGTTTTCTCAGGTTGTAGGCTATCTGGGAGAGCACTGGGTACGTACATGTGGGTACGCACACTGGTGCGTGCAGCTACTTGCCTGCAGTTACCAGCTTCTCGGTGCAGCTGCTTTTCTCAGGGCCTCCTTGGAGAACAGAATGTGGTGAGGAACCTTTGGGAAATCTTAACCCCGTGCAGTCAGTGATGAAAAGATTTCTGCTCCCATTGTATCTCGCTGATACAGATGAGCTCAAATCAATAGAGCGTTCAAGCTCAGTTAGGCTCAGCGCTCCCCATTCCCTGGTGTGTTCTGACAAACTGCTCTCATGGGGATTTCAAACAAAAGGTGATAAAACGGCCCTTGTAGAAAGAGAGAGATTTTTCTTCCTTTATGAACATAAATGTTAAGGTTTCCTGAAGAACTGAAGGACAAGACTCCAAGAAAGTGATGGGGATCCACGCAAAAACGAGACCAAGACATGTCTTACCCATGCTCAAGGCTAACTGCTAGGTAGGTTGAGCACCAATCTGAGTGAGAAGAATAGACTGTATGTTGCCAAAGGATTGGAAGACTCCATCCAAAAAAAACACCAGGATGTTTCACTCTTAAAGAACTTCCCTATTCAGTGGAAAACTGTTTGCCACGAACTTGGACAGAAGTTTGTGAGCCAGCCCAGGCGGGGGTTCACCTACATACACAAGCAAGAAAAGCCAAGAACAAAGCATGCAAACACGTTTCCCTGCCAAAATCCTCATGGTTTATCATCTAGAGTTCAACCTGAGCCCTCCAACTCTGCTAAACGTGGAAGAGTTTCCAAGAAGGCTCTGCTGGCAAAAAACCTGACACGCAGCTCCCAAATTCTCCACTAATTCTGAAGGAATCATCCTTTCTGCTGAAGTAATACTGAAATACAGCAGATCAGGGTGCTACATTTCACTAAACACAACTGCTTGTGGAAGCCGGGTTGCTGCACCAAGCAGAGCCCAGCTGTGCCCCGAAAAACACTGAGCTTCCTGGCCAGCTCTGTGCAGCACCCACTGTGCTTTATACTTTCCCTGCAGGGATCAGAGAACTCATTATTTTGGAAAAAGCTGTGCAAACCCAACAGTGGCTGGGTGTTTGTATGGTGAATCATGGCCTGAACCACTGATGGATCACCTGAGGTGAGCACTGAGTCAGCCACAGAAGCACAGGTGAAGGCAATGCACTGTGTGACCAGAAGGGGTGGAGTCTGGCTCCACCTCTCCCAGACCCCATTTAAGGGCTGACCATTACTGGGGAAACTTTCCTGACCAGGGTAGAGTGGGACAGGCATCAAACCCTACGGAGCCAGCAGGATCGAGCAAGTTTCACCCCTCAGTAACACCCTGCAATGGGATGCAGGGCATACTGATGAATGTTAAAACAAAACAGTGCTCAAAGAATCACAGAATCGCTATGGTTGGAAAAGACCTCAAAGATCACTGAGTGCAACCCCAGTCCATCCCATCATGTGCACTGATCAAGTCCCTCAGTGCCACATCTCCATGGTTCTTCATCACCTCCAGGGATGGTGACTCTGCTGCTCCCTTGGCAGCTTGTGCCAGTGCCTGAACACTCTTTAGCAGAAGAAATGTTTCCTGATATCCAGCCTGATCCTCTGGCATAATTTGAGGCTATTACCTCTCATCCTTTCACTAGTTCCCTGAGAGTCTTGCTGATTTAGAAACTATGAGACCACTTGAATCTCTACTCAGAGGAGCTGTCCAACCTGAGAGCGCTAGGACACTTGGGATCCCAAGGTTAACAATGAGAAATAGGAAATGCCTTAGGTTTTAAACCTAAACTTTGAAATTTTCTTACCTGCCCAATGCAAATGCAAACTCCCTCGGTTTGCCACTGCTATACCCTATGGTAAATCTGAGCAGGAGTATACGTTGCTGAAAAAGTAGCTTGCGACAAGCAAATGTGACCAGAGAAAACAAAGCCCAAGAAGCCTAGAAATATATCTACATAAAAGCTTTCAGTATTCTTGCAGTAGTTTTTCCACCATGAAATCCAAATTGGAATGCTTTGTAATCTGAAGCAAGGTATAACCCGTAAAACAGGGCTATAACACTGCCAGGTGGCAATGGCTATTTCACAGCCACAGGGTAAAAAGCCACTCAGCCCAATGCTCCTCCCCAGTAGCCCATGAGAGTCAAAAAGCCCCCAACATCTGCATGACATGGTAACAACATCCATTGCTGCACTCGGTCTAACTGCTCACAGTACCTGCAACAGCAGAACAAGCCCGGTGGGAGCCAAGTAAAACACAGTAAGAAATCTGTTTGAGGACATATGCACATGCATACACACACACTAAGAGTCCTGGAGCGCATTGCTAAGCATCACACAGATTCAAAGAGAAGCATTTAGTCACCTATGAAAGCTACAAGTCACTTCAGTTTGGAACAGAGGTTATCACACCAGGCTCTGCTAAAGAATTCAAAGAATTTCTGCATGAAACCATAAAACGGTCAAGTTTGCAAAGCTTGCAGTGTCAACAGGAACCTATGTGAAAGTTTTAAGGAAATACCAAACCACGTATACAAACTTCATCTCCAGACAGGGTGAATCTGCACGCACAGAAGCCACAGCAACAAAAAAATGCTTTACAAAACCCCCATTTATGAAGAAACACCCGATTTCAAACGCACGCCTCAATTTGCTACGCAGTCCTAGCATCAGACCCATTTTGGAAGGAATGATATACCAAACAAGAAATCTTGCAGGAAGATTTATTATGATTTTTTAACAGCATTCCTCAGACTTCTCCTCAAGTCAGACCAGGGAAAGAGCTTCAAACAGAAGTGCCCTCCACCTCCCTGCTGGATGCTGGTTTTTAACTCACTACCATGCTGAGTAACGTTGCTTCTTATTTCATGACCTTCTTCTTTACTCCACGACCCTCCTTTCATCGATAAAGCTCTGTCTTTTTTCCCCTCTTTCTCCTTAAAAAAACCATTCACTCTACAATTATGTGACATCTGTGCCCAGGTAGTTTCAACCTAATGCTGGTTTGTATGAACAAGAAAAAAAAAAATTGTCTTATGCAAAACCCCCTTCAAAATAGAGCAATTATTATCATCCAACTCTTTACAACATGAACTAGAAGCTCCAAAAATGAGTTTCGTTCATGGAAAGATAAAATACTGGACTCAGGAAGGTCTGCATCAAAACAAAGCCTTAGAAAGCTAAGCTCATCATGACCGAACTTCAGATAAATGGAGTGGCTGTTGCAAGGCTGTGAGGTGTGAACCCATGAGACGGATGCAAACTCCACATCTCTGAAGGCTGACGTTGTCCTCCAGCAGTCCCAGCTCCACACCCTGAGCGCCGCACTCCCGTTCGCACCGTACCTGAACTGGGACGCTCATCCAAACGTTCACCTCCTCGGCACAACAGACAAAGCTCTTCTGCTCAGAATCCAACCAGGACGGCGATGGGCAGCACACAATCGATCCTTATTAAGGCTGATGATTATCCTCGATGCGCCCTGCAAGACAGAGACACCTGGTTACTGGCCTGAGCCAAGCCGAGTGAGCCAGCTCCCGTGGATCAGCCATTTCCAGTCAATTGCTTTTACTTTAATTGCTCCCAAAGGTTTCAGCTGCACTGTGAATGATGGGGACTGCCTCATGCAACAGATCCTGCATGTATAGGAAGTAACAAAGCTTGTCCGTGGTCTCCAAGATTGTCTCTCCTGGCATCCTAGGAGAGATTCCATGGCGCTCATGGCTAAGGAAGACTTTTGTGTGCGTTACTTGGAAAAAGAAGAAGAGGAATAACTATCAGCTGCATGAAAGATGCTCACAGATTTGAGACAAAATGAGGAAAGGGGTCAAACCCGTTGCCCCAGCTGAAGCTTTCGTATTTATAAATTGTCTTTTTGAAGGAGTGTAACCAACCTTAAGTCTGTGAAGTACCGTGACTGCATTTGAATGATGTTGCATCTAAAGTGTAGAAAATGCAGCCTGGATTTTAAGACTTTAGTTCTGACATAGCTCAATTTTGAGTTTTATCATGCATGACATCTTATTGTCCAAAACTGTAGCTGAGTGTTTTACAGACAGAACAACAAAGAGCATACATCACTTGGCCTAATGCTGGAGAGATCTCCAACCACACCACATTTTGCATCCCAAACTACTCCACTCAACCTTAAACACAACCTTGTGTTCTCTTTCCTAGATGAGCCAACGTTGGGAAGCAGCACTGGGACTTCTACTGGGGGAAAAGGAGACCAACCTTTGAAATACGTGAGCCCTTCTTGAGCTCTGGCACAGAGGAAAGTGCCTTCTGGATATTTCCCTTCCAACGTGTTTATACAGAGTACATTTGCTTTACTTCTCTCGTGGATCCATGAGATCACGAGTAGTTTGGTCACTGTGTTGCTCAGGTGGCAACACAGTGGTACTCTATGCTGGCACAGCCTCATCTCAGGCACTCTGTACAGGTTGGGCACAATATAAGGGCATAAAACTATCAAGGAGCATCTGCAGGAGGGTTATGGGGATGGAGAAGGGTTTGTAGGAGGCCATTTCCAATCTAGGGGAGCAGGTGAGTGGCTCTTCTGGAGCTGTGAGTATGTTAGCAAGGAGGAACACAAAAATGGTTCCACCGAGCTGGTGGAAGAGACAAGAGGATTATTCCCTTGGCAGTGAGGTTAATGGCACCTGGCTCTTTTCTCAACCATACAGTTCTACACACATTCAGTTTCTGCTCTTCCCAGCTCTGCATTTTGTTTTCAGCCAGTGCTCACCACACTTCCCACGCATCTCAACGCCAAACCACACAGGCTGCACTGTGACTGGTCTGAGATAGCTAAAGCACCTCTGCTGCTTTCATATCGAGCTCATTTCTTTTTAACAATGATTTAAAATGAGAGGATGGAAAGAGTAACTTTGGGACTGCAAGGAGCAACGGTGCGATTAGAGGGATCAGCCTTGTCTACGGCGTCTTATTACGAGTAATTTATATGCAAGCAAGAAAAAATATTCCCCGTTTTCCTAGGAAAATGCCAAATTCCACAGTGATTTCCACGCTCTGCAAATCTCCCTGACTTCAGAGGGAGCGCCTGCAGTATAAATCACCAGAGTGGAACCTCCCAGCCACGTAGAGTAATCCCCTCATATTTCACCTTCCACGAATCCTATCTCCAAACAGGTGTCCCCGCTAAGATCCCGCGTGCCCAGCCCCAGCCCTGCAGCATGCAGCCAGCTCACAGACCTCAGCTCCACTGTAACACCGCACTGCAGTTGGCGTTGGCTCTAGGATGGGACAAAGCGGTCATTACAGGAAAGCAGAGAATATAGGGAAGAAGGTGAGAAGCTCAGACCTGAACTGGAAGGGTTTTCCTCCAGTTATAGCTGTGGTCCATTAACCCATATTCCCCCCCCACACACGCAAGCCTTGGCTGCTTCACAGACTCTCACGGCTCCAATGTTCTATTTTAAATGGGCAATTTTGACACATTAAAGCGAAGCAGTTACACTTTTATTACCCTATTATACAGCACTGTGACAGATTTCCCTAAAGAGCTGATGGTAAATCACAGCCCAATTACGGGCGGGTAAACTAATGAGAACAAGAGAGGAATACGTGGGGAAAAGCCACGACGGCTTCACGGTGAGACCTCACCCACGTCTCAGGGCTTTGTGGAGCAGCATCCAGCACTCGGTGAGCCACGAGGTTCCACTGTGTTTCAAGGTTTGATTTTTCAGCCTCCACAGCCCAGAAGTCACCCCAGGTACAGCTGAAGGCATCTGATGCAGTCGGCTGACCACTTACCACCAGGCTCAGGTGATGGGGGTGACCAGTTTCCCAGTTCAGCCCAGTCAAACTGGGCTTGGGATAACCCCAACCAGTGCACAAAGCTGTGAGAACAGAGGCTCAAGGCCAATGGAGAGGAGCCCACTGGAAGCACTGGGGCACCGCGCTCCTCTCCCCTCCAATTGTATTAACGCAGCCAGGAACACGTTACAGAGGAGGTTTTAAAACCCCCCAGAGCTGCCAAAAAACGTCAAACGAGAGCAGTCAGAGCTCGTAATAAATCCACCCAAGCGAACCGCACTTATTGTTCCGTTGCTTTTCTGGGTGAAACCAAAATGATGAAAGCAAAGGTCTACCGGCAATTACACCCAAAACGCTTCCTGCCCTCGCACCAATCTGTTTTGTTTGGGTTTTAGCGGTGCAGAGTACAACCTGTGAAAGGTTGATTACTGCTGCTCAAGTGGAGGGCTCTGTCCCTCCCCCCACTCAAAAAGCCATTCTGAAAGGGCTTTGCTTTGTTCCAGTGGCAGATAGAGATGGCAATCCTTTATTCGTAGCTTCAGTCGCTGTTTGAAGCACATGAAGATAAAGAAACGCAGCGGGCAAAGAGCGTTTTGCAGAGTTCTAGGAAACCACACTTCAAAAACAACAAATGCATTTAGCCAAGAAGAAGGAAAACGAGCAGAACAATAAAAGTCACGGAAGCTTGCTCCGAGGAGACATCTGGGAAGGTGAAACGAGGAAGCGTGCGGAGGAAAACACACAGTGTAAAGATACAAGTTGATTCAAAGCAGCAGGAGAGCAATTATCTGGCCACTCCGTGTTAATGTGGCACGGCATCCAACCACGAGCTGTGATTGTGGAGTGCTCCGTGGTTCCAGTGTAGCTGAATTTATGCAGGTGCTCATCTCCCTCCAGAAGGCTCAACCCACTGCCACATCCTTCGGGGTCTCCCTGAATCTCACTGTGTCGGTGTCACTGTGGTTGGAAAAGACCTCTGAGATCAATGAGTCCAACCCCAACCTGTCCCACCGTGCCCACTGAACACGGTGCCACATCCCCATGGTTCTGAGCACCTCCAGGGACGGTGGCCCCACCTCTGGGCAGCCTGTACCAGTGCACATCTCTTATGGAAAAGAGATTTTTCCTAATATTCAACCCGTGGGACAACTTGAGGCCATTCCCTCTCATCACAGTTCACACCAGGAGGAGAGGCCGGCCCCACCGGCACAAATGGATTACTCTTGGTCACAAGTTGGAAGCAGAATTCACCCTTGGAGGCCACTGTGTCCCAGGAGAGCAGGTCAGACCCAGCTCACCCCTTGGAACTCACTGGCCTATCTGCTTCCATCTCCATTATAATTATTTTAATTTGTAGCTTCCCAATATTGGCAGAGAAAGTCTTAAGAGCCCAATTGAGAACAATTGCATGTAAGAAGTGAAATAAGGTGCCAGAAAGGGCTGATGTCTGCTCCTCTACCCTTCAGTCAGGTGAAAGGTTAAAAGCTCAGGTCTCTACATCACAAAGCACACGGGGGAGAAAGAGAGAGAGAGGGAAGGCCTGAGGATGGTCCTCTTTCTCAGGACTCCATAGGGATTTCATTTCAGATATTCTTCGGACCTCGTTGCTGCCTTGCACCTTATTTGCTCGTGCTTTGTCTAAGCTGCCAACCACAGATGAAATCCTTTAAAACAAGACACACGTTGCTCATCTTGTACCTTTAATGCACACTCAGTCACCAGAAACCCAACATCTGTTTTGCTTTGAGGCTTTCAGCGGTGACTCAATGTTATCTACAGTTTTGGACCGCTGAAGATAAGCGTTCCAGAGGCTTTTCCCTCCCCCCAGCAACACGGCTGCACGCTTTCCGATGTGAGAATCAGCCTCAAACACATGTCAGAGGCAAAGTTACTCAAGTCTGAAACAAGCTGAGGAGGAAGCATACGACCCAGAGTATTTTCCAGCTGAGGATGGAGCTTGGAAAGGAGGTTACTGAGCTCCTGCTCTGTTTAGAGTAAGCACAAATAAATGTGCTGCAACCCAAGTGACTCTGAGCACGAGTCCCCCCAGCCCGGAGGATTGGCTGTGACTTAACTTGGGCTGCCTCCAGGCACAGCAGATAATGAAGCACCACACATCTCCACCAGCAGCAAAGCACCTGAGGTGGATGCAGAGCTTTAGAGAAAGAAAAAAGACGCGGCAGCAGGAAACGTGCCCGCACCCGGGGACCCAATTAACTCACCCATGGAAGGCAGCAGCATGCTGCTAACGTGGGAGATGCTGTGCAGGCACAAAGGCATGCACGCCTGGGAAAAGGGCTTCAAGGGGAACACACACTCGAGGTGTGTGTTAGGGAAGAGCCCGGACACAGCCGTCCTGCTGGAAGGGATCTGTGCAGCATCACAGCCAGCTGCCACGCTGACCACGGACAGCCACTTCCCCCCCGTTTGTCAAGAGCTAATGAGCAGAATCCCCTCTTAGCAGCAGGCTGGGAAACACATCGTAGATTCATTAAGGTTGGGAAAGATCTTTAAGATCATCAAGGCTGTCCTGGGCTCAGCCCAGGTGGATTTCTATCACGCACAACACCCAACAGCAACTTACACAGCTCACCCCACAGCGAGGATGTGACAGTATGTAGGGGAAGATGCTACAGAGACAGCACCATCAGCTCAAGTCTGACGATGCCTGTGTCTCAGAGCTCCCCTGAGCTCTCACCCTGGGTCCCAGCGTTCGTACACACTGACACAAACAAGCCCTGCCATACAAACCTTCCAGATTCAAACTCTGCTCCTCATTAGCGCTCGGCGGGCAAAGAAGCAGAAGAACTGGTTTGAAAAGAGAAAAGGAAAGAAAATACAGATGACTCTCGATAACATGTCTAATTAATAAAGCACAAACTCGACAGGCTGGTTTAGTCTGTGCATCCCATCTGCTCTGACTTCAGTCACAATGTTTCCCATATCCACAAGCACCCTTTTCCATACGGATATTCTCGCATGCTGACAAGCTGACGTTGTGCCTTCAGCACCCAGGCACATATGTTCTCCTGTGGCATCACCACACACCCTTATAGGAAGGAGGGATGAACAACAGAAGATAACACTGTCCCACGTGCAAAGGATGGTCCCCCAAGGCCTACAAACACAGTCCTTCTATCTGAGTTTGCCATGACTCTTCACAGCCAGCTGCTCTCCATGGCCTTAGATAAGTGCTTATCTTCCTGTAGAGCCATAAGCTCATAAATGCTGACATTATTTACTCTGTCGCGCTTTAAGTGACTTTGCAATCAACTCCAATGAAGTGCCGGAGTGATGGATGACTTATAATGATTTATTTGTGGAGTAGCTGTACCTCCCGATGCTCAGCACTTCGAGTTACAGCTCCTGAAGGTCAGCTTTAGACAACAGCTCCACCTCTTTTCCCCCTTTCCCCATAGTTTAACAAGCTGGAAGCACCCACTTCCCAACAAGCATCAGGATAGAGGCGAGGGCAATTTCTATGGTCACCCACAGGCCTCCAGAGCAAGAGGAAACCATTGACCAAGTGTTGCTGATGGTGCTGAGGTGCTCACGGGCAGGCTGACCCATTCATCCCAGATAAAAACCCAAATCCAATACAACTCCGCCTGCTTGAGATGACAATTCTCTGTTGTTTTTTTTTCCTCATGTTGGGAGATGTAGGGTTTCATCGCTCTGGGTGGATTTCACGAGACTCAAGAAGCAGAGAGGATACAGTCAGTGCCAGATAAGCTCCTGCTGTATGGCTTAATGCATGCCCATAGCTGCCACTGGGACCTGCTCACAAACAAAACAGCAAAAATCAGACCCCGGAAAGATGGTCTGTTACATTCTTCGTGCAGCATGTGGGATGGAGAACAGGACTGGGTAAAGCAACATCCTCTTGGGAAAGCCCAGGCCACACCTAGGATTACACACAAGGAAGAAATCAGGCTGTCACTTAACCAAGCCAAACGGGGAATCCCAAATCTTTATTCAAGAACATTCTCCAGCAGTTCGGATGCCAACAGGTCACCTGTGACTCCATGGCTCCTTTGCTGTCTTCACCCTAAGAACTATGTCCAGAAAGGTCTCGTGTGCAGAGTGCTGGCTAGGGAGAGGACCTGGAGGGGCACAAGTACCCACCAGCTCCTGAGCTCCAGCTGTGACTCCCCACAGCTCCAGATCTCTGCAGCAGGACCTGGCCCAGCTCAAATCCTACACCCCGCAAGGAGGAAGGGCTTCTGCTTGTAAATCGTTGCTGCACTGATGATCCCAAAATGATGTCATCAAAGGAACACGAAGCAGTGATGGTGAGATTGCACGGATCGGTCCTCCAGACTTCTCTCAAAGCTCAGCACAGTAGGAACGCAGAGCTAGAACTTCAACCAGCAAAGCAAGCCTGTCCTAAGCTGGAATAGCCAAGATGTGGGGCAAACTACTTAAAAGCAAGCAGTTTTCCTATGGAAACAGATACCAGCCCTTATCCTGACAAGGAGGAACGAGCTAGATAAAAAAAAAAAGATGTAATAGGCACAACAGAAATCTAACCAGAACTCTGGGCTGGTACAGGGGGGAACCAGGGCAGCAGGCAGTGCCTTGGAATGGGCACAGAAACAAGTTTCCACAGGAGCTTGTTTCTTTAAAGTCAGATGTATTAGATCATCCTGTCCCCCAGAGTATGTCGTTTCCTAATGTTCTGCCCAGACCAATTTCAAATGTCAAAAGTAATGTGGGTTTTTTTTTGGTTTTGCTTTTTAACTACCTTTCGTCCCTGCAGAGCCTGTCAGGGATGGGGATTTTAAGCTCTGTTCTGTCTTTCACATTAAAAACGCAATTATCGGGGCAGCCTGACTGCAGCATCTCCTGTCACACAGATCCTGCAGGAGGCTGAAAGAACAGCTTGCTTTTCAAACGGAGTTAGGAAAATTAATACAAGTCTTTCAGAGCTCAGTGTTCACACGCCAATAAAATGTAGGAAAGGCATGTGCAGCCTCCAGGGAAAAGCATCCCTTGCAGAAAGCCATCCGCGCGGTCTCAAAAAGCACACGATGCAAGGCCCTTGAGAAGTACTCGCCCTGAAATGCTCACTACTTCTTAAAACAGGCTCATGCCTCTTGCTTTTCAACCTTCTCATCCAGTTAGCGAAGTAAAATCATAACGGAGATCTATAGGTGCAGAAATTCTTGTTCAAGCGGATGCAGGAGACCGAGGAAAGTCGTGGAGCACACTGAAGAAGCTTCAGCTCCTCTCGTGAAGGCTGTAAGCATCTTGCAAGACTCTCGGATAACCCTATCTGCAAATTACCACTACAAGCTGGAAACATCTGGATCGAGATAGTTAAACGAGATAGCATTGTTGGGTCACATCTGGTTTCCACATTTTCTACCAAAAGGACAGAAAGTCAGGCGGTTGGGGCACCCATCAGGGTCACGTGTTCTGCTGCAGCTCACTCAGAGTCCTTCACGTTGGGTGTCCAAAGACTTAAGGATGAAAGCAGCAGAGCTCCCTTCCCCAGCTCCCCGTGCTCAGGCTGCCAGACGTGGCCCAACACGCGCAGGGCAGATGAAACAACAAAAAAAACCTCAAAAACAAGAATGCCTCCATCTTTCTCCAGCTCACCTCCGCCACAGGACAAGCTTATCAGCTCTTCACACACCTTAACTCCCTCCTGACAGCGGGGGTACCAGCACCGCCTGCTCCACTGAGAATTAACTAATGAAGCAGCGGCAGCGTGCCTGGACTCCACCGACTCCCTTCTCCATTTTAAAAGAGGACAGCACCTGATTCTGACAAGACGGGGCTTGACCCGCAGTTATTAAGCAGAAAGTGCAAATATTAAGTACAAATATCGGCGGTGAAATAGGCTCAGCTGGTGGCAAGGAAAGGGGAGGTCATAGCACAAGAGGAAATCACTGAAATCAGCCACATCTGGCTTCCAAGGGTGACAAGGTTTAGCATCTTATTACCAATAATGAATCCTCTGCACTATGTTGTCTGCAAGGGGAGAAAAAATAAGTGTTGCTTTTTCAGCTGCCCATTATATAAATGGAACTGAATGAGCCCCACTTATAAGTAAATCTCTTTCATATCAAGCGTTAGGCAGCTCGAGTGGGAAGCAGCAGCGTCGTTAGGCATCAGACATCTCCAAGGAAGAGATGTGAGGCTTGGTGTATTTCAAAAGCCAGCACCCCAGCAACCAGGGAAGCACAAATTCGTTTCTCATTTCGCATCCTTCCCTCCCCAGACAGCAAGCAGCCCGCTCTGACCCAGCAGGAATACTCACCTCCAGCCCCTCCCTGGGCACAAAAAGCCTGCAAACGAGGCAGGCATCAGCAAACAGGAGCAAAACGGCGGCAGAGTTTGTGGAAGAGAGCTCAAAGGAGGGAATATTAAGGATTTTCAACACCTCTAATTGAAGCCAGCTTGACAACTAGGCACCTTTGCACCTGAAGGTGCTAAGAAACAACGCTGCCCAGGGGAAAGGAAAACTGCAAGTGGGAGAATTAAGTGAGTGCTCAACACAAACGTGATTTCTGTGAACGCAGTTTATGGAATACGTTCTCGGAAGCAAAGGAGAACGGGCAAAGAAAGGGCCAGATGGGAACTGCCAAACTTTCTGCCTGTAAGCACGGCATTACAAGATCATCTTTTGGTTCTTGGCCACGGACACATGCTCAGGAACTCAATGGAGAGGCAGGAGCCAAGAACAGCTCAGAGCTGGGAGGTCAAAATGGATGAAAATGGATCCACTGGTCCCATTTGCAGTCCTGGAGTTCGAGACAGAGTGAGGCATCTGGTAACCGGGGCACGGAGGAGGAGGAAGGGTTTGGCAGCTGGGGCAAAGAGGGAAGGAGACGATCCCAAGTGAGGAATTTCTAAGCGAGGTCCGCATTAGGACAGACCAAACCTGTGTTCAGAAATGCATTCAGGTGGCTCTTTTCTTCTCCCCCATACCACTGCTTTCTCATTTTCACCAGGCCTCTCCCTTCTGCCAAATGCTCCTGCAGCTGGGATCAGCACAGAGGTGGTGTTTGCTGTCGTGTCCACCACAGAAGCACCTCTGAGGACGTCCAAAGGGAGAATGCAGTTCAGACAGTTCAAATTCTCCCTAAGCTTTGGAGCATTTAATCCAGTGCACCGCTTTCTTCAAAGTAACGTTAGGTCCCAGCTTCCAAAAGCAGTTGAAGCACAGCTCTATCAGCAATGAGAAAATCGATTCCAACGTAACACCCAACACTGGAGCCTGATGTAACCACACATGAGATGAGCACAGATGAACTGGGGCCACTGGATAAATGTGAAAACTGGCTGAACAACACTGAAGAGCTCCAGAAGGGCTCCAAAAGACTCATCTGACAGGGACCTGAAAAACCATCTTACCTTGGACAAAAGGAACAGATGGGACAGCTCGGAATGCAGAGGTGTGAGTTGGTAGAGCAAGCCCAAGTGATGAGCTTGTGTCACAGCCTGAGGAGGGCAACGTGCTCCTGTGCTTCACCACCCTTATCTTCATTAACTTCTTTCTCATATCTAATCTAAATCTGCCCTCTTTTAGTCTGAAACCATTCCCCCATCCTCCAGCTCACACAATTGCCCAGGCTGCTGCTCACTCTGGAAGCACACAAGTTCTGGCATGCTGTCAGCACTACCCGCATCCCAAGGATGGCAGCCAGTCCAGAGGATCAAGAGACAAGGCAAAAACCTCTTAATGTTGTCCCAGCCAAAGCTCATCTACCCTCCCTGGGGGGGGGAGGCTTTGTGGGGCTGTGGCTTCGTGCCATCAGAGATGCTGGAGCAGGGAGATAAAGGGGCAAGAATGCTCCAGTCCTTCTATTTCAGGCAAAGCCCAGTGGGAAGCAGCTCCCATTCCTTCAGCAGGCTGGACAGCTCTTCAGAGACAGCTCTCAGTGAGGGTGGTAATAAAGGAAGAAGTGACATGGGCAGCATCCCTGGGTGGGATGGGGCACAGCCACCACTGGCACGGCACAGTTACCCTGAGAAGATCTTACAGTGTTGGATGCAAACGGGACTAAGACCTCCACCTATCTATTAAAGCTGGTTTGTGGGTAACGTCCACGTTCCTCGTTAATTACTTGAGGTTCTGAAGCTGACTGCTTCAAGCAAGGAGGGGATGGTGAGGCTGCCCACCTCATACCTCCCTCAGCTGTGCTGTAAGACAGGACGGTCTCCCTTTTGTGCCTATGAAGAGCAGAGAGTCATCCCAAACAGCCCATGTATGTCAGCCAAGCTAAACAATGCTGATGGCAAAAACAGCCTTCCCATCTCTCTCCTGCACCACCTTAGAAAATAATATGACCTCTGTAACCAAAGCTCATCACCAGTTTTCCAGCCACCAGTGCCTAACAACAAGCCCCCAGCACCGAGGCAGGGCTCCTGCCCCGCTCCCAACCTTCCATCTGAACGAAGATGCAAATTCTACACGGCGACCGGGATTAAGAACATCTCCCTGTCTGGAACTAAATAGGTTTAAAGTCCCCTCAAGAGAAAATCTTGAGGATTATCCGTGCTTTCCGATTTATTATTCATCCGCAACTCATTTCTATTCATCTCGCATCCATCGTTCGGGTTCAGTGTTTGTTCCAGGACATCACTTGGGCACGTCACTCCTTCCTCCACCTTCTCCGTGGGTGGAGCTGAGTTAACTGAAAGCCTTCCCCACTTGTGCTGAGAGCTTTGGTCACACCGTCAGCTATCAGGGTGATAAAGAAAAAGCCCACAAGGACAAGATTGCTGTTTCAGAGGGTAAGCTAAGAGATGCCCGGCTGCGTGCGAGCCATGGCTGTGATGAACAGCAGGACTTCAGGCTGCTGTAATGCACGTCGAGGCCAGGAACAGATTTCCTGGCTGCAGAAAGCTCTCTAACATGAACTATGACGTAATTTGCTAACACTAATTACTAACGGCACCCCTCAGCCAGCTGTGATTTGTGAATGAAGTGTCTGAGATTCCCAGAGCATGAATCAAGACGCTGACTCTGAGAAGCAGGGTCTCGAGCAAGGGATGGACCCCACACATACCCAGAGAGAAAGGAGGATCACTCTGCAAGCACCACACAGCCACACCACGGAACTGCAGCTGCCATCAGTGCTCCTAAGGGCAGCAATGCCCTAGAAAGCCCCAAAGCTACCTGTGCTCCTTCCAGCCCATCCGTACATGTCACCGCTGATGGCTGCTCTTCCCACAATGGTAAAGATGAGGCTGCATGCTGCAAACAGCAAAGAAAGAAGAAAAAATGGATGCTGGGGATGCTCCGTGATGGCCTAGGAAACCCTCTCCAGGTTACCTGCAGCCAATTTCTTGGGCAAGCACCTAGTGAGGATGAGCACTGAGCAAAGCCCCAGACACCTTTGACCTCACACAGCTGAGCCACGTACCCCAGGAACCTCAGCTGGCCCTGGGGCAAGGTCACTGCTGGCGGGGTGGAGACCAGAACTGAGCTAAGCCCCTGGGCTTGAGATCATCCTGACAATCCTGACTCTGAGAGGCTGTTTCGAAACAGCAGGCGTGATACGGGAAGGCAGCCACCAAAAAGAGGAGGCACGCTCGGCTGCAGCACAACCCTGATTGATTCACTGCTCACACCTGAACCCAGCCTTCCTGTCACCTATTACTTCATGCGGATACACAGAGCCCACAAGTCTGAACACGTCAAACTCTCTCTTTGAGACCGGCGTGCTGCCACAGCTCCTCAGGACCCATCTGATCTGACCTCTAAGGTAAACTCATAAGAGGGTGTTGGAGTGGCAGACGTTTCAGACCCCCAAGGTATGGATATGGGTCTTAACACTGCGCAGAGCCCATTCCAACTAAAAGAGGGGGATTTAAACCAGATGTTAGGGGGAAACATTTCGCTCAGAGGGCGGTGAGGTCCTGGCACTGCTGCCCAGAGAGCTGTGGGTGCTCTATCCCTGGAGGTGCTCGGATGGGGCCCTGGGCAGCCTGAGCCAGTGGGAGGCAGCCAGCCCATAGCAGGGGGTGGGGTCAGGTGGGCATTCAAGTCCCTTCCAACCCAAGCATCCCACGCCTGCTGGGGCTCTTGGGCATCTCCCATTCCAACCAGGGATGCACGATGAACCTACCAGCACAGGGGATGGCTGCAAGAATCTAGATGAGCACGTAACTGCAGTAACCTCTGTGGTGTTTCATGGATAAACGCAGCGCAAGCCAGGAAGGATGCCTGCACCTCCCCTTTGTCAAACACAGGCGAATTTCAGGGGAAGGAATTTGGCAAGCAAAAGAAAAGAGAACAGGGCTGTCTAACCAGAAGACACAGGAACGTGGCTCTCCCTCCCCACACATGCCCTCGGCTCCACCTCCTGTTCCCTCCTACCTGCAGTGCCTGCCTTTGGTCTCGCATGCAGGATCTAATTTTGCTTTAGAGTCGCAGGAGATGGGTGGTACAACCTGACTCATGCAGGAGGCAGAGGTTACGCTCTCGTCTACGCTTCTGAAGCTTGCAGGACACTCGCGTTCCATCTCAG
Organism: Callipepla californica brunnescens; assembly: GCA_023055505.1. Taxonomy (NCBI): domain Eukaryota; kingdom Metazoa; phylum Chordata; class Aves; order Galliformes; family Odontophoridae; genus Callipepla; species Callipepla californica. The sequence continues at coordinate 41,129,270 of JALIRH010000005.1, read as the reverse complement.
GCCCAAATTAATGTTAATTACCGTGCACAAAATGGAGCTGCTTCAACAGGAGGAAATTAGGACAACAAATTATCCTGGAATAGAGAGGACTCGCTGCTTAAGGAAGCAATCTGTCTGCACGCAGAACAAAAAGGGCACTGCACCCAGACGGCTCGGAAACAAGCAGTCCCCACCATCCTTTTTAGCAGGTGGGTGACCTCAGTGCTTGTTCCAGTAGCCATCAGGGCCTCCTACCCCACCACCAACACTCACTATCTTCCAGTTCTGCTACCAAAACCACAGCCACAGTAAACACAGAGGTGTCCTACGCGTAACCAGGGCAGCAGAAGAGCTGATGAGCACTGAGCTCTGGGTCGGGGCAGGGATCCCAGGCCATCCTGGCCACGCAGGTCTCTGCGATCGCTCTCCGGTTGCTGCTCCATCTCCAAAGCCACAAACGCAGCTCATTCATTCACAGCCAGCTCTCGTTGCTCAACATAAACACAGACTGTGCTGCAGCAAAACCAGCACGCTGCTCAGCACACACCAGAGAGCAGGCACACGTCCAGGCACAGATTCAGAGCTGCCCATGCCATGCTTAGCACCATCAGCACCACCACGATTGCTGCGGGCACCAAGTGGGGAGCACAGTCATAATGTGCAATACTAAAGGTGTGGGGCAGAGCAGCTGGAAAGCTGTACGTGGAGAGAAAGGATCTGGGGTGCTGGTCTGCAGCCAGCTGAGCACCAAACAGCAGCATGCTCAGGTGGCCAACAAGGCCAATGGCATCCCAGCCTGGACCAGAGGTAATGGCCTCAAGCTGCAACACAGGAGGTTTGGGCTGAATATCAGGAAAACATTTCTGCTCCTAAAGAGTGGTGATGCACTGGCACGGGCTGCCCAGGGAGATGGAGGGGTCACCATCCCTGGGGGTGTTCAAGAACCGTGGGGATGCGACCTGGCCCTTGGAGCTGATATTTTCAGAGGTCTTTTCTGCCCTTCATAACCCCGTGCCTCTGCAGCAAACCACAGAGGCAGTACCACTGCAGCTGGGCTACAGAGCACCAAAAAATACCCTGCTGCCAAAATACATCCAACCAACCCACGTGGCTTTCCACACAGGATGAACACACAGAGCAGCACAGAGATGGAAGGTGTCTGAAAGGAGCTGCCCAGGGAAGAGTCAAGATGTGCAACCTCAAGAGTGATGGCTGAGCAGACGTGTGACACGGCACTTGCTGCATCTGAGAAGAGGGCTTCCAGTGGCTTTATGGGTTTATTGAAAGGAAAAGACTTGGGAAGAAAGCATTCTCTGTCAGAGAATTAGAAAGCACAGCTGGTTGAGGCCAGGCAGTACCTGGGAGCAGCTGCTCCTGAGGAAGATGTAAGAAATCACTCCAGACAGTCAGGGAACCATTGAGTTATCAGGAAATCTCTTCCTAATCCCTGCATAAAGTGATGAAACACAATGGCACATCCCCCATATATTAAATATTAATCCTTCCCAATGTGGCCGCCGACGTTCTGGTTATCCAGCTCAGGTATCGAATGCTCACAGCATGCAATCCCTTCTCCATCCCTAACCACATCAATCCAACACACAAACCCCAGCGCAAGGCAGCAGAAATACCCTGTGACCCAATTAAAGAATAACCCTGGTGATATTCCCCGAGCCTCGGAGCGGGATGGCCCCAAAAGCAGTCCAGCAGCAGGGAAGGAGTTAAGAGCAGAGAGATGAATCAGCCCCCTGCCATAAACACAGACATTTCCTACCTCTCAGCTCTAGTGCTCCTTCCTGTCCGCAGGCTTCCGAGATGCTTGTGTACCTGGTCACATTCAAATGATTTCCACCGCAACAGGAAAGAGAGGCATTTGGTTTATTTTAAGAGGAAAAGTCCGTTTGTGAATGAGACCAGAAAACGGCCCTAAAGGCCAACCTCCCTCCCACCCAGCACCAGCACCGAGGTGTCAGCCAGGAGCTGGTGCATCTGCTCTGCTATCTGTGGCTCTGCCGAAGTACATGGGCACTGCGCTCTGGCCAGAAAGCACAAACAACACAAGTGGTAACACAGAGTGTTACCATAGGGAGGAAGACAGAAAAATAAAGGTCTTTTTCCCAGCACTGCATCGAATCGCAGCGATCCCGTAGTGACTCGGTGGGGTTTCAAACCTATGTGGGAGATGAGCAGCATACAAAATCCTGCATCTCCCACTCGCACCGCTCAGCCATCGCCCAGCGCTCTGCACGCAAGGCGAAGTGGCTGACATGGCTCGCTCCATCCCGCTGAGCTGGGATCCCCCTTCCTACCACAGCCCCCCGAAATCCCCGAGCAAAGAGGGTCTGAGAGGAACAGATGCAGGAGATGGGGAGAGAGGGATTTCAGACGGCTCTTCTATGAGGATGTTAACGTTGGCCGTGACCCAACGGCACGGAGCTGCACAAAGCATCAGTTATGCGAGGGTGACATTTCAGAAAAAGCAGAGCCATGTATCCTATTAGCTCGAAAACAATACAGCCACATCAACGCCAGGACAGCGGTGTCCCTGGAAACATCTCTTTTTCTCTAACTAACACTGAGCAGAAGCTCTGGAACGTCAGCCCCGAAACCTCTCCAGGATACCCCCCACCCACTGGGGGGCACAGCAGTGCCTATTTCTTTCCCAGCAGCCCAGAAAGCAAAACCCCCCCCAAACATTTTCAAGGCGCACACACTCGCAGCGAGCTTCCCAACAGCAGCGGGCACAGGGTGAGGAAGGAGGGGGGGGGGGGGGGGGGATGAGTAATTTCTGTGCTGCAGAGAGAGAGCGCTCTGCAAACGCCCCGAGTCAATTCCTGAGGGCTCTGAGAACCCCATCCCTCCTCCTCGAGAAACGCCCCAGCCGGAAAGACGGATAAAAAACCCGCATTTTCCCTCCGACAGACGCAAGGGATCGGGGAGAGGGGGGGAAAAGAGCAACCAAACCCAAAGCAAAAGTATTAGTACCGACGATTGCGAAGCCTGCCTTCCTTCCCTTCGTGTCCTCGGTGACATCGAAGGGGAGAGAGCAGCACACGCCCGCAGGGAGGAGAGCTGACGGCGGCACCGCGGGGTCACGAAGGTGGAGAAGGAGCTCTGCCATCTCCCATTAGGCTCCAGGGAGGCGGCTGAGCCCCTGGATGTGACCGAGAGCCCTCTGGAGATGCGATCCAGCAGCGTGCTGTTAGTGCGAGGGCAGCACGGCTGGGCTGCGGTCCGACTCGATCAAGCTCTTTTCCAACCTGTTGTGGTTCTGGGATCACCGTGGGAGCCACGCACCGCCCGGGAACACCACGACCACACGAGGCCGAGCTCCACCGAAAGGAGGGGGGGGGGGGAAGCACCCCCTGCTCTCCTCCCCTCCCCCCACCCCACAGCCGCCGCTCACCTGCAGGCGCGGGGCCGGGCCCGCTGCTCTCTCCCTCTCTCGCCGCCACCGCCGCCGCCCAACGGCTCCGCTGCGAGGCCGCGGCGGCCGGGAGCATGGACGGCGGGAAGGGACGCGGCTCTGAGGGGGGGGACCGTCGGGGGCCCGGCGCCGTCCTCTCAGCGCTCCGCCGCGGGGCTGCCGGCCCTCAGCGGCGCCCCCGCTGCCGCCCGCCCGCTCCCGCTCCCGCCGCCGCCGCCATGGTGCGGCTCCATGCAGGGCGCGCACCGCTGACAGGGGCGGGGACACTGAGGGCGGGACCGTGAGGCAGAAGGCGGAGCCAGTGGGCGGGACTAAAGGGAAAGGCCAATGGGCGGGACGGATTGGGGGGGGGGATGAAGGGCGGGAGCGATGGGGGGACCAATGGGAGGGGAAAGTGGGCAGGACCAATCGGAAGGGGTGATGGGCGGGGCTACGCGGGGTTGTGGGCGGGGCTACGGGGCGGGGCGGGTGCTGCTGTAATGCGGGGATGCTCTCTGGGGGGGTTTAAGCGGAGGGGATGGGGCTGCTGGGCACGGCCGGAGCTGAGTGGGAAGGGACCCGTGTGGTTCTACTCACGCAGGGACACGCACGGCTCCATCGGTGGCCCGAGCCCCGTCCTGCCTGACCTTGGGTGTCTGCAGGGCACACAGCACCTCTCTGGGCAGCCTGTGCTGCCCTCGGTGTAAAAAGCTTTCCTTAGGTCCCCGTAGTCCCAACCTGCGACAGAAGTCACCCCGAAGAAGGAGACTCCGCCTCCCGGGTGTGTATCACATCGCGCTGCTGCCATCTGCCGGCTTCTGCCTGCCGTTGCTCTCAGCCGCGGCTTTGCTCCGTTTGCCCTGTCTGAATAAGGCCGTGACCGAGGAGGTGGCAGCAGCATGAGAGGACAGGGCTACAGAGCGCGCCCAGCCCTGCTTTCAAGCAGTGATGCTTCCACTCTTCTTCCTGGAACTGTTGCATCAGTTGATCTTCGAGCTGTTTTCCAGCCTTAATGATTCTGTGATTCGATGAATGCCTCTGTCCTTTAGCTCCCAGAACAGAGGCTACAGGCTCCCTGTGCCAACCTCTGCTGTAGGGGAAGCAGGGTAGAGGGAGCTTTGTGGGTTCCCCATCCCTGGAGGTGCCACACGGGATGGGGCCCTGAGCAAGCTGACCTGCTGGGAGCACCCAGCCCATGGCTGGGTGGGCTTTAAGGTCCGTTCCAACCCAACCATTGTGCCGTTCCATGGTTCTGTGATACAGGGGGTTGGATTCGGTGATCTTCCAACCCCCACAGTTCTGTGATTTGTGAGCAGAGCGTTTCTGGGCTCGTTTGGCGGATGATTTCTGCCGTCTGAGCTCACCCGCTGCACGCTGCTTGGCGGAAAACGGCTGGACACGGAGCTACGGATCGCTAGTACGCGTTTGCACCGGGGAAAGAGCCTCAAGGGCAGGGTCAGACCCCAAGAGCCGGCTTTAGGGCGGCCCAAGCCGCTGGAGGGCTGCGAGACCCCGCCGACGGACCCCTCCCAGCGCTCCGCCTATCACCGCCCTCCCCTCGGGGACGGACGGGCGCGACGACCAATGAGCAGCGCGCACGCGGCTGGTGGGCGGGGCTCAGCGCTGACCCTGCACGGGGCGGCGGACGCAGGTGGGGTCGCGTCCGAGTTCGGGTTGAGGACCGGGAGCGGGGCTGGGACCGGGAGCGGGGCGAGGAGCGGGGCGAGGAGCGGGGCGTCCCGGTGTCGTAGCGGGCAGCCGAGTTCCGTCAGGGCCGAGGACGCCGCCCCGGGGCCGGGCGGGTCGCGGCCTGCAGGCCCGGGCTGTGCGCTGCGGTCCCGGAGGGGACGGCCGATCCCGTCTTGAAGTCCGTATCCTTATGGGATTTCGGAAGCTGCCGGCTTCGGGAGCCTTCCTCTTTCCGCTGGGTTTGGGGGAACGGGGCTGACGAGGGTTAAGTCTCAACCGTGCCCGTTCGTCTATAGTTTATATATATATTATATATGTATTTATTTTTTCTTTTTTGAGTGTGAGGTTCCCCCCCCACCCCGCACTGTGCTCTTTCCCCCATCTCGAGGATTGCCTTTCCTTGCTGTTTTCCAGCCCAGGAGGAGGAGCAGACGTCGGCCCCGCAACCTTCAGTCCTGTGACCCCCGCAGGGCGCTGAGCCAGGATGGGTTTCGCCGAGGAGAAAGTGTACAGCCACATCCTGAAGAACATGAGCAGGTTCTGTGACATCCATGTGGCGTCGCTGGTCGATTCCCTGAGCTGCCTCACCGACGCCGATCGGGTAATTGTGCTCTGTGGGGCTCCCTCGGCGAGTGGAAAGTGCCCCTAACCCTCGGCAGTGGTTGGGATGTAGGGTCCCGAGCCGCTGTGTGGTTCTCCTTGTAAGGCGGCTCTGAGCCCCTCGATGTGTTTTGTTCAGGATGAGCTTCACACCCGGCAGGAGATGCGGGGGATCCGTGCGACCGTGTACAGGTTTTATCAGCACCTGAAGTGCCGCAAGGGTTGGGTGACGGATCTGATCAACGCGCTGCACCAGAACAACGCGGGGCACCTGGCTGAGGAGCTGCAGAAGGTTTATGACAGCTACCGAAGCCGTAAGTGGCCTCGCCACCCCCAGGCGTGCTTGGGTGCTCTGTTTCTCTCAGTGTCCAGCTCCTGCTCTTGGGGGGGAATCTGTATGCTGTGCAGGAGTGCATGGGTGTGTGTGACCGGCCCTGGGGATGTGCATTGCCCCCGTGACGTGCCTGGGGATGGCAGAAGGTCTGCAGGTTTCTGCTTGGGCTGTTTGTGTTATCCTCGTCTCGAGGGGAGATGGACAAATGAATTAAGAGGCGCTGCTTGGCTGTTAACGGGGACGGAGCATGGGCGTGATCCCTCAGGCCCGTGCTCATCTTCTGCCTCTTTGGTTTTCCTGGTCTGCCTCAGCTCCTCCAGGTGCTTCGGTTCCTCCAAGTGCTCCAGCTCCTGATGCCAGGCCTGCTGTTTCCCCCGATGGTGCCCCGAAGCCTTTCCCAGGGCCAAAAGCTGCTGCAGATGTCCCAGTGGCCGAGCCACCACGCTCCAACCCGTCTGCTGGTGGGCACCCACCTCTCCCACCCTCTGCTGCCACCGCTGTGACCTCAGCTGCGAGCTCGAGTGCTTCCAGCACGGAGCTGGATGCCAGGGCCCCAGTGCAGGAATCGGTGAGCAGAGCACGTGGGGCTGCAAAGATCCCTTTTGGACTGGAGGGTTGGTGTTTCGGATGCCACAAGTAGGCTCTTGTTTCTGAGCTCTGCTGTGTGTTTATTGCACCTGGCAGCCTCACCCGTGGAGAAGCAGAGGGCTCAGGCACCTTGAGTGCTGTTTCCACGCAGAGCTCTTGCAGCTGCTGCTGGTGAGAAGCTGTCAGCTGTCCTCTTACAGCATTTATACAGCGCTATAACTGCTCTCCTCCAAGCATAGGAGTGCAGGGTTTCTCCATATCCCTGCTTCTGTGACCTGTTCAGTGTGTGCCCCTCATCTCCAGGCTCACGTGGGTCACCTGGTTTGGTTTTGAGGCACCCTGGTGGCCTCATCCTAGCCAAAGTGGGGCTGCACGGTGATTTAACACGGCTCGTTTTCTTCCAGCTCCCAGAAAGAAAGAGTCCCCAGCCACAGCTGACTGATGGCAAGGAGAAACCTCTCCCGTACCCCACCAAGATGCAGAAAGAGGCAGTGGAGAACCCGGGGGCATCCAGCACAGTTCTGCCATCATCTGTGTCCCCTGAGCAGAAGGGCCAGGAGTGGCTGAGCCGGCGGCACCCAGTGTGTGTGGACAACGGGTGCTTTGGGAATGCAAACCACCTCCAGCGTGGCGCGCCAAACTTGGGCCTGGGCAGGTCTCTTCCACCGAGGGATTCAAGCGTTGCTCCTGGCCCCGAGCAGAGCAGGAACGAGCCCCAAGAAGATGTCTACATCTCCAGTGAGTTGCCTGTGAGGTTGGCGGAGACAACTGGCGGCAAGGCACCGCAGCACTCAGTCTCGCTGAGGACACAGGAGGAACAAGCTGCACGCAGTTCCAAACGTGACGAAGCCCCGAGCAGCCACGTGGATGTGCGCAGCCCCCTGCTGATACAGCAGCAGTTTGATGCGGAGCAGAAAGTGGCCGAGGTGCTGAGGCAGCACGAAGGAGGTGGAGGTGGGTTTCCTTCCTCTGTGGCAGGTGCTGACCAGGAGCAGGGCTGGAGGTGCTGCTCTGCAGTCGCTCAAGGTGGTGATAACGGCTCTGTGCTGTTATCTTCCTTTCTCAAGTTCGAGTTAGCTCCTTCAAGAAGTCAGAGAGGGTGGTTGGTGCAGGCATCCACCTTGACTGCTTTTTTTCCCCCCCCCACCTGGTTTTCTCTCCAGATGTTGTTCCTCACCTTATTTTCACTTGGCTTTTGTTTCTGATGTAAAACTTCACAAGCTACGTGTCCGTGCCCTCCTGTTTCAGCAGGCTGGGAACACCCCAGTCTCAAAAAGCAGAACGGGCTGGCAGTGCTGGGGTGCAGGCTGGGCTGCTGCTGTCTGCTTTACCTGCCCCCACTGCTGCTGGGAGAGCTTGGCTGCCCCGAGCTTCCCTGTGGCTCCAATCCCTTGCCCACATCCTGGATTGGTGCTGTGCTGAGGCTGAGCACAGGCTGCAGATTCCATTCTGTGCCATTAAACACAGAGATGTGATGAGGGGAAAAAGATGAAAACCCATGGACACAGGTAAGAGCCTGCCTTGGAAGTGGACGTATCCTACTGCAGCATCCCTTGGGAAGAGTCTCACCTTGAGTTCTCCTGGTTAATGCAGCGTGCTTTGTTTTTTCCTTCAGATGTTCAGAAGGAAACAACCACCTCGTTCTCTACATCTGCAGATATTTCTCCATTCTGTGACACCTCCTTGAAGCCTCCTGTAGGGGAGAAAATGCTGCCTGGGGAGGAAGCAGCCAGCAGCAACCCCTCCGTGCCAGAGAAGGAGAAAGTAGGTGACCTTTCAGTTATCAGTTGCGTTTCCTTTGGGCCCTTGCAGATTTCCCCCAGGCAAGGATTTGCTGCAGCGTAAGATTTTGAGCTGGTGGGAAGTCTTATTCGGGGATTTTTCTCTGCCGTCTTCCTCTTTCTGTCCTGATGCTGACTTTCAGAGCATGCCTGGAAGAGCTGCTTTGACTAGTGGGTGTTGCAATAAACATGTAGATCAGATTGTGATCCCAGTCCTGACCCCAACCTCACTGGAAGCCCTGGGATGTCACCAGGTGATTTTGTGGGGCTGAGGGCTCAAGTGGAGCCCTCAGGTATATGGGGGAAAGAGCTGGGCTGCCCATCTTCACCCCAATCATCTCTGCCCCTGTTTGTCTCCTCTTCCTCCCCGTATCTCCCACAGATCTTAGAGGCTCCCCAGAGCCTCAGCACCTTCCTGCCCCTTTTGCTTTCCCTGTCCTGGTTCTTCCACGGCCCAGCCACACTGTTAGTGGCTGCAGAAAATGTCTGAGTGCTGAAGTGTGCTTGTTGTGTGATGTGGTGCCTGACACTGGCCGAGTGGGTGCTCCCCACGGCACCCAGCTGAGAACACCCCTCTTTTTGTCTTCCAAAGGTTCTCGCAGCCTCAGCAGCCTCCCTGTCAGGTATGACTGCTGCAGGAAGCTTTGAAGGCACAGCTGGGAGGATTCCCTCACGAGTGAGTTCTGCCACCAGCATCTGGGCATCTCATGATCGTGAGGAGGAAGACATGGAGCTCAGCAAGCCAGGTGTCCTCCATTCGGTAGTGGGAGAGAGCCCAAAGTTAGCTGCCAAAGAGCAGGACAGCTCCAGTTCCAACACGTCCAGTCACCTTGGCTTGAGCAGCGACCCGCTCATGGTGAGCTCAGACAGCTCAAGCCCTGGAGAAGCACTGTCCAGAGCCACGTCGGAACACTGGTCTGCAACTCCAGCTGCTCATGCAGACCCTGCGGGAGAGGAGGCAGCTGGAGCAAGCTCCCATCCACCTCTGAGCTGGGCTAGCCCCTCTGTAGGCATTCACAAGGCCCATGTGGAACATCACCCCAGCGCCCTGCTGGCAGCAGGCAACGATGTCCGAGATGGAGCAGTCCCACTTGAAAACTCTCCTGACTCAAGCAGGGGATGCAGTGCTTCAACCAGCTCATCTCAGGCCGAAGTCCCCACATCGGGGGACAGCAATGGGCCGTCCCTGCTGTACATCCTTCCAGCTGTTGGCATCGCACTGATTTCAGTGTTCCTGGTGTACACGCGGTGGCAGAAATAGCAGAAGAGTCGAGAGAAGGTGGGATGTCACAGCCACCGAAGGGAGATTCTCTTCTTTGTAGCAGGAATTTGGCCAGCATGTTTGAAGCCCGAAGAGCAGCTGGAGGGACTGTAGGGGCTTTGTTAGATCTCTTCCCAATAAGTTTCCTGGAAGAGGCCTTGGTTGCGTGACGCTGTTGGGGTTTTGGTCTGGTTTCCCCATTTCCCAACCACCTTCCTGTCTGTGCTGCCGCCTTCTTTTTCACCCACAGAGAGGGTGTCTCTCAGGGAGTGATCCCTCGAGGCCAAAATCAGAGCCTTTCTCTGATGAGGACGTGCCAGGCTGGACCGTGTGTCCCCTCTCCCAGGAGCCCTCGTCCTGCTTCAGCATCCTCCCCTGGTCTTGCGGGTCAGGAACAGCACAGGATCCAGGATTACTTCACACAGCACTGATGCCCCTGGGGATGAAGCAGTGGGGCAGGAAGGAGCCGTATCCCCACCCCTGTGCAGCTTTCTCATAGATCAGCCTCACTTCTTTCCCTCAAACGGGGGGAGAGAGGATTTAGGTACGTGCTTTCAGGGGACAGTTTCATGCAATGCCAGTGTGGGCCAGACTTGCTCTCACCTGGGAGTGCTGTGTGCCTTCTGATCTGCAGGCTTTATTTAGTGAGCCTGGCCAGGAGGGTGGATGTAACTCTCCCAGTACCTGGTGCAGTGAGATGGGAAACTTGTGTCAGGGTTGGGATACAAATAGGGTCAGCTCTGCGTGCTGCAGGGAGGCCATACAGCAGTGCTAGCTGGTGGTCCAGATGCTCTGGGTTATCCTGAGGATTCAGTTTAAGATTTCTGCCCATCATTTTCCAGGTGCTCCCAGCAGTCACACTGGGAGCCTGAGAGGATTGGGCTGCAAGACTTCCAGACAAAAAGTAGTTCCCAAATAAGCATCCCTCGGTCCCCTCAGCCCAGGGGAGCTTTTAAGGGCTGCAATCCTGATCCAGAAAGCTGCCAAGGGTTTATTCCCCTTGGATCCCTGCTGTTCAGCACGGGTTGCTGAGCTCCCTGGGACTGGCTGCATGTACAGCTGTCGTGCCTGGAGCTCAGCATAAACCACTCATGGTGCAGAGGATCAGAGAGCCCCGTGGTGGCATGAAGGGCTGCTCCTCCTCAAGGTCTGCTCTGAGAGTGCTTCTCTGATGACTCTGTGTCCGTAGTCGAGATCTCCTGAGGCTTTTCTAGGTGGAATGGTATCCCTGCGGTGCTTGATGCCAGCTGCTCTCTCCGCAGCGTTTGCACGAGTTGTGTTCTTACAGATACCAAAGGAAATGATTTTGGAAGGCACCTGTCCACCTCTGCCCAGCGCCGTATCCCCAAGTGCTGAGCCACGTGCTTGTTTTCCCAGGGCTCTGCCTTGTTTTTAGTTGGTTGCCTTAATGCCACCATTAGCCTGGAGGAGATGTAACGTGGAGCCTCTTCTGAGTCGAGCATCTCCAGATTGCAAGCAGTTCTGCCGCAGCACGGCAGGCTGGGGGACTTCTGCTTCAGTTGGTAGGGCTGACAGCTGCTGACCCTTTTCCCTTTGCCCCAAAATGCACAAAGTGCCTCCTTTAAGCGGACAAGGAACGCATGCACCGCTGAGGGGTCAGTTTTGCTCCGACGGGGCTGATCTTGAGAGCGAAGCTGAGCTGTTCGTTTCTTGCTCCATACCCGGTGTTTTACCCGTTTTAAATGCACTTTACGTCCTCGGAGAGGGGATACAGGGGCCTTAAAACTGAATCTATTGCACAGAGGAGGCACCTGCCTCCTCCCACCCCTTTCTGTGCCATTTTTGAGGACGGCCGTGAGGTCTGAAGGCAGCAGCATCCGTACCAAGGCTCTCTCCTCCTGCCTGCAGATCTCTCCGTGCGCTTTCCCAGTTCTCTTTAGCAACGCTTTGCACGCTCTGCCTCTTTCGCTGCTGAAACACCCTGGTTTTTATTAACGCTTGAGGCGTTTCTGGGTGTTGGGTGTCAAAGTGCCTCTCGTGTTTTGATTTTTTTTGTTTTCGTGGCTGTGACGGAGCGCTGCAGAAGCGGAATCAGAGGACGTCGCGTCCCTGAGGGCCTTAAATGAGAACACAGGCGGTGGGATGCAGAATAAAAACGTTTGCTGCTCCCTGAAACTTCTGAGGGCGTCGTGTTTGTAATTTCGAAGCCTCTGTGTAGCAGAGAGGCTGTCAGGGCTCAAATGAGTGCCTGGCTGCCCCCTGGGTATGAAGGGATGCGTAAAGCCTCGCTATTTGTGTGTATACATACATACATATATATATACATATATATATATATGTTAGCATCTATATGCCCGGGCCTACTGCAGTCCTCCCCTCAGCCCCCATCTCCGTTGCCATAGTTACTCGGCCTGCCAATCAGCGTGCGTTCTCCGCGAGACGCGTCACACCATTGGCCAGCTGCCGTGTCGCTCTTCCCCGCGCGAAGCCGTTGGTCGGCGCCCCACGCAGCGCCCCGCCCCTCCCGCTGTCCTTAATCCCCGCCCGGCTCCGAGCTCCCGCATCCTATTGGACGGCCGCACTTATCGATAGCACGATAGGCGAGCCCGCTGTCCAACCCTTGCCTCTCATTGGCCAGCCCGCCCGCCGGTCAGCTCGGAGAAAAACTCCGATTGGACGCCGCCTCAGGAGCTCATCCCGCCCACTTCCCGAGGGCCGGGGGCGCGCTCGGGGTGCCGCTCGGCGCAGGCGCGCTGCGGGCGGTGGCTGCGGCGGTGGCCGTTGAGGAGCGCAGCGCGGTGCGGCGCGGGCGGCCCATGGGGCCGGGCCGAGCGGCGGATGGAGCAGCGGCGCGAAGGCGGCGGAGCGGAGGAGAAACCCCGAAGGAGGGAAGGGGACGCGGGGAACCCGCGGCGATGGAGCGGCGGCGCGGCGGCAGGGCCGGAGCCGGGCGAGGCGGGCGGCGCGTCCTGCGGCCTTCGGCGGGACTCGGTCCGCAAGAACCGCCCGCGTGAGTGAGGCGGAGGGGGTGAGGGGGCGTGGCCTGGTCGGGGGGCGTGGTCTAAAAGGGGGCGTGGCTTGGGGTGTGGGCAGAGGGGCGCCAGAGGGGGAGTGGGCGGGGCTTAAAGCGAAGGGCGGGAGTGGTTGTAATGAGATGCGAGTGGGCGTGGTCACGGTTGGGGGCGTGGTCACGGCTGTGGGCGTGGCCAGCTGGCTCCCGCGTACAGAAGGTGTGCGTTTGGACCCCACGCGTGGAGCATTGCTTCTCGTTTTCCTGATCTCTTACCGTGAAAAGTAGGGCTGCATCTCAGAACAAAAAGCGGGGGCTGGAGTCGAAAGGAATGGCATTTCCTGCCAGAAGTCTTCCCGAGGTGTTCACGTTCCTCGTTCCAGCTCAGTAGGGCCGTGCTCCCTTTCTCTTTCCAAACTGCACTGGGAAATGGTTGTCGGTATGAAGTAGTTAAGGTGGTTGCAGATAGGTAGCTTTTGAGAAGTGAAATAAGTCTCTGACGTGAGGGTGACTCACGTGGGGCCCCACGTTAAGGGCTCATCCTTTTTTATTTCACTCTTGGGAAATTTTAAGGACGTTTTGATTAAAGCTGAGGTTCAGATTTCTTGTGTAAATAACCCCTAAAGGCCCCTTCCAACTCTTGAGGATCCTACGATTCTCTGAAATGCAGTGGATGTGGATTTAGGAACCAAGAGGTGGTGGCGGTTTTGGAGAGGACATTTGGAAGGTCAGCATGGCATGGTTTGGATCACTGTGCAGCTCTACCTGAGATATCCTCTATCACAGATGAACTTGGAGTGAACGATGGATGTCTGAGCTGCGTGCCTCCCTGCCCCCAGCTAGCTCTCGAAGGAGCTTCAACCCAGGGGCTGCTCCTGCCTGGAAACCCATTTTCCTTGGCTTTGGGTTGTTTCCCTGAGAACCAAGTGATGTTTTCTCTTCTGTGCAGGCCTCTGGTTCTTTGGGAACAAGAATAAAAAGCTTGTTTTGGTGCCTCTGGCAGACCCCATCCGTAGTGCTTCACAGTTTGACAGGAGGAGAGGGGAAGGACGTGGCATGAGGTCTGTGTGTGCTGTAGGAAACGCGTGATTCTCTCATCCTATCCTTCAAGTTTCAGTCTCCTTAAACCACACAAAGGCATCGCTTCAGGTTCTCATGCATAAGTAAGGGTGGAAATAAAACGTTGCTTTGGCAGCTGCTTCGCAGTACAGAACACAAGCTTTGATGTTTGTTTATTTTTTTAAACACCTTTTAATGTTTTGGAGTTGCATATGAGCTGTGAATTCCCTGCGGAGCCTATTTTTAGAGATCTGAGGGTAGGGAGGCTTAGTGGCACTTTGTATTTCGTGCCCGTGGATGTTTTTCTTTCTTTTCCAGCTGTACCGTTTCCTTTGCAGTATGCTGAGTGTTTTAGAGTGTAGCTTTGTTGTCCCACGCTCAGCTGCACCATCGGTCTTCACTGCTCCGTAGGCAGATCTCTTTGGCTTCCAGAACCAGTGGCTCTTAACTGAAGGACCAACTGTGGGGGTCTGTAATTAGATCACCTCGTTTCCCCTTGACGCAGCTCTCCAAATTTGAACCCAGCAGGAGGAAAGGAATCTGTCGACTTGTTTTTATTGTTATTAATAATACATCCAGACTTAAGAAAGCAATTGGTATGATAAAGGCATTCTGGTTTTCTTGCCCCCGAGAGCTTTACAGAGCAGGGAGGGTTTCATGGCGTAGGGACTGAAGGGGCTTTAAGGTCCCTTCCAACCCAACCATCCCCTGGTTCTGTGATTGCAGCTCCTTGCTTGCATTCCTGCTACTTTCCATGTGGAACAGCATTGTGTTTTATGAAGGCTCCTGGTGCCCCCAGCCCTACGTGTGCTGTGCTGCAGCTCTCAGGAGGGGCTTTGGGGGGCTCACAAGGGAGAGAACTCTGCGTGATAAATGGTGGAAATATCAGTATTTTAAGGCAGATCTCGCTAGCAGATGGAGGTGGCGTTCATCCAAGAGAGCTTCCTCCCTTTGAAGGCATGGATTTTTCCAGCTCTCGGATGGGGAATGGCTGTGGATGCCTCGCATGCTCATGTTGGCTGATTTCCTGTATAGAAAAAGCACAGTTCTCCATACCCTGGAAATAATTTTCTTCTCTTGGCTGTGCACCACCCCCCTTTCCAAAAATTAACCCAGAAAACGGAGAAGTTTTGACCGTGACCTTGGTTATTTGAGTGTTTGTTTGCATAGGTGAGCTAAAGAAGTGTTTTCTTGCGAGCTCTTGCATTCCTCAGGTTCTTAACTTGTGGCTGGGATGTGTATAATAAGAGATCCCATCCCTGGAGGTGCTGGGGAAGCATCGGGGTCGCTGAGCATGGTGAGGATGGCTCGAGGTTGGGGATCTTTGAGCTCTTTTCCAACCTCATTGATTCTGTGACTCTTCACTATTGATCACAGCATCACGAAGGTTGGAAAAGCCCTTTAGGACCACCAGGTCCAACCGTCAGCCCATCCTCACCACGCCCACTAATCCACTGTGCTTGAAGTTAATTACCTGCGTAAGGGAATCTCTAGAGCTGTCCATGGTGGCTCTCTTTGAGTTGCACTTAACGAACCCGATAGGTTGCCCTGCTGTGGTGAGACACACCGTGTGGCTGCATCTTGCCCTACAGCATCTCGTTAGCTCCAGCCTATCCTTTAGCTCATTAATAGCAGGATTAATCCGTTCCAGCTCTCAGCTCTAATCGCAGATTCCATCTGATCAAGGGTTTTTTTTTTTCTTGATCTTTTCCAAGAAGCTCATTATCTCATGCAGCCGTAAACGTTGCTGGGCCTGACACTGATGCATATTTTGTACCGTGGGGGGGGGGAATTTGCCTAATAAAATAATCCAATTAGACGTTTGTTTTTGTCTCTCTGGGGCATCTCAGACTGCTTGCCTACTTCAGTGCTGCGTGTTGTGCATCGCTTTGATGTCAGGGCAGTGTTGTTATCCTTGGCTCTGGCTCCATGACGAGCACTAGCTGAGGATTCAGATTGCTGGAGGGATACTGCACGACCCGGGGCTGTTGTAAGGACTTGGGAGTATTGCGTGCTGATGGCCGTGCCCTGTTTCACTGCTTTCTCTTCCCCCTTTCTGTTCAGTCTTCCCTTGGTTTGGCCTGGACATCGGCGGCACCTTGGTCAAACTGGTTTATTTTGAACCGAAGGACATCACTGCCGAAGAGGAGGACGAAGAAGTGGAGAACCTCAAAAACATCCGCAAGTACCTGACGTCCAACGTGGCCTACGGCTCCACGGGCATTCGGGATGTGCACCTTGAACTTAAGGACCTTACCCTGTGTGGACGTAAAGGCAATCTGCACTTTATACGCTTTCCTACTCATGACATGCCTGCTTTTATTCAAATGGGAAGCGAAAAGCACTTCTCGAGCCTCCATACTACCTTATGTGCCACGGGAGGTGGAGCGTACAAATTTGAGCAGGACTTTCTCACAGTAGGCATTTTTGGCTTGTATACAATTAGGATTTGGTAGAGAAACTTTAAGCTTAAAGCTAGAAATGCTCGCAGCCCTTCTCTGCAGCCTCTCAGCTTCTCTAAGCCTTAGCTTTGGAGGAGCGTGCCTGACTGGAGTTAAACCCAGCTCAGGAAGCAGCGTGTGGAGTCACATCACTAAATCAGGCTGTGTTCTTTCCTGAAAGCTCATGCAACGTTCCTGTAACTCTAAAATTACTCCCTGCCCTCCACGCCGTGTGCTCTGACAGGGCTCTGTATCACCGCTCTGCGATTGCACTCAGCTCTGTGTTGTTTCCTCCTCATTGCTGTGTGTTCCCATGCTTAATTTTCGCTCTTTATTTGCTCCTGTGGCTTCGTTTCTAGCACGCGTTGCTCCGCTGGTGGAGGTTCAGTCAAACGAGGTAGGGAATTACCTGGAAGGAGTTAGCATGGGATCTGACATCATCACGTGGCTCCATGATCATCAGTTAGATTCTTGCTGATGGCTGAAGCATGCGTCTGCTAAATATTTAAACAAGGCTTGAAAAATGTACCACATAAAGAGGCTTTTTATGCACTCTCCAGGCAGTGACGTGAGGCAAGAGCAATCTTTATAACTTTCTCCTAGATTTGTTTTCTTTTCTCCTTTTTTTTTCCTTGTCAAACTGTTAACCCCTATTTCAATTTCCTTTGCTTTTCTTGCCAGTCCCTCCGAGTCCCAGTGGGGTGGGACTCTCCTGGCTCCCACCAGTGGCTCGACTTGTTTATTGCCCTGCACTTCAGGGCCAGCACAGTCAGCTCTCCTGGGGGTGGGGAGTGGGGTGAGACCGAGCCCTGCTGCCACCTGCACTTCTCTCTCTGCCCCCACAGGGAGGAATGGAGAGAGCTGGATTTAGCAGGCAGCGAGCATCAGCGCTCCCATCCTTCTTCAACATTCTCTTTTTTTGTTTTCCCCCTGCCAGATGGGCGACCTTCAGCTTCGGAAGCTGGATGAGCTGGACTGCCTCATTAAAGGGGTTCTGTACATCGATTCCGTCGGCTTCAACGGCCATTCCGAGTGCTACTATTTCGAGCACCCGACCGACGCCGCGTGCTGCCAGAAGCTCCCGTTCAACCTGGAGAATCCGTACCCTCTCCTCTTGGTGAACATTGGCTCAGGGGTCAGCATTTTGGCTGTGTATTCCAAAGAAAACTACCGATGGGTAACAGGCACCAGGTGAGTGCAGCCATGACCTGAATTCGCTTTGCATTCTGTTTTAGAGTGCAGTGTTCCTGGGAACGAGCTGCGTCGAAGGTGTCGCACTCCAGCTTTTACTGCAGTCCCTCATCTCTGCCAACAAAGATTCCTCCTGGAAAAGGGAATCTGAATGTCATGTTTCAGCCTCCTTACTGCAGCGGGCAGCTTTAGAAGCTGGTTTCTCAGTTACCCTGCTGCAGGAATTAGCTGGGTTTATCACAGAGCCCCCACAGCCTGGTATTTACTCAGATACTGACAGCGTTTAGCTCCAGTCCGTTAGCAGAGGTGCTGGCTGCTTAGTTCCCCAGCCAGCTTCTGGACAGCTGCATTGAAAATGTGACCGCTGTTGCCCAGTGAAGCTAAAATGCTTTGTGGCTCTGAGCTTCCCTGAAATTCTTCAATATGAGCATCGATAAAACCCCACGGTGCAGATCTTACTCCTATTAAACATTGTTAATTGCGTGTTTACACAATAAAGTGAACAGTACATCGTGTTTCCCCAAGCTTTGAAACAGCTGCCTCAGTACCCCGCTAACCCCTGAGGAATAGTGTTTATTTTAAGAGCAACTTCTCAGTGCTGGGAAGAAGGTGGGGATTCGTGAATAAAAACCTCCTTCTTATTTAGTAATGTGCCCCCTGTAGAAGGCTGTGAGGATTACTTATAGGCCACAAGAGGTTTGAAAGAGGCAGATGGAAAGGGAGCAGCTCCTCTTTCAGGATCCCTCTCACTGAAAACAGAAGGAACGGGGCGGAGTGAGGTAACCCAGCCACCAGCAGCTGGGTGACCTTCCTTTTGCTTTCCGTTGCAGTCTTGGAGGGGGAACTTTCTTTGGTCTCTGCTGCCTCCTCACGGGTTGCTCCACCTTTGAGGAGGCCATGGAGATGGCATCCCGTGGGGACAGCACCAAAGTGGACAAGTTGGTGCGGGACATCTACGGAGGAGACTACGAGCGGTTCGGGCTGCCAGGCTGGGCCGTGGCATCCAGGTAACGGCCGTGAGCAGTGCTGGAATTTCACTGCAGATATACAGCTCAGCCTAAAACTTATTCATCTCAACAGTTTCGGAAACATGATGAGCAAGGAGAAGCGGGAGTCGGTCAGCAAAGAGGACCTGGCCAAGGCCACCTTGATAACCATCACCAACAACATCGGCTCCATCGCGCGGATGTGTGCGCTCAATGAGGTACTGGGGGGGGAAAACCCATCTCGTAGTTTCTGGAGCCTCACTGTTGTGCTGTTACGCTGCAAGTTCTCTTTCCCTGCATGCTTTTCTGTTGGGTGCGTGTTCGTTCTTGTCCTCTTGGATGTTTGCTGTGTTGTAATCTGCCCTTTTTTGGATTCTCCGGGGAATTTTGTTCCTGCTTGCCTGCGTAGTTTGAGCCAGATCGCTGTGAACTGAATTACTCTCAGTGAATTTGGGGCTGGCTCTTGGTAGGTCCTCCTCTCTGGCAGCGTGATGAGATGGTTCCTCTTCCACCACAGTGCTGTGCCCTTGTGTATTTCACACTGAAGTTGGGGTGGAGGGGTAGAGGTGGGACACTTTTCCTATGTTCTTTTCACCAGTTGCTTTTGTTCTCTTGGCTGAGGAGCACCGCATCCCTGGACACGTATCTCTGTGCTTTCAGCTTCTTTACAGTGCTGCCTTGTTGCGTTCATGTCAAGCAGCATTGTACAGGGCTATGAAAGAACAGAGGCATGCTCTTCGTTTGGGTTCCAGCCTCTTCCTATGGGACAAGCTGACAAGAGGGAGCCAAAGTCCACTCCTCTCGTTGGCACTCAGCACTTTCTGCCATTTACTTGTAAAACTATTAAGACATCGTATGAGTAATGCCCACAGCACGATGCATTTGAACAGCTACAGATGGCCGTGGAACTTCCTACCCTTAGGTGGTGCTTCCATTGTTGCAAGCAGGAAATTAATGCAGCCTTAACGTTGCCACCTTTCCCTTCATACTTGCAGAACATCAACCGAGTGGTCTTCGTTGGCAACTTCCTCCGCATCAACACCATCTCCATGAGGCTTCTGGCATATGCCCTGGACTACTGGTCCAAGGGACAGCTGAAAGCACTGTTCCTGGAACACGAGGTGAGATTCCACTTCCAGTTTGTCTCTTTGTCAAACAAATTGTGTTCCCGTTACTCTTCTCCCCGTGTCAGCCCTGCCTTTGGGCTCCTAACAGATCATCTCCTTGCTCCTCAGGGTTACTTTGGTGCAGTCGGTGCTCTCCTGGAGCTGCTGGACTCAGCCTGATCCATCCACACTGCATTGGAGAGATGGAAGTGGCAGTGCCCACGTGGAGCTTTAAAGCACTATTCATCATCTTCGAGTGCTGTCTGCCTAATTCCCGTGTCGTAGGTGTCGGATGAAAGATGTCTCATTCTCCTCTAAGCTGTCTGTGAGGGGGTGAGAACTGCAGCACAGGAGCACCATAAGGACCATTCCTGTCCTGTCCTGCCAGGCACTGTCATTCTCCACCACAGGGCTGTGGATAACTGTACCAAAGAGATTCTGTTTCTTTCAGTCACATATTTGGGATGTTTTTTCTTCTGTAACGCTTCTTAGTTTGGGGGGCAGAACTGCACTTCCCACCGAGCAGTTGTCCTTCCTTTTGTCTCCTCCGTGCACGCAGCCTGAACGAGGCTGTGCAGTTTGGAACCTCTGCACCCTGCTCCTCAAATAAATGAGCTCACATTTTAGTTTGCATTCGCAAGCTGGGAGGGTGGGGGGGGGGGGGGCACTGGCTCTCCTTTGGGTCTGAACTGATAAATTCAGGTGTGCTCTTTCCTAGATCCTGTGTGCTGCTGTAGCTGTGCTGGGAGACGCAGTCCGTGCAGACACAGCACAGAGCAAGGTACTGGGGAACTGATCCCTTCCCCACCACCAGGTCCTCCCCCTCCCCTCCTTCAAACACACCCCGCATCCAAAACCTGCCTTTATTTACATCTCAGATCACATGTCAACCACTTTTGCTTCTTTTTTTTTCTCCTCTTTCCTTTTTCCTTAAGAATAGTGCGATTAGCAAAAAAAGGACGCATCAGAATTGGGAGATAGCAATTAAATATACAAAAATATAGCTTACAAAACAAAAAAAGCCCCGGAACAAAAAAAAAAATAACCCCCCCCCCCCCCAAAAGAGAAAAACAGCGAATGTTTTTAAAAAAATATTCTGCTGCAGAATTTGTAGTGTACAAACACGTCTATGAGGCTCCACGCTCCATAAACAGTCTGGGGTATGTACAGGAGGGATCCCTCCTTCCCCCCAGAGCCCACCAGACCCCACGCCGCTGCGGGGTTAACACTGGGACCCACCCCCATAAAGAGCTGCGGGGTTGAGGGAGGGGAAATGATGCCTGGAAGGGGCTGAATTCACCCCATGGGGTGAGAGGAGGGGGGTGGTGCAGCCCCCGGCAGCTTTGGCACTCGGGGAGGGTTGGGTGGGGGTTTTGGGCTGCGCAGATGGATGGTGCTGAGCCATCCGTGCTTGGAAACCCAAAGGGTCGGGCTCAACGTGAACCCAGAGGGCAGGGTTTGCCCCCACCGTGCTGTGATACTGAGGTGGTCGCACTGATGGGAGATGCTCTTAGTCGTGGCGGGGATGAAGGAAGCCCTGAGGTAGCCCGTGGTACCGAGCAGGGAGGGGGGGAGCAGCCCCAAAAAGCACCCGGCCCCGAGCCCTGGGCCGCCCTTTGAGAGGAGAAACTGCAATCCTCAGTAGGGATACAGATTCCCCCTTGGATGGCACTGACCCCACAGCACCGCGCGGGACGGGCACCGGCTCTCCTGGGTGACCCTCAGAGGGGGATAAGTGCATTCAGGCAGCGCTCCATCCCAAGGCATCGTGCTGAGGCTTCCCAACAGTCACTGAGCTCCACGTTCCAGGTGAGGAAAAACCCCATTCCGTGGCCAAGCGCCGTTCTGGGGATGCTCCTTCTCTAAAGTGCTCTCAGCTCTCCGTCCTCCCGTCCCCAGCTTCGCTCCGTGCTGGTGCCGTAGTGCTTTGGTCGTCTCCGGGTGCCCCCCAGCAGCCCCGGGGCAGTCTGTGATGGCACAGAGCTATACGATGTTCTCTGCTCCGGGCAGGGGGCCCTGGGGGGGGCCGGGGTCCTGCTTGCTGTGCAGCTGTGCCAGCTGCAGCACTGGCATGTTGCAGAGCGGGCACACCTTGCGTACCTCCAACCACTTGATGAGGCACCTGGGGGGGGGAAAGCACAGCCACGGGGTGATAAGGACCCCACATCAGCACCCACAGTCCCTTCTGGCACAGCCACGTGCTGGGCCTGGTCCATTCCTATCCCTCCCTGCAGCACTGCTAGAGGTGTGTACTTCATCACTCGGGTGCCTTCATGTGTAAAACACATCAACAGATAACGTCTTAACAACTGTATGACACAGCACTATAATAGCATGTAACCTACTCGAGCCGGAGGGTTGGACTGGATGATCTCCAGAAGTCCACTCCAGCCCCCTGTGGTTCTGTATATATTTGCTACATATCAGATGGTTTTGATACCATGAGACCCTGGAGCATCTCCCTCCTGAGGAAATGCTGAGAGCCCTGGGGCTGTTCACCCTGAGGAGGCTGAGGGGGGGGATCTCCTGATGTCCCTTCTAAGCCCTACCACTGTGTGACGCTGCCAACAACAGCTCCCAGCCCTCTGCACTCACTTTCTGTGGAAGGCATGTTTGCACGGGCAGATCCCCAGCTCGTCCTTGGGCTTGAACTCCTCCAAGCAAACGGCACAGATCTGAAAGGAACTCACAGTCAGCACGCCACAATTACACGGATTGCCTCAACCCACACAACGCACCCCAAAAAACTCATGGGTTTTGTTTTTTTCTGGGGGAGGATGTTGGGTTTCTGTCTCATCCCACTGCTCTCGCTAAGGGCAGTTTGCCTCGTGGGCTCTGAGGCTCGGAGCAGTGGCTCCAGAGGTCATTAAACAGCCACAAAGAAAAGTTTAAAGCCCAATTTAGCCTTTAATCCGTCCTCTGCTTGCTGGGGCTGGGGGAACACCTCCCTGCTTGCTTCACCAGAGCCTCCCAGCTTTCCCAGGGGCACTCAAAGCTTCCTCTGCAGAGTGAAATCGCACCCATTTGCTTTAGGGTCGTACAGTGAGCACCACGTGAGCTCTGGATCCTATCCGCCCCCTCCCCCAGGAAGCAAACCCACACACGGACTCACCTCGTGCAGGTTCAACTCCTTCACCTTCTCCTTGAGTATAACCTACAAGGCAGAGATGGAGTGAGGACGCTGCTTTTAACTCTCGTTCTCAGCACCTCAGATCTCCATAAACCAACCCATTTCTAGTTCTCTTTCTCCTCTGCTTTCAGTCCCAGCTGTGAGCACCGCACAGCTCCGTACACAGATTTGGGTACGGAGTGAGGTCTTCCCGGACACAGCAGAAAGAAAACATACCCCCAAGATGACCTATCCCAGTTATCATCAGCAACGATTGCCATTGTAAACACACAACAGACCGCCCTCAGCGCAGTGCACGGACAGATGAGCATGGAAATGACCAAAAGCAGCAAGAAAAGAAACAAAATGATCAGAGGACGCATGCCAGGAGGTCTGCTCTCACTGCCCGACCTCGTGGGCTCGCACAGGGGGAATGAGCTGTGCTGTAAGCACTGACAGCTCCACTTCCACCCCGTCCCCAATGCAGGCTGCGCTCCAGCACAGCTGTCTGGGCTGGCACCTGCAGGCATCCACAGGCAGCTCAGGGGTGCTCACTGGGGTGCCCAGCTGGCAGGAAAACCCCAAATGAGAGCATCAGCAGTGTGGTGTGTGAGGAGCACGGGGACGTGGTTCAGTGGTGGCACTCAGCAGGTGGGTTGGACTCGGTGACCATGAAGATCTCTTCTAAACCTGGTGAGCTGGTTCCATTAAGAGCTTCTCTTCCAAGAAAGAGAACCTCCCAATGGGACTGAAAGCACAACCTAAAGGGGTTAACCCCGATGAACTCATGGCCTTTATGTGGATTTGGCTGTTAGCAAATCCAGAAGGGAGACAGAAAGACAGACAGAAAGAGAGAAAGAGAGAGAGAAAGAGAGAGAG
The DNA here is from genome assembly GCA_023055505.1 of Callipepla californica brunnescens. Taxonomy (NCBI): domain Eukaryota; kingdom Metazoa; phylum Chordata; class Aves; order Galliformes; family Odontophoridae; genus Callipepla; species Callipepla californica. The sequence continues at coordinate 41,105,890 of JALIRH010000005.1, read as the reverse complement.
AGAAAGAGAGAGAGAAAGAGAGAGAAAGAGAGAAGAGAGAGAGAGAGAGAGAGAGAGAGAGAGAGAAAGAAAGAAAGAAAGAAAGAGAAAAAAGAAAGAGAAAAAGAGAAAAAGAGAAAGAAAGAGAAAAAAGAAAAAGAAAGAGAAAAAGAGAAAAAGAGAAAGAAAGAGAAAAAAGAAAAAGAAAGAGAAAGAGAGAAAGAGAGAGTAGAGAAAGAGAAAAAAAGAAAGAAAGGAAAGAAAGAGAGAGAGAGAAAGAAAGAGAAGAAAGAAAGAAAGAGAGAGAAAAAGAAAGAAAGAGAAAGGGAGAAGGAAGGAAGGAAGGGAAAGAAAAAGAAGGGAAGAAAGAAAGAAGGAAAGAAAAGAGGAAAGAAAGAAGGAAGGAGAGAGAAAGGAGGAGGAAAGAGGAGGAGGAGGGGAAGGGAAGAGGAGGAAGGGGAAAGGAGAAGACTGTTCATCACCTCACCTGTTTGTAGGCGTAAAGCTCTTTGTGCGCTTGATGTCTGAGCCTGGAACGAAAACAAGGAGAAAAGTGAAAATGTGGATCAGCACAACAACCCAACACTCCATTTCACTTCCCTCCCTTCGAATCATTTCTTTATTTTCTGAAATGCACTCAAGCAGTAGTCAAAGATTCTGGATTGAGAGTTTTCATATAGCTGGAAGCATGACATCTCCACCCAGCTGTCAGCACAGAATCTCCCACAATTCCCCTCTATGATTTTCCATTCAAACATCAAGTCATAAAAACGATGTGAAGATATATCCCCATCCTATCTGCATGGAAAGACCCCTCTAGAGCCACACTGGAATTAAAAACACAACCAAAAATCCCCTAGGGCAGCAGAGGTTGGTTAGGGATGCAGTAAGGCAGCTCTGGAGCCCCAGTTTAGAGCTCAGCCACCTCTGAAGATGCTGCCCTCAAAGCCACGGGTAAATCCCACTGCAGGAAGGACGGGGCTGGCAGCAGCATGCAAAGAACGGAGAAAGTGGGATGGAACCAGCCCCATTCACTGGGAAAAGGAAGATCTGCTGCTGGAGACGGCCTATGAGGGGGAAGAGCAGCTCAGTACCGCCAGACAAGCATGGGTGCTACGTGGGAAGGTTTGCATGGGGTGACTTTGCTAAAAACCCTCCTGAGAACAGCACGAGCACAGCACAGAGTGCAAGGTGTGTGGAGGAGGGAGAGCTCTGGGGGAGGCATGCACATGCTGAGGCTGCTCCTCTGAAGCATGTGGGTTTGGCTGGACTCAGAGAGAGGATCCTGGGCCAGAAGGGTCCATCCCACCCTGCACAGCTGCTGTAACGTGAGCCCAGGGTCTGGTGAGCGTCCAACCCACGCCAGGAGCTGTGACCCCGGAGGAATTCCTGCCACACATCTGCCCCAAGTGCATGGCAACAGATCAAAATGCAGAGGAAATCACAGAATCGTAGAATGGTTTCAGTTGGAAGAGATCATTAACGGCCGTCTGGTCCCACTCCCTGCAGTGACCAGGGACACCCACAGCTCCATCAGTGCTCAGAGTCCTGTCCAGCCCGACCTGAATGTCTCCAGGGCACCCACCGCCAGCTCCTCATCACCCTGACTGTAAAAAAGATTTTCCTTAAATCCAGACTGAATCTCTCTTCTTTTACCTTGAAACCATTTCCCCACGTCCCATCACAAAGCGTCCATCTTCTTCACAGAATCACAAAGGTTGGAAAAGAGCTCTGAGATCCCCAACCCATCCCCACCACATCCCCAAGTGCCACATTTCTACACTTCTGGAACACCTCCAGGACTGTGATTCCTCCCTGGGTTCCCTGTGCCAGTGCCTGACTGCTCTTTGGGAGAAAAAAGAAGACCTGTGCTCCAGACACGCTCCAGGAGCTCAGTGTCCTGGTAGCGAGGGGCTCGATGCTGAGCTGCAGCCTCACCAGCACTTGATCTTGCTGAAGCCCATCCCGCTGATCTCATCCTATACCTTCCTGCAGCTGTACCCTCTGAAAGCACAGCAGGGAGCAGACGCAGACAGCTCTGCAAAGTTTCATTTCCTTTTCCCAACTTCTCGTCTGAAGGCGGCAGCAGAGGGGGAGGGACGCGTGCTGTGCGGCAGGAGAGCTCTGCAGCAATCCTCCTTTTCCTTTCCTTTGGCTGGAGCTCACACCCAGCCCTGCTCTGAGCCAAGCCCATGAAATCCCTACAATCTCCAATCCCCCGAGCTCTGCTCGCTGTCAGCCCAGCACTTGCAGATGTGCAGGTCGCAGATCAGGAGGGAGAGGATGCACTGCGCTCGCAATCGATGTTCCGCTTCTCTGCAAGGACGTGGTACAACCCACTATTAAATTAACACCTCACCTTCTGCAGCCTCCAGCTGTGACCCCACGTTAAAGCCACGCGGGGAGGGGGGCAGGAATGCGTGTGGTAATCCAGGAGGCTTTAGCAGCTGGTTCGGGAGGGGGAGAAATCCAAAACGAGTTCAATACCTTGCTTTGTATATCCAATCCTATGGAATCCTGCAGAGCTCTGGGTATTTGCTTGCTCTGCAGCCAGGCTCCAGCAGTGCTCCACCATTCACTGCCACAGCAGCCGAGCACTGAGGTCGACCCATCCCAAAGCAATCACTTGGGCAGCTCTGTGCATACTCCTTACCCCCTGTCCATCTACAAGCTGACCCTCGAGCTTTAAACCTCAGCCAAGCTGAGATCTGAGAGCTCAAATCCAAAGGAGGTGGCGGGTGCTGCAGGAGCACAGCAGCACAGCCCAAATCCAGGGCACTGAGCTGCTTTGGGTACGCTGGGTCCTCGTTTGGCACCGGACTGCCAACCCCAGAGCTGGTGCTGCTGGTTTGATCCATCGAGGCGCAATAGTTATGGGCTATAAAAGGATCATGACCAATCCAACCTTCCATCTATCATGGGTCGTTAAGCAGCACTTCGTTACTCCTGGGAACAGGAGCCAAAATGCCTCTTTCCAGAAGGGCACTCTGTCTTCGTTTAAAGACAGCAAGAGACAGAGAGCTCACCACTTCCCTCGCTGGCTTCTCTCAGCAGTTACTCACCCTCCCTCTTACAACACGCCTCCAACTTCTAAATTTAAAGATTTTCTGGCTTGATCTCCCAGACATTACTACTTGCTATTCCTTCTTTGGGGCAGAACACACCCAACAAGACCCAGTGCCCAGGAAAACACTCTAAAAGTCCAAACACCTCTCTGTTCTGCAGGGGAACCATATAGATTTCGCTCCACCTGGGAAAAAAAAAAACACCCTTCAGCCTTCTGAGCACCATTTACAAATGACCAAATCTGCCTCGATTCCTCCACCTGCCTTCCATTTTCCCTCCAGCAGAAGGAATTTCACCTCTCCACTAGTGGCCTAATTCCCTCCCTTGCGTCCCATGAAATAATTCATGGGAACAGCCATCTCCCTCTTCCTGCTCGCCGTCGCTCAGGTCAACAAATCACCCCTGCATCATTAATCTCCAAACGGCGCTGTTGAATGAGCAATTTGTGTACAGTAACGAACGGAGCACGTATTAAACATTTCTTAAGTGCACGGTACATAAGTTATTCATTAAAGAGGGAAACGTGTGGGAACACTAAGCAGAAAGCAGCAGCCATAAAACATGGCTGTTGAGTCTCCCGGAGAAGGCCACCTAGGCAACCACACTTCGTGCCCCAAGGGCTGGAACTCAATCATCTTTAAGATCCCTTCCAACCGAAGCCATTCGATGTTGGATAACGGGAGCGATTTGTGCACAGAGTACTCTGTGGGATGTCCTCATCTGAAGGAGCTCACCTCCTGAAGACAGCCAGGGAAGCTCTCTTACCTGATCAAGTAGCAACAGAACAGTAAACTGAGGATGAAGACGAAGATGGCCGTGCCAAAAACCACGATGTATATGTTGAGAGGCAGGTTCTGGAACCCGATGTTCGGCATCCTGAAACTGTAATGCTGGAAATCTGAGCTCATGGGTAGGCTGTGAGGAAAGGGAGAAAAGAGAAGGACGTGAGGCTCTGTCTGCAGGGTCAACAGCACGGGAAAGCTCTCCTTTTCTCTTTGGGAAAGCTCTCCTTCCAAGGCCATTCCCTCACAGTCCTGGATGGGCTGGAGGCACTCTGCGTTGCCACCCCACACGTCCCTTTTTCAATCCCATTCATCCCGGAGCCAGGCGGAAGAGCAGCCCAGCCCAATGACTCTGTTTTGCAGTCAAACCTTGAGCACGGAGCTCTTCACCCTTGAACGGCCACAAACATCTCTGGCCAGGCACAAAGTTGCCCAAACAACTGCTTCAAGGAGGAAGTCAAACCCTCTCTGGTTTTCCTTTCATCAGTGCAGTGCCAGCTTCACAACACGCTTGGAAACCACCTGCAGCCTGATTTGCAGATTAAATATCATGAGGAACAACAAAATCCCCCCCAAAGGAGGGAGTTTTCAGCTTTGTACGGACTGTACAGCTCTGGGTTTTGGGTAGGAAGAAAGGATGGGGCAAAAGCACAGGACCTGGGTGAGGATATCCTGGGGAATGAGATGAAAAGCACCAAATCTGAGCTGCAGGTTACAGTTATAACTGTATTATTTGGAAGGGATCTTTAAAGGTCACTTAGTGCAACTCACCTGCAGTGAGCAGGGACTCGCAGGTGGGATGAATTTGGTGTTCAAAATAAAGGGGGACTCTCAGAAATTACCCATACCATTGAGTGCTGCTGACACAGCCCTGCAGCAAAGCAGCATCTACATACACAGAGTTTAACCCCAACTCAACTCAACTCAACTCAACTCAACTCAACTCAACTCAACTCAACTCAACTCAACTGAGGCCCTACAAAAGTCCACACAACAGGAGCTCCATCCTACTCCTGGCACAACACAACTCAACCCAACACTACCCAACCCAATCAAATTGATTCACTTGGATGAATCCTGTCCCCATCACCAGAGTGCTCAAGAGGCACTGCAGGTGTGGCACTGAGTTATTTCTGTAAGGTCGGAGAGTTTAGGAAATCAAACAAGGATGCAAACACCGCAGCACAGACTGGGAGCAACTATTCTCCTCCAGCTACTGCTCTGGAATCCACTGTGGTCAGTGAGTGCATGTAGGCCAAGTGTGTTCATATGGTTTGAGGACCGTAAATCACCTATGAGAATGCAGGAAGGTTGAAAGAAGACAAGCAGCTGGAGATGGTGCTACTGGGACACTGTACAGAGCCCAGCACTCAAACCAAGCAGAGATCTCTGAGAAGAAACAGTACAACCAATCAGCATGGGACTGATCCTTTTATACTCCTTGCAACGCTCTTCTGAATCAGACTGAGGTCTATTGGCTCTGCTGATGGTGTGGTGAACTGAGAACAAAGCAGTGGTGTACTGGTCTTTGGGGCCTTGTATTTAGGATGGTGAATCTCATCTAGACCCCAAACTTCCATGGCTTTGCCCAGCTGCTCCAAGCAGAATAGAAACAGAACCACAGATTCACTGAGGTTGGAAAAGACCTCTGAGATCCCCAAGTCCAACCCCAACCCACCCACACCATGACCACATCTCTCAGTGCCACATCTCCATGGTTCTGAAACACCTCCAGGGACAGTGACTCCACCACTTCCCTGAGCCGCTGTACCACTGCATCACCACACTTTTTGAGAAGAAATCCTTCCTAATATCCAACTTGAACCTTCCCTGGCACAAGTTGAATCACTGAGGTTGGAAAAGACCTACAAGATCATCCAGTCCAACTGTCCACCTATCACCAACAGTTCTCTCTAAACCATCTTCCTCAACACGATGCCTAAATGTTCCTTAAATACCTCCTGACTCCACCTGAGGCCATCACCTCTTGTCCTATCACTGTTACCTGGGAGAAGAGGCCAATCCCCACCTCACCACAACCTCCTTTCAGGGACTTGGACAGAGCCATAAGGTCTCCCCTGAGTCTCTTCTTCTCCAGACAGACCCGACCCAATTCCCTTGGCTGTTCCCCATAAGATGTGTGCTCCAGACCCTTCACAGCTTACTGCAACAAATACAGAGGTTAGAGACTAAAAGTCCCAACCAAGGGTCCCCAAAACTCATGCTGGGACACAACCGGATCTGGAAAATGCCCCAGGGTTGGGCCAGCCCCACTTTGAAGGGCAGGAAGGTGATGGATGCTCCTGGCCTGAAACACTGACCTGCAGATAGATAAGCCTGAGGAAAAGAGCAAAACAACTCCAAACCAGGGACGCCCTACAAGAGACCCAAGGGTGAGCTGGATGAAAACATAATGGTAGAATAATTATGGTTGGAAAAGACCATGAAGATCATCAAGTCCAAACCATCCACCCATCAAAACCATAAAACCAAATCATGCCAACACAACTGCCAGGATGAAATCAAAGGAGGGAAAATCAGATTTTTTCCCAGGAAGATGTTTGTGGAAAGATGTGATGGCTTACAAAAAATTAAAGGGATTTCAGCATCACTGGGATAAGGATGAGACTTCCCCGTGGGGAGGGATCCTGTCTCGAGTAGGAAATTCCCAGATTCCCAGCAGGAGATGCTGGTTAGTACACGTTAATTAAAGCCCCATTGATGGTTAATGCCAGGTGAACAAGCGGGGAAGTCGGGAAACGAAGCTCCAGCAGCATTCACTTTGCTCTGATTACAAGCCAGGCAGTTAAAGGCAAACCCAAATAAGCCACGCAGCCAAATTAATCCCCATTATAATAACAGCAAGCACTTAACGAGCTGAATAAGCACAACCAGCCTCTTACATGCAGCTTTCATCAGGAGATCTCAAAGCGATGAGCAAGGCTGGCAATTATCTTCCTGCACAAAGGAACTGCAACAACTGGGGACCAGACCTGCATGGAGCTGCTGGGCTCAATCTGGGGGGGGGGGAAGCATTTTTTTTTAATTATTGTTAATTTGTACCACTGCATAAATGGGCCATGCTAGCACTGAGCATTATGTTAAGTTTATTCCAGGTGGAGGGCTGGTTTTGGGGTCAACGGCACATGGGTTGGCTGTGGGTAAGGGGCACAAGGATAAATTTTCACCAAACCACATTGTTCTGGGGGAGGAACTGAGGAAAACGGAATCATTCGGGTTGAAAAAGACCACGAAGATCACGTAGTTCAACCATCATCAACCCATCACCACCACGCCCCGCTGCCTCCTCACCTCCAAGAACCACGGTATTTGGAAACACAGCCCAAAAAGACTCCGATCCCAGCAAAATGTGGGTGGTGGCCAAGCTCCAAGCTGGGATGTTTTATCTGAGGGAAAGGTTTCAAGTCACGTCTCCAGTTGCAAAGGCGTTACGCAAAGCCGCACAGCTCAGGTTGACCCAAAAGCTCGGCTATTAACTCGGGTGGAAGTTAAAAATGAATGCAAAACAACAAAATTCCCGAGGTCGGTGGCAGCTGTGGAGCGGGGTGTTCTTCCATGCGATAAATCCACAACATAAATGTTATTCATTGTGTGTGCCTAGTGGGATGACTTCCAGACTTTCTCCTTTCTGGGCACTTGGACACTAGCAGAGACACAGCGATGTCGGCCAGCGGGCTGGTGGGATGCTCTGATCCACAGCATGGTCGGATCTAAATGATGTTTGATGTCCCTTAGAACCATTAAGGTTGGAAAAGACACTAATCCAACCACCAGCCCATCTCCATGGTGCCCACTACACCACGTCATAGTCATCAAGCTTGGAAAAGAACTCTAAGATCCCCAAGCTCAACCTCAACCCATCCCAACATGCCCATAACCACGTCCCTCAGTGCCACATCTCCACAGTTCTGGGACACCTCCATGGACAGTGACTCCACCACCCCCCTGTGCAGCCTGTGCCAGTGCCTGACACTCTTCAGGATAAGTTCTTCCTACCACCCAACCTGAAACACCAGGCAGCAGCAACGCTTGCCCAGGAGGATGCTCTCCAATGCAGAACTGCAGCTGGGTCACCAACGCCATAAAACTGCTTGTCAGAGGAAACAAAAGCTGCTCGTTGGTGCATGCACAAGCAAGAAATCCAACTGGACTCCCAGAAGGAGCCGTTCCGGACCTTTGATCCCCGTTCCCCACCCTTCAAGAGAGAATTTGATGCTTTTTGAACAGGAATCAAAATTCCCCGGCTTTGCTCCTCTGTTCAACAACGCTGAGCGCTGAGATTTAACCCTCTCAGCGTGGAAACGCAGTCAAGTGATCAGCAGAGCAAAAAGGACCAAAAGTCTTCATCATAAATAATAAATAGAAGGAAAAAAAGAAAGAAAGAAAAAAAAGTAGTTTCACCAGCAGTGCTGAGCTACTTGGTGTGTTTCTGGGATGTGTTTCTGTAGGTTCAGCGGACACCACGAGCTTCAAAGAGCACCTTTAGATGGGAGAAGGTCTCCGGTGCTGTCAGTGCAGAAAGATGCAGAAGAAAATAGGTCACGGGAAGCTTGCTGAGGTTACATCAGCTCCACGCTGCTGCTGAGGCAGACTGTGCAAATTCCAGGAACAAAAAAGGTAAAAAATATAAAACAACAACAAAAACAAAACAAACACTGTTGCTTTTTCATCCAGGCTAACCCAGCATGTACTGCTCGGGCTGCCCTTGGATGACGGCAGCAGGAAGGAGGAAAGCAGCCAGCTCATCGGGCTGCTCTGGCTTTGTTTTGTTGGAATTTCCAGGCAATGCACTGAGTTTTGGTAAAGCCACAGGAAGTTCGTCAAGTGGACACAGGATCTGTGCATCCGAAGCAGTGCCTTCGGGAAACGGACGGTGGATGCTGTAGAGATTGCCCAAATATGGTTCAATCACAGCTCAGGGATGAGATAATGCTGGAGGAATTTTTTTCCCTTTGTTTTCCCCCCTTCACCTGGCACGTGGCTCCATCCCAGATGCAATGTCACGACCTGCTGAGCTCAAGATGAGGTGGGAAAGGATGTGCTGTGCCTCCTCCTGCCAGCGTCCTTTGTACTCACCCTGGAACCATGCCCCATCCCGTGGTCAGGTGCTAAGTTCCTGATTTATTGGATTTTCTCCAATTAATGGGCTTCTTGGAAACCCTGCCAGCCCAAACCCAGCGCTGAAACACATGGATAATGGAACGAGATGATTGTTGAGGTCCCTTCCAATGCAATCCATTCAGAGGAGGTTGGGCCTTGATGATTGTTGAGGTCCCTTCCAACCCAAGCCATTCAGAGGGGGTTGGGTCTTGATGACAGTTGAGGTCTCCTCCAACCCAAGCCATTCAGAGGAGGTTGGGCTTTGATGATCGTTAAGGTCCATTCCAACCCAAACCATTGAGAGGAGGTTGTGCCTTGATGCTCACTGAGGACCCTTCCAACCCAAGCCATTCAGAGGGGATTGGACCTTGATGATCATTGAGGTCTCCTCCAACCCAGGCCACTCTACGAGTCTATCAATTGTCAATTACATCTGGATAGTAACAACAGAGGGATGCAGACAACAGATGCTCCAAAGATATCTTAACTAGGAAAACAATCTGGCTTTGATTGAACCAACCTCACCATGCTGAACAAAAGCAAATCGCTTCCTGTGAAGCAAAAAATCAGCCAGCTTTCTCCATTCTTTTACACTGACAAGCAGATGGATGCTATAACCTCCTGAAATCCTTTCACCTCTGCTTCCTAAGCTCCTTTAATGAAAAAAGAAGTCTTTATGTTACTGCCTGCTGCTCCCTTCAAGCCCAAAACCTGGATTCTGGCCCCCAAAAATGCCTTCAGAGGATCCATTCTCTTCATTTTCACCACAATCATAAGAAGGGTAAGAAGAACAGGTAGCTTGATGCACAAGAGCCAAAAGCTGGACACCAAACCCAAATCACCAACAAATCCCAAAGAAAAGCAACCCCAAAAGCACCAATATTACCTCGAGGGCTGGATGTTAAGATGCTGACATCACCAAAAACCCTATGGGAAAACCCAAATAACCCAAACCTCAGCCCTCCCGGGAATATATACTGTCACCACGTCACCGTCATACAGTATTTTTTCCTGTTATCTAGAGAAAAAAAGGAGTGGCACAGTTGGCCTGCCTCTGGTTTAACAAAATTACTGGGATTTGGGGAAATACATTTTTCACCATTTGTTCTGCACTGCTAATGGATTTTGCAAAGCATTTGAGGTCACGGAAAATCCCCGTATACTGTCTTCCTGTTATGCATACTTCTTCTCTGTAAGAGTGGTCAGGCGCTGGAATGGGCTGCCCAAGGAGGTGGTGGGGCCACCGAACCTGGAGGTGCTCAGGAGATGTTTAGATGTTGTACTGAGGGACACAGTTGGATTGGTTGATCTCAGAGGTCTTTTCCAACCTTGGTGATTGTACGATTCTATGACCACAGTGGGATAGGGAACACCATGGACATTGGTCAAACTCATAATTTGCCCAAACTCATCATTTTGCCCAAGGACAAAACGGGTTCCTCCTCAATTTAACTCTCCGTTAGAACAAACAAAAGTTAAAGCTGCTGTTGACAAGGAACTTGTTGAAAAAATGCAAAAACTGCCACAAAGGTTTGAGAGAATGCTGCTTAGTGTTTGTGTTGGATTTTGAATCAGAAGGTTGAAAAAGACCTCCAAGATCTCCAAGTCCAACCCCAACCCACCCGCACCATGCCCGCTGACCACCACATATCCGTGGTTCTTAACCACCTCCAGGCAAGGTGACCCCACCACTCCCTGGGCAGCCTGTTCCAGTGCCCGACCACTCTTCCTACAAAGGAATTTTTCCTAACATCCAACCTGACCCTCCCCAGGCCATTATCTCTTGTTTTGCAGTAAGCTGAACAAAGCCTGCTGACTACTTTTCGCCTGCTCCAAGGCTGCCAAGCCAAGGACAGCAGTGAGGCTCCCCGCCGTGCAACACTGCTGTCGGAGCTCCGCGCATTCCTGGACTCTGAATCAACTCCTAGAAGGCATAATATACCACTGATGCTAACGAGCTGCCTCAACGATAAGTACAGGGCTGCATCGAGTGTCTTCTTAAAGGTCAGGGAAGCACATGATGCCCAGGAGCCCTTGCATACGCTTTTACTACGAGTTAAAAATGATATGAGTTAGTCTAAGTATTAAATTGCAGCCTTGCATGACCAGCACATCCTTTGAAACCAAGCAGCGAGGCCCCAGATCTTCCCAACACCACTCTTAACATTACTACGGCTCTTTCAGCCCACTCCCTGACTTCCCCAGCTTAGCAAAATGCAAAGTTGCATTTGCAAAATGCTCATTTTGGGCCAAAAAAACTAACCCCAACAGCTCAGGATGAGATGAGGACGGGGTTAGGCAGCCATGCCATTGGCATTCTGTAGGGGAGAGAGCTCTTTCTCTGCACTGTGGGGCCACCACATTAAGTCACATTTGAATTCACGAGATGAAGGCTGCTGAAATGTCACTGCAGCAGCTCCTGGCACAGTTCAATGAGTGCACCATGGCCTCGTTAGGGCAGTGGAAGTGATGAGTTTGCTTTTGTAGGGATTTAAAAGCCCTGGGCGGCAGCCAGGCGTTCCCAGATCACAGCTGCTGTGGGTTGAGGAGAAAGCTATGTGAGGAAACCCTGCAAACGTAAGCAGTGCAACAGGGTTGGAGCAAACCCTGCATCGTGCATCACGGATGCTGCTGTAGGTTGCATCCTGATGAAGACATGGGCTGTAATCAGCACGGGACGCAGAGTTTCTCCATCCCATCCTTCACACGTGACGCTCTCCACAGCTCCTGAACCTTTAGTGATAACCAACAGAGGATCAGCCTTGGGAAACAACACTACACCTGACAGGTCCTCGTGGAGATGCCTCCATGCAAAACTTTGCCTGTTTCCTTCAAGGAAAACTTCCATGCCAACCCAATGCCCACCTGCACGCGGGCTGCAGATCATCCACAGCTGGGTGACTTAACGCAGCACGATGCCAACGTGCTGGAAAAAAAACAACCAATACTGATACTGCACATAAATCCACGGGGAACAAGGGTGAGGATTAATCCAACGCTTTGGTTTGTGGAACATCACGTAATTCGGTTCAACTTTTTAAAGTGCAAAGCCCCCCACCTCTCTTAGTAGCAGTACGGCGATGATCCGATGCTGCGCAGAAAGGAAGGGGGAAAAAAAATAAATAAAGAAAAAATGGCTCAAGCTAATCCTCCAATTTTATAAGACACTAATCCGCTGATCTCATTGAGAGGGATTAGAATTACCCCCTCGCCAGCGGATTTAAGAAGTTCCCAACCAGATGTCAACAAAAGCAGAGCTCAGCCCTCGCTCAAAGCCCTTCGGATGAGGGGAAGGGGCATTCGTGTGTCCATGGGGCTGGATCCCATTTGGGGGATGCTGTACCAGTGTCCCACCTGCTCTGGGATGGATGTGGGGAAAGAGCGGGAGCGCAGATTCACACCAACACCGCGGGACTGCACCCGTAGTCACAAAACATGCAAATTTCTGTCCTAAAGAAGAATGTTAACCCGTTCCATCCACAATTTCAGCCCGGATCACCCCTCCTTGCATGGCAGCTGCGCAGATCAGGGGCAGCTTTTGTTCCACGCCGTGTGTACACGCTCAGCTGAGCTCACAATAGGGAAACAAAAGAAAAACTAAAAACGCAGCTGCCTTCATAACCAATCCGCCAGGAAATCGCCCCGGGGGAAGCCCGGCCCAGCTGAGGGTTGTCTGCAGAACAATGGCAAAAGCACATCTTCAAAGGCAGGCAAAAAAAAATATCTGCTCGCTTGCGGAATGGCTCTGAGCTGAGCAGAGATGAACGCGATCCCAACCCGGCGCTGGGATGTTGTTTCGAACACGAGGAGCTGTCCCAGTGATGCGCTGAGTGATTGGATGTTCAATGGCTGCATTTTCACGTTGGGTATTGGCAAACATTTCACCTCCAGAAGAGCGGTAATGCATTGGAAGGCGCTGTCCTGGAGGTGGAGTCACCGTCCCTGGAGGTGCTCAAGAGCAGTGGGGATGTGGCACTGAGGGCCACGGTCCGTGGGCACGGTGAGGGGGGGTTGGGTTGGACTTGGGGACCTTAGTGCTCATTTCCAACCTTAACGATTCGATGATTAACGCACCAAACCAGGGCTCCCAAACCCCATCGGATGGAATATCTCTTACCTTCTGCCTTCCATCCTGACTCAGAGACAGCAGACGGCTCAAAATCCACCTCCCCGCACAGATCCCCACGGATGTTGGTTTGGCTTTTTTTTTTCCCCCTCCCAAAAAATTGCTCTTCTCAGCCAGGGAGCTGTGAAACACTCTGCTATTTCCAAGCAGCTGGAGCACTAGCGTTGGGAAACGGCTAAAATAACCCCAGGGCCGCTCTCCTGGCCGACAGCTTTCAGTTTCTCTCTCGCTGCTTGGGAACTGGCGTGGTTTCCTGCCGGGTGCTTTGTGAGTTAAAAGCAGCCCGATCCCTGCAGCCTGATCCTCCACGGTAATAAAAACCAGACGGAGTTGGGCTTGGCTACTTCCCACATTCTCAGAGCAGAAGGAGAGAGCGGGGAAACAAATGAGCCCTTTGCTCCGTTCTCATCCTGCTCGCAAAAAGCAGCGACGCAGGGAGCACGAAAGCTGCAAAACAAACCATGTGTGCTCCTCGTGCTTGGACAGCGAACTTTAAGCCGGACGAGCAAGGTGTCGGCTGTAACACCGAGACACCCAAGGCCACCCCATGAATCATTCAGGCCGGAAAAAATAGCACAAAGATCCCTAAGCCCAACCCATCCCGCCGTGCCCGCTGACCACGTCCCTCAGTGCCACATCCCCACGGCTCTGGAACACCTCCAGGGACGGTGGCCCCACCTCTCCCTGAGCAGCCCGTTCCAATGCATTACCATTCTTTTCGTAAAAGAAGGTGTTTTTTTTTTTAGCTAATATCCAATCTGAGTCTCCCCAGCGCAATTTGAGGTTATTACCTCTTGCTCCCCGGGTGCATCCAGGTGAGGGGCACCGTGAGTACATTCACCAGCACTGCCACCCTGAGCTGATCCACCCTCACGAAGCTCTGAGGTCCAACCACTTGCAGGCATCGGTGAATTAATGACAACGCAATCCTGGGTTACTTGCAGGTGTGACAGAGAGGAAAAAAGCAGTTCTGAGTACCCAAACAACGCAGCTCCAGTCCCACTGAGCACCTGGGTACCACACGTCCCTGGATGCGGCTGTCAGGCACAACAACCAGTGCTGCTGCTTCCTTTCATAGTATCATATGATCGTTGGGTTGGAAGGGACCCTTAAAGGCCATCTGGTCCCACTCTCCCGCACCCAATAGGGACACCCACAGTGCTCAGAGCCCGTCCTCGCTGTGCTCTCCCAGCATCACCTTGAGTTTCCCAACCCAGAGCACTCCGGGTCGCTCCCCAGGCAAAGTCTGGACCACGGCGTGGGGACGTCAGAGTGATATCACACGTCAACAAACGATGACTTCTCGATGAGCCACGGCAGGAAACAAAAACAAACAGCAGCCCCGTGCTCTGAAAACATCCGAATGCAACGGGAATTCCCCCCCCCAAACCCCGCCCTCTGTGCTCTGACGTGTGCTTCCCATGGGAAGCCACAGAGCAGCCAAGTAGCCTTGCGTGGAGGTCAAGTCCAGCAGCGTCGATGCTGGGAGGACTGCAGGATGCCCACTGGGTGCACACACAGAACTGGGCCACGTGGATCTTCAAGGAAGCAGGCCAGGAGGTCGTGTTGCAGCAGCAATGCCTTCTGCTGCCCTGCTGTAGGTGCTCTCCAGGCGGCTCCACCGAGGTCCTGTGGTGCAGGGCATCCTCTCTAGTACAGCTGCCATGGGGCTGGATTCGCTGATCCCAAAGGTCTTAACCCAACTGAAATGATTCCATCAAGAGGTGCAGAGGGGGAGGGGGGGGTCCACAAGCACAAAAGCCCCCGCCCAGGATGGCTGGGAACATCATTGGGACCATCACTGCTACAAGCAATGGGACTGGATGGGCTTAAGGCTCCTTCCAACCCATTAGGTGACACAGTCCCACGAAGCTACATCAGGCATACACCACAGCAACGTCAGCACTGCTTTCCCTTCCCTCCCCCATCCCCCCCCCCCCCACCTCTAAATACACCAATGACTGCATTCTGAGTTCCTTCCACTTTGCCCCCAAGCGCTCCATCTGCCAGGAGCTATACCCTTCCTCCTCCCCGAGTTATCTGAGGCCAAAAGTTTGTTGTCTTTCCAGGCTCTGAGCCAAATTTGTGTTTAATTTTTGCTACAGACGGCCCTGCACTCCGGAGGCATCAGCTGGAGCCTTCATGAGCTCAGCAACAGAGCCCATCGTCCCACTAACCCAGCACGGCTCGAGGCCGCTCTGTTTACACCCACCATAAGGAAATAAAAGCACGGCAATGAACTCGGGCTCACTGTCAAACCCAACGCGCCAATGGGGGATAAACATCAGGAAAAGTATCAGGAAAAGTGGGCATGGAGGTGCTGGGTCAATGGTTGGATGTGGTGACCTCAGAGGTCTCCTCCAACCTTAACCGTGGGCATGGTGCTGGACGGGCTGACGGTTGATCTCAGCCGTCCTTCCCAACGTTTCTACGACGCTTTAAGAAGGAATTCAACACTGAACCCAGCGTTGAAGAAGGACTAAAAGCTTGCCTGCAAAAGAAACCCGCAAATAAACCTCAGTCCCACCGCGAGCGCGCCATGCTAACTTCGCATTATCTCACCCCCAACAGCCAGAAGCCAGAGTACAGCTCCTGTTAAGATTTATTGGGCAAAATAAGGAGGGGGGGGAAGGTGAGGGGGGTGAGGAGAGACAAGCAGCCCTGTCTGTGTCCCTGCTCCCGTGCTGCTGAACACGTTGTGCAGGCAGGAAGCTCCACATCAAAGGCAGGGAGCGTGCCAGAGCTGTATGTAATGCACAGCTCCTGCCAAAGGTAGGGGGGGAGAATGGGAAAAAAAGAACAACAAACCCCACATGCACAATGGGGAATGGCACACGGGGTCCGGCCGTGCTTTGTTAGGGGCACACGTGGGCATCACGGGGACAGCAAAACCCCGCACGGGAGATGAGCTCCTCCCCAAACAAAGAGGAGCAGGAGAAGTGCAAAACAATAAAACGAAACGAAATAAAGCCACAAAAAAAAAAAAAAAAACCCACCCCGAGAGGTGCATTCTTCCTCCGCAGCTCACAGTCCTATGGGACCCGTGAGCAGCCTGTGCCAAAAGCAGCAAACTCGGTACGTGCCTGCATGGCAGGAACGCCCGCCCCGCTGTACTGCCTCCATCCCAAAACCTCATTTTTTCTTCATTTTTCCCCTTATCTGGGCTTTTTTTTTCTCCTTTAAGCCCAAGCAGCCTGCAGCACACTGCCACGGAGCATCGCCTTGGGGCTCGGTTGGTGGGGATCCCTTTTTTGGGGGTGCAGGGAGAGAATGCAGGGTGGGGAACCGTCCCCTGTCCCTTTGTGCCACATTTGTAGGGCGATGGGGGTGCGTGCCACGCTTAATTGCACCCTCAGTGCAGGGCTGGGGTGTCCCCAGTAGGTTTGGGACTGTGGTGTCCTCGCTGCCTCCAAGTTGGGGTCTTCATAGAGAGGGGACGGCCACCTGGGCTGCATGCAGGAGGGGAATGCACAAAGGAGGGAGGGCAGCAGCAGCCCTATAGGGCAGCACACAGGCATGGGGTTTTGCACCAGAGGGATGCTGGAGCGGACTGGGCAGTGCATAGGGAGCGGGGTCCAGCACTACAGATGTGCTGGAGGGGTCCCCTGCCCCATAAGGGATTGCTAAAGGAGAGGGTCCTGCCCTAGAGGAGTGCTGGAAGTGACTGCCCCACAGGGGACGGCACAGAGAGGGGGCTGCCCTATAGGGCAGCGCATAGGGAAGGGGTCCTGCCCCATAGGGGACTGCGTGGGGAGGGTGCCCTGCCCCATAGGGGTGCTGGGAGGAGGTCCCTGCCCCATAGGGGTGCTGTGAGGAGGTCCCTGCCCCATAGAGATGCTGGAAGCAGGTCCCTGCCCCACAAAGCACCACAAGGGGATGGAGGATCACCCAACATGGGGGGGGGGGGGGGGGGGGGGGGGGAGAAAGGGGGACGGAGGCCGTACCCCACAGGGAAACGCAAGGACAAGAGCATCACAAAAGACGGTCCCGTGGCCCCAAGGCCGTCCCACAACCGCAGCCCCCCAGCCCCATCCCGGCCCGCACTCACCGCCTCGCCCCGAGCCCGGCCGCCGCTCTGCCGCTGGGCGGGGAGGGACCCGGATGGAGCCCCGCCCCTCCCCCCCCCCCCATCCCGACCCCGCCCGCCGGCGGGCACGGCCGCCGCGCTGCCAAGTGCGCATGCGCGGCGCTCCCCGCGGTGTGAGGGAGGGAGTGACGTCACGGGTGGGGGGGGGGGTAGAGGGGACGTTGGGGACAATGGGGGCATGGAGGACAGGGGGAGGCAATGGGGGTGTGGGTGGCAGTAGGGACCATGGGGATGGGGGGGGATAAGGGGGATGGAGAGTTAATGGGGACAATGGGGACGTGGGGAGCAAGGGGATGGGGGCTGGGGGAACGTGAGGTGCGAGGGGACAGGGTGGCAGTGGGGATGGGATGGCACTGGGGACAAAGGGAGTGGGGACAGGGGGTGGCAGTGGGGATGGAATGGCACTGGGGACAAGGAATGTGTAGTATGGGGACAGGAGATGACAGTGGGGAGATGAGGTGGTAGTGGGGACAGGATGACACTGAGTGGTGTGGCGTGGGGAGCAGAGGTGGCACTCCTGGTGGTGGCAGAGATGGTGAAGTGGGGGCAGATGGTGGCACTGGAGTGACTGTGGTGATGAGGAAGGTGATGTGGGGTTGGCAGGAGGTGTCAGAGCTTCCTGAGGTGTGGTTGAACGCGCCATGACCTCACCTCACCAGCAAGGCCTCCGCTCCTGGATGGGATGAGGAGGTATTGCTCAACCTGAAACTCTGGCCCCATAATGCCCAACTGTGGGCATCGCTCCTGACTCAGCCCCAGCTCCTCCTGACCATCCTCTTCATGTTGAGGAGTGCCATCAATGGCACTGAGTTGCATCAAGTTTGGGGGTTAGGGAATGGTTCTGACCCAGAAGGCAGTGGGCACAGCCCTGGAGCTCTTTCAGGCATAGGATTTGGCTGTGTAGAGCCTCAATGATCCTTGTAGGTCTCTTCCAACTTTGGATATTGTATGGTACTCCGTTGGTTCTCCTTAATGCTTCCTCTTGCAGTGCTCTGACCACCATCGTGCCTACTTGGCAATGGCAAGGCTGTAGTGAGAAACTCGAGAAGCTGCTGTATCCATGTCTCCTTGGTGAAGGAGAAGTGAAACTGCTCATGGTGACAGATCCTGGATATCACAGAATCATGGAATGGCTTGGGTTGGAAGGGACTTCAAAGATCATTGCGTTCAGGCTGTCCAGAGCCCCATCCTTGTTGGCCTTTGCCAATGTTTCGATGATGGAAAGCTCCTGAGATGCAGCCTGCCATGAGGAATCTGGTGAAGCTGCCCAACGAGGAGCAGCTGGAGAGTGGTCAGTTCAACCAGGCTGCCTGGGGAAGTGGTGTAGTCCCCACCCCTGGGGGTATTTAGGAGATACGTGGCACTAGTGGACATGGTTCAGCGTTGCGACTGGGTAAGTTAGGTTGAACTTTGTGATCTTGAAGGTCTTTTCCAACCCTGATGATTCTGTGAGTCTATGACCCTCAAGGACAGTGCTGGCAATGATGCAAGGAGCTGACTTCAGGGATTTGAAGTCCTATTCCTGCTGTGGGAATCCTCACCTTGCATTGAGGGGTGTGCCCGAACCTGCTGGCAGTGCCTGTGGCTGTTGATCCTGCTCCAGGTAAGGAGCCTGCCAAGCCCTGGCCCTGCAGGGGTGGGATCAATTTGGGAAGCAAATGCAGTTGGAGATCAGGTTCTGCCATTCCTCCCTTGGAAAAGCTTGGAACCGTGCGTGCAATGTGTCCTCAGCACATCCTGGGAGATAAGTCTGCTTTTTTGACATGCCGGGAGCGTGGCTGGATCCAGAGAACCCCTCTGGCCATCATGGGTAGTCCTTTTGAAGGCCAGCAAGGCTTGAAGGCCAAGAATTGAGGGCCACACTGGGGTGCAGGGCTGTGTGCAAGAAGGGAGAAGCTCAGTAAAGCCACCCTGTCCTCTCCTCCTGCTGCTCTCCTAGGCTGGGACCTAGAAGGTGAGAGATACAAAGAACACAGCTGGCAGTGCAGGTGGAAACCCACCTGTGACATTTCACCAGAAGGAAAGATGCCCTGGAAGGAAAGAGAGGAAGGAACAACTCAGCTGGGGACCTCTGGATTGGCCTCTGGATATCAGCTCCCATTTGCACACTTTCCTCCCTGCCTCAGTTTCCCCTTTGGCAGGCAGTGCAGAGCTCATTGGACAGCAGCACCCTAAAACAGCATGTCTGGGGGAGCAAGGAGGCATGTCCAAGCTCTGATTCATTACCTCAATTGGAGAAAGCCACAGCATTCACTTTCTCCCACTAATCACACCGCTCCTTATTAATGGGAAGATCCTGTTTTTCCTACTCGATGGGTGAAGGCAGCTGAAATCCAGCAGGCTTGCGTGCCCAGACCTTATGGTGGAGAGATGGGGTGATAAGGGAGGGTGGGTCTGTCTCCTTGGGAAGGTGGAAAACTTGTTGTCCTTCTAGGAGAAATGGGGTGACAAGCCAGGGATGGGACCCAATTGTGTCCCATGAAGTTCTCCTGTTCCTATGGGGTTGCCTAAGGGGATGACAGCAGGGCTGTGGGACAGGGCCAAGCTCTGCTGCTGGCTTGTAGGTGATGACATTGTTGGGTTCTCTGTGGTTAGGCCTGCCTCCACCCAAGCAATCCAAGCTGGATGAACAGAAGGCAGCAGCCCTGGTGGGAAGATTCTGGTTCAAACTTTCCTCCAAAAGGAATCTCTTCACCCTTGGGCTTGGAGGAGGAGGCTGTTTCCCTTGGGCTTTTGCCCGAACTGTAATTCTGGGTGAGACCCACGCTGCTGAAATCTCAGCCACTCTGCCAGTGATGTGGTGTGGGCTCACCTCAGCCAGCAGAAATAAGCTTTGCTCATCTTGGTGTGTGACAGTGGTAGAAGGGTCATAAAAACAGCCTATCTGTCCCTGTACCTCGTCTCTGCCTGGTCATGGGGGCATCAAAGCCATTTGATCCCAACACTCCTTGGTTCCTCTTCTCCCTCCTTTCCCCTGAGATCTATGGGGAGGCTTTGCTGTCTGAACCAAGAGGCAGTGTGGACAGCAAATGAGCAAAGACGAGGTGTTCAGGGAGTTCCCACCCCATCTCCATCTCTGGAGTGGGATGCAGAAGACCTCCAGAGGGGTCTTCTTGGGAAGATCCTCTCTGAGGAAGTACGGCTCAGCACTTCTTCCTCTGACCTCTTCTCCACACCCTCCGTGGCATCAGCAGGACTTTGATTCCTCCCTCCTCCTTGTGGTAAGGTGCAGTCACCCGTGGGCTTTGACTCACAAACTGCTTTGTGAGTCAGGGACAAGGCTGCTTTCGCTGGGCTTGTCCACAGGTGACCCACCTCCTCACACCCACCCGCACACCTCGTGCTGAGCGTCGGGTCCAGCCCGACGAGTGGAGCAGGTCCTGCTCCTGGGTGGCAACCCAAGCCCCGAGGCTCTTCCCTTTAGCAAGCCGTGGTGCTCAGTGGTGGAGCAGTGTGCTGCCAGTTCCAAAAGGAAAGGGGAATTCAGGTGATCACTGCTCGCCTCCACACCTGGAAATACCATAGAACGGTCAAATCATTTAATCATTTGGGTTGGAAGAGATCAAGTCCAATCATTGACCCACTCCCACCATGCCCAGTAACTACGTCTCTCAGTGCCACGTTTCCACATTTCTTAGACACATAGAATCACTGAAGTTGGAAAGATCACTAAGGTCATCAAGTGGAACCATCAACCCATGCCGCTCTAGACCATGTCACTCAGTGCTAACCCTTCCTTGATCACCTCTAGGGATGGTGACTCCGCCACTTCCCTGTGCATCACCACTCTTTTGGGGGAGAACCTTCTCCTAACATCCAACCTGAACCTCCCCCTGCTGCAACGTGAGGTCATTCCCTCTTGGTATATGTGTGGTCTGGCAAGACAGAGAGACGACTGCCGAGGACCTTTTCCCACCACTGATGTCAGGAAAACTTTTCAAGTGTCTTCTTCCAGAGCTGGGAACACTTGCTTCTGGGATGCAGGCAGCTTCCTGAGTTGTGCTTGGGAATTCCCATGACTCAACCACGTCCTCGTATACCCTATGAACACCTTCTGCCTTCCCTCTGCTGATGGGGACCAGCTACCACAGGGACTGGAGATCTGGACACTATTTGATGCACTATGCCTTGTCCCCAGCCTCATCCCAGCTCTTGAAATCCACTGAAAATGGGCAATTCAGGCAGCAGAGCCAGAGGCGTGCCAAGTGGTAAGAGATCCTCCTGGTCCCCATCCACCACCAGTCTCTTCCAGCATCCCGACACTGACAGGGACCGTGAGGAGCTGCTGGGGAGGAATGCAAGGTGAGGGCCAAACCAGGGGAATGCTTTCCACATTATATTCTTGCAGCTTCCGTCAGTTCGCTGCTTTGGGACTTCCTGAGCCAGAGGCTGTATGCATATCTTTCTGTTTGAACTCGTGGGTTTCTGCATGAGGCCGCGATGAGAAACATCTGGAGAGCATCAGCCGTACGGAGGCAGGAATGCTCCAATCCAGGAATGGGGCCAAGCAGCTCTGTGCAGACCCAGACGGTCCCACATGCACACGCTGCCTCACCCCAAAGCTCTGATGGGGTTTGGCAGTAGGTGCATCACCACCAGGAGCACCAGAATCCCCTCGAGGAACCTCAATGTCCAATGCCAGTGGTGGGTATGCAGTGCCATCCATCTACACTGGGATGAGCAGAGTGGTTTGGATCCCTTCTGTCAGCGTGGGGACATCATGGCATTGCTCTCCAGCAGACGTACACAAATAATATGTATTTAGATAAAGAGAATAAAGGGGAGAATAAATCCCTGGGAGCCTCTGCAAGAAATGTCATCTCCGGCCCCATCCTCGTGGCTATCAGTGGCCCTCAGCCAGAGGGTGCATGCCTGAAAGGTTTGGCAGAGTGGCCATCAAACGTCTGCGCTCGTTGCGTGCTGATTAGAGACAGATGCTGCTCTGTGAAGTTGCCTTTAAGTCGGCAGGGAGGAAAGTCCCCACCCTTCATGCTGAATGCATATTACCTGCTGCAAGTACAGGCAAGGCGGTGACTGCTGATAGCATCACGCTCTGACAGACCGTAGCATGGGTAAACACCTCGGAGCACTGCACCACGAGCTCCCCATCCAGCAGGTTCAGCCTGGTCTGGGGAGAAGGAAACACGGCAGATGGCCCTGACTGACCCGTCTGCAGCATGGACAACCTGAAGTTTTCCCTGTTCCTTCTTCTCCAACCAGCCCACAGCAGGGGTTGGGGCTGGATGATAGAATCACAGGATCATTAAGATGGGAAGAGAGCTCTGAGACCCCCAACCCACCTCCACCATGCCCACTGGCAGTGTCCCCAACTGCCACATCTCCATAGTTCTTGTACACCTCTGGTGTTCAAGAGGTGACTCCACCACCTCCTTGGACAGTTTGTACCAATGCATCGCCACTCTTTTGGAGAGCAAATTTCTCCTAATACCCAACCCGACCCTCCCCTGGCGCAACGTGAGGTCGTTACCTCTCATCCTATCACTGGTTACTTGGGAGATCTTTAAGGTCCCTTCCTACCCAAGCCATTCTGTGATTCTAGGATATGGAGATGCGGTCGCTGCCCTGAGCATTGTCCAGCTCCAGCTGCTCCCCTCCCTGGTATGCTCAGAACAAGCTGAGTCAAGGCTCCTGCCCATGGATCACCTCAGGGTGGTTTTACTTTTGCTGAGCCTCTGCTTTGGATCCAGGCACTAAAGCACCCCACAGTTGTGATGTTGCACTGGCCTAGCACTATGAGGTGGTCACCACACCATCCGAGCCCAGTTTCCTTGTTGGTTCTATTATCAGATAATTATTTAGGTTGGAAAAGACCCTTGAATTCACCAAGTCAAACCATCCCTTAACGCTACCACTAGTGCCCCTTAGTGCCACATCCACACGTCTCGAGGGACCATGACCACACCACTTCCCTGGGCAGCCCTTTCCAATGTCTCACCCCCCTTTCCATGAAGAAATTCTTCCTAATGTCCAATCCAAGCCACCTCTAGCATAACTTGAGACCATGACCTTGTATTCCTCATGTCTCAATGGGAGTTTGCAGCTCCCAGCCCCATCACCACCCCATTGCACCCAAGTATTACCCATCTGGATAAACAAGAGGACTGGAAGAGCTGGGACACAGCAACTGAATTTGTTCTGGGCCATGGAGAACCCAGCATGTCCAACCCTGTGATGACCCTGCCTGTCACCTTGCTGACTGGGGATAGGAGGCTCTGCTCTGTCTTCTCTTCCTAGGTGGTGCTGGGTTGATGTGATGCTCAGTTCTGCCCTGGCAATATTTATTCACAGGCTTCACAACATCCTGGAAATGAACTAATCCTCTTGTGATAGATGGAGAAACTGAGGCCACCAGGGTGACCCAGGCATCCAGCTTTGCGATTTTGTGTGGGCACTGGGAGAAGCTGTGCAACACCAGCCTTGGGAATAGAGGGGGAAAAGATCAGCTGCTCCTTTTAGATCCGTAGAAAATATGTAGGAGATCATCTCGTGGACAGCAGAGAGCAGAAGGATGTGAAAAATATAGTACATCTCCCAAAAGATCGGAATATTCATGGACAGAGCCTTGGCTGGGGCTGGAGAGGAACAGGGCTGGGAGAGCTGCAGCCCAACACAAAGTTGTCCTCAGGCACTGGGAGAGGCCAGTCTGGTTGAGTTGACCCAAAAAAAGAAAAAAGGGAGGTGTCCTCAGACTTCAAGGAGACCCATAGCACCCTTCTCCCCATGGGCTTCCCTTTAGGCGAGCAGTTCATCGGCTGATCATCTCTGGGATGATTCCCAGTTGATGGAGGAGGCACCTGTCCCCATTCACGTCACCGAGGCTCCATTTTAAACGGGGTTGAGGAGCTCTTGGTCTGAGCAATGCTCCATCCACCTCCTGGCCAGATGCCTTTCCCATGAAACCAAAGTGATCACATCCAGTTGGCAAGCCAGGGGGGAGCTTTGACTCAGAAGGACTTGGCTCTAGCTCTGAAACTTCAGCTTGGTCCCTTGTGAAAACCTACTCTTCTTGCTGAAAGGAACGCACTGAATGGAGCTCAGGTCTCACCATGGCTTTTTATAACTCTGTTTGGGTGGAGAAAGCTGAGCTGCAGCATGAATTCTGTGGGGTCTGGATGTTTGGTGACACTGTTTGTATGGGGGTGACAGGCTGAGGTCCCCTCTGAAGGCACCACGAGGTGGGCTATCTGCACCATAACACTCTGCTGTTACCTGCACCTTGTTTTCGAGCCACACAACCCCTTCCCCAGAGCCAGCAGATCCTCCAGCCCTCCAGTGCCACGTAGTGAGCGCCAGGAGATGGCAGCTGGGGGATCTATTTCCACCTCTGCCCTTGGCACAGTGGGAAGCCCTGACTACTCCCAGGTGTTATGTAACTTCATGACATAAAATACCTTATGTCAGAGGCTTTAATTAGCACTGGGAAAGTATTTCAGGGATGTTCCAGATGGATACTGTGCCAGCAGATATCCCTCTCCACTGGCCATTGCTACTGGACAAAGTGCTGTGACCCCAGTGTGTTGTGCAGGCTGCCCTGGGGGACACTGGGACCTTTATCCCTTTTAATTTCTTAATCCCTTGGTGTTACGTGCATCTAATAGCAGGGAGCAGCAATCCTGGATGTGGCTCTCGTACCCAAGAGCAGGATAAAGATAGGAGCCCACAGGATCCACCTGAAGTTCTGCAGGTGTCCAAGGCAGGATAATCCCATGTCATGGGAGACCCAGGTGGGATGCTGCTCTGTGGAGCAGCTGCTGGGACCAACACAAGACCGTGTCTCATTTGGGGTTTCCCAATCCAAGAGGGACATGGCACCACACTGAGACATGGCCCACAAGACACGATGCCCAGGGAGGTGTTGGAGTCACCACTTGAACACTGGGATTGTTCAAAGGGACGTGGAGATGTGGCACTGCGGGATATGTGGGCATGGTGGGGATGGGTTGGGGTTGGGCTTGGGGGTCTTAGAGGTCCTTTCCAACATTACTGATTCTGTGATCACCCACCTGCAGCATGTTGTGGCCGTGCCCACCCGCAAATATCGTGCATTTAGCCACAAGTGTGGTCACACTCTTAACCACAGTCTTTGAAACAATATCTGAACTCTTATTTAAAGGTGATACAGGTGGTTTCAATCAAACCCAGCTCAGTTCCTATGCTTCCTCGTGGAAGCTGTACCTCAGACGGCACATTTGGGGCACAACTGGACTCTCCCTCTGGCATTTATTGCTCCCAGGCATCTGTTCGAGAGCCCCAGTGAAGCAGGACACAGAGTTGGCATCCCATCTTTGGGTCCCTGTGCACCCCAACACTCTCCACGGAGTCCACCACTGTGTGGGAATCTCACAGTAACCCAGTGGAGCATTCTTAGTGGCCTCAGAGCCACATGCCTTTGGGATCTGCTGTACAGACTGTATTCCAAATGTGGATCTTGGGGATTTCCAGAGTGAAGCTGGTGACCTGGGACATTGCCATCCTCTAGTGGCTGTAACCAGAAGCACAGCAGCTCTCCTTCCCTGCCAACAGCTCGCTGTCTGCAGCGCTACTAGAGGGCTTTAGAAACCTGAGTTTAAAACTGCTGGGGATCGTAGAATCACAAAGTTGGAAGGGACTCATAATGATCATCTAGTCCAACTGATGCTTCGCTGAAGTCCATATTGATAGAACCTACTACCCAGGAGCTGCGTACTCTTGGGGAGGACAGAAAATCTTCTGTTCTCTCTTTCCCAGCAGAAGAAATCACATTATGAGCTGCTCTAGAGACAAGGAGCTTTTGCTTTTTGAGGGGTGTTTGGATATTCTGGAGGTCCTGGCGTGGGGATGGATGTAGGATGGATGAGCAGTAGGTGAGGGTAGCCTCTGGTTTACAGGGGAGCTGGAGGGAAACAAGAGGGACTGATTTCAGTTCTCTGGATGCAGGTATTGTGCTTGTAAGGCTCCTAGGTTGTGTTTCAGGGACGATGGAAAGACACCCCACTGCCTCTGTTGGCCATTTACCCTGAGAAACCATCCAGAGGGCTGCAAGCCAGCATCTGGACCCTACATCAGTCCCATTCTCCTGCTAGAAGAGGAGGTGATGGATTTAGCCAAGCTGAGGAAACCCCAGTTTTGGCAGGAGCGATGGACTGGTGACCAGTGAATCCTGGCAAAGCCAGGATTTTATCAGGTCTCCCACATCCACCAGAGTGCTGGGTCTTGGCACCTTCCTATGGCTGATGTCAGGATGAAGGGAGAACACAGTAGGAAGCATCTCTGTGGGGTTATCTCTGCAGGGAGCAAAAGTAGTGGCTCTGCTGGGGTGCAGCACACTAGAACCCTGGTTTGGGAAGCCTGGTGGGGACACATCACAGGGCTGATGACGTGGCTGGCACAGGATATTTGCTTTAAAATCCCAGACAGCCCCATTCCTCAGCCTTCCTTCCTCTCCCACATGTGATCCTTTCTCACTTCAGGATTTCCTGCAGCAATGGACGCAGTCATCCCAGCTACAAACGATGTGGTGAAATAGGAACTGAGGAAAGACAGAAGGGATGGGGACTTAGCATGTGTCACTGCATCTTCTGGCCCCTTGCTGGGAGATGCATGTTCTCAGGTCTGTTTTGGGGATTCTGACCCTACTTTCCTGTCACTCCCCTGCTCAACAAAGCTTGGAAATCTCACCCAACTTTTGAAGCTTGGTGCAAACTTGGAATGTAGCTTGAAAAAGGAGCGGCAATTCTATCTCTTTGCACTAGAAACTGCTTTTTGTTGCACGGCATCTCGCACAAAGCAACCCTGCTCCATGAAAGGATCGCTCAGGAACCAAAGTAATCAAATCAATTAATAGAAAGACTATTAAAAGAAACTAACTAAGAACGATACACTTGGGGATGCAGGATGTTGGCTGCTGAATGGGATCTCTGGGGCTTTTCCTTGCACATTTTCACAGGCATATGGCACAGATCCATCTTCAGACAAGAAAAGCATCTGGTCCCTTTGGCTGCCCAGGGGAGGCAGCTGAAAAGATAGGACCTAATCACTCAGAAAAAAAGAGACAAAAAATTATATAAAAAAGCCTGAACAAGTCACTGACGATCCAAAAATTCTTGAGCCAGTGCCCCTGAGATCTGAATATTTTGGTCTGCTGATCCCAAATGGGATGTAAATATTCTTGGCCCAAGCAGATTTTCAGATTGTTCACAGCTTTTGCTGTATCTGCAGTTCTGATGTTTTGTGGTTACAATGGAAATCTGCTACCCTCCAGCTGTCTTTCACTAGATTACAGTTTCTGGCTGCATTTCTTGCCAGAGCACCAACTCCCAGAGTTCTGCAATGATGTTTCCACATGTTTCTGAGCTGCCTGGAAACCCTGGGCCAGTCTGTGCAATTTGGGACTGCACCCCAGTAACGCTTTTGGTGGTCCTGTGGGTCATGAGCCTGCATTTCACAGGGCAAACAGAACTGCTTTATAGAAAGCTACACGTGTAGAGCTTGCTTTGTGCAGTGTTGAATTCATTTCATAGAATCCCATCCTGGTTGAAGCTGGGGGCCCCCCCAGGCCCCTCTGTCCCAGCCCTGTCCCAGCAGGGACACCCAGAGCAGGGTGCCCACACCTGTGTGTTGGCAGATATGGGAGGTCCCCAAGCAGGCAGCCCCACAGCCTCTCTAGTCCTAGTCTTATGAAGAACATCCTTCTTTTTGCCCTTTGCAGGTAATGGGTTTCTCTTCCTTTTACAACATTTATTTCATGCATCCATGCATCCATCCATCCATCCATCCATCCATCCATGCATCCACCCACCCATCCATCCCTCCACCCACCCATCCATATCTCTCTCAATTTCAGCACTCCAGGGCAGCTATATTTCAGTGTCTGGAAGGAGACAGCTGGTATCTACCACTAGTGTGCTCCTTGTTTCCTATTATAAGGCTTTGCCTTTAATTACTTAATTTAATAACTGTCAGACTGTACTTGTTTTTCTTTTTTTTTTTAATTCAGGCTGGCTGGCTGCCATGTTTTCGGAAAGTTTCAGCTAAAGCTGTTCAGCGTTCTGCAAGAATGAGATTAAGAGAAAATAAATGTTTTGCTCTTGTTGGGTGGGGAGGGAAGATTCCAGCTGTCTTCCGAAAAACATTTTGTGTCTCGTGCATCGGAGGGGCCAAAAGCCAGGGGACTGGGGAGCAGTCCTTGTGCTCATCGTGCAGCAGCATTTGCCAAGGTTGGGGTTCTGTCCTTGAGCAGATCTCATCCCTGGCTGGTAACAAGCTCGCCTCTGTTGGCCATGTGCCCATTGCAGCCTTGGGACTGCTCTTTCCTGCAGTGCTTGGTCAGGAAAAAGAGAGACAGTGTCACATGTAGCTGCCTTGAAGCTCTTTGGGTCTTCCTTTTCAATCCCAGAGGAGTTTCTGAAGTATGCATGTTATGGACCCAGTTCTCCCTCCATCTATAGGCATCCATAAAGCAGAGGCAGCGTGGTTCTCTGAGACAATGCCCTAAGCCAGGACTGTGCAGATGGGATATCCCAACCCCAGTCCTAGGTGGGATCCACTGGACACCCCTACAACTCATCCAGGCGTCTTTAGCAGGGTCAACGTGGGATTGTAATGCCAGGATGAGATCAGAGCCTGTGACCCTCACTAAATCACCTGGTTCTTCATTTCTCCTTTCACCAGCAGAGAAAAAACAGTTTGCTTCTCATGCTGGGACCGCTCAGTTCTGTATTTACACCTCTGCTACATACGAGCAGTCTCAATGTGATTGCCCAGCTCGTTTCTTCTAAGAGATGCATCGACTCAAGCGGTTCGATGAGGCATGAGCTCCAAAAACCACCCAAAAAACATCAACCCTCAAAATCCCTTGCCACTGCCTTCCTGGAGATGAGGCAGATGCTGCAAAACAGAGCTGTCATCGAGAACCCCCCAGCTCTTTTGCTTCACCACTCTCATTTCTTTGCATGATGCCAAGATTGGGACACTGGAGGACCTTCAGATCTGTCACAGGACGTGTCGTGTGGCACTTCTGACCCTGAATCGTTGAACCTGTGTCCTCCAGCAAGAGGGACTTGTTCTCAGTGGTGGGGCACGCAGCTGTGCAAATAACTGAGTGTGGTGTTCAGCAGCTCGCGCTGCAAAATCAAAGGGAATTTGGGGCTGAGTAAAACAAGGTAAATAAACAGAAGAACCTCCTCCACTGAAAACAGAGACTGAAAAAAAAAAAAAAGGGAGAAATTTGACCCGAAACAAAAGAGTTGTTTTGTTTTTGTTCCTAGCCTTACCTCTGTTTTGATTTAGTACTGCTGGTGTGAATAAGCTGTGGCAGATGTTGAATTTTCTGAAGAAAAAGAAAAAAAACAATACAAAAAAAACCCAAACAAACAAACAAATAAAAAAACAAAAAAAAAAACCACACTTTTGTGTATATATATATATTTTCGTCTGGCCAGACAACTTGCCAAATTCCTGCATTCTTCTGGCCACTTAAACCCACATATTTTGGTGGAAAAGGCCATCTGAGCCACAGCTGCTTGCTGCAGGGCACGGTGGTTCATGTGAGACACTTGTGCAAGCGCTGACCCATAGAGCTGTTCGAGCTCAAGGTCCCCAGATGCTGCTCTGTGAAGGTGTGCGTGTCCCAGTGGTCCTCTCTCAGATCCCACAGCTCCTTGCAGACGATGCCTGGAGCTTCTCCATGGTCCAGGATTCCCCAGCGGGCATCTGCAGCCCATCCCATCTTCTTGCTTCAATCTACTTGAGTACCCCATGAGGTGACACTATCTCAGGGACAAAGGATGGATCTCCCCCTCCTCTTCAGATGGTCTTAATGAAAGAGGGCATGAGAGAAGGTCGAGAAGGAGGCCCGCTGTTTTGCAGAGACATTTCTCAGTTGCAGAATGATAAATGCACCTGGGTAGCCTTGTTAATTTATAACGAAGTTTGGAAAAACCCATCAGCATTTCAGTTTTGCATCTACTTGAATGAAGGCAGATTTGGCAACAAGAGTGGTCTTCTGAAGGCTTGGCTGTGGCTCTTAGCCTCGTGCTAATTAGGATTGGGTTTTCATTTGACGTGAAGAGCTAAATCTTTGACTTAACTCAGTCTTGGCTGAGGTGTGGTTCTTGGTTCTTGCTTTTTTGGGGATGAAGGTCCTTCAAATTCCCTTATTCTTTGCCAATCTGTCCTTTCTTAATTGCTCTTTTCAGATCGTCTTGTGAAAGCCAATTCATGAAGCTTCATAACATGTAGACATTCATGCAAAGATGCTTCTACCCTAACCACTGAGAGGCAGCCCCTCCGCTTGGGGACATCTGAACATGCAGCTGTGCCATTTCTGGGCTGTCCTCGGATATTGCAGTAGGATCTGAAGGATAGCTACAAAGACCATAGCTCGGACAGACACCTCCTTTCTCCAATGGGCTTTCACCAGCATGGACACAGCCACCAATTTCGCTGGGCCTTCTGGCGCTCTGATGAAATTCAGATGCAGATGTGGGCGTCTGTCTGTCTGATTTTCTATCTCTAGGCTTCATCAGCATGATACGCAGGTAGAAATGTGCTGTCAACTCATGACATCTGGAGGCAGGTCCGAGCACTTTCCTTGGACCGTGTCCAGCTGCAAAAACCTCCTGCCTGCTGAGCTCACGCTCAGGAATTTGTGCCTTTCAGCTCTTTCCATCACGTCACGCCACTGATTTTTTGGCCAGGAGAGGGTAGGCAAAGTTGTTTTCTCCTGCTGTCTCCTAATCCAGCAGAAGGGGCAGATCAAACTGACACTTTCTGGCCCTGGGTGGCTTCCCCAGCTCTGTACAAATGGAGTTGTTTGCATTTAAAATACAAAATGCTAATACTGAGGGAGGAAAACCCACCTCTACCGATGCCAGTGAGTGCCCACCATAACCTGTAATCCATCAACCATAGCCTAAAACCTATAAACTCAAGGTGTCTGAGTGCAGATTGTGGTAGCAACTTGCCAGGGAGTGACAAGTTGTTCCTGGCAGGAGCAGCAGATGTTGTATGATTTGCTTTCTAGCACAAACCAATAAAAGTTTGGGGCAATGGAAGCCTGTAATGCTTTGCCTGCAAAAGAAAACCGAGATGCATGGCTGGCACTTTTCTTTCATGCAACTGGATCAGAGCATGCCCTCACACCCCAAGTATATCTGGGCTTCTTGTTTCATGCTGGTGAGTAAACAGGATGTTGATATAATTAACTTTCCTGTCATCAACCCTATAGCGGAGTGGAAAAAAACCTCTTGGCACCGTTGGGCCATTTGCAATGGAAAGATCCAGTGCCTGATTTCAGACCTCTCGTCATCTCCTTCCAAACCGCATGTGGGAGGGCTCAGAGCTGCCTGTCTGTACTGGGAGCCCTGTGATGAGCTGCCTCCAGTCTTTGAGCCTGTGAGACCTGGTTAGGCATCACTGTCAAGGGTTTATATGGAAAGTCAGGGATTTGGGAGGCAAGGAGCCTTACACATGAGCTATTTTGAGAAATAAATAGTCTGCATGTCCTTGAGGAGGGTCTGAGCACTGAGTGCTTCTAGAGAAATGTAACAATCCCGACTGTTGGTACAGTGAGGACTGCAAACGTTTCAATCTGGAATAGAATAAGAAATCTAAATAAGAAAGCCCCATCCCTTCTCTATAACATTGCCTTTTAGGAAGTTGTTTGCACAACAGCTTTCCTCAATTCCTCTGAGCTGGGAAGGAGAATGAAATTGAGGCTTTCCAGGGCCTCATCCAGCTTGGCCTTGAACACCTCCACTCCATGTCCTTGGTTTGGGGCTGGACTAGGCAGGGAAGGGATAAAACCAGAGGCCAAGAGCTCTTGTGTGGATAAAATGCTTTCTCTGAGTCAGAGAGAAGTGACCCCTTGCACATCCATGCAGGGATTTATGGACATTAGAAGATTCTCCAGAGGTCCCTGTAATGTCCCTCAAGTGTCTGTATGGAGATTGGGTTTTACAGGATGTCATGCCCATAGACTTGCTCCTCACACACCCTCTCCATGGAGGAGCACCATGTTTCTATGTTTCAGGTTGGATATTAGGAAAAAGTTCTTAAAATGAGCAGTGAGGTACTGGAATGGATTGCCCAGGGGAGTAGTGGAGACACCATCCCTGGAGGCTTTCAAGAAAAGGGTAGATGTCACACTGAGTGGCATGGTCCAGAGCAGCCACAGACATGGATCAATGGTTGGACTTGTTGATCTTGGTGGTCTTTCCAACCTTAATGATTCTATGATTTTATGAGCATGATGGCATCTTGTGATGATCAGCTGCTCCAGATCTTGGTGCTCCAAGGTCTTTCTTGCCTGGTCTATAAGACAGAGTTTGAAGCTGCAGTGACTTAAATAGGCTGTTCACAGGGGCTGGCTTGGCCTCGTGTCACCCGCAGCATGTTGGAAACACCATGGTTTGTGTTTTCAGTCCACGGGAGCTGCCTTGGGCCTGCTTTCACCCCACAGATCAGGGAGGGCTTTATCTGTGGCAGAGGCTCCGCACAGCCTGCCCCATCCCGAAACACGTGGAGCTGGTTGACCTTGACAGCTCAGTGCTCTCTCTATTTTCCTTGCAGAGACATCCCTCAGGGTTTTCCCAAGACAGATTAAAAGCAGAACACCCATGGATTACAAAACGGAGCCGTGGTCACATCTTTTTTTTGTGCTATTTTCCTACTCCCCTTCCACCAGCTCTCTGAAGCAGAGACAGACCAGCTGGAGCCACTGGCACTAAAAATGCATCCAAACCCTACAGCCATGCACAGCTCCCAGTCAGACAGCCAAGAAACTCGAAATGGGGTCAGGAGCTGTAGAGGGGAGCAGCAGCCAAAGCTGTTGATGTTCAAGCTGGGTTGCCCAGGAGGACCAACATCATCTTCCTGGTCCTGCACTGCCAGCAGGAGTTATCATCTCGATCAGTTTTCCATCCCTCCCAGGGAAATAGCAGCTATGACCATGTTCTGAGCTGCTTTTTGTTACTCGTGATCACCTACGTCACCTTCTGAGAGGTGTTAGTGGCTGGAGTCCACGCTGGGTAAGTCAAATTCTGTTGGCTAAAATCAGGAGCACCTGGGAGCTGAGTTCCATCAGCATTTGGGCACAGCTGAGCCCTGACATCGTGACAATATAAACCCACTCCTTTTGTCTCCCTCAAGCATGGGGGCTGTGGAGGTGTTTGCTACCCATGGGACTCCATGGGGGGTGGGTCAATGGGGGGTGGGTCAATGGGGGGTGGGTCAATGGGGGGTGGGTCAATGGGGGGTGGGTGCACCCTTCCTTCCCAGTGGATGTATTCCACTCCTGGGTGGCAAATGAAAGATGTCTGAGGTGAAGGCAACAGCTGCAGAGAGCATCTCTGGATGGAGCCTGAGGCTTGTCTGGACTTGTGTGCCTATCTTGGAGGTGGAACTGGAGAAAATGAGAGAGGGAATATTGATGGTAAGCTGCCTTCCTTCCGTGAATTTCCAGGTACTGGTTGCAGGTGCTATGAGAGTGGAAAGGAGCGTTGGGTGGAGGCACAGTGAAGCTTCACAGATGTCCCAAGCCCCCTCTGTGGTTAAAGCCCTTCCCAAAACAGTCCTGCAGGTCCTTCTGGCATTTCTTCAGCATGAGCCAGGCCTTACAGAAACAGCCTGATCTTGCCAAAGGCAATCCTGACTGATGATGTGCTTGGTACTGGTTTCTGTTTGCTTCAGCTGTTGGCAGGTGCTGCACAACCTGCAGTGAGCCAGCTTCACCCAGGGTTTGTAACAGTGGGCAGAAGATCTAAAAGGAGAGGGATTTCCTGCTCGGATTACCATTAGCTACAGACAGGGTTGTTTGTATTGCTGCCAGTCAGCAGGCACAATCTGTGGGACAGTGAGAAATACTTCCAAGCTTGTTGGCCCTGCTAGGGGTGGGTACCACTCCCTCTTCCCCTGTATGGTAGATGTGACCTGGAGGTCCATCTCCTCCACTGATCAGCAGGATTTGGTTCCTCATCCCCTCTGTATCCCATCTACTGATGGGATACAGAGTCTTCCATTGGTCCCTAAGGTATTTGTTTGCCAGTTTAATGTCAAAACAGAACTTGAGTTAGGTAATGAGGAGCTGGAGCTTGGTTCTGCCCCTTCCCAGAGCTTGTACTGTTGGAGGCACAACTCATCTCAATGCTGTAGGCTTCTGAGGCAGCTCACTCTACCATGGCATTTGTGCTGTGAACTGGGAAACAGATCTTTGCTCACTGTAAGGCCTTCTGAAGGACTGAGCAGCCCCGTGGTGGTAAGGTCACAAACTATGAACCTTTCTGTGGATGCAGATGCTTCACATTGATGCTTACGTGGGAACTGACCTTCCCCAGAGCTGAATTTAGAATCAGCTTCTAGCGTGGACGCATGAAAAGAAGATTGCCTTCCTTCCTTGGGTGGGACTCTTCCCCTCAGACACATGCCTTTGTTTGCTCATGACCATTATCATTCAGAAAAGATAAGATCCCCAAAGCGATGGCTTGGTGTCATAGCAGAATGGTTTCCCTACT
The DNA here is from genome assembly GCA_023055505.1 of Callipepla californica brunnescens. Classification (NCBI taxonomy): domain Eukaryota; kingdom Metazoa; phylum Chordata; class Aves; order Galliformes; family Odontophoridae; genus Callipepla; species Callipepla californica. The sequence goes on along the minus strand of JALIRH010000005.1, from coordinate 41,071,219 downwards.
GGGCTTCCTTAAAACCAGGCACCTTGTCCAGTTGGAAGTTAATTAGATGATTCCCACGCTTCAGAGGATGATGGAAAGATGATGCAGTCTTACTCCAGGACATGAGGGCAGACTGTAACATAGCACCCCTTGCTTGAGGGTCTCTAATGCTTCCCTAAATAGATACAGTGCCAGTGTTAGAAGAGGGCAATACCAAAATGAAAACATCCCTGGAACAAGTGAGGACAGCAGGAAAAAGGAAGGAGCACAATGTTTAAGTTCGCCAAGAATCAGGCACGATTTTACTGCTCACACACAAACATTGTGAGATATTCTTGATATCAGCACCCTCAGAGCCTTAATAAGCCTTAATAGCCCCAACTAGCTACACCTGGAGCCTCCACCCTACCCATGGGGCCAGGAACTCAAAGCTCAGCTTGTGAATGGAGGTATTCCAACTTGCTAATGGAGAGGTCTCTAGCTGGATCTCTAAGCTACTGTGAGGTATAGGATGCAAAGTAACAGACCTAATTTATACTGGAGAACTTCAGACTGGATATTAGGAAACATTTCTTCTCCAAAGGAGTGATGATGCATTGGAATAGGCTGTTTTTGGAAGTGGAGGAGTCACTGTCCCTGGAGATGTTCAACAGCTGTGGAGATGTGTCACTGAGAGACACGGTTAGTTGGGATGGGTTGGGCTTGGTGAACTTAGAGGTCTTCTCCAACCTGAATGAGTCTATGTGTGTCCTCCAGATGTACCCACGGCCAGCACCTTTCCTCTTCCAGCATCACCTCATAACTGCCATCATCTTGTACTCTATAGCTACAGAAAGGGTGTCATGTTCTGAGCAGCCCTGGGGCTTTGTTTGGTGGCATACTGTCCTTATGTTACCTTCCCTGGGTTCCCCAATGCCTTGATTACTGATGGCTGAGATGAAGGCTTGAGCTGGTACGGGGTAAGCTGAGGACACAATGTCTGGACTGTGCATCTTCCCAAGACCCTACTAAGATCTTTTTTCAGCTCCAGCATCCCAAATGGTAAAACCCAGCTGCTTGGTTTGCTCTATGACCTGCCAACGGCTGTGTGGCTCACAGGGCCCTGGAATGGGAGAGCAGCCAAGGGAGGTTGGCTGGAGGACGTGCTCCTCATACTGTAGGATTGAATCAGAAACGCTATGCCCTGGCACGTTGCCACCCAGCACTGAACCTGTGCCACGTTCCTGTCACCAGCTGGCTTTGGCACAGCTCACAGGTGCCCTGGGGTCCTCCAGGAGGATGGTTTCAGTTCAGGGCTTGTCATGTAAGCCTGCCCTGTAACGAAAGCCTGCCCATCTGAATGTAGGGATTGAGTTTCTGAATGTGGCATGTCACTCAGACTGCAGCTGTTGGTTATGAGTGCTGGGCACTTGGGCTTTTGCAGTGGGCTGATAGCAAACCTTGTGGCTTGAGGGTGACAGGGATCTCAGGGCGGATGTGGTGATGCCTCAGTTCTTTTGTCTGTGTTGCAAGTTGCATTTCAGAGCTACATGTAAGGAGGTCTCCAACTGATCTCAGTTTCCCACTGCTGAGAGCTATGGCACAGGCTGCTTGGAGAGCTGTGGGGCCCCCAACCCTGGAGGTGCACGAGGACAGGCTGTATAGGGGCCCTGGGCAATCTGATCCAGTGGGGGCAACCAGCCCACAGCAAGGGGTGGAACTGGGTGGGCTTTAAGGTCCCTTCCCACCTGAGACACTCCTTGGTACCTCATCCACAGGAGCTTTGTCACCACCTCTATACTATCAGCTCATGTCCCACTGTCTGAGCTTGCAGAGACCTTCCCAGATCACTCATCTTTCCTGCTGAGCATCCCTGTTGGTGTTGAACTTATATCTTGAAGATGCTTTGAGACAGTGAACATTGCCCAACCAAGAACTCTAAAGCTGGGGGATGCCAGTTTGTTCCTGCTGAAGTTCATGTTGTCCTTTGGGTTTGTAATGGCATAACACTTTTTTTTTTCCCCATCATATGTATTTTTTTGTTGTTGTTTATTTTTCTTCAATGTGTGCCTCAAAGAAGTGATTCAGAAGGATGTTTACCTGGGTGATTGCTGACTGTCCTCTCAAAGCCAGGCTATTGCTGGAGCTCTGAGTGATCTCACGACACGAGCGTCCCAGGCATCATGGGCACTGAGGATAATCTGTAAGTGAGCAATCCCTTCCTCCTCCTCTTAGTTTAGTGGCAGAGGTGCATGCAGCATTTACAGGTGACATGCAGTGGCTTTAATGTGGGAAGCAGCAGTCCTCTAATAAACTTCTGCAGGGCACTGCCCCAGCCCCTCACAACACCTGCAGGCTCTGGTTTCCTATGGCATGGCTCAGATTCAGTCCCAAAGCTGCTTCATCCCTGGCAGACCTTGCTTTGCTCATCATGAGGATGAGTGTTAGCAGTTCTGTGCACCAGCAACCCAAGGGAGGACGAGCAGTTCTCTAGCTCAAGGCAATTCCTATCATGTTGAGACTGCAGCATCAGCATCTTCATTTTCTCTGGGTATGAATAATGTAATGAACCCAAAGCAGGGGAATAGTTTTGGGGAATGATACAAGAATGGACAGCAAATGCTGCTTGTGGAGATGTCAAAATATTTCATCTTTGCTGGAAGTTACTGTCCAGGGTGTCACTGCTAAGCGGGAGATCAAAAGAGGATGGTGAACATATCAGAATAAAAGCGGAGATGAAGGGAAGCAGCTGGCAGGGGATCGTTATCAGACACAACCTAGGGATTGTTTCATCTCTGGAAATTCCCTGTGCTGTAAAAGAAAGGCAGAAGGTGGAGGTCAGGGGCCATCGCTTCCTGCAGCCACAGAGCTGTGCTGCCTCCCCATGCACAAAGCTCCAGCCTGACCCCAAATGTCTCCAGGGATGGGGAGTCCACCAGCTCTCTGGGCAACCTGTGCCACTGCTTCACTGCCATTACTGCATAAAGCTTTTCCCTTGCACCCAGGAAATCCCCTCTTTCTCAGAGGTACTTTATTTAACTACTGGATGGGCTCCCACCCCACTTGGAAGTGAGACAGAAAGCCACGGGATGCTACACTAGTGTGTTTCTTCTTTAATGTTAACTGACTGCTTCTTTTCTAGGTAGGTGGAGGAATATGGCAGTTTTCATGTTTCTCTACTGCCCATGGGTTTCTTCTCATCTGTGATAGAGAGGAGCTATGAAAGCATTGTAAAGACCACAGTAGGTGTTGGAGCTGAGTGATGTGATGTGCACTGCATGTCCTGAATCAGGGACTGAAGGCAGAAAACTGCATCCTACAGTAAGGTCAGAGCCAGATCGTGCCATCCCTTGGGAACTGTTTCTTCTCTATGCTTTTTCTATGCCTCCTACTTTTTCCTCTTGAAATACTTCTTTAATAGAATGGGTTAAGTTGTAAGGAACCTTTAGAGACTGTCTGGTCCAGCTCCCCTGCAATAAACAGGGACATCTACTGCTCCATCAGGTGCTCAGATCCCTGTCCAGCCTCGACCTCTTTTCCCAAAGGATGTGGCTGTTATTCTGGTACCCACAACAGTTTTGCATCAGAGGGCTGCTTGTGTAATGTACTGCACACTGCTTCCAAAGAAAACCCCACAAAGTGGGATCAACAGCCCCTATCTGCCTCAGCAGGTGTGTTTGGGAAAGAACTTATCTGTGCAGAGGAAATGTGACGTAGTGAAGTCCAAAGGGGTTAGTGAATAATTTCTTCCTGGATGTATCTCCACGGAGCGCCCGAGCTCTGCTTTGATCTGAGAGATCTGTGTATGGGATCTGTGTCATACTGTGGCTCCGTTACCTACCCCCAAAGCAAACTCGAGAAGTCCCTTGGATGGGGTGGGAGATGTTCCCACACCTGGTGCAGGGGCTGTTTGTGATCCTGGAGAAGTGCTGCCCTAAATCCACAAGACTCTCAGGAGTGGTGAGCTGCAGAAGTACGCCGGTGGTCTCATTCTTGTCTAGATCTGTTGGCTAGAATGATGGTTTTTAGAAGCTTCCTTTGGGCTGGTATTCTTGCCCATGCTTGCATGAGCTGGTGATGCTCCCAAGGGCTCGGGTAGCTGAAGAGCTTCTGGCTGGACCCAGAGTGGAGAGGTGTTTGAGGAGTTTTTGCAACCTAGATGGGTTCCAACCATTGAGACCAACACTGGAAGATGATGGAGATGCATCACAGGCTTGGAGTCAGAAGAGGCTCTGGGGAAGGTGGTCCCGTGCTTTGAGGAAAAAGGAGCAGTGATTTTACAGCAAGGAAGCAACACGCTTTGAAAACATTGTCTGGGAGAGAAGCTGGGCAAGATTTAGCTAAGGCTAGTCAAAAAACCACCAGGAACTTGAGATGTGTAAGCCGGGGATTTTGCCCCTTCAGGGTTCTGTTTCTTAGCAGGTTTAGCTTTGATATTTAATCTTTTCTTCCGAACTCTGTGGCTGTGTTTGAGGTTAATTCCTACAAAACAGCAGCCGTCACCTCAAGCCATGTATCATGGCGCGCTCAGACAGATCCTGCTGGAAATCGTGCTCGGGTCAGGGGAGAGAGCAGGATATGGGATTGCCATGGGGACATCTGCCAGGGAGCTTCACATCCATCATCTCATAATGATGAGAGCTCCTGGGGAAAACACATCTTTGCAATTCGAAGGAAGCCTGACATGATCTCCAAAGCTGGCTCATCCTACCTGTCCCTTTCCCATTGCTGATGCCCGTTTCTACAGATCAGAGTCCTCTGGGTGGTGGGGGTTCAAAGGAGCCTGGGAGACATCTGAGGGTCTCCCAAGATGACCCAACTGATGAACCAAGCGGGTATGTGGTTACCTGTCTGCTTTTGGAGTGGGTTCTGCCCCCCTGACCCTACTTCAGGATCACGACACTCTGCACATGCAAGAATGGACTCCAGCACTTTTTGCAGCTGCCTGTGTGTGCAGCTGGTTGCTTTCATCTCCCCACTCTGCAGGGAGAGGCCTTGGGAGCAGGCAGAGGGCTGCCAGGTGCTTTCCTGTAGGGCTTTGTTGCTGCTTGTCCTGTTGATGAGGTCTTTGGGATGGGTTCTCCAACAGTTCCTCTCCTGTGCTGGGAGTTCAGTGACATAAGGCAGCAACCAATGCATGAGCTGCAGGTCCCAAGCCTCTGAACCCAGGAGTCTCAAGAAAATGGGTTCAGGTGAAAATGATAATGCCTTTGGGATCTGATGTGAAGGAGAACTGGCCTGTTCTTGTGCTGTGCTGTCTCAGGAAGAGGATATGATCACCAACCTCAGGAGAAGCAGGGAGAAAGCAATAGCTGAGGCTCTTCTCTGCAGTTATATAGGCTCAGCTGCATGTGGAGCTCTGCCATGGGGTTTTCTCACTCAGTTTTTTGCTTATGCCTTGAAAAGATCCAAACAGGTGGGTTTGGTGGCCCAGGTCTCTGTTAATGCAGCTCTTTTCCTAGTGCTCTGAGGAAGAACTGCTCCTGAATGTTGTAAATAGTCTTCGCTGAGTGAGTACTCTGGGAAGTATGAGTTTATGTTCATTGCAAGATCCATTTCTCAACAGTGGGTGGAAGTGACAGCACGTTAACATGGTATCCTTTTCATGACAGTGAAGTTTGGACTTAGAGCATCCATAGCAGCCCATGCTGCTTTGCAGCATGCTGCATTTGTGCTGTGCAGACTCTTTGGCAGAGTTATTTCCACGGATGGAGCAGAAATAGATGACACTGTGACGTGTCCTGGCCCCAGAAAAGCCATGGATGGCACACAGGAGAACCAGTGCTGGGTGATACAGTGGGACTTGGGTGAATTCTCATTGCCTTCACAATAGATTATGGATGCTGAGAAGGGAAGATAAAGGCAAGAGGAAAAAAATGTGGTGCAAGAGACGTGAAAATTTCTCTCCAATCTCTCATTACAGCATATGTGAGAAGATGTGGTGAGAAAGCAACAAGATTGGAGTGAGGGGGTGATGGTAGCGGGTCACTCATCTCCATGAGATCTGTGCCAGAAGATGACTGAAAAGGAAGGGGAAGAGTTAAAAGCAGCAAATCTGTGCTTTTGTGTCCCAAGAGGGGAAGGAAGCCCCTTGCATTCAGGGAAGCATTGAGCCAGATGGGTGCCAGAACAAAAATGCTTGATTTCCCATTGTGTACAGTGGCTTTAGCTTGGCTGGATTTGTTGGCAATGTGTTCCACCTCCTACTTGTGATTGGTGTGAAAAAGCATTTCCTTTTGTTTGTTTAAAGCCTGCTGCCAGGCTATCTCAGGACCTTCCCGTTCCTGCAGTGGGAAGGTAGGCAGCTGCTCCCCAGCCCTGGTTCTTGCTGTCCAAAAGCACGAAGACCAGTGGGAATTGGCCCCCATCTATGAGAAGCTGTTGTGGCTGCGAAAAAGTCACCTTGATGCCTTGGGTTGCTGCAAGGTTGGCTTCTCCCAACCTAGCTGAAGGCGTTGCTTTGGTCTCTCTTGCAGATTTCTCTCTTGGGAAATCTTGTTGCGCTGAAGTGATGGTGATGAATTGGGTGCTGGAGAGGGCTAACTGTGGCCTGGAGGTGCTTAAGGCCAGGTTGGATGGGGCCCTGGGCAGCCTCATCTGGTGGGTGGCAACCAGCTCACAGCAAGGGTTGGGACTGGGGAGGGGGGCTTTAAGGTCCTTTCCAACCCAATTCCGTGGTCCTTGGTTTTCTTTGCAGCACTGAGGAAGTGGAAGCAAGGTTGATCATGAGAAGCCCTCAGCCTTCTCTTGGCTAAGCCAAGTGTTGCTGCTGGCCGTTCCCTCTCCTTGTTATGGGTATCAGGAACCCAGCTTGGAGAAGCAGAGCAAACTTCCCAGAGGAAGCACAGGCTGGTGATGAAGCAGAGCCAATACAAACACCTGGCAAGCTTCCCTGGCTGAGCTTCACACCTAGAATAAATCAAAACATCTTCCTTCCTGCGCAGGCAGCCCCCACGGAGCCTCCTGCTCTTGCCACACACACACGTTCTGTTCTTTCCTCTGGAAAGTTCACACGACGAAAGCTTTGATTTTAAACTCACTCCCTTGACTGTGATTCCGGCTGAGGGCTGGGAACAGGGAGCTCTGGTCCATCTCCTGTGCTGACTTCAGGCACGTCCAGCTCAGGAGGACTGTGCATCTGCTGTCAGTCACAGCTCATAGTGAACAACGTGGTTAAAAACCTCACAAAAAAAACTCAGGGTGAGGAGAAATGTCTTTTCATCCCTCTCTAGCGAAGTATGCCTCATCTTGCCTTTCTGAATCTCATGCTTTGCTCAAGGCAGGAGGGTTGGGAGTTAGGCTCTATTGCCTATGGTCTCAGATGAGGTTTCTTTAGATCTGTTCATCTGGTGAAGTGCTGAGTGCAGGTTGGATATTTGGAAACATCTCTTCTCTGGCACAGCTGCCGAGGGAGGTAGTGGGTTACCATCCTTGGGGGTGTTCAAGAGCAGTGGAGATGTGGTACTGAGGGATGTGGTCAGTGGGGATGGATTGGGACTGCATGTTGATCTTACAGCTCTTTTCCAACTGTCATGATTCTATGGTGAGATATGGGGTATCCTTTCCGTGCTCTGCTTGCTGGCCTGGAAGGATGTAGGTCTCTTGCAGGTTCTCAGCTGGCTCAGCTGTGCATCCATGAAGACACTGAGCAAATGTTAAGAAAAGCAGGACTCCTTAGCATGCAAAAGAAGACTGAGGGTAAATTGAGCAGGTCCCTCAAGCCTAGATTGGCATGGCGGGGTGGGCGGGGTTGGCTCATTGCTCACTGAGAAGTGATTTCCTCAAGGAATTCATAGCTGTACTGTATTTTGAGGGGAAAGAGGGGGGCATTCCTGCCTGTATGCCAGAGCTGTTGGCATGAACAGAGAGGATTATACACACTGTTTGTGGCAAAGCATTCCTTCAGCTCAGCTCTTTGGCATGAGATGTGGTGATGTCCAAAAACCTTCTCAAATCACCTCCCCAAGAGGTGAAGCTTCAAAGCAGGAGGAGGGAAGCATGGATAATTCAATGACTTTTTTTTTTTTCTCCTTTACAAGTATGTACTTGAAGAAAACTCATCCCATTGTATCCCTTTAGAGAAGGGGTAGGATAGTGCCGTGCTCCTACAAGAGGTTCAGTCCTGTTGCATTTACAACATTTAGTTTTTCCTTTAGAAGCTCTTCCAACCCACCTGGTGGCATTAAGGTCTTCATTTTGGAATTGCTTTTATCTTGCTGCTGCCCCATCAGGCATTGCTGGGATAGAGGCAGTGATTTCATGGCCAGACCCTTTAGGACTGCTCTCCTGTTAATGGGAACGGCGGAAAGCAACGAGGGGGAATACCGTATTTTGTCACTGTCAAATTTTACTTCATTTTAGAACAATGTATTCCTTGTCTTCTTAGCAAGTAGCTCAAGAGATTAACTTCTTGCCGATGATTTATGACTCCTGTTAAGCTGTTGCCAAGACTGCTGGGCTGACATCACCAGGTTGTTCCACTCCAGAGCCAGCAGATAACAAGTCTGACTTGTTGCTGCTGTTTCAGGCAGGCTGATAGGATTGTGCCCACTTCATCTTTTTGCCCGATTCCTCTTAATTCACATTAGGCACCACACGCCTTAGAATGAAATGCTGCCATTTTGGTCCTGGCTTGAATTTGCCTGGCTGCAGCTGGGGCAGGATGAAGAACTGGTGTTGGTGTTGAACCCAACCCACCTTCTGTGTCACCTTCATCCTTGAGTCAGAGATGCACACTTCCATCTGCTGATCTTCCATGCAACCCACAGGCTTCTCCAAACCATCGCATGCCTCAGCTTCCCCAGGTGTGAATGGGAGCTGTTTCACCTCTCTGCTTTTCAGCCCAAGCTGTCTCCTGCTATGTCACATACACAGCTGAATGTGCTGGGAGTCTGGGTCGTATGGAGACAACTGGTAGCTGTAGGATTCTCATCACTATGACAGATAAGAATTTCTCCTGCAGTGGGCATGGATTAACTGTAAAGAAGGGCAGCAGATCTCCTTTCTCACCTTCCTACTGCTAATCCCCATTTTTGCCAGCTCAGGAAGTGCAGGCATCCTGATATCTCCAAGTGTAAAAAGCGGGGCTGATAAAAACATCTTGAAGAGAAGGTGCTAAGATTTATGGTCCAACTGAGATTTGTAACTAGATTTGCCAGCTCCAAGAGTTTTCTCCCTTCTGGATGAAACTGAAAGGCAGACAGACAACGGAACCAAGTCAGTTCCCACCGACAAGTAGAAGCTTCCATGAAAGGAATCTTTCTCTTGGTGATTTCTGGCTGGTGCTTCATTGGGTAGGAGAACTCCAATGCCTTCAGGACACAGCTCTCAGCAGCAGTGGTCAGAGTGATGTATTCAGTGGAACAGGCTGCCCAGAGGAGATGTGGATGCCCCGTACCTGGAGGTATTTAGTTGGATGGGATCCTGGGCAATCTGGTGGTTGGTGACAAATGATCTTTAAGATCCCTTCCAACCTAATCCATTGTATGTTATGATTCAGCAGAAACCAGGAGAAGGTGTCTGTGATCCTCTCTGTTCCCATTGTTCTGGCATGGTCCTATCTGGAGTGAGTTTTGACACGCTTGAGAGCAGGGATGTTCCTTTCAAGTCAGTGGGAAGTCCATTGGAGTGGATGGTGGGGCACAGCTCGGTTCAGCAGCCCTGGGACCTGCCTGGCTCCCAGTTGTTATGGGGGATGTCTGCAGGTGTTTAAGTTATCATGCAGGCAGCTGACCCCAGCTTACGCCCCATCAGCTGCTCCTGGTGGCCTCTTGTCTTTGGAAATGGTGCCTGGGTCTGGTTGGGAGAAGTAGCAGCAGAGGGAGCTGGTTGGCCGGCAGATGCTGGAAAAGCATTGCTTAAAGGAAACCTGCATTCTGCTGAGTGCTTTGGGCTGAGCAGGATTTGCACCCTGCTGCTGTGTGCTGGGCTTAGTTCTGCACTGTGCCCGGGATAGTGACCTTATGTGCTTGCAAAGCAACCCTGCAGCTCTAAGGGAGCCTGTTAGCACAGGCTGTGCTGGATAAATAAAGCATGAGAGTTGTGCTCCCATCGCAGCCTGCCTGGCTTGAGTGTGAGCTACTGAGCCTGACAGGGGCCGTGTGAGGTAAAAGTTGGGTGCAGGAGGGGGTTTTACTTCTGCCTGATGCTGTTAAACACCTCTACACTGGGCTGGCATCGATTCATTTGAAGAAACCATTCCAGCTAAATGAGTTAGACTTGATGATCCTTCCAGCTCAAGGTTCTAAATGATTCTAGACCGTGTCACTCAATCCTGCACCTACCCTCATCTTGAAAATTTCCAGGGATGGTGACTGCAACACCTCCTACGAAGGTTTATGTCCTTTTAAAGCAGAGCAGTATGTTCTGAACCTCATCTGTACAGGACGGCTGTGATTTGCTGCCTTATATCTGTTCTCTGTGCTGAGAGCAGCATCACCTTCTTCCCCCTCTCCCCATTCCCACCATGAGCACGTTGAGTTGTGCCACAGGCAGAGATCCATCAGAGGTTATAACCACTGTGGATGTTTCCATAAGTGTCTCTTTTAGATGAGGATGAGATTCAAACGCTTCTCCTAATGCAGTCACAATTCAAAGTTACGGTGTGCCCTTAACTAATAAATTTGTGATTGCAGACCAGAATCGAAAGCTGTGTAATCATGTAACATTGCTTTCTGATGGGTTAAAATGGATGAGAACTGCTTGCTTCCCCCCCTTCCCTCAGTTTCTTAAAGCAGAGAGCTGCTGGGAATTGGGATGTTTTGCACGATGGGGGCTGTGAGGTGGGGAGCAGGAGGCACAAATGTCCTCCCCTCTCTATAGGGACAACTCTTCTTGCAGCACTCACCACTCAAAATGGGATTTGACACTGGACATCCTTGCAAATGATGGCTCTAGGGTGGAGGGGAATGAGTTCTCTGTGAAAGCTTGTCTGGGCTTCGTTAAGCAGGTCGTCAAGGCTTCCCTGGTGGTGCCGGGTCCTCTATGCTTTGGAGAAGAGGGGTGCTCAGCAAACCTATGATAATCTCAGGTGGTAAATTAGGAAAAAAATCTTCTCAGAAAGAGCATAATGCATTGGTACAGACTGCACATGGAGGTGGCAGGGTCACTGTGCCTGGAGGTGGTCAAGAACCATGGAGATGTGGCATTGAGGGACATAGGTTGGTGGGGATGGGTTGGGGTTGGGCTTGGGGATCTGAGAGCTCTTTTCTGACCTTGATGATCCTACTATTCTAAGTAAACTACGCTGCAAGGGGGTGAGCAGGTCGGGCAAATGAGGGCTCCCCTCCATAAGCGTGGTGACCCCATCTTGTCTGCCATGTTGTCTGATGCTTCATTAAGGCCTACGTGAGTGCTCTGTCAGTGCGTACGTGAGCTGCAGAGAGAGCCTGTGCCTGGCTGCAGCCCTCAGTTCCTGCAGGAACATCTCTCTCCACATCTGTCTGGGGTTGCACAGCCACGTGAGGAATTGCAGGGAGCAAAGTGTCAGCGCGGAGCAGCCTTCAGCTTTCTCCGGGGTCACCTCCTTCCCCAGCACGCACGTGCAGAGTGGAAGACACTGTCCCCATGTCAACCCTGGCTGACAAACAAGGGCCAGGACATTCCCTGGGCTGGACCCAAGCTGTGCCGAGGTCGGATTTCCAGGAGCAGGAAGAATTAGATCCCTGGGGACATAGGATTCGCTGTGTGTGCAGTGGCATTGCTGAAAGCCTGAAGGATTTACTCTGAGACACTGCTTGTGCTCCAGAAAATCCAGCCTATATGAAATCTTAGATCCACATTTCCCTCTGCGAGCTCTGAGTTTAACGGAGACTTCTGTGCTTATTCTAATCTATTTAACGAATCCTTATTCTGTCATACAAACTGGTTTTGCTTATCCTGCTTTGTATTTAGCGGCTTGCATCTCATGCTGGCTCCTCTAATTAATTGGCCTCCTAAAATGATGAGGCACTCAAATCGCTCTTAAAAATATCCTATCTAAATTCACAGCCTAACCAAGGGCTAAGGTTTTAGTTACCATTAATGCTAGTTAAATAATATTTATTAATTCCTTTCCATTCTCCTTCCTTTGTGGTGCACCATGTGTTGTCCTGCAGGAGCTCATGATGAGGCTGGCAAGTGGCATCCACTAGAACTTCCCCAGAGCAACTTGTTTAAGTCAAAATATATGGTTCAAAGCACCTGATAGAGTTTAAGTAGCAGAAATAAAGGGGATGTCCCCACTGGTTTGTGACTGGGGAAAGGAATGAATGGTGTGGAGCACCAGAGGATGACACCTTCAAGAAGCAAAGGACTACATGTGGCTGAGGACAGTTCCTGGGGTGCAGTGGTGGCCATGGAAGGCAGCAAGTGATGTCTGCCAGCACAACACCTGTGGCTTTCCACAGTGCTGGCCTAACAGAGATGAATTTTGATGACTTCTGTATTTTTTCAGTGTGTTGTGTCCTCCTCCCAAGGCAGAGCATGTCGCAGCAATCATGCCTGGAGATTTGAAATGTATGGGAAACTGCAGTCAGATCCAAGCAGGAGATGATGAGTTGCTGGAATAAGGTCAAGGCTGGCTGAGATGGAGTGTATCTTTCCCACCATGGCTTCTGGGAAGCTTGGAGGAATGGAAGATGACATGGATGATTTAGGATGGCGTGGCCATCACTGGGGCCATTCCCACAGCAGTGGTGTCCAGCATGTGTTAGTGCCTGGGTCCCAGAAGGGGAGAGTGGGAACTTGGGCTCCCTGGATCTCATAGATGAACAACAGCCCCACGCTCAGGACCACTGAAGCTCTTTCTACAGAGCTCTGAGCTGCTTCAGCTCTTGCAGAGGCTAAAGGGCAAATAATGAAATGCAATCAACACAAACAAGCACAGAGAGCAGAATTCAAGGCTCCCCGTTGCTCCTGGCCTGACCAAGAGTCGCAACAAAACCTTTTCTCAGCCATCTCTGAAAGGGAAACCCACACAGTCCCTTTCTGCTATTCAGCTCCAACACAGGGCTGCTTCTCATCCCAGCCTTCTGAATGTCCTTGAGCTCCAGGGTCAGTTGGACTGTGCCAAGAGTACAAGCAGCAAGGGCAGTGCAGGGAGGTGGGCAGGGAACCACAGCAGATAAGCAGTTTGTTTTCAGGACAGTGCAATTGGAGTACATCCTATCTCTCTCATCCCTTTTTCTTGGGTAAAAGTGGTTGAGAGGACATTCTAGAGCCTGCTTAGCTTCCTCTTGCAGTTCCTTAGAGGGTTTGGGCCCCGTTTCCAGGTTGCAGCCAAGATGTTTTTAGCATCCTTATTTAGCTCCAGGCAGAGTGGGGTCAGCAGGGAGGCCTTTCATTTGGGACATTATGTGTGCCAACATGGATCCACGGCAGGGCCTAGTCTGGAAGCTCCCAAGCTTTATGTGCCATCACTGTTGGGTGCTTTGGATGGAGGCTGGGGCTCTCGGTGGGGTGTAGAGCTCAGCTGTGCCTCAGTTTCATAGAATTAGAGAATGGCTTAGGTTGGAAGAGATCTTAAAGGTCATCATGTCCCAGCTCTGCTGCCATTTGCCTTTCATCAAATCAGGCTGCCAAGGGCCCCATCCAACCTGGCCTTGAGCACCTCCAGGAATGGGGCTGTCAGCCCTTTTGCCTCACTGGAGTGTTGCATATTTCATTACTTGATTCAGTTGAGCCTAAAGTTAGTTTTTTACTTCTCCTGGTTCAAATCATGGGCTGGAGAGGTGCAGAACACCAGGGGATATGGCTGTGGCAGATAATATAAGGATGGCTTCTGCCCCAACTTCCAGTGGAAATAAAAGAAAATAACCTTGAAAGAAGACTGGTAGAAGAGATGATATTTCAGGAGAGGTTTATGGTGGATATTAGAAAACATTTCTTCTCCAGAAGAGTGGCAACGTGTTGGAACTAGGTGCCAAGGGAAGTGATGGAGTCACCATCCCTGGGGGTTTTGAAGAACTGTGGAGATGTGGCACTGATGGACATGGTCAGTGGGCACGGTGGGCGATGGGCTGGGGTTGGACTTGGGGATCTTAGAGCTCTTTTCCAACTTCAATGATTCCGTGATTCTTGTAGCCTTAGGGAGTTGGGAATTCCTGGTTTCAGGGCTGTGCTGGCTCCTCAGTTCAGTGCTCCAGGGCCTGGCAGAGCTTGTGGGCTGCCTTACAGTTCTGGGTCACATTAGCTATGGGCCACAGCAGGCAAAGGAAAGGGATTTCACGCACTGCCTGCATTCTGTTTTCTGCTCAGGAAAAGATGATTTTGGCCATTCTCCATGTTTTGCGGCAACCTTCAGGAAGTCCTGGATGCACCTCCAGAAATCCTACTTGAATACTTTGATTTCGAGCCCAGAGAACATGGTGAGAAGCAGTTTGTCCTTGAGGTGAGGTCAAGGAGGAGGTGTCGCGTTGTAACCCGTGCTCCTCCTCGTGCTTGTCACTGAAGTCCCTGCACTTTCCCTGCTGTTACACAACAGCACTCATTTCACCTTCCCAAAAGCCTGCGATGATGCTCTGCACGCAGAAATGCTATTACCATCCTCCACAGTCTGCAGTATTTCCCTCAGCTCTGTGGCTTTTCCACTCTGTTCTCCGCCGTAAAGCCGCTCATAGCCCACAGAATCACTGCTTTGATACCTTCCCTTTGCCACCACAAGGAAAATCCCTCAGAAAACCCCCTCCTGCTCTCTGAACACGGCTCTATTTGATCCACTGCCTTTTCCAGGATTCACCACCTTGCAGCACTGCTTAACGATGCCTAATTACTGCTTATGTGTGAATTGAAATCCTGACTTAGAGAACAACGTGGGGATTCAGATTTCTAGCTTGTGAGCATGGATCATGCGAGGAGGGTTGGCCGTGCCAGGAAATTCCTTGCATTTTCTTGGGCAGTTTGCTCCTCTGTGCCTCCTTGCTGGAAGGGGCTCTGATACCACTTTTGTTTGTTGTGGCTGCCACAGAACGGAGCTATTATCGTTCCTTTCCTTCGTGGGCGAAGCTCGTTGCTTTGGAAAGGAAGCTGACATTTTCTGAAACCTGCTAAGCTGGCATCTTGGATGCTCTGTCAGAGCAAGCACAGCCCGAGCTTTTGTCGTCCCGTTGTTTTGCGCTCAGGTTGGATATCAAGAAACATTTCTTCTCTGAAAGAGTAGTCAGGCACTGGTACAGAGAAGTGGTGGAATCTGGAACCTGGAAGTGTTCAAGAACAGTGGCAAAGTGGCACTGAGGAACGTGGTTAGTGGGCATGGTGGGATGAGTTGGGATTGGACTTGCGGATCTTAGAGGTCTTTTCCAGTCTTAATGACTCTGTGGTTCTATGACAACGGCTCAGTTGCCAGTGTTGTTTTAGACAACCAGGGTCTCACATCCCTTTCTCCATCTGCTGCTTCAGCAGTCACCCATCTTCATAGGGCCTGTGCCCCTCAAGCACCACAGCGTGTGCCAAGGACACCAGACATCTATGTTCCGGCAGCCCCGTTATGTCTCATGCCCCTACAGGCAATAATGTCTGGGGACTAATTCCTCTAACCAAATGTGTGTGCTTTCTGTGGAGGTGAATGGGTCTCCAGGATTCCTTGGTGAAGGCTCTGTAAGAGTTTACTTTTGGCTCAGTTTTCTGCCTTCGTGTAGGTGGGGCATTAGTTCCATCCCTGTAAGTTTGTCCAGAGAGGTGGTAGATGCTCCATCCCTGGAGACATTCAAGGTTGGGGTGGATGGGGCTCTGAGCACCTGATGGAGCTGTGGGTGTCCCTGTTCATTGCACAGGGGTTGGACCAGATGGCCTTTAAAGGTCCCTTCCAACTCAATCAGTTCCCTGATTCTATGATTATAAATTCTGCTGAACCAGAATACAGATTTGGGACCTGCTGTGGTAAAGATCCTCTCCTGACACAAAAGCTTAGACAGCGATGAGGATGAAGATGAGCATCACCAAGTTCCCTTCTTACAAGGCCTGAGGGTCACAAGAAATGCAAATCCAGATAAAATTCAGATAAAATGCTGGAGATAGGGGAAGCTTGATTTATTCCTGTTGTCAGGGATAATTGTTGCTTAGCAACATGTGATCCCAAATTGGCTTCATCAAGCCAACCCAGTGGGGAGGGAAAGACAAAAGGGCTTGTGGTGTGAGCAGGGAAAATCAGCAGAGAGCATCTGGAGAAGGGATGGAGGACAGAAACACCTCGGTCACCCTGGGGACAAGCCTGTCCTTATCCTTTTTCCCATCCCAGGAGCAGGAGGAACCAGGAATGGGCTGTGTCACGGTCCTGGGGGATTTCTGCCATCCTCTGCACTGTCAGCAGCTCTCCAAGTCCCCACTTCATGTCCTTGAGGTCCTTCACTAGTTCTGTCTCGCTGCAGCTCAGTTTTAAGCACACTCGTTGACTCCTTCCCACCTGATCCACTTTCTCTGTGCCTTTCCTGCTCACTACTCTTGGGTTACTGCACAACAAGAGCCTGAGGAGACCAAGCCAGACCCAACAACTGACAATTTTAACCAAAGCAAGCACCAGTTCAGCAGCAGGCAACCATCTCTGGAGCAGGTGGGGTGTCTGGAACTCTCATGATGGAACAAAGAACAGAAGGGAGATATCACAATAGCTCCATGTCAACCGAGGATACAGAATCCCTATCACCTAGCAGCAGGAGTGGAGGAAGGTCCGGACAAGGGCAGCAAGGAGGGCAAAGGCTTGGAGTGACATGCCCACGAGGAATAGCCAGGTAAGTTTGGAAGAGATGAGCATGGGAAGACCGATGAGTGGTCCAGAAAGCCATGAATGGTCTGAGGGTGGACAAGGACTAGTTAGCTTCTGTTTGATACAACTCAGGGACTTGAGGTCGTCAGGTGAAACTGGGAGGATGAATGGCTTCAGGCTCAGTAATGCTCTGCGATGATTTCTTCACCTCACTTGCTTTGGTTGTCTTTCACTGACTTCTTAGCAGTCCTGGTGACGTGTTCAACAGGCAGATTTTTGTGTCAGACATCATCCCCTGAGCATTCCCCTGGCGTGGAGATGCATTTCCAAGTGCCAACGCAGCTTTAATGCTGCCCTCAAGGACAGCAGATGCGGAGAATGCCATGTCTCGTTGTCATTGCCATCACTTACTCCTTAGTCACATCCTCCAGATTTGATGAACCCAGAGTATCTCTTCACCCCCTGAAGTAGTTCATGGGTGGTAAGAGCTGGGAAGGGAAGAATCAGACCCTGCAGGATTTTGCAATAGGATCCTGAGTGATGCAGTCTGAGCTACATGCCACCCCATCAGTTACTGACTTCCTTTTTGCCTCCCAGTTTGGTTCCAGTTCTCCTTTGCCTGCTCACACAACAGGATTTGAGGTTTTTTTTTAGCATCTCCATGGGATATTTTGTTGAAGAACATTTACAGTTCTGTGTTTGACTTCATACAGCTTTGGTTTGGGCCAAAGCTCAAGCTGCAACCACTGGGTAACCTTCACAGTATCCTGGGGACCAACACACGTTGTGGGGTGAAGCTTTAGGTAGATTTATGTTTAAAGGCTGCCTGAGATGTTCTCACATTGGGAAGAATTGTCCTAATCTGATTCTTACCAACGAGGAGCAAACAAGAGTGGAAAATGGGGATACCCCGTGAGATGAGAGGCGGCCACTAGAGGGTGGTGATGGCACAGCTAGTGGTGACCCTGGGGACACATAGCGTGGCTCCATTGGAACATCATCAGGACGAAAAAGCTTCTGGCTCTGGATGTGGGACCTGCCCAGGTACCACCACATTTCTGATCCGAGCACATTGTGTCAGAGGAGCTGAGATATTTGGACATCTGGGAAGGAAGAAAAGAAGAAATGCGAGTTCAGAATGCCGGGTATTTGTCTGGATAGGGATGTGGGTAATGTCACAGCTGCTCTCTGCACATGAATCTACTTATCCTCTCAAACTGGGGAATACTGTTGCAACAGTTCCATCATTTCAGAACTGCAAAGCCAATTTCATAGAATCATTAAGATTGGAGAAGGCCACTAACATCATCTAGTCCAACCACCACATTTGCTAAGTCCCAGCTTCTGTCTGCTTGCCATCATAAGCTGACTTCACATCCAAGCCAACACAAACACTGCTTTCTGTTTTATTGCTTGAAAGCCACAGCATTGTCTGAGGATGTAAGAACCCCTCCACCTCTTGTGTTACTGCAGGTGTCGGCAGTCAGACTGGTGCTGCCACCTGCCCATGTCCTGTGTAACCTGAGGGGGAGAGATCCCACCCTGGAAGTGGCCCCAGGCTGTCTCCCCAGCCCCAGTCCTCTCCCAGCACTGATTCCCCTCCCCTCCTTCTGTGGATATCTTGGCTTGAAGTCCATTTCCTTGCTCACCTCTCCACCCCCCCCTGTTCTGGCTCCAAGAGAACTTGCTGTTCTCTCCAAGGAGATTCTGGCAAAGGAGCAAAGTTCTTTCTCCCTCTTCCCCAGCACCCCATTTCCTGCTCCAGCAGCATGCATGGCTAGGCCTGTCCCTACTGTCCCATTGCTCTGTCACCAGCTGCTCCCTTCTGCTTTGGCTCTCTCTTTGCTCAGCCTTCCACTGGCTTCTTGTTCCCAAACACATTTTAACATTTCCCATCTGAAACAAGTCTCCTTTAACCCCTATTTCCTCCCTAACGTGAGCTGATTGCCACTTCAATGCATGCATGGTGCCAAGACCCATCTCATGTCTTCATCAAAACCTTGGCCTGGCTCTGACATCATCAATTTTGGTTGTGCCCAGCGGAGCTAGCTGGTTCCTTCTGTGCTGTCTTGGTGTCTTTTCTTTCTGTACAGAAGATCTGTCACCTGCTTCTGCTGAGCACTTGAAGCCTGCAGTCTACTTACTGGGAAGACCCACCATTGTCTCTTCTTTCTGTGATGATCACATTGGTGACTACTGGTCACCAGCACCTGCTGGTGATATTCTGGTTCCCTTTGAGCCTCATAAAGGTTTAGCTGTGCTCGTAGGAAGGGCTGTTCATGTTTCTACTTTCCAAGCACATTGCAACTGTGGGCAAATGAAGTTGGAAAAGATTCGGATAGGGAAACCTGGATACTCAGAATTCAGTAGTGGCCACCGTATCACTGTGTAGACTCATCAATTTGGGATATGTCTGAAAAGAGCTATGGCCAAAACACTGAGTGGTATGTGAAGGGTGGGCAGGGAGAGTGTGCTCCCCTTCTCTGCCTAAACATCAATTAAAGGACATCAGATGAAACCAGTAAACTGCAAACCCAAAACAAACAAGGAGGTGCTTCTCCCAGGGTGTAATTAAGCTGTGGAACTCCTTGCAACAGGATATTGTGGATGCTGAAAACCTATGGCGGTTCATAAAGCAGCTAGATTAATTCACAGAAGAAAAATTCACTACAGGTAATTAAAGATGAAAGCACTCCGTAGCACAGGAAGTCTGGAAGCCACAGATTGCTGGAAGCTGACTGGATATCTGGGGGAAGCAAACTAATTGCTGCATTCTGACACTCTTCTCTCACCAACCACTCTTGGATGTGGGCAAAGACAAGTCACCAGAATGAAAGGAGCTTGATTGCCACTTCAGAGTCCCATCTGAATACTGGATGGTAGGTTTGGGCCATCAATGCTTTTTTGGTCTCAGGACTTGAGAGGATGCTGGGGGAGTTTTGTAGATATGCAGTTGGAGCTTCTCTTGTCTTCTAGTAGATATGATGCTAAGACTAATTATAATTAGTTACTAACCAGACATAAATCACTTCTAGAGAGAACGTACTGGCTTAGAAAACTTTGGTGCCATCCCTTTGTGATTTCTATTCCTCCCTTTTACAGCTCAGAACAAATGGACTAAAAGTGTGGTTGTATTGAATGCTCATTGCAAGTGAGAGGGCAAGGCAGTATACAATGCTGGGTGAGGAAGGATCAGTTTTTCCTCATATCCAACCTGTGTTACCAGTGGGTGACTTACTGAGGGAAAGAAAGAGGTTCTTGTGCTTGGAAACCTCCAGGCTATTGAGCCTCCCCATGTAGAACTTGGCTCTCCTTCTGTTTCCCACAGATCACGAGGGAAGAGGGAAGTCACCATGCCAGCACTTGTTGTTTTGACTGCTATGAGCCTCTGCCTTGCTGCAGCTGCAAATTAACATTGGCTTCCCCATCTGGCTTCCCCTTGTAGGGCTTAGGCAGACATTTCACACCAGAAGCAGCCCAGGCCAAGCCAAGAACTATAGCTGGCTGACAGCTGGCCTGTACAGAGCCAAAAGTTAGTGGTGACTGTCAGCGAGGTGAGGCATAAGGCTGGCTAGCTGTCCTTGTGGCAGCTCTTGCTGCTTTGCAGCTGGAGGGGCTGGAGGTGTGGGTACAAAAGGTAGACTGAGATTTGGAGAGGAACTTGTCTCAGTCCTTAGCATCCACACCCAGGGGACGTCATCTCACCAAGGCATTGGAGCCTCTTTAGTGTCTGAGCATCATCATGAGTGCCATAACTAGGTAGCACTGAAGACTGTCCCAAGAGAGCAGTCTCAAGTACCCAACAGTTTCAGATCAGCAGAGACCTCTTGTTCCCTTGGGTTCACAACAGAATGCTTAAATTCACCTGTTACCTCCACATTTACCTTCCCAACAGCTGAATGTGAACACTTCTACCCATAATTCCAACATATCTCTTCAGCTGTTCAGGTCAGAAAAACCATTAGCCTTTGGTACAGGGTTGTGTGGGAGCTGTTTGTTGCAAACGAGGCATTAATTAGCTTGTTACAAGGCAAATGACATTATTGGTATCCAGAGGTCCAAAGTTTACAGGCCATATATCAAGCTATCTAATAACAGATGGAAATTTCAGCTGGAAACATGCAGCAGTGCATGTAACGTATGTGAAAGCTGAGCCATCTGGAGCCTTTGGAAGGAGAATTTTTATGTGCCCAAGCGCAAAGTTTGTCTGCTTTGGCAGAAGAGGGACACTTCAAGCAGACAACTTGGAGACCAGGTTCCTATGCTGCTCTTGGCTTGGCTTCTCCCTTTCCCTTTCCCTTTCCCTTTCCCTTTCCCTTTTTCCCTTTCCCTTTCCCTTTCCCTTTCCCTTTCCCTTTCCCTTTCCCTTTCCCTTTCCCTTTCTCCCTCTCCCTCTCCCTCTCCCTTTCTCCCTCTCCCTCTTCCTCTTCCTATATAAGATGTTCTGCCAAGTGCACCAATGAGGCACCTGAGTGTCGTTTAAAGCATTCTCTTGTAATGATTTAATGTCTCTTGATTTCACTCTGTTTTACACGTACCATTTGGTCAATGTCAAGGCAAGACACTTTGGGCTGAATGTCTGAGAAAAAAACACGGAGCATTAAAATAAGAAGACAGATTGGCAGCAGTAATCTGTATAGGTTAGGATGCATGCCCATATGTATTTAACATATGGTCCAAAGGCGGTCATGGTTTGCAGTTCTCAGCTTTGCTAGATGCTGTGCTGAAAATATATACTCTGCTTTGGTGCATGAGATCTGATCTCTTTGTATGATATGGACATCAGTTGGGCCAGTGTCACAAAAATGCTAATTCCTCACAATTTTGACTGAACCACGGTGGACCTGAAGGACAGCTAAGCCTTGCAAGATGGTCATTGCCTTTTTTTTTCTTTCAGAAGACTGAGAATGGTTTGTTTCCACACCTCAGCTAGAAGCCAGGCTGTACCCCCAGCCCGTCTGGGCTCTGCCAAGGCAGATGGTGCTATTTGGCCTTCTGTGGTCACTTGCATTTTATCAGAAGCTTGATTAACATCTTTGGGGAAAAGGACATAACCTGGTTTTGTCTTGTGGTACCTGCCAGGAAGAGCCTTCTGGAGGCAGCTCTGTGCTACGTGACTGCTCTCTTGTCTGTGGCAGGCTTTTCTGCATGGAATAGATGAGTCCATCAAGCTGTGCCTTCTGTTCATGTGCGGACCATCTCTAGGAGCAGTCAGCCAAAATCAGTCCAAACATGAGGCGTTCCGTCCTGACCTTTCCAGCTTTTCCCTGAACCTTTGTGCTTATGCTGTTTTGATGTGATTCCCGACCACTCCTACTATGGGAAGGCTTCAGCAACGGGTAAATCTGAACATAAATGTTGGTTGAGAAGCTGCATTGCGCTGGGTACTTTTTTATGCTTAGGTGCAGAGATTTTCCATTGGGATTACTTTCATAGAATCATTTGAGTTGGAAGGGCTCATCTAGTTCAGCTCCCCCAGGGATGCTCGCAGCTCCATCATGTGCTCAGGGCCACATTCATCTGAGAAGGATGGGATGGATCACACCCTAGATGGACAAGTCTCCTTCATATACTAAAGGAGCCTAGGGACAAGTGTTACTTTAGTGCTACATGGTTGTTCTTACAGTGTGTATTTCAGCTGCATCTGGCTTGCTTTGGTCTGAGTTTGTTCATAAAGAGATAGAGGGGAAGGAAGAGGGCTTTTCTCTTTCTCACCACTGGGATTACTGCCTGTGCCTCCAGTTCCATCTCCAGCTGCTGAACCCAAACAGCAGCCAAAGGTCACAGCCTCAGTCCTCGAATGCCTCAAAGGAGGAAGTGCAGCACATTCTGAGACTGTCTTCTTGTCAACAAAAAAGCAAGACCAGCATTGCAGCTGGTGGCTCAATAGCCTGACCTTGAGTAACATGGACTCACCAGCATTAAGTGAAAGGAACCAGCTGCATCTCCACTTTGTGTGGCGTCAGGACAAGTCATGGTGCACAGGTATCCTTCAGAGTGCCCCTCGTGTGTGTGGCCAGCACATCTCATGTGCCTTGCTGTGCTGCTAGGACATTGTGGCTACAAGCATCCAAGCCATGCACTGGAAGCTGTGGCTAGAGCCAATAGGTGTGGTCTTCTCCAGCACCATCCCAGCGTGTCTTGCACCATCTGCCATGCCCATATGCCTGCAGTTTTGTCCAAGAGCACTCAATGCGAGCCCTGAGCACCACACTAGTGAGCTCAACAAATTCAATTCTGTGCACAAAAGCATCTGGTTACCACTAGGAGACTTTCAACAATCGCTGTTCAGAGTGAGCATGGTTAGTCTGTTCCAGGTGAACAATCTTTCTAAGTGGGGTAGATGTAGATCTAGCTTGGAAACCACAAACTGCTTGCTGAAGAGGGTGACTTTGGCAGTAGGAAGATAGTTCAAGTTAATTAGATCATTGGGAGCTTGCTCAAAGGGTGTGAAAGGTTCATTTGACCTTCTGTGATGAAAAGTCTGAAGCCTCGTTTTACAGAATAAAATCCAAAGGTCTGAGCCCTTGAGAAAGCATTTTAGTTCAACAAATGGGGCTGGCCATATGGATAGTTGACCTTCAAGTCCCTCACATGCAATGAAAAGCTGAAATAGAGTAATTGACTATCAGGGCTTGGTTTTGTTTGGGGGCTTCTGTGTGTTGCCTTGAAGCTGGAGCAGTGAATGGGATTTTCCATCACAAGAATGGGAAATGCTGCTGCCTCCCTCTCCTGTGAGCAGCCCCAGCAACCATGGCTTTTTGGTTTACAGGTGGGAAGAGAATGTGTATGTGGATATAAAAGCTGGTCAGGCGTCTACTCTATGAAAGAAACACACAAAACCTTACATAAAAGGGCCTGGGGATCTTGGAGGACAGCGAATAGTTCATTGTCCTGCAATATGCTCTGGCCAAGAGTTGGACCAGAGACCTTTAACCTGAAGAGTTCAGTGATTCTAAGATACATGAGTGTATCTGCATATAGATGGTAGACACGACAGGGGTGATTAGTGTGTGATCTGAGACGCTTCCTGGAGTTATCCATAACAACACTGTAGTGTTCCCTCATCTAATAGTGAATGTAGGGTGTGAAGGAGTGAGTAACTCATAGTTCTGGCTCCTGGTGCAGCATCCCAAGGGCAGGAGTGAATATCTCTTCTCGCCTCACTTTCCCCTTAATGCTTCTTTACAGTTATGCATTATTCTTGTGTTTTGACTAACCTAAAGTATGAAATGTTGTCACAACCCTTCTGAGCCTCTTTCATTCAGTGGCTGGTTTATGCAAGCACAAGTTCCTATCTGGCACTGGGTCTCAGGGATTTGGAGGAGAAGACTGAGAAGAAGATGACTACCACTTCTTTGGGCAGCCTGTTCCAATGCTTGATTTTTGGCTAGATTCACTAATCCTTGGCCCTGAGGTCAGGGGAAGGTAGTCTTCATCTACTACATTAGAAATGTATCTTGACAGACTCATATACATCATAGAAAGGCATGGCTAGCAGATGAGTTTAATGAGCTCTGAGCAACACAGTCAGCACTAGTAATCCATGGCTAATGGTACATTTCATTTGTGTCCTCGCTGACTACAGACATATGTATTTCCCTTTCCAAATGGAAATCTCCTAACATTTTCATCAGGAGCCATGCCAAACCCAACTGCTTTCGAACTCAGTGTGGACCCCAGGAACCATCAGCGCTGACTGAAACTTGTGTGATTCCTGCCAAATTTTAAAGCTGATGAGAACTGTGCTGCTCTCAGATGATGGCTTCGGGGATATTTAGGGATGAAAGGAGTAATGACCTCAGCAATCCAACTAGAGTTAGAGATTCCCAGGTCATTCAATTTGATGGGTCTATGGGCTGCCTGGATGCAGGGCAGTGATGTTCCTCAAAATTCAGTCTGACAGCCCAGAGATAGAGTTGGGATTGCACTTGCTGTGAGCTGCTTCGGAGTGGTGGACTGCCAAGCTTATCCCATTATTTGACCAGGAGCTATCAGAGATGAGTTTATAGAAGCCTCAAGCTCCTCTGATTGGATGAGCTGGATAATTTGGGGTCCTGACTGCAAATCTTGCTCCCTGGAAGTCTGAACGAGTGGATTTGTAAGGAGCTCATCACCACTATCACTTGAACTGGCACTCAGATTCCCCATGGAAATATGACTTGCCTGGTGGAAACATCTCCCTGCTTGTGCTCCATCAGAGGTTCGCTGCACGAAATGTGTGTTCTGTGAAAAGTTCAGTGTACCCTGACTCTGCACATTCTGATGGGAAAAAAAACGTTTATCTGGAAAATTCCCAAGCAGCTTGATTGTGTTTACGTGGTGTGAAGCAGACCTGAGAATGACGTAATGTTGAGAAACATGACTCTGTCATGCCATCCATCCTGTCTTCTGGGTGTAACCTCACCCCAGACCTGCCTAACCTGTTGCTCTTGGCTAAAGGCTCTGGCTTTCTGCCCCTGCTCTGGGACAAGGAGCCTTGCTTCCAAGGCTGCCCACCTTGGGTACTGCTTTACCTTGCTCTCCTAAGAAAAAATAACTCCTCTGAGCACACTTCATACATTTGGAAGAGATGACTGGCTTCATCCACATCCTCCTCTCCTTCAACATCTCTTTCCAAAAGATCTCATGGTAGCAGAGTCAGAGGGATAAAGCTTTTCCAAGCTGGCAGCCAGCTGGTACCAGAGTCCGACCACAAGGCTCAAATCCACATGAAGTCATCAAGTATTATTAACTCTGGTGCATACTGAATGTTTTGTTCTTGCTCTCCTTTCTGTCCCTGTAGGATGAGTGTGAGGTGAGTAGAGGAGGCCCACAGTCTCCATCCATGGATGGAAGAAAGACGCTCCAGGGTTGTGTGCATCCTGTGTGATGTCCTTAGTAGATGTGATTTAGACTGGTTCCCTTCTCTTCATCCTGTGAATGCTGCTCAGTAGAGCAACACCTGGTGACAACTGCCCAGGAAGTTGCCCTTCAGATCTTGCTCCCAAGCCCTCAGTGGTTCTGCAGCATTACAAAATGAGTTTCATAGATTCATAGATTCATTAGGTTGGAAAGGACCTACAAGATCATCTAGTCCAACCATCCTCACACCACCATCCCTACCCATCAAGCTACTAAATCAAATCCCTCAGCACCTCATCTAAACGCTTCTTGAACAGCGCTAGGGACGGTGCCTCAACCACCTCCCTAGGCAGGCCATTCCAGTGCCGGACCACTCTCTCAGAGAAAAAATTGTTCCTCAAATCTAATCTAAATCTTCCCGGCACAACTTGTGGCCATTCCCCCTTGTCCTGTCATTAGTTACCTGGGAGAAGAGGCTGACCCCCTCCTCACCACAGCCTCCCTTCAGGAAGTGGTAGAGTGCAATGAGGTCTCCTCTAAGCCTCCTTTTCTCCAGACTAAACAATCCCAGCTCCCTCAGCCGCTCCTCGTAAGACTTGTGCTCCAGACCCCTCACCAGTTTTGCTGCCCTTCTCTGAACACACTCCAGTGCCTCAATGTCTTTCTTGTTGTGAGGGGCCCAGTTGTTAATACTTATTGTGAATGAAGCACTCCTGGTTTAGCTGGGCAAAAGCTGGGCAAACAAACATTCCTCCTGCCTGTGCTCCTCCAGGGACTGCAGGGAGGTGCCAGGAGCATCCAGTGCACACATTTGAAAGTCAGAAATCAAACCTTCCTTCTTCTCTTCCCCACACACTTGGCATCTAACTGAAAATGCAGGTTAATCTGCCTCTTCAGCACAGAGCACCAAAGTGGATAGTTGCAATATTCAAAGGAGTTTTATGTGTGCCTGAAACCTGGGTTTCTCCTCTAATTGTGCAAGTGCAAGGCTGAGCGTTAGGAAGAATGCTGAGGATCAGGACTCTCTTGATGTCAAGGTGTGAGCTGACAATGTCCAGATCCTAGAAGCATCCCAGGAGCATAAAAGGCATCACATTA
This sequence comes from Callipepla californica brunnescens, assembly GCA_023055505.1. Taxonomy (NCBI): domain Eukaryota; kingdom Metazoa; phylum Chordata; class Aves; order Galliformes; family Odontophoridae; genus Callipepla; species Callipepla californica. The sequence goes on along the minus strand of JALIRH010000005.1, from coordinate 41,044,641 downwards.
GGGTTGTGAGGCCCTGACACAGCCTGCCCAGAGGAGCTATGGGTGCCCCAGGGATGGGGTGCTTGAGGCCAGGCTGGATGGAGCCCTGTACAGTCTGGTCTGGTGGGTAACAGTCCTGTCCAAGCAGAGGGATTGGAACTGGGTGGGCTTTAAGATTCCTTCCAGGCTAAGCCATTCTAAGATTCTGTTATGTGATTAGAAAAAAAAACAACCTTGAATTCTCATCTAGACTCTGTCAAGTGGCCATGATTACCACAAAATGTAGAGACCTGTGCAATCTGCAGTTGCCTAGGAGGCCTAGAACAAGATCCAGGACTCAACTCCTGCAAGAATGCCATTATTTTGGGAAAGGGTACAAAAACTAGCTCTGCTCTGCTGGGGTATGTGGGCTGAACTCTGCAGGAAAAAGTGCTTTTCAGTCTTATGCAACAGCTGCAGATACCTGTGGAGAGTATCCTGGTGCTGCCACTTGCTCTTTCTCAGTGCTGGAGGCATCAGGATGTCTGAGGGCTTTCCTTTGCTTGTTTTTGCTCTGTGGTTCCACTCTTGGTGCTGTGCTAGGCAGCACCCTGCCCTCTGACCCAGCTTTTTGCAGATGTGACACATCTGCTCCTCACAGTCCTGGTCTTGAATAGGAGTCCCCTCCCAAACCACCAAAATCTTTGCTTCCTGTTGGGGTCAGAGAGGCTTTCACAACCTCCTGTGTGACGGCGGTGGACGTGGAGAGAGGTGATGATGTCTGTGGGTGCTGCAGCAAGCGTACGTGAGGGTGCCGAGCATCTTTTACAAGAACGCAGTTGTGGTGCAGCGCTTACACAGAGCCCTCAGGCAAGCTGGGTGAGGTCTGAATGGTGCTGGGGCTGTTTGAGGACAAATGAGTAGTCCTAACGTGGGTCATCTCAGCCTTCTTGCTCCCTTCTCATGGCCACGTGGGTTCTCCACCTTGGCAGACCCTTCTGCAAGCAGATCCAGCAAAGGGGAGAGCAGGAGAGAATCACAGCATCGTAGAATGGCCTGGGTTGGAAAAGACCTTAAAGAACATCTAGTTTCAACCCCCTTGCTGAGGGCAGGGTTTCCAACCAGTAGACCGTGAACCTTTTCCAATGTCAGGGAGCAGTTAATTCAAATTTAACTTCATTTCAAGAGTTAATTCAACTCAGCACGACTTCTGGATCCAAGCCCTTAGTCTGAGCAGGTACCTAAAAGCTCACGTGCTCAGCGAGGCAGAGCCAGGCAAGACACAGCTCAAACAAACTTCCAAGCTCCCCACTGGAGCCTGGAGCTACTCTGTCATGACTCAGTGATGCTCTCTGATGTGAGGGATTTACTAAAAAAAATTAGCATGTGTTTCTTATTCCCAGCATGCAGCCAGGAGCGGGTTTGGTACTGGAATGCTGTGCCAGCATTCAGCCACCAAGCTTGTCAAGCTTCCAGCCACCCCACTCCACGAGGATCCCAAAGGAAGAAATCCTACAGCTTCCAAGCACACAAAACCAAGAGGGCTTTCTCAGAGTCCTTCCAGCCTCATAGCCAACTAGCCAGATATTATTTTCTTTTTAATGGGGAAAACATACCATGCAGGCAATGGATCTGATATTTCTCAGGGAGCAGGGATAAATCACATCATCGTAACTATACGCCGCGAAGCGCTCTTGCTATTACAAATAAAGGTCAAACGCAAGACACTTCCTGCTACTTTTGCTGACACGTGGCTGCCATTTAATGATTCATAATCTCTACACACAGCTTGGCAAACGGAGGAGATTTTTTTTTTTATAGGCGCTGTTTTCCACTTGTGCAAGCACAACAAAGGACTTAAAGGGCCCCGCTCCCATCTGCAGGAGGGAACTTGGGCACAAAGGGCTATAGTCTGCAAAATGGAAAAGGTTGGAGCTGTGAATCTTCTTTGGGTCTTGAAAATGTTTGGCCTCTGTGCATTGCTCTGCCCCGTGAAAGGTTAGTAGTGCTGAGGGGGAAAGCAGGCGTTGGGGAATAAGAAAATCTGATGATTGTTTGTATGGGGTTGTTGTGGGCTGTGGACTGTTGGTCCACAGGCCAGGCTTTCATTAAGAAGTGGACTCTAATTAGAGATTAATTGCTCTATCTGGGTGGGAAAAGGAAAAAAAAATGGTGCGTGAGCTAAGACTTGTGTGAGGTCTGTGGTTTGCTCACTGCCTCGGCAGCAGGAATATCACAGTGGCCATTGTAAAAGGTGAAAAGACCCTTTATTTTTAGGCTTAGAACCATCAAATCATTCAGGTTGGAAAAGATCCCCAAGTCCAACCTCAACCCACCCCCACCACGACCATAACCACGTCCCTCAGTGCCACATCTCCGTGGCTCTGGAACACCTCCAGGGACAGTGACTCCAACACCTCCCTGGGCAGCCTGTTCCAATACATCACCCTTTTTTTTTTCCAGAGAATAACTTTTTCCTAATATCCAACCTGGCTATCAGCTAGTCATTCTTATCTTCAAAGATTTATGTTGAAAAGTTGCGTGGGATCACAATTATTCCATCTGAGACGTTTTTTCTCCTTCTGTGGAAAGTATCTGCAAGATTCAGGCAGACATGGAACATCAACACTGACAGCTCCTGGTTATTTGGCCTGCATGCAGAAAAGAGGAATGAGTTTCCGAATGCACTTTTGCCATTTCTGCATTAGAAATCTGTCTCGTCTTTCATTTCATTTTTTCAAAATGACCTGATAAGAAAAGTTTCCAATTGGAGATGGGCTGGGACAGTGTGTCCATGAGCAAGTAATTCCGTGAAGGATCATCATTCACCTTTTGATGTTTGGCCTGCTTCATTTCCTTTAGGTAATCTTTTTTGTTGTTGTTTTTTTTTTCCCCTCTCTTATGCCCACGGAAAGCTCAGGGAGGTGGTTTGAATTCTACGGTGAATGAGTCTGAGTGAATTCATTGCTTGGTTGGACAGTAAATTCAGCCCAACTGGATGGGCAGTGGGGGCAGCAACGAAATGAAATGGAAAAGCTGTGTGGGGAAGGGAGACATGGGGTGTGAGCACCCAAGAGGGACAGACACCCGCTGTCCGTGGTCCCATTACCTAACTGACACTGCCCATGTCATTTATTAAGGCTGTTTTGAGGGAGGAAGAGACTCCACACCACACAGGTCACCACTGACACGCTCAAGGGCAATGAATCACAGATGCTGAGCTGGGCTGAGTCACCTGCGTGGACACAGACCTTTTCATTGAAAATATTCCTTGGTAAACTGAGAAATAATCCAAGTCTTTTTTGGTATCTGTTTGGAGATGAAAGCTCTGCCTTGTAGTGTTTTGCTTAGCTGTACATGGGCTTCTCCTGAGGATTCTGTCACAGTGGTGTCCGGGTGCAGCACGACCTGAGGTTTCCAGCTGGCAGAACAAAGCCCCATGGTCAGCTTTGTCAGCTGTTTGTTCAGTGTCCCGGTAACAGGACATTGGGCACCTGGAAACTTTGGCACGCTGAACTTGTATTTCACTATCTTTTTTTTTATTACTTTCTTTATTTAATTTTGAGCCAAAAACAAACTGCCCAAGGAGAGGAAAGAACATTGTCAGGAGGCCAAGGGATCACCTGCTCGCTTATGAACTGCTTCAGTGTGGGTTCACAGGAAAGCAGAATGTGGTTTGAGATGCTGAAGGAGCGCACTGGGGAGGTCAGAAAATCCTAAGTGCCAGGGATGGGGTGAGTGTCACGGCCCATACCAGAGCTGGGTGCTAGTGATGTGGGGTATGGAAAGCCAATGGAGATGAATCCTCACGCAGTGGGTGGCTGAGCTGTAAACTCCTTGCTGAAGATCACTGTGGGTACTGGAAGATCCAAGAGGTGAATGGGCAAATGCTTGGAAGAGAGATTTGCTTAGATTTCATGGGCAAACCCCAGCAGACCCATAGCTGGGAACTAGGAGCAGAAACCTGTTTCCAAATCTGATTTAGGGGCCAGATTCCTTCTGGGAATGGAATTCCCACCAGCTCTGCATGCCTTTCTGCAGGTGCAGATGCCATCCTCCTTCCCCACCTCAGGGACATGCGTTGTGTCCTTTAGGAATTATATCCCAGAGCTCTGAATGTCACAGCAGGCTGCTTGGTTTAACACAGGAAACATTTGTGCCTGCTATTTGAGAGAAATAAGTTGCTTGTGTTTCCCTGGGAACCAACCTATCAGTTGAGCTTGCTTGACTCCCCTGTTATTAAAATAAAACGTGAAAGAGTAAATAGCTGTGTTGCCAGCTGTGGAAGGGTAAAATGCAATCTGGATATATTTTTTTATCCATAATGCATGCTCCTGTGAGAAGGAGAAGCTAAATTGGAGTTTCTCTGTTCTGCTCCTATTTCTTCAGAGCACTTCTCATTGCCCCAGGAGAAGAACCTGTACTCCTGATTTCACATGAGTGATGTGAAGGCTTATCACTGAGACCTATGGCTTTTAAAGGGTGCGGGTTATCTGCGGGGCAAGCTATTTTTAGGAAGCACAGTACCAGGATGGCCCGTTGCACTTGGCAGCATACATGTGCAGCAGACAAAGCCGTCTCTGTCCCAGCACCCTACGACCTCAACGTGGCCAGGAGCCGAGGCAGGCACAGGCAGACAGCGCGGTACGACGGAACAACGGAACAACGCGGCTGTTCTGCTCAGAGAGTGGGCTGGCATCTGCAGGCACTATGGGGCCCAGAATGGAGCACAGGAGGAGGAGTGGGGATGGTGAGGGCAGCAGGACTCAGATCCTGTTGGCTGGTGCTTACAGATATCAGCCTTCATGGGGGAACATCTAAAATGGAGATACATCAGCCAAACTTGGCAGTCCTGCTGTCAGCTGCTCAAAGCTAAGAAGCAAAACTGAGACTGTTAGGACCAGTTTGCATTTCTTTTTTGCACTGTTCTCATTGTGGCTGCCATTGCTTGCGCTTCCCTCTGTTACCCGCTGTGCGATGCTCTCAAGCAGGTGTTGTATCGCTATCATCAGCAAAACCTCCTCCTCCCCGATTTCCATATTCAATCCCATTCCTTCGAGCCTGCCAGATTTTCATTTCCTAGACTCTTCATGTTCGGAATAGCTTGAGGGGTTGCAAATTTCGTACAAGCTATGCTGTACTGGTGGCAAAGTGGAGTAGAGATTCTGCTGCTGTTTTCACAGGGAGGCACAGCAATAGGAAGAGCTGTAGGTGTCCCTGCTCAATGCAGGGGAGTTGGACCAGGTGACCATTAAGGGTCTCTTCCAACTCAGTGTATCTATGATTCTGTGAACAAGGATGTACTAGAGGAGTACAAAACCCTAAGAGGCTCAGGGAGATGTCAGCAGTTCAGCGTCTCATCTCAACAGACATACTCTTCCAAGAATTCATGTAGGAAAGTGTTAAAGCCAGCAGCTTTCAGGTTATTGGAAAAAGCTACTGCTTGAGCTGTATCATCCTGGAAATCACCTTCCAATCAGGGAATAAAGAATTCCAGGAGCTGTCTTCTTGCCAGGGCTCGTTTTGTTGCTCACTGTAAAGGTGAGCTGCACGGTTTCTCCCTGTCCATCTTGTTGATCACAGCAGGGTCATCTTTGTGACGGATCTCCCTGTCACCTAGGCACCTTGTCAAATGATGGCCGAATAGGAGACAGCATAAATATTCATTCCTATGAACTGCTGTAGCTGTGCTGGAATGGCTGGAAGGTCAGAAGGCTTTTCAGCAAAGCGAAGCAGCTTTTGAAACTGACTGTAGCCTGAACGTACTCTCAAAGGGAAGCAGCAGGGCTTTCAGATCCCCTTTGTAGTCTCAGTAAAACCTTTTATTGACTTATTATCAAGGGCTTGTGAAGAGAAGGGGAAACACCTTCACAAGAACTGATACTGTTTGATCTTCGCCCTTCCCCACTGTGTTTTACGATAAGTATTTTTTCTTCAGATAAGACTTCTAGCGGGATTTTCTATTTACTTTCAAATGTTTCTCTCTCCTGTACCGGATGTGGTTGTGCTTTTTTCTCCCGGGAATGTATGTTTTTTGTTTGATTATTCCACTGCCCCTGAAATGGGTGAATGAATCATGGAAATTCCATAGTATGTTTTCGTGGAAAGATAATAAAACTGTGTATCTGAGCCCTATATCGGTAGGTTTGCTTTGCCTACTTTGTCTGGAACAGGTGAAGTGGATTCGTGTCTCTCAAGTAAACACGCCATGCAGAGTATGGAAAAGTCAGATAGACTGTTTGGAACTGTAATGTAACTGTTTAACAAAGGCATTTCCAAACTGTAATTCATGTACTCCTGGAAGAACACGAGCTGCTCTGCCATTGTGTGTTGCACAACCCGGACCAGGGAGCCTTGGAGCCAAGAGCAGCAGCCAGCTGCCCTTATGATAATGATTCCTTGATAAGAAAATCGGAAAAGCTCTGTTCTGTGCTACATATATTTGCTTTCGAGTTATATTTAAATCTGAGAGAGTCCCACAAATGGACCCCCAAAGGCATGAGCAGGTGCCTAGATGTTGACTTGTAATGGAGTCATTCTCTTAAAGCCCACTCTGAATCGTACAGCAAGCTTGGGCAGTCTGTTAAGTACATCCTCCCCTGTGGTCTGTACCAGATAGCTCCACCTTGAAAGGACTACTGACTTCTAGTTGATAACGGTGTTTTTACCAAGCTCTTCAAAGCTATGGGTTAAAAATGCTGAGTGAGGAGGGTAAGAGACAAACCCTTTTTATGCTGAATGCCAGGAACACAGTGCTTTGGAGCGTGGAGGGGTGCTGGACGCTGCCTTCTTGTCATCTCCCTTCCTGATATCTTTTACAGACAGCTGGAACTCTGTTTTTCCTAGAAAAATGCCACGATTGATCCTTGTCTCTCCTGACAGTTCTAGGAATGTGACATTATGTTGCTCAAGTGGAATCTAGAGGACAACTGTAGGGTGGCTTTGAATTGTTATTTTGCTTGACAGAACAAAAAGCATCAATCCATCCAACAGATCCCCTTGACAAGACTTCCAGCACCACCAAACCCAGATAAATATAGTGCACAGGTACCTCTCCATGCCCCTCTTGCCCATCATCATTAGGATGAGAGGTAACGGCCTTAAGTTGCCCCAGGGGAGGTTCGGGTTGGATATTAAGGTATATTTCTTCTTGGGAAGAATGAGCATTGGAACAGGCTACTCAGGGAATGGTGGAGTCAGTGTCCTTGGAGGCTGAGGACATGGTTAGAGGGCAGAGTGGTGATGGTGGACTTGATTTTAGAGGTCTTCCTCAACCTGAATGATTCTATCAGTCCGTGATCTATTCTGACTAGTTTGCTACACTTTTTTCCCTTTTGAAAGCGTGTGTGAGGAAAGACAGGAGGAGATCTGGGCTATTTGCATCTATCACTGGGAGGCCTTGCTGTAGTGCAAACACCCACCCAGAAAGAGACCTTCCAGGCAACACCTTTTTCCTTCTTTACGTGGATTAGGTCTGTGGCTTGCTGCTCTTGGCACTTTTCTCATGTACGTTGCACAAGGAGATACTTCTCCCTAGCATTCTGGTTACACCCTATGGACTTTATTCATTCACTCTGAATTTCATTCACGACGCTGTGGTTCATGGGTTCTTCCCAGGAAAGATGACCTGCTTGCTTTGAAAGCCAGCTGTTCACAGACCACCAGCTAACATTTTAAATTTCAGAGGCCCAAAAAAGTGCTTATTGTAGGATTTTATCAAATTTCTTTGGAACTGCTGCTTGAGAATGTCACCAGCATCAGCTGTACCTGTCAAGTCTTCCTTAATGCACTGGACATTGTGTTAAACACACACTCACAACACATTTTAGCTTTCCTTTCCCACGGGTAATTGCATTTCTGGTGTACCCTCAGAATGTCTTGCAAACAGATCTAGGCCTTCTGAGCTGGTGGGCTCTGCTGACAGATTTAAACTGGAGAATGAGAGTAGAGCCCAGGGGACCCCAACCACTCAGAGCTTCCTACATTTAGTTCAAGTCCTTCCAGTTGCAGCCAAGAAAGCTAAAATCTAGTGCAGTCCTGGAGAACGGTTATTTATTTGCTACGGAGGAAATAGAAGTGCCATTCAGTAGGAATTGGCTCACCGGCTTTCCCAGCTGCTGGATGACTAGCATCTCTCATGGGTCAGCTCCTCCGTGGGAACAGGGAACACCAATCTGCTCTCCACTGCGGCTTCTCTTTGGCTATAAAGAGACAAGGCCCTGATTAGAGACGGCCCTCCAGGGGCAGGTATTGCTCTATGGGATGCTGAGGAAGTCCTGGCTTCCTCTCCATCCCCTTCAGATAGACACTCCAAGCTGGACCATTAAGCTGACCCTATTTCCTCATCATCCCAGACTCTGTCCGGTCCTGTGGGAGAGGTTGCTCTTTCCAGCCAACATAATCCACCTCGCTGCCAGTTCTCTTTCCAGATATAGCCAGTTAAAACAGGGATATGGCTCATTTCCCCGAAATACTTTAATTTGTAAAGCTCTGCTTCCATCTGTAGGACACCCTGTGCTGCGGGGCATGCATGAGAGCCGTGCTCTTATCCAAAAGCATCCAGCCATGGGTGTGCTGGCCGGGGGCAATCAGGGTCTCAAAAAAGAGCTTTGATTTTCAAAGCAATTTGCAGCACGGGGCTGTAGGCTGCAATGAGTTTGAGGCAGATGTGAATTTCCTTGGCCTGTGCGAGCTGGTGGATGCTTTCATGGGAAGTCACATAGATCGGATTGTTTGCAAGCAGGGACAGCAGTGTAGATGTGGTGTGTTTGTTTCCAGGCTCGGTTCTGTGCTTTGAGTGTCAGAAAGCTGCAGAAATGAGTTCTCTGAGCTAAAGGAGCATTTTTTATGGAGTACCGTGGATAGGAAAACATAGGAAGTGTTTCAGGTCTCCGTTCTGAGTTTCTTGTTGTGCAGAAAGGGCTATCCAGGTGGAAGTATGGCCCTGTGGAGGGTAATGATGGGGGATGACTGGGAAAGCCAGGTTGGAGGGAGGGACCCAGATGGGCTCAGTGTCCCTGGAGGTGCTCCAGAACTGTGGGGATGTGGCACTGATGTGGGCACGGTTGGGGTGGGCTGGGCTTTGTGACCTTAGAGCTCTTCTCCAACCTTGACGACGCTGTGCTGAGTACCTGAGGGCGACCCTCGAGCACCATGGCGGAGATGACCACCAGAGGACACAGAGTGACACCGGCGGCCCTCGCAGGGATTCAAGGGGCAGGAAAGCGACGGATCTGCGCTTGGGGCCGGCAATTAAACCCCCTCAACCCCACCGCGCCCGCCGGGGCACGCCGCTCCCCTCAGGCCCCTCAGGGCGGGCGGAGCTGCGCAGGAGGAGGAGGAGGAGCGGAGAGGTGGTGATGGCGGCGGGGGGGAGAACCTCGAGGCGGAGCCGGGGCGGTCCGAAGGGGAGGCGGCTGGTAAACAGGCCGGCGCTGGTTCTCTCCTCGCACTGCCAGGAGCCTCCGCCGAAGCCGGGCCGGGAGCAGCGAGAAGCGGGGAGCGAGGCGAAGCGGGCGGGCGCCGAGACCCCCGTCCCCTCCGGCACCGTAGAGAGAGGTACCCGCTCCCGCCGGGCTCCCCGCGCTGCAATCCCGCTTCTCTCAGGGGCTTCGGGCACGAAGGGATCCCCCCCCCCCTCCTCCCTCCCCCCTTTCCTTCCCCACCACCCCTTCCCGGGGCTGGCGGAGCGATGGGGTGGGTCGGCCACCTGCGTGACTGAGGGGGAGAGGCATTGCCCGGCGGTGGGATCCGCACCGCTGTTGTTGAGAGCGTGCGGGGCTCGGCTGGAGGTGCAGCATCCTCGCAGCTCGGTGGGGTTCGCTTGCTGGTTTTATTTTCTCGCCGGTCGCGTTGGTGTCAGGGCTCCCGATCCAGGGATCTCGCACCCGTTGAAGTCTGTCCGTCGTTTCCGTCGCTGCGGAGGGATGCGCCGTGTCAGAACGCACCGAGCCGGCTGTGAGGTGGCGAAGCTCAGAGCAAAGCTCCTGAGAGGCTTTTTCATCTCAGGAGTGCAGCTGTCTGAGCAGCCCCTAGAAACCCTTTCCTTGCTCCCCGATCCAGCCCGCCAGCGCTGAGCCAGCGGTGATTGTCCTGAGATAGCACTCGCACACTCGAGCTTTACATTAAAGTGAAACCATATGTATCAGCTACACGTCCACCCCGCTGTCCTGCCCAGATCCCTGTCCTCAGCTCACCCCGCTGATCCACTTTTCCCTCAGCCTGTCGGACACGGTGCTTGTGCCCGGACTTACCGGACGGGTTTAGTGGAGGATGTGAAATCAGCCTGAGAGTACTGTTCTGCCTTGTGTAAGAATGCCATATGTTTTTCAGCACTTCCACAAACGTCGTTTTATTGACTCGGCGATAACGTTTTGCCCTCCTGGGTCCTTTTTCCCTTTTCACTTAGCTGAGCGGTTTCCCCAATCTTCTGTGGTGCTTCTTTGGAACGGATGTACGGCGTTTTGATGTGAGTAGCAAAGTCCGTAGCTTCAGCTGGTGCTGCCTCTTAAAAAACAGGACCGATTTCCCTTGTTCCCTTGCTTTGCCCTCTGTGGAGCGGGGAACTGGGCTGGGAAATGCACAGATGAATTCTGAGTTGGCAAAATGAGTCTTAGTTCTGACTCAGTTCCTGGATAGCAGCAGAGCTACTCAAATGTTTACGTGGGCATCTCTGGGCTTAGAGGAGCAGCTCACTGGTATTTTGGCCAAATTATATGTGTGGAAATAGCCTGGAGATCTGGCTCTTTAAGTCCTGAAAATGCTAGCTGATCTCGGGTGCTGTTGTCATTTATAGTCCTTCCCAACCCTTGGGCTCAGTAGAGCTGCTGCTCTGGAGCTGTACTGTTTTGTGCAATGCTTTCTTGAAGCGATGGGGTCGAACACTGAGGCTCCTCAGACACCCACCACGTGCCATGGGAGCCCATGTCCTGCTCTCTTTGATGATAACCCTCTGTAGTTTTCACTTGAAAACTACTTTTTTCCCCAAAATACCTGTATCTGTTTCACCAGAACGCGTTGATGAACTGGAACTGGATGATCTTTAAGGTCTCTTCCAACCTAAGCTGTTCTATGATTAAGGGTTGAACTCGATGATCTCTTGAGATCCCTTCCAACCCCTATGATTCTATGATTGATTCTATGATTCTAACTGTGGTGTCTTAAACACAGTCTTCTCCTGCTGTGGTGCACGGAGAAGCTACATCAGAAGGACAGTGAGTATTTATGGACTGCCTACAGGACCCTTTGGTCTAAAAGATGCGAGTCCTGCTCTTACACTGGGCTCTACCTAAAACAAGCAGGATGATTTGGGTTTTTTGCAGTTTTCCATCTGCAAAAGGCTCCTGCCCATCTCTGCCTCCAAATCCTGGATGGGTATTTGTACACCTATTGTTTTTCTCATGCTTGCTGCACAGGGTAGAGATGCCTGTCCTCTAAACTCCATGGACTGGTTTGTGGGTTTTCTTTTTTGTGACTTTCCTTCCCACAGAAGTAAAATAATCCCTTCTAATGAAGTCCAATGCTCTCCATCAGTTTCCTGCCAGTCCAAATGAATGTCTGAGGAGAATGGTGACACTGACTTCTGAAGTATGTCACTCTACTTAGTCTGGGTGATTGGATTATGCTGAAAGGAACTAGAAATTATTTTCTCTGTTCCTCTGACTAATATTAAAATACAGCCTGTTGTATTTCACAACTCTAACTGCTGTCTCTTTCTCTTTAGTAACCATAATTAGACCAGAAAATGGAAAAAATGTAGAAATACCATTCCCAGTGGCTACGAGCATCAGTTTTCTTTAGAATTTAATACAGTCAAGTCTGTGGAAGTAAAATAACTGAGATTTTTTGCTTCTGTTGATGAGATAGAAAGTCGTGTCATAGCAGTGAAGAATGAAGAAGTACAAATATTACCTCTTGGAAATGAAGTGGGTGAGGAATGGGCTTGAACACTTATTTCCTAATGGTTTCTGAACCATCCGTCTGGCTTAAGGATTCTGCCTTGCTCTGGTGTAGGAACAGCTGTAGCACAGCAGTAGTATGGGATAGTGACAGTCTGGGCTGGTGGAGCCAAGCTTCAAATCCTCGTGCACAGTGCTAGTGGTCTGTAAGAAGGGGATAGAAGCATAATGCAACCAATTCCATGGCACTGTGGCCTCCTAGGAAAACAAGTGGCATCACAGATCAGTGTACTGTTTCCAGAACGTGTTGTTGACATGTTCCTGTTGAGGGGAACGTGAACATTTTTAGTGGCCTTAATGGTGTGCTCGGTTATCATCTGCTCCTGAGGCATTGGATTTGCAGTGTCCAGGTATTCTGTGCTCTGCGGGTTGGGCTAATGGGCAGTAATGCTGTTGCAGTTCATGAGTTTCCATGGGTATTGGTTGGGCATTTGAGGTGACCATCCCTCTGGAGTGGCACTGGTGAGGCTGCACCTTGAGTGCTGTGCTCTGTTTTGGGCTCCTTTATTCACTGAGGCCCTGGAGCGTGCCCAGAGAAGGCCAGAGGAGCTCTAAAGGATCTGGAGTAGAGCTCTTTTCCAGCCTTACTGGAACCAATTGTCTTTTCTGAAGTAGGATATCACCGCTGGGGTGATGTGGGATGTGTGCTTTGGTGGAATTAATGGCACTGATCAGAGCATGCTTATCACATCACCACAATCCACGGGTACATATTGCACCCTCCTAGCATGCAGGTTGTGAGATGGATGCAGCAGAGAGTGCTGTGTCAGTGAGAAAGCTTGGGTTGCTCTGAAGGTAGAGAGATAAGACACTAGCAGGAACACAGAGCAGGAGGTCACAACGTCCCTTGCTTTTCACACTGAATTTTGGTCCCTGAGGGCTTGAGGGAAACAGATTTTGCAGCTCTGGAGTAGCGCCTTACAGAGCTTTGGTTGTTGCGTGCTCCATCTTCAGAGCCTGTTTCCACACTGTCCTCGGAGACAATTTTTATCTCACTTCTGAGAACGGGAGGTCAGAGGGAGAGAGCTGGAGGCCACGGAGCAGATAGGGAGCAGAACAGAGGTTGCAGTGAGCTGTGCAGGGAGCTGCACTGATGTAAATAAGGCTCGTTTCAGTTTGTTTCTCTTTGCTTTCGATCGCTCGCCTTTTCTATCCAATAGATCTTTAAAGGGCAGCAAAATCCTTACAGTGGCTTGAGGATTTTGTGAAGATCTCCGAGTTCAAAGGCAGGAACTGCTCCGTAAGAAACAAGAAAATATTTGTTTTCCTGACAGTTGAAGCAGAGAACTAAATAGAGGTAGATCAGCTCTGAACAATGGATGGTTATTTACTCTTTTCTGCATAGCTCATTATTCTGCATAATGGTGTGTTGATTTTTTTATTTTATTTTATTTATTTATTTATTTATTTAAGTGTGCTCTCCAGATTTAGCTGAATGACATTTAACACTGTAGGCTGATGACATGCTTTGCATGACTCAAATATTGGACGGGATATGATGATGTTTGCACACTTCGAGGAGAGGAGGAAAAAAATAAGAGCTTTGCTTTGGATCATTTCCATTGTGAAATACCAACTGGAGCTTCCTTGTAGTTTAGGTATCCAGAAAATCCTCTTACTCTAAGGTAGGCAGTAGTCCTGGCCTAGCCCTGTGCTGGCTGTTGCACGGGAAAGGAGTGTGCTCTTTGCTCTTGTAAGATCTCTGTCAAGTTAATTCCTTTTCCAGAGCAGGTGGGGAATGCTGGAGCACTGCTTTTACTCCAGAAGCTCTTATACAGGTGTACAATACAACTGCGTGCTAACCTACTGTTTCTGTTGGACAAACAGATGTTTATTCTGAAGCTGAACTTAGCATTCTTCTGTCCCATAAGCATGCATGTTCCAGGATGTAGGTGTAACCTCTTGCTTTGATCTCTTTTTCTTTTTCAAGCAGGACTCTTTTGGAATCAGTCACAGATCTGATCCCCAGCGGATGCTGCCAGGAAGACACGCATCATTAAAGTGTCTGGTAACCCTTTGCTTGAACTCCTGAGAACCACAGACCCTTTCAGAAGGTGTGGGCTGCTGGAGGGAGCCTCCTTTTGCAAGACAGTGGCTTCAGCAGTGAAACAGCATCATGATATTTTCATTGTGCTGTCTGTCTGCTTGCTTCCTCTCTTGTGTAAGCGCTCTCCGATCCCACTGGGACGCAGTGTCACAGCTGACATACAACAATTTAAGGCAGTGCTGCTAGTGTAGGGGTCGCTCCTATTCTTGCTTATCTGCTGGTGGCCAAGAGATCCTGGTCTGAGAGCCCACTCCCTGTCAGCAGATCGTGACTTATTTTTATAGGGTCGTTTTTCAGTTGGATCTGATCCCTTGCTCAGCCCATGGCTCCCACTGCTGGTGAAAGCAGGGCTGTCCTTAAGGACAGAGAAAACTTGGATGATTTTCCTGAGATTGGAAATCTGTGCCCTTTGGTGCTGCCACACACCTGCACAAAAATTGATGTGGATGTCTTTGCCTCAGATCACTTCCTGTTCTCTCACTCCCTGCTTGCTTCCACAGCCAGGCAGGACTGAGAGCTGGCTTTGTGTTTCCAAGAATGAGCTGGAAGAGCTGTACAGGGCACACGAGGAATCAAAGGCTCTTATTTTCTTCTTGCTGCTGAAGTTGGTAGTTTCAGCTCTAAGGTAAAGGTTAGAACTCACAGACTTGCAGTTTGTGGTCGGCTGCTTGGGTTGTCTCTCGTGCAACACTATTTGCCATTAATCAACACATGCAAAAGCACAGTGCTTCCAGTAGTGTTATATGCTGAATTAAATGTCCTCTTTATTGTCATGGGGAGCTCACGCTGTTGCTCCAGTTATACAGTAGCATCTGGTGCCTCTGATAGAGGCAGCCTGACAGAAGACTGAGTGTGACCCAATGGGCTTTAGGGTTAAGCACTGGATCACCACTTTTTTTGCCTCCCAGTTCTCACGGGATGAGATCTTGAGTTGTGTGGTGGTATTGCCCTGCAGGGGACCCAAGTAAAGTTAGCTTTGCTTTCAGTTGCTGACTGACAGGGTTAAGCTGGTAGGAAGCACTGTACAAGTTGGGGATGAGCTAGAAGCTAGGTGTTTATGCACGAAGGGTTGATGCACGTGGGATTTCCATTGCCAGGCTTGTGGTGGACAGGCTGTACTGGAGGGGAGAGGATTCTCTAATCCAAGCAGATGATATGTGTTGTTTTTTTTTTTTTTGTTAGATGCAGAGACGTCCTGCTCCAAGCTTCTCAAAACATGAAAAGGGTTCAGTTCTGAAGGTCTTATGTGTAAAAATGTTCCAGGGAGGAACAGAAGAGTGATCTGAGGGGGAAAAAGAGAGCTCTTCTGACTGCAGGGTGGAGTGTGAAGGAAGCAAAGTGGTAGGAAAAATACAGTCGTGCCAGAGGGGGCCTTAGCAAGTTGTCTGATCTGACCTTCTGCCCCAAGGCTGGGTCAGATCTATCCATACTTTCCCAGCAGATGTTTATCCAGTCCTTGAAAGCCTCCAGTGATGGACTTTCCCCATCCTTCCTGGGTGATCCTTTAAAGTCTTGTGTTGTTCTTAGCATTAGCAAGATTTTCCTAGTTTCTAACTAGGATTCCTGTTGCTGCAGTTGAAAATTGCTGACCTCTCGCCCTTTTGTTATTGTACAAAAGGAGTTCTTCAGATCCCTCTCTGCAGGCTTTGTGCATAGGCCACAGCTGCAGCTGGGCCGGGTCTGCCTTGGGCTGCAGTGTGCATCTGGCACCAACCTACATGAAGCTGACAGGCACATATGATGCTCATGTGGAGACTTTGGGGCACGTTGGATGCGTTTGTTGTCTTTCTGGCAGCTGCACAGATAGCATGTTTTGTCATGAAAGGTTTCATTATGGGTTTTTTCTAGCTCAAGTGCTGCCTTTTCCCCAGGGAAAAGATCCCCAGGATCTTCACCATCTATTCCAGAACTGGAGGGGGAACTTCTCGCCAGCTGCTATCAACAAAGCTTTCCCCATGGTGAGCTGGGCTGTGGGTAATGCTATTCTCCTCATGTAAGCTCTTCAGCTCTGTGCTGTGCTTCATGAGTGACCTTCTGCAGTGGTTACACTGAGTACTTCTCATTTCTTAGATACTGTCTCTTTGTTTCTGTGAAGGGTATGGTTAACCTTGTGTCTGCGTGAAGTGTGGCTGCGCAGATCCTTCTGAGGGTTCTCAAAGCGTGGCAGAAAATGCAGTGGGTAAGCTTAGAACATTACTTTCCAAGGTAAACTGGGCGACATATCCAGACAGCATTAACGCAGTGGTTGATTGTGATTGTTGCTTTGTAATTGCTGCTGTAGGGAAACGATTCCAAATGGCTGTTGTGAGATGGAGCCTGGCATCACAGGGCTGTGTGGCCCTTGTGGGTGAATTTGGCTCTTGCTGCTTACAGGTGGACAGGTGTCCACGTTACACGAAACCCTTCAGTTTGCATTTGCTAGCCATGCTGTACACCGTGGCTGGATTTTTTTTTTTTTTTTCAGGCTTTATAGGCTTTGTTTTACAGGATACTCAGAGGAAGGCAGCACTTTCATTTGAATTGTGTCTAAGAGCTTCACTTTTGTTAAGGGGGCAAAAATAACTTTCCTCTGTAGGCTGTTGCAGGCGTTTTCTCTCAATCTATCAACACCTCTTGTACCTTTCAGTGGGGGAAGAGTAGAAACCCTGTGAGAAAAGTATGTCTGCATACAGAGAGCCTTCATTCTGAGACAACAGAAGACTCAGCACCGCAATGAAGGCTGGTTTGTACAGGTCTGAAATCCTTCCTGGCATCAACTCATATTTATTGTGGTAGAAAGAGCAGGTAGGGAGGAGCAGTCTGGGTTTTGTTTGTTTAAACTATCGGTGCATATCTTTTTTTTTTTTTAAACTCTCCTCAGTTTTCTTGCAGAGCTTTTATATGATAACATGTATAATGTGAGTCTCCAGTGTCTCATGTTCAGTTTCAAATAGCAGTGACAGCTCTAATGCTTTCTTTCTTACTCTTTTTCTCCCTTAATTGCAGATGAAGGGAACTTCAGTCATGTGGAAAGTATTTTATTGACAGCTTTTGAGTCTAAAGCACTTGGTAACACTGAGCAGGTGTATAGTGCTGTAGGCTGTTGTGCAAAATTCTGTGTTCAGTGTTTCTTCATAATGATTTGGATAGAAATGCAGAGTATCTTAGGTAGGATAGGATGTCTGGATCTCTCTGATCCAACCTGTTGCTCTAAGCAAGTCCAAATTCAAAGGTGAGTTGCTTGTGACCTTCACCTGTCTAGTTTTGGACCGTTTCCACTCAAACGTGGCAAGCTAGTGTTGTGCTTAGTGCTCTCATGGTGAAAAGTATTCACTTCTTATGTAATCAGGATATCCCTTCCTGCAAAATACGCAAGTTGTCCTTTTTCTTTGTGTCATAGAGAAGAGTGTCCTCCACCTTCTGTGTAACCCCCACTTAGGTAGTTGAAGATGGGCATCCGATCTCTCCTTGGCTCCCATTTCTCTTCCAGCTTAAACAAACCCATCTCCCTCATGCTTATCTTTTACATTATGTATTCTAGTGACCATCATTGAGTTTGTCATTGCCTTCTTGGGGAACGCAACTGAATTTGACTGTGCTCCAAATGTAGCCTCCAAAGAGAGGAGCTGCTTCCCTGAGTTCCTGGCTACTGCCATTCCCAATACAGCCCAGGATGTGCCTGGCTTTCATTGCTGCAGGAGCATACTGTTAATTCCTATTCTCTTTGTTATCTGCCAGGATTCCCATGAGCCTTTCTGAAGAGCTGGTAAGTCCCCAGTGTGTGTTGACAATGTATTTTCTTTGTCTCAGGTGCACAACTTCACGTTAGTGTTTCTTAGTTTCATGAGCTTTCTTCCAGCTTGCCCTCCCAGCATGTTCTAGAAGTTGCTGATGGAGCTCTTTGCTCCGTTGTTCAGGTCAAGAATTAGGATGGAGGACAGTGTTAGAGTGAGTGCTGTCTGTTTCTGAAGAGCATCATCATTAGAGGATGCCAGTTAATACTTAGCTGCTTCCTTTTTGACCTCAATTATCTGAACAAATGTTCACCACCTTCTACCCATAGCATCTGTATCTTTCTACTTATGGGGATAGGTTAAGCATCTCTAGGATCTTTTCAGCTCTGCAGGCTAAAGTTTGCCCTGATGCAGCTGTGGAACATTGTCTTGCTATTGTACTGTGACCCTCTAAAATGAAAGAGCCTTTCCTGAAGTCTTGCTGTGTTGAAGGTCTGTCCCCATTTTGCATTCTACCTGTGATTTCTCTGTTACATTTCTTCTTGTTGATGTTGAACCAGCGTTTCATGCTCGTTTGGAAATCAGAACCTGTACCCCATAATGCTTGTACATCCTCCCAGCTCTGAATCATCTCTCGGTTTTATGTCCATACATTCCAGTCTATCATCCAGATTGGTAATGAAAATATTGCACAGCTCCTGTGCCTGGCTAAACCCAGTGAGATAGCAAACCCTTGATAATTATGCTGCAAGAAATATGTTGTCAAGCAGCCATCTTACAGTGATTACATCTAAATCGTGTTTTCTTAGCTGGATCTTACGGGAATGTCACGTAGAACAGCATCAGAGTTCATAAAGATTGCATATCACAATATTCTTATCACTTCTGTACAGACATACACTTAATTTCTTGCTGATGTATATATCCTTTATTGCTCATAGATTTTTTTGAAGATAAAAGGTGATGAGATGTGCCCCTGTGCCCACTGAAGTTTTAATTGTGTGAGCCATTCCAGATTTATCAGGACTTTCATAACAGGACAGTGCCCATATCACAGCTCCAGGAGATCAAGAGGAAACAATCATGATGTGTTTATGGGTCCGAAACAAAATAAAACAATTACCTGAATCCAGTCTTCAAAGCAGCCTTTGAACGAATCCCAACCCTCTTTCTGCAAGGGCTGGAAAAATAAAGAACATGTCTAATCTGTCCCATCTATCAGCCAACTGTTATCTGTGCCTACGTGCTGTTACTCAGATCTCGTTAGCCGTCTAATTGGATAATAGACAGTACACTTCACAACTACATAAGTATATTAAGCTTAATCTGCTTTGAGCAGGGAGGGGAAGTTGTGCTTGGTGACAAACGGACTCGAGAAGCTGGACCGTGTAAATACAGCCCTCCGTCCCCATCTCTTCATTTCATGGAACTCAATGGGCTGAAGCTTGGTGTCTTTGTAGTACTTATGTTGGAATTTGAATCCCAGAGCAGAGAGCTGGGAAACTTTCAAACTTTGCCCACCTTAGCTGGTCCTAAAGCTTCTTCCAGTGCTCGAAGAAGATGCAGGGTTGACAGGGTCAGAAAGCTTTCATGGCGGTTAGCATGAGCCATTCTGTACGTGGCAAGGAAGATGCTGTGATTATGGAAATAGTCTTCCCTTTCTTTCAGAGAAAGTGTATTTATACATTTATCCATTTTGAAAGCGACCAAATGTTTTGTACGTTCTCTTGGAAAGAGAGTTTTGACACAAGGCTCAAGTTAAGCCCAACTCAAGGCTTTGTGTTTTGAGGGAGGAGCCCTTCATTTCCAGAGTGCTTGCCTTGTCTAACATGTATCTTCAGCTTTTCATGCTGTCCAGCTTTTATTTTGAACAAAGGGAAAAGATTGTCGGGTCACTGTTGTGGTCCTTTGATGTGGAGATGAACTCCCAAGCCACCACTCTATTTTGGATGGAGTAGGGAGTAGCTGCTGAACGCAGAAGGGTTTGATACTTCCCCACACCTGATTTTGTGCCAGGATTTAGAGCATGGTCAGCAGGGAAAATGATCTTTTTTCCAGAGGGTTATTCACATCCAAGCATCTAAATCGCTTGGAGAGGCTCTGGAGGCAAGCTGTGTCCTTGTCTTCACTGCAGTCTGGCTGAGCTGCAGGTAACTTCCCTTCTGCTGCTTCATGTCTGGGCCAGAACTCATTTTGAGGCACCCAGAAGAAATAAATTAGTGTGGTCTGTTGTAGACAGTCTCCCCAAAGTGGTAAATAAGGTGGAGGCTGCATACTTTCTGTAACAATATAAGGTAATAATACCCTTCTCTCTCCTGATCTGCTGTTTATTGTGGTGAACTCCTATACTCAATCCATCATCAACTTTGAGTTGGGCTTGACTGCAACCTACACTTATTAAAGGGTGAAGAATGTTCTGTCATACGGAGTGGATAAAGGAATTCAGACATGAAACTGGATATTAAATTGTCAGTGACCTTTTTTTCCCTGTAGTTTCAGCATATGGCATGTTTTCCGTTTCCAGTGTGGGCAATATCGGGACATGCCCCATGCTTTCAGAGATGTTTCTCCAGACCAAAATAACCACGATGGGGGTCCTGTCTGACTGCTGCCTGCTGCACATCACATCCATGTGCAGCCAGAGGAGTCCAGATCTTCATTAGAGTCGCAGAATCGTTAAGGTTGGGAAAGAGCACTGAGATCATCAAGTCCAACCGTCAACCCGTCACCACCATGGCCACTAAACCATGTCCCCCAAGCTCTCTCTGTTAGGATCCTGAGGCAGTATTTCCCTGAGCCTGGAATCATAGAACATGGTACCTCTGGCATCAAAGGCTGGGACGGGCAGTTCTTTGGAAAGCTGTGCAAAGGTCTTCGTCTGCAAAGATCCTCCAAAAACAGCGGTCTCTATTTCAGAAAGGGACACTGTGAGCAGGGAGAAAAACTTTCAGATCACATGTACCCCAGCGAGGACTTTTCTTTTCGATAGGAAGATTTGTTGGAGAATGTTAATTGAGTCCCTTTTTAAATGGAGGAGGCTTTGCTTCCTTCCCAAGTTTTGAAAACAAATTTTCCAAATACAGAGCCTATGTTTCATTCAAGTGTAAATCCTTTCTCTTTAACCTGGAAGTTATCCCAGAAAAAAAAAAACAAAAACAAAAACAAAAAGCCATCCATTCAGTGCAGGACACAGACCCTCATGGTTGTGGTGGAAACAAAAATGAAGTGGATCAAATTGTCCAAACAGGAAGGCAGTTAAGAAAAGACTCTGCTCACTGTGAGGAGCTCTCATTTGAGTTTAAATGCTTCTCCTACAAACTCGACTTTATGTCTCTGTTGCTTTTGAAGCATCCCACAATAGCTGAAGTGTGTGCTAAATTTAGAAATGACAATTTCTTCTTGCTGACATGCTGGCTTATCTGTAGGCTGTATGGGTTTCAGTGTGTAGTTATGGGAGGGATGCAGAAAGTGATCTGAAATGCATTGCCTCGTTAGCCTTTCTGCCTTCCTCATAGCTCAGAAGCCCCGTTGAGCATCTAGTGCTTTATACTAATTCTTTCTCATTTCAGGGCATTAATCAGAATGCTTTCTTTGGCACAGCAAGGTGCTAATGCTGTCTCACACGTGCCAAAGTTGAAGTGTGTTCGGGATGAAGCGTGACATACTGAGCACAGTGAGCTCTCATCTAGATACACTGAAAATTTACTGTATTTTTAGCTGCTTTGTGGATAGGGCTGTAATTCTGTTACCCCCATCATGCAAGAAGACTGTGGGAGAGCAGATCAAACACAAGTGTCCCCATTCCTACTCGCTGCTGCTTTCCACATGACAAGTCTTCCTGCTCTGTGAAAACCACTCCGGATCTAACATATCTGTATTTTTTTTTCCCTGCCTATGCATGTAATTTGTTTCTTTCTGTGCAGTGCTTCACCTTAACTCTGTAAAGCGGTTTGAGTGGATTTGGTGAAAAAGAGCAAAATCAAATTTCCCTTTGTTTCAGTAAAATGTCTTGATCGTCGGAGGGAAGAAATGCTTTTGAGCTCAGATGTGTCAGGAGGGATGAAAGGCACCTTGCAGAGGGGGATAATCCATCACTCGTGTGCGTCCCACAGCACTCAGGCTGCTGTTCCCTGCAGGCCATTCAACAACCCCAGAGCACAAGAACTCAACCCAAGGACAACATTTCATCATCGGGCTTTGTTTTGATGTTTGCAGCAAGGTAGATACAAAGCTAAACGTGTCAGTGCTGTGTTCTCATCGGTTTCCTCTCCCACCCGTTGTCTTTCGCCAGCTGCTTCTGCTCTCTGCCTCCATCTGAGCACTCAGCAGGGAAATCCCTCAGCAGGGAGACCTGCTGCATTATTCATAATGTTTCCATGTCGGATATAGCAGTCGCAGGATTTCTGTGAGTGCATTGAGGTGACCTGAATGCAGACAGTGTTTGATGTCTGTGCACTGAAACGTTAGTAACGTTGGCACACGGAGGTGGCATATGCAAATCCACACCTCAAGGAGCATGGGGAAAAACACAGTTCTTCTTCAAAGGAAGCCTTTGGTGGGGAAAAATCTCAGAAAAACACTCTGCCAGCTGTAGCCTAGACTTCATCGAGATCTAAGGACACACTTCCCACCCTGATTTCCCCTGCCTTGGGGCTCTTGTCTGATGTGTGAGCGTGTTAGTGCAGAGAGCCGAACGGAGAGAGCTGTGTGTTGCAGCATGCTGAGCCAGCCCTGCTTGTTGTCTGCTGTCTCAGAGCTGAAGCACAGTTGTTTACAAGTGATACTCAGCAAGGCACAGCCTGAGATAAGTCCCTTCGAAACTGTTCCACCTGCAGAGACACAGATTTCCTGGATTCGTGGCTGCTCTCCTCCAGGATGAAGTCAGCCCAGTTATTGTGGGAGTAAATCAGTGCAGTGTTTGGCTTTTTCTAATTTTGCTTCTCACCCCCTAGTGTTTCTGTTGCATTTAATGATTTTCCCTGTGGCTTGAATGGTAAAGATGTGGTAAGTGCTGGGGGATGGCTTGAGATCAAAGATTCAGTGTGGGTGTTGTTTTCAAACAGAGAATAAACGACACTATTTAGAAAGTAGTGTTGCTATTTCAGGGCAGTTTGTTGGGTCTGGATTCTGAGAAATGGTGAGAAAATATAATTGCTTTTGGGCTAGCATGTCTTGTATGCTGTGTCCTGAAATAATCCTCATGTACACACTGAGTTGGAACGGAGTACCGAGCAGATTCATTCCCTGTCTCACCCTTCTATTACGCAGGATAGGAGGAGGAGAAGATTCCTGTTGAAACTGCTCCCAAGCTTGCTGCAATGAATTTAAAACCCCAAACCACAACGAATTCCCAAATGCAATAGGGACACCAGTGTTTATTTGACTGAGACCCCATTGTGTTCTGAGTTGTGCAAACATGGGCATGTTTCCTATTTAATTAAGGCTGGCTTTATCAATTAAGTTTCCCAAACAATTGGAGAGAGAAGGAGGGTAGTGAAGATAAGATCGCATGGCTGTGCTGCTGGGATAGGGCACAGCTCTTTTTGGCAGTCAGAACACAAGTTCTGCAGGAAACTTGTTTGTAGCATTGTTCTGATCCATTATGCAGTGGTTTCAGCTTGTTACCTCTGTTTTTTCCTTTAGTTTGCTGTCTCTCTCTCCTTCCTTTTACAGTCCTGAACACCAAACCGCTGATGGGAAACATAACAGCAGCAGATGCCTCCCAGTGCTAAATGCCATTGAGGAGCTGGAAATCAGGAGAAGGTTCCCAGCAGTGGGTCAACCAGTGCTTGGCAAGCTTGTATTGAGTCTCCAAACTCTATTTGATCAAGAAATACAAGAAAACAATGCAGGTACACAGCAAAAGGCAAGACAGTTGGGTTGCTTGTTCCAGGTAACTCAACAGCTGTGTTCCTGAGCTCTTCACCCTCTGCATCTTGCTCTGCTAGTTGAGGTACTGGGCAGAGCATGGGGTTGGTAGGTCCCAGTTGGTCTATGGTATGCAGAAACACAAAGATTTCTGCCACAGGTTATAGAATTCAAGGTTAGATCGCGATTCCTTAGGACAAGGGGGAATGGTTTTAAGCTCAAGGAGGAAAGGTTTAGATTGGATGTCAGGGGAAGTTCTTTACAGAGGGAGCAGGCTGCCCAGAGAGGCTGTGGATGTTCCATCCCTGGAGGTGTTCAGGACCAGGTCGGATGGGGCCCTGGGCAACCTGGTCTAATGCCAGATCTGGAGGTTGGTGGCCCTGCCTGTGGCAGAGGGGTTGGAACTCGATGATCTTTGGGGTCCCTTCCAACCTGAGCCATTCTGATTCAGTGGTAGGAATATCCCATTCACTGCAGCAGGTTGAATCCCATTCAAGTGCCCCTATTTTCTCCAGCTTCTGATGAGGGAACAGGGTGTTCTGGCAGTATAAGCTCTCTGTTGTGATGGAGCAGATGTTGTGAGATGTATTCTAGGTAAGGGAGCCCTTGTTCCTACCTCCACAATCTCCCCAGACAAAGGGCATGCCGGCGTGCCAGCTGCAGCTTCTACTTGTTTTGTCTTTGGGGGATTTGTAGGGCAGAGGATTTATTGGCTGTGCTTTTTGTTGCTGCCGTGTCTCCTTTGAATGTGCCCTATGTAATGCTGTAGCCTTTGGTACAAGCACTGCCCTGATCAGCTGTGTGGGCAGGAGGACAGCCCACATCTCATGGTGCTGTCCTGCTGGACAGGCTGCATTCTACCAGGCTGTCAGAGGGACCTCTGAT
This sequence comes from Callipepla californica brunnescens, assembly GCA_023055505.1. Classification (NCBI taxonomy): domain Eukaryota; kingdom Metazoa; phylum Chordata; class Aves; order Galliformes; family Odontophoridae; genus Callipepla; species Callipepla californica. The sequence goes on along the minus strand of JALIRH010000005.1, from coordinate 41,020,213 downwards.
ACAGAAGATACCCTTTTCCCTTCCCAGCACTTGGGAGCTGGCTGAACCTGCTCTATTCTCACACTGCCCTTCAGCCAGAGGAACAGGATTGAGAATCAGCCACAGGGCCAGCCCATTATTTTGATTTATTTTCTTTTCCCGCAGATGAGAGGGATTTGTAAAACGCATAATGGTGCATTATATCAGAGCGCTGTAAATGGTGTGATTCATTCCCTGTGTTCTTGGCATGACGTTCTTTGGTTTATTTTTTTGGATACCCTTGCAGTCTGGTTAGTGCCAAGCGCTGTATGGAAGTGCCCTGTGGCAGGCAACCTGCTCTGCCCATATGTTGCCTTTAAAAAAAAAAAAGACACCTCATAATAGGAAGTCTTTATAGTGCATGCCAAGATGCTTGGGGCTCATTAAATATATTCTGCTTGTCAACGACTACTCAATTGAAAAAGTAGTGCTGCTGTGAATCACTTTGGAACAAGTTCATTTGACTTGAGGGATATTTGAGGCGTTAACACGAGTTGGATCCCAGTGGTAAAAAAAAATGTGCAGTGGTCTTCTGATGAAAAGCATGAGCTGGTAGCCCTTAAAAAAAAACCCCAAACAAACCAGTCTTCCCCTCTAAACATTCAAAAGTTCAGATGTTTTTCCAAATTTTACCAAATTTGTGATGAGCCTGAAGAGTAGGGGAGGCTTCCTGAGCCTTTTGTCTCAGAGAGTGTGTTACTGTAGATGTCCCTGGGCTGCTGGGCTGATCACTCAGAAACGTGGACACCATGCAGCTATGTCTTTTCTTGCAACATAGCTTCCAATAAACGCTGTTTGCTCAGGAAATCGGGTTCCCAGTGCCTCTGAACTAATAAGAGGTCTTACCACAGAGCCTCTTCCAGCATCTTTGCTGATTCAGATATAATTATTAAATGTCTGATTGGTGGTTTATTCTTTTCTCTCGCCTGCATGGTGTTATGGTTAGAGGCAGTGGGGACAGCTGTTTTGGATCAGATGAAAAATGCTGTTTCTCAAAACTTTTTGTGTTGGAGAGCTTAAGATATTTCTGCTTCAAGGCCAGCAGTGGAAGGACTGCAGGTGGAGCTGCCATTGCCTGTAGCCTGCAGAAGGTCTGATGGCCTCAGCTCTGAGATCAAGCAGCCTTGGGCTGCTTCTCATTCACAGAATCATTAAACCCACTAAGATCCTCAAGCTCAACCCACCTCCACCATGCCCACTAACCATGTCTACCAGTGCCACATCTCCAAGGTTCTTGACCACCTCCAGGGATGGTGACTCCACTGGGCAGCCTGTACCAATGCATTACCAAAATTCATTACTAACAGAGTAATTTTGCACAGGTGAGTTGTCTTAAATACGTGCAGTAGTAGCTGAAAGTGAGGGGTAAATGTGGGTAAGACTTGCAGTGCTTTGTTCTAGGTCTCAGCAGCCCAGGTAAGCTCATCTTCACAGACTGGAGGAGAGCCGAGTCTGGATAGGCAGAACTTAAAGCTGTGATTTCCTTCTGTCTCTCTGGGGGTATTTCAAGAGGGAGAAGAATGCAAAGTCAGCCTGAACGTCTCTGCTGCTTTCCAAAAACTGATGCTTGAGGGGGTTTTGGGCAGAAAGCTGAGGCTTTGGCGTGCAGATGAAATGGGAAGCATTCTGTTCATGCTGCTATCTAAGAATACACATGGTGTGTTATTACTGTGCTTCCTTTCTTGCTGTCTGATCATCTGCGCAGTGTGTGTCACTGGGGTGGGTCGGTTATCTGTGAGCGGGGCTTGTTGATGTTAAGGTCAGCACTGCTGAAGGGCAGCTTTTTCAGGGCCTCAAGGCACATTTGATGGCTTGATTTTTTGCCTGGACAAATCTCACAAAAATTGAGGATAGTGTTTGAAACCATTTCCCTTTGTCCTGTCACAGCAGACACTGCTGAAGGGTCTGAACCCTTCCTTCTTATGATCCCCCTTTAGATATTGAAAGGCTGCTCTCAAGTCTCCCTGGAGCCTTCTCTTAAGGCTCCAGGCTGAACAGCCCCAGCTCTCTCAGCATGTCCCCAAAGGGTTGGGAGGTACATATGACCATATTTATTGCAGGGAAGTTGGACAAAATGACCTTTAAGGGTCCCTTCCAACTCAAAAGTTTCTATAAATGAAGTGAGGTTCAAACTTGCTTTTCTCGCACAGCCACCCCTACATATTTCAGCCACAGAAACGTAAGGTAGCAGAAGTGTCTGGCTTGTCTTTGTGGTGGGGAAGATGAACAGCACATGAAGAGGTGCTGAGGAGCAAGGGGCTGAAGTTGCACTGATGGGGGAAAAAAAAAACAGGGAGCTGTGGAAAACTTTGCTTTCAAAACTGGTGACGTGCTTGGAGGATAAGGCTGCCTCTGACCACCACTTTTGGCTGCCTACAAGAGAGGCCAGCAGGACTGCTCTGGGGTTGGGTGACTTGTTCCTGCTGCCTGCATCCAGCTGGCAAACTTGTTTAGTCTGAAATGTTGCCTTGGATAAAGCCTGAACACGAGAATGGTGATGAAACACCGCTCTGCAGGAGGTGAGTTTCCAGCAAGCGCAGCCAACACGAATTAACCTTGATCTCACCGGTGCGTGTGCTGTCGATGCCACAGTTTTATGAGCTCAGGAAGGGCACTGCTGTGTCTGTGGGTGGCTGAGGACCATTCTGCTCCTGCAGCTCTCCAGGTAGCAGAGCAAACAAGGTGTGCCTTCTTCCGCAGCAATAAACCTGTTGCAATCTTACCGGGTCAGTGTTTGCACAACTGCAGAACAAAGGCAGATAACAGCTGCCTGTTCCATTCACTCATGCACCTGACTGATGTGGAGTACTTAAGTTCAATTAGTAATTCTGCTGCTTTCTGCTTCCCTGCTTCACCTGTGATGGTGTAAATGGCTCTGAGAGTGAGTTTGGCAGGGAACTTGCTGGGTTAGGAAAGAGAGGGGTGAGGGCAAGGCAAAAAGAGGAGGATCTTCCAGTTTGACACGTTTACAGCCTGAAGAGCTTGGAAAGAGCATCCTGAAACAACAGACTGATGAAAGGGAAAAGGGGGAGAAGTTACAAAGCGCGCATTTGTTGTGCCAGGAGCTGAGGAGATCCACAGCCAGCAGCACTGCCATTCTTCTGTATGCATTTGATGAAATAATGGAGATCATTACAGCTACTAGGGGGGAAAAAAATGCTTTTTAAACAGAATCCAAAAGTTTGCTTTTTTATTACTATTTTTTTTATTTCCCATTTCTTAATGCACTGCTAGAAACCTTGTGTGGGTGTTCTGTCCCTATGGCACCATGCTAGCAATGCATGTGCTTGCAACACCATAGCTCTGTGTTCAGGTGGTTGTGGAGCCTACAGGAGGTTCAGTTCTGATTTAAAAGCTCCCTTAGGTTGTTGGTTTCAAGTATTCGTTGTTTGTAAACCCTCTTCACACTGTGAGCAATGAACCTGCATTACAGACACATACGTAGTGCCCCTTTCATATGTTAACAGTATTCTGAATTGTTGCAGTTCTGACAGTAATAAAAGTAATGTGCGGATTTTGGTGCTTCCATTTAATCTTTCCTATGAAATGAGATCTTGTTCTTTTTTAGCCAAGTTCTTTCCAGACAAACACAATGAATGCTATTGTTTAGGTTGCAGATTAAGGACGATGCTTTACTCCCAGCAAAGGAAGACTCCGTGGGAATAAAGGGACTCTAGGAAACTTTGGTTTGCAGGGGATTTCTCTGTGTTGCTTACATGTTTCTCACACTCAGGCCTGACCGTAGCTGTTGTTAACATGAGGACTGTTAATTCACTCTACAGAAGGACTGTAAAGTTTGGTCAGATGTTGTGAAGAGGGACAGGAGTCTTGGAATGGTGTATGTGAGAAAAGTCCCTGGCTGCCTGTTTTGGGGGTGCACCTCCTTCCAACCTCATTGTACTGTCTAAAACTATGCACAGATGTGGAAGTATGGTTACGTCTATGGAGATTGCCCTCTTCTCCCAGGTAACAGTGATAGATGAGAGGTAGTGGCCTTAAGTTGCACCAAGGCGTGGTCAGGTTTGATATTGCCATGTGTCGTCACCGCTACAACAGTGCTACCATGAAGGTAATATACGGGTGAGCTAAGAATAGATTTCCTTGAGAAATGTGTTTGTTTATTTTATTTATGTATTTTTTAATTGTCTGAACCTCGTTGACCTTTTCCTTAAGGGTCCTGTAAGAATAGAGAGTATTGTTGGAACAAGGATGGCAGCTGTGAACAGCCATGTTTCCCTGGCTTCTTCCTTGTGAGCTGCAAGGTTTTGCTGGCAAAATTAGAAGAAAATCTTTAAGTGGACTTACCTCTGGACTTTGGTGGTTTTGCTGCTGGTTTAGAGGAAGACAATACCAGCATCCAGGGTGCAATACTAGGAATGGAAGCCCAGGACTCCAAGTTGGTACGATGCCCTTTGGATAAAGTAAATTGTTGCAAAGTTGTGCAATTGTGCAGGTCTGGGAGATGAACTGATTGAAATACCATGAGTAAGGCACTCAGATATACGAGAGGTAAGAGGATCAAAGATGCATTATTAAGACACAATGGAAATGATGCGTATATATGTATTGTAATTGAATATAACCCTGGCTGTTGGCTTGGCAAGTATTGATGACAGGGCATTGCACATTTAAGAAAAATAAGGTATTTTATGTGCATGTCTTATTTATGAACTTCCCAGTGTATAAATAATACTGAAGTAAAGTGTTGAAATAAAATAAAGGATTCATAGATGTTTTATTGTCATTTCACAATGAAGCATCCATCTCATTGGGAAGCACAGGCTCTTGCTGAATCTTAATTGCCTTCCCCTGCTGATCATACGGTAAAGGTTGTTGGCTAATTAAGGGTGGTTTCTAAATCAGGATTCCTAACACACAAAATAACCTGTTATTTTCTCATCTGTCTAGACAGCTCACCTAATCTAGTATTAAAATTCTGAAGCAGAAGGGAAAAACATTTTCTTGAAGCTTTCACGTGAAGAATTCACGTGATTTTGCCAAAGCCAGGATTAAGAAAGCTGTACTTAAAAAGCTGAACTACAGCTGTTTGTATAGGGCGTAGATGGCAGAAAAGATGTTTCTTTACTGTGGCAACTAAAATATTTGCATTGACGTGTTGTCCAGAGACTTAAGAACTGGAGAACACTGTAGACTGTGTATGGGTTGTAATAAGCCCTGAAGGCTTTTCTATTAAGAGCTATTTCAGCTGCAGATAATAGCTTACAGATGAGGAACATCTAGACAGATTATGATTTATTTCGTCTTGAAGACAAGATGACTTTTCTTTGCCTTTCATATCCCAGTGGTGGACTTCCCTGAGGCTTTGGACAGAGAAGTCCCAATGTTCATGGCCAATTTGAAAGATCTTAAAAGAACCCAAAGAATTCTCACTTCTTACCCTGTTAGATAAAACGTTGGTAAACTGGCATGCTTGAGTTGGGAAGTAAGGGAGTACTGGTTGATCCACTGGCTGCTTGCCCTTTGAGCAGCCTTGGGACAAGGTCACTTGAAATGTAGTGAATTGACTCAACCTCAGAAAGGTGAGTAGTGATGAAAATTGTCTGCAACTGGGATCTCGACCCATCTCATTGCTTGCTATAGGGAAGGAGCCTGGCATCCTCATCCTTTTCTGTTGATTGCAAAACCAGGGGGAAAATGTTCTTGCTGCTACTTCCTCAAAGTATTGCAGTGCTTTTGAATCCTGCTTGTTCAGCAATAGGTCCAGCACCTTGAGTTGGCAACTTACAGCTTTCCCATTTGTCAGATGACCACGGTTCATGACACATGGACTAGAAAGCATTGGGTGCGTGACATGTTTGACTTTGGCTTGGAAATAACTCTTCAAACACCAGTGGTTGACTCCCTGTGACAGATATCTGCTATCCAAGATCTGCTCATCAGGAGGTGACTGCTGTTAACAGCAGCTAGTAATTTTTGGCATGGCTCTTTGTTACCTGTTCCATTGTCCAGTGGCAGTTGGAGCACGCTGCACGGGCAGTTTGCTATAGACACTGTGTTAATATCTCTTGCAGGTAAGCCCAATAATAGTGAGTTGCGTTGAAGCTTCTTGACCTGAAACTACGCATTTTCAGAGTGGCTGTCGAGAGGAAGGAAGACAAATTTCTTTTTTACGCCACTGCTTAAATCACTATTGACTGCAGTCTGGTGTCACTTCTGTTACAGAGGGCAGGATATGTTTGGCCAACATGCATAAATACTTCAATATCCCAGAGTAAAAGGGACTCTCCAAATGAAGTCACTGTTGCTTTGTATTTAATTAGCATGCAGGGTCATACATGGCAATAGTTGGAGCAGTTTCTCAAGCACAGAGGTTTGAAACTTCTGATGATTCAAGAGAAAAACAGGAGTCTTTGATCCTGGCCAGATGTTTGTAGAATTGGGAAAGAGCTCAGAAAGCAGTATCCAGCAGCTTGGCAGCAGGTTAAGTGGCAGTACCAACTTCTTGGGTTTCAGAAAGTGTTGGGTAGGGAGGGCAGTAAGAAACCTGGAAATTTTGTATGTGTTTTGTTCAAGTTGCTGGGCACCATTTGATGCCCAGGCTGATGAATCCTGGGCTGTGTGTTTCTTGTTACCAGTCAGGTAATTGGTAACTGTTATCTTCTTGGACTTGGAGGAGTATGGGACTTTGTACCCAATTTCTTGGTGCTCTTGAGGATGGGTGTGAACCTACACTGAGCCAAATGTCCTGGCATTGACATTTGTTTATAATGACGTCCTTCTTGGTGATCCCTGACTATGAGCTAACCTTAACCATAAAGCTTAGGTTGTGTTCTAAAATAAGGAGGTGGGACTCACGAAGTGATGGCATACACAGTTAAAAAAGGTGGTCTCTAGGAATCTGCAAAGCAAAACATGGAATACTGCTTGGGAAAGCACTTGTATATGTTGGGTATGTGGAGGCAAAGCTGTTCTACTCATGTCTGCTGTTGGTTTGAACCCCTCCTTATCAAAGAGTAAGGCAGTTCCTGATGTGTCAGGAAAATGTTGGCTACAGGGGCTGCATCACATGGCTCTGAATTTTTGAACTGGAAGCATTTTGTCCATTGGTGCCACTTCTGTAATGATTGGTTTTGATATCTGAGCTCTATGCTTTGAGCTAAATCCTCTCTACTTTATCCCATCGTTAACGTGATCTGAAGCTGGTGCTTTGTGGTTGCCACAGAGGCAAAGTGAAGCTTCATTAGTGTGCTGTGGAGCGTGTCGGCACTGAGTATGTGGTTTTCTCTTTCATTCTTTTAAAGTCTTTACCACAAAATTGCCACTTCTGGAGGTTATATTAAGAGATGAGAGTTTGAGAATCCTTTGACTTCACTGGAAATAGTCTGCATGGCACAAGAGGGTGGGGATTTCTGCAGTTTCCAATAGCCTGCTCCAGCCAAAAGACTGTTGCAACCCAACTTGACCTCACTTATCCTTCTTATGCATCCCAAGTTCCCTGTCTCTTCTGCTGGACATTTATTTTGCAGAGCTCTTTGGGATTTTTAACTGATGAGGATACTTCTGAGCTGAGTTCCCTCAACACGCTTGTCTGCTTTTTCCATAGGTTCCTTAGAAAGAGAGCTTGGACGGCATGCAAAGTTGTGAAATATCTGGAGACAGCACGGATGATCCTCTTAGTAGTGGCCTACGGAGAAAACGACAGCCTCGAATAGTAGTTATTGGTGCTGGGCTTGCGGGCCTGTCTGCAGCAAAAGCTCTCCTGGAGAGTGGATTCACGGATGTAACTATCCTTGAGGCGACTGACCGAATTGGAGGCCGCGTCCAAAGTGTGAAACTTGGTAAGAGTGTTTCGAGGGGAATTACTGAAGAGGGCTCTCCTTTTTTAATGTTGGCAGGTTTTTGTACTGTTATGAAGTTAATTTGGCCAAACTTGCAAAAGGTTTCTTGGCGCTACGGAGCACATGGATCCTTGGGCTCCTCTCAGGGTGAATGAGTTGATATGAGCGTGCTACCTGCACCTTCCAAATGAGGGCTTCTCCAAAGTGAACCATGTTTCTGTACAGCGAAGGTCTTGCTGATAACTCTCACTCATGCAGAAGAAGCTCTATGAGAAGTGCTCTGTGATTAGATAACCTTAAAGGACAGCTTCCACCAATGTTTTCAGCTTGGCTACTGACTAGAAACAGTAAATCTAGGTTGTCTATTTTTCTGTGACTTACCTCACTGCAAAGGGACAAGCTCAGTGCTATTCTATTTCACAAGTAGCCCTGTTCCTTTCCCTAGAACTGCTCTCTGTGAATCAGGATGCTGAAAAAAAACCTCTTCGGTGTATCCTCTCGTACTGGTTTGTGGCTTTCCTACCTCTGTGGCTTCCTTTCTCATCTTGAGATGAGAAAAAGGGCTTGTAATGTTTCTAAATGCAAAATTACTGGAACAAGTATAGCCCTTTGCAGCTCAGTAGTCAGTGAAACTTTCCCTTGGTGCCCAGAATGGCAGTGCCTCTCTCTTCTACATAAGAGCTAAAAAGCTCTTTGCTTCTACTGAACTGCCTTTCTGATTTCCATTAACTTGTTCTGTTTCTGATATTACTGTGTATTTATTAGATTTGGCCTCTTGCTGGCCTCCTTTATTATTATTTTTTTAATCTTAACATCTCTTTCTGTATTTTGCTCTATAAACTCACCACAATAAATAAACAGCAATGTCCTAATGAACTTTTAGAAGGGAAATGAATGAAAAGGTAGTTGGACAAATCTGATTTCCAGGATTTGAATAGTGCACTTTACGTTCTGCTGAGACTTGGCATCGAGTTTGGAATGGGAAGTGTGTCCTCTACGCACAGTACACTGTATTAAAAATATCCTGGATTGTGTCTGCAAGAGGAGGGAAGTGTCGAAGATCTGAAATCTTCAGGGAGCAATATATAGTTTTGCCAGTGCACCTGTGAAATAATTCTGTGCTACTAGTACAGAGAGCAGTTCTCTTTTTGGGCACCGTCTCCAGTTACTCATCATGTCTTTACCTTTGCTTGGGAACCTACCTCCTGTTGGTTATCACTTCTAAATAACATGAGGCAGGAGCAGGCTCTTGATCTGGTGTTTTGTAGCTGTAACTTATAAGTGCACATCAGAGGACTGGCACCTGAAGTTTCAGTCTTGATCTTTTAATAGTTGACCTAAATGCATCCAGTTCTCAGTATAGGAGAGACATGGACCTGTTAGAGCATATACAGAAAGAGGCCACAAAAATGATCCAAGGATGGAGCATCTGTCTCTCTAGGACAGGCTGAGAGAGCTGGGGCTGTGCAGCCTGGAGAAGGGAAGCTCCAGGGAGACCTGAAGTGGCACTTCAGTATCCACAGAGGAGCTATAAGAAAGAACAGGACAGATTCTTTTGCAGGATCTGTTGTGACAGGACAAGGGGAAGTGGTCTCGAATGATAAGAAGGGAGATTTAGATTGGTTATAAGGAAGAAGTTTTTTACAATAAATGTGGTGAGGCACTGGAACAGAGAGGTGGTGGATACCCCATCTGTGGAGACACTCAAGGTCAGGCTGGATGGAGCTCTGAGCACCTGATGGAGCTGTGGGTGTCCCTGTTCGTTGCAGGAGAGTTGGATTAGGCTTTGAATCTTTAAAGATCCCTTCCAACTCAAATGATTCTACGATCTTTTGCAAGTTGTCAAGATGTTATTGTATGGGGATTGACTGTATTGACTGCAGCTCTTTCCCAAGGTGGGAGCATGTTCTGGCCCCTTGCGTGCCCTGCAGATTCACATGTCCTTTAGCTAAGTGATTTTGGAGCTATATTGGGTGGTGAAGTCTTCAGAAGCAACGTGTGCCCACAGCCTCCTACTTGCTGGTGCAAGGGCAAAAGGTCAGTATGATCTTGAGCTGTATTTTTTTTTCCATTCCACACTGCTCCAAACATCAAGATTGCACCTGGGGCGTGCAAGACCTGCTCTTTTTTTCTTTTTCTGAACAGGCTAAACCTTCCAAAAATGGTTACAAAAGTGGTTATTCTGGGTCTTCAACATATGACCACTTTGATCTGCTTCTAAATGGCACTTAAACATTATTCTTCCCTAGCCACTCCTTGACGAAAAATCTACTTTAAATCTTCAGCAGAACAGGTGAACCCACTGCGACAGGTGAGGTGGAGGGTTTCTGTTTTGGGACTGTGTGTTTCTTGTACATGCACCATGACATCTGTCCCCACTGCAGATATTTCACGACAGGATGCGCGAGGAATAGTCCGAGCTTCAAAGGGAAATGGGAGAGTTCCTGTGCGTAGTCAGAAGGCTTGACATGCAATCTGTGCGTTCCTTTGGAAAATTGCTGCTCTGGTGTATTGTTGTGCACAGGCCTGTTTTGACTGCTGCTTGTATCTCAGTGATCATATTTGCAGGGTAGGAAGTAGGCTTTCTTTTTGTTGTATCGACGGGTTCATTCCAAGTCGATTAATACTGAAACGAAAATCTTGTGTAAATTCACTTTCTCTGCTTAAAAAATATTATTTAATTTTACACTTTTAAATAATTTAGCACATAACTCACATTAGGCAACGGCTAGCATGTCCACTTGGAGATGATGACTGTGAGTTTCTAAGTACTACAGACAAGAATGACTGCTTTCAACCTGTTGGTATTTGATGACATTCCATGCAACTACTGAAAATAGGAGCACAGCATTCGTGCTACTGAGCAGTGATATATTTTTCTCTCAAAGCTCAGGTGCCCTATAAATAAGAGTTCCATGCAGGAGGAGGGTTGTTAGTGCTACAGAGAGCAAGCTCCTGACATAACGCAGCGGGCACTGTTCCTGCTACTGATCTGGCGTGTGATGACTCGCAGGAGGATTGCCTTAATGAGGTGACTGCCACATGCAGTATTTATGAGCTTTGTACCTTTGGCTGCCAATGTACAGCAGTCATTTCCACCAGGCTGGCTGCACTGGGACTGCGTTAGGGTTTGCAGTGCCTTCAATGTTCATCTTTGTGCCTGGATGCTGTGTGCTCTGAACCCCACACTTTGTTTTAGGAACACAGGAGTCACACATAAGGAACATGTAATGCTCAAGTCCTGTGATGCGTATCTTGGAGGACAGCTGCTATGCTGTTTAGTGACAGGGCTGTTATCAGCTCAGAAAAATGAGATATATGGAGTCTTTCTTTGAGGCAGCATCTCAGCCACATTTCTTGGAGCTCTCACCTATCAAACTGGACTGAATGAGTATAGTGCTGCAGTGTCTTTCTAGCTGAGCATCAGTTTACATCTTAAACAGTATATGATGACTGCTAACAGCGTGATCCTTCCTTCTGCAAGCTGGATCCTATTATCATCCCACTCAATGAGGCATTTGCACACCTCTGCAGACTGAGCTGCACAGTGTGCTGTTGACTGGGATGCTGCTCTGTCAAACTTTGCTGCAGGACTTCTGAGAACCTGTAAAGATGTGGGTGAGAGACATGACCCCAGCTTATTTTCAGCACCCCCTTTCAGCTGCTGAACATTGTCCCATGCCATCAGCCCGGTGCTGGTTCAAACCCTCTGAGACATAAGGAAAGGAGGAGAGTGGGGCTGACAAACTGTGTTTTGCAGGCAGAGATTTCTGGTGATGAAGACAAAATGTGTTTGGTGCATAACCTGACAGTTAAAGGACCTGATATAAATATTCACAGACATCAGTAGTAAAATAGGATCTATTCCCTCATTTGGGGAATGGTAATGCATTTTACTGTTTCATTTAGTCTGACTATTAACTCACTGTAACACAAATCATATTTATAAATTACATTCACTTTTAATTACGGGAAAGGTTTCAGTATGCAGACCAGTGTTGCTGTCCCAGGGCAGTCCCAGTTTTTTCTTCTACTCCTTGCTGTAGGTGCTTTTCTTCCCGTGTCTGGGCTTCTGTCCCCTCTACAATACAGCAGATATTTGAAATCTTTAGGTAATCTATATATGCTCTTTCTCTCCTACTTGGGCGTGGTGGTGATGTGTTAGTGGTTGAACTTAGAGGTCTTTTCCAAGCTTAATGATTCCTTGATTCTCTTTCTATATTATGTAACTACCCTCTTATGTGCCCTCATGCCTCACAGTAGTGCAGTGTGACTCCTTACAGCTCTTTTCCTTTTCTCCCTTCCCACCTATTCACTGTTACACAGCTTAAACTGCAACAGGAGCAGTACATCCTCTGCTGCTCAGTTGGTTTTAGGATTAGAGGAGATGATTTAGACAGGTAGAGCAGCTGGCAACAACGATGGTAAGAACAGAGAATCTAAGCAATTCTGTATTTCACCTCAGGTATCAGAGTGGTGTCACTGTAATGTATCTTTGTTGGAAGCATCCCATCATGCTTTCAGAAAAATGTGCTTCCATAACTTGTGTGCTTTATTTACTGTCCTGCAGGGCACGCCACTTTTGAACTGGGAGCTACGTGGATTCATGGTTCACATGGAAACCCAGTCTATCATCTAGCAGAAGACAATGGTTTACTTGAAGAAACTACTGATGGGGAGAGGAGTGTTGGCCGGATCAGTCTTTACTCCAAGAATGGAGTGGCTTATCATCTTACCAACAATGGGCAAAGGATCCCAAAAGATGTGGTTGAAGAATTCAGTGATTTATACAACGAGGTTGGTATTCAGCTACTCTGTCAGCTTGTAGTTTGGCCTGAAACACTGGGAGCCTTTGTTATTTCTGCAAAGGTGGAAAACCAGTAATGTCTTGAATTTCTTCTCAGAAAATCAACCCTGAGTGTTTATTTTTCATCTGCTCAAGTACAATCCATATGTCTGTGATGTGGGAATAACTCTTTGTTGTGAAGATGAACAATTTTTCCACATTTGGCATCAGTTTAAATCACTTCCAGTAACTATTGCTGGGGAGACTCAATCATTTGCTCTAGAAAGTTGCTACTTAATTAAAAGGGTACAGGAGGGATCAAATTACTAAACAAAGCAGAATGGAAAAGCTTAGCAACAACCAGTTAAACGTTGTAGTCCTATGTCATTTTATTGATGTTATAAATACCATAGTGTACAGTGTAGTGTGCCAAATTCAACTCAGCATCGTAGGAATTGCAAGTTTTCCTGCATCAGAAGGAAAAGAACATCTTTTGTTGTAGACTCAGACCAGCATTGGCTTTGGTTTAAAGTCTAATGCTTGGTGTTTACTGATCTCCTCATATACACTGAACAGAAGAGGATCTCAGTATGTGATAGAAGAGCCAAACAGGAAGAAAAAGAACCCACACAACTAGACATACAAAACCTAAATATATTAAAAGGAGGACAGCAAGATGGAAATGGAAATATATGCTTAGTGGAAAGATTAAGCTCTGCTGAAGAAGCTGTAAGCCAGTGTTAAATTCCTAGACAAGAAGTGCCAACTTTACTTTGATATGACTGGGCAACACTGCTGTAATCCAAATCACAGCCAAATATAATTTTCAGGCGTGCCTAAAACCTTCACATTTTCATCTGACAATGAACTTCGCTAGGATTTGATGCGTGGATAAACACACGTGAAAGTGAGATTACCCTTGGAAAGTTTCTGTTTCTGTCCATGAACGTTTAGAAAGTCTCCAAGAGAAAAATCAGTGACCTGTAAAGAATTATTGAGCACTGAATGTGAAGGAGGGATGTGGATATTTCACTTGGAACAACTTTTAATAATATATCCTGGAGCTCTGAACTGTGATGAGATGGCACAGAATTATTTCAGTTTTAGAGAGTAGTGACAGGAATTTCAAGGAAACCTCATTATGGGAAGAATTTAGCAATCTTAGGAATCCAGTATGGAATTCTTTAGTAATTCAGCGTGGAAAGATCATTCTGAGCAAGGCAGATGTGGATAACTCATCTGAGCTGCCTTTTCAGACTACTGGGTCAAAATAGAGCCACAACCAGCCAGAATGAAAGATGGGTAAAACATGTGGAGCAAGATTAACAGTATATAAGACTCAAAGGGAAGGGGGAAATAAGTGAAAATACCTCAGTGAGCAGCATTACTTATGTAAATGGAACCCCACCAACTCCTTACACTGCTCAGTGATCATCGTGTCTCAGAGGTGATTAAGAAAGTCTCCACCTAAGGGAGGCTGTCAGGTGCAGACTCTGAAAGGAGAAGAGAACACAAAGAAGAGAGCTACTTGGCTTTGAGATACAGCCAATGGGATAAAGGATACAACAAGATGTCAGTGTTTGAGAAATGATTAATTTGGTAAATCTGCCCTTCCTTTTAAAGTGAGAAAAAAGGGGCAGCCAGCGAACAGTGCATTTAAAGTTAATCTGCTTTACGCAATGTGTAATTAGCTTATCGTTGCTACAGGAAATCTTTATTGCTAGGAAACAGAGAAGGGTTTCACATTTATGAATTGTAAAAATGTCTGCAGCTACGCTCTGCAATGAAGAATTTACAAGGGACAGCTTACCCAAGGGGAGGACATCAGCCAGCCTCTGATTGCGGCTGCTTTCTCTTCAGTCTCTCAAAGTGTGCTCACATTTCTTTCAGGGCAACCCGTGTTTTTTATTTAGCTTCTCGTTCCAGGGTGTCAGATCGAACAATCTGCAGCCTGAGTTCTTCCCTGCACTGATCAGGAAGAGTGGTTTCTGTGACCTCCTGAAAAGCACCGCTTAAAAAGACTGTGTATATACAAATGCCTCAGTGAGGGTGAACACAGGAACATGTGCAATAGGCAGACAGCTTTGGGAACCTTTTCCTCTGACATAAATGCAGGGAATGTTTCTGTTTACATGTGCCACTGGAGTCCATTCCAACTTTCTCTCAGTCCCAGCTGGCCAATACCCTCTTGTTTTCAGTGGTGATGAAATGGGTGCTGGGGAGGAGCAGTAGAAATTTGGACTTCAGTTCAGTCTTTCTGTGTTATTTTAGGAGGTGGGATTTTAGGTGTTGGAATACTGCAAAGGTGTGCAACACAAACATCCATTTTCCAAATGGCCAAGCCCTGAGGTCAGGCTCCTGCTCTGCCTTATAGGAGCTCCCAGACCCTTCTTGGAGCTTTGGTCCAACACTTGTGTGTCATCTCCCAGCCTGCAATTCCCCCTGTAGAAAAAACTCATATAGCAAAGGCTGTGACTGACACAAGCTGTCCTGACTCAAAAAGGAGAAGGGAAAAAAAAAAAGAAAAAGATGCAAAGCCTAATCAGGGCTGGGGCACTGGCATTAACAGTGGAAAATGTAGTCCTGAATGAACAGGGGCTAAATTTGTCACAACTTCAGATGCCTGCCTCACCCTGCTCAGCCAGCTTGCTTCCCATGCTCTCAGACTGCTCTCCATTTGCTGCAGCTGCTGCCATGTGCTTGGGTTCTGTGTATGCCTCCACTTCTGCTTTCTGATCTGTATTTCTCTAGTCCCAGATATTTTGCCATTTGGATACCAAATTCATGTGAGTGCAAAGTACAGAGGATCTCCCATCAGGAGTTTCACGTGAGGATATGGGGTCACTGAAACTGTAGCCAACAAAGTGAGGTCTCCCTCTGCGTGCTGAATTCCCCTGGTGTGAAAGGCAGTGCATCCCAGTACCACCAGCTTAGCCTCACTAATTCATCTGGAGAGTCCTGAGGCTTTTTTCCAGGCACTTATCCAATCTTTTTTTTTTTTTTTTTTTTTGCTGGCTTCTGCTTCTATCTGAGTTTTGCTTCTTTTTTGTTTGCAGTAGCCTGGATTTCTAACAGCTGAAAGGTTGCCTCACAGAAGCCTTTATCTGGTTACAAGGAAGCTGAGCCGTCTTCGTTTCTGTAACAGAAAGTTCCCTATGAGGGTCTGTCTTAGCTGAGAGCCGCTGTTATTTTAAGACTGTGTCAGATCTTGCAGTTTTCAGGACTGGTGTTGCTCAGGGTTGTTGTCCATTTGCCCTCAAAAGAAAGGAGCGAAAGTTGTGCACCAGCACTGAATCATAGAATCATAGGACTGCAAAAGATCACTAAGATCTGCAAGTCTAGCCATCAACCCATCACCTCCGTGCCCATTAACCACGTCCCTCAGTGCCACTGGTGGTTCACCAGGGTGTGATGCCACGTATTCTAGATCTTCCCATCTTTCTGCTCTGGGTAGGATAATTTGGGAAGCCTGGGGCTGGGAGGGATTTAGGACTCTGCCTCCTTATTTGTCACCCACAAAGAAAAGGGATGGGAGTGGGAATGATGAGGGATACGTATACAGCTTGAATGACTGTGTGTGTGTGTATGGAAAAATGTAACTGGGGACAGCCTGTCTCAGAGTTGAGATGGTTCAATTCTGTCACTGTTTAGTCCTTGTTTTCCTCTGCAAATTGGCATTTATGGACAGTTCCCAGGTATTTGTGAAGGATGGGAGGGAGATGGTGAGTTTCAGTTAAATGCACTATTCTGCTTGCCCAAACACATTGCACACTACTGGCCAGCCTGATTTGAAGAATGTGCCTATTTTTACATAGACTTCTCAGTAAGGCCATGGTCCCCAGAGGCCTGCTTTGCAGGAACTCTTTCTTTAACGATCAGCTAATTAATGGCTATGTTATCTGTCACCTTTCTCCTGTGCACTGGGGGAGGGGTGCAGCCAAAGAATGACCAAGTTTTCTACCCTTGACACCCCCGCTCTGTGCTGGGCTTTGTGCCATCTCCAATTAAGCTCCAGTGTGTTGTGTTATTTAGAGAGCTGAACCAAAGGTCCACCAAGAGTCAGCATTCCCTCCCTGCCTTTCTTTTGCACTGGCAAATATCCTGCCTAGTTACAACGTGAGCCTAACTCCATTGAGGTTTAGGGCTGTTCGTGGGTTAAGTCACTTCAGTTTTTAAGCCAAGTGAGGAAAAAGCAATGCTATAGATCGTCACTGGTGCCGACAGGAAGGAGTGTGGCTTGGGATGTGCTTTCCTGACCTCCTTCAGCCCTGAAAAGCTTCTTTATTTAGATTTGTTCTTCCTAAGAGACTGCCTCTTCCTGTGGTAAGTGAACATTTACGTAGTAAACACATGTAGGTGGAAGCCAGTAGATAAAAGAGGGGACATCCTCATTAGAGCTCACGTTCCCTTCAGAGACCCCTGCTATTTGGATATCCTCAAGCATATCAGAAGGGAGACAGAAAAAGTGAAGCCATTGAAGGATCATACTCTTTCTGTTAACATCTAATCATATTCTAATATTTGATCTTCAATCCCATATAACCTCAGGGTTGAATGTAAATTCTCAGAACTAGGGATGAAATGTGCCTAAAATGTGTAGTTGTTTGAGATGTCATACTTCTTTTGCTTCCCGCTTTTAGGGCTAATTTTTCTGCCTGAACCCAGATGTAGGATGTCTTGATGTAGGATTTGCTGTCATTTGTGCTCATGCTTCTTTCCTTATGATGGATAAAAGCACTGAAATAACAGAGATTCTGAAAAAAAAAAAAGAAATCTGGCTGACAATCTTGCTCATTCATTATCTGATTGATGAGATGACATCCATAGGAACAGCTTTACTTGGTGACTCACAGCACAGTGAGTTGGGCATTTTTGCTCTTTTCTCTTTCGGGCTATGAAGAATACAACAGTTAATAAAAACATACCCATGGCTCACTTATCCTTCTGGCCAAATGGTAGCTGGATTTTAACACAGCTTTGCTTGTCTTGTGAATGTGTTATCTGCTTACAACGCGCAATCAGCTTATGGAAGCTGAGCTGACGCAAGGTCCTTGCAGCTTGTATGTGCTTGAGGTGGTCTGGGCCTTGGAAATCTATAGACTGAGAATAATGGGATGACTCTGGGAGATAGAGAAGATACTATTCCCTTTCCTTTTCTTCTTCAGCTTTCCCTTTACTCCTTACTTTTCCTCGTCTGCTCTTTCTTCCTTTAGCTCACAGACCTTCTTTCTCCTTTTCCTGCCGCTCCTGTGCATTTTCTCTCAACACTGTCCCATCTTCATTATTCTTCCATTTTTCCTCCTGAAATTAACATTACTATAAAACTCCAGAGCATTGAGGTGAAGGAAGCTGGAACATGATGAATTAGTCATATCAGTAGACAGTGGGAAGCTCTAGGAGCCTTTGATAGACTGCTGTAGCTGCCTGCCAAGCACTTATTTTTGAGCTGAAGGCCTCAGTATGCTTAATTCATCTGTCTCCAAAAAAAAAGATAATGAGTTTTAGTCAAACCAGCTTAGACATGAAAAAGTCACTGAGCAAAGATCTTGCCTCCCTACATGTAAGAGCACTGTGCACCCCTATGCTAGATATGAGACAGAACAGAATCATTAAGATTGGGAAAGATCTCTCAGATCAAGTCCAACCCTCAACCCATCACCACTGTGCCCACTAACCATGTCCCCAAACTCCAGAGGTGGTGATGACAGTGACTCATTCTGGGCAAACAAGTTAGTAATGGGATGAGTTGCCCTTCTGGGAGGCACCTTCTAAAAGCTTTCCTCGTTTAAAACATTCCTCAGAGTTTTTCCATTGAAATGAAGGGCCACGATTCAGCTGCAGACTCTTCTGGGAGTCTTTGAGGCAGAAATACTGACTTATTCCAGACAGCCACAAGCAGGCAGCCAAAGTAGATGGTTGTTTTCCTGCTTTCCTTGGGACAGTGGAAATCCAGGGCTGAAAAATGTCAGGAATCTGGGACTGCACCTGGGGCTCAGAGATGGGAGAGGAGCTTCTGCCTTGCTATCAGAGGATAATGTGAAGTGGGTCCTGCTTCTCGAGTTCACTTTCAGTAAACTTTGAATGGACCACCTCACCTGCTCTTCTGTAAGTGATAGAAAACTCGTGCTCAAATAAATAATAACTTAGTCGTCAGTTAATATTAACTTCATAATGACTTAATAGTGACTAGACTGTTGCCGATGAGTAACGGTGATTACCTTAGGCTATCTGCCTTTGTCTGGAGCAAAGTCTTGTTTCCTTCCTTCTGCCCAGCACAGCTGTGGGTGCAGTCACACGTGGTGCTGGAGCAAGAGAATGCAGTGAACTAAAGCTGATCTCAGAGGTTGACCAAGGAACGTAACGTGAAAGTGTTGTTTTTGGACGGAAGAAAAAGCGTCCTGCTTGGGGCTCGGATGCTGCTGTGAATCACATTGTCCATCTTCCTGTCCCGTCTCTTGCAGGTCTATAACCTGACTCAGGAGTTCTTCCAACGAGGTAAACCAGTCAATGCTGAGAGCCAGAATAGCGTGGGCGTCTTTACGCGGGACGTAGTCCGCAAACGTGTCAAGGCCGATCCGGATGACACAGAGGCCGTCAAGAGGTTGAAACTAGCCATGATCCAGCAGTACCTTAAGGTTTGTGTACATACCGTTGCTTAATTGGTTTGACTAGAAAATCTGGAACCTTAGACACCTGTCCCATCACTGAGGAATTGCTGTCTGTGGGCTCTTGCTGTTGGGCAGCTTTTGTTTATATAGACAACATTTCCTCTTGAGACATACGCTAAGGCAGTGAGCTGTAAGAAACAATCATTCATTGTTGTTTTTTTTTCTTACCTTAGCTTTCTGGCTTTCTAATTAGAATATTCTAGCGTGACTTAAGGTTTTCTTATACGTGGAGCTTCTTATAGTGATGTGTTGTCTTGTGCCTTACACTTGGCACCCCATGATCCCACCAAGTATCTTTTACTCCCTTCTGCCTCTGCTCATGTCTCAGAGACCAGAAGAAATGTAACTCTGGTACTAGTAATTTGCTGAAGAAATCCCTGGAAAACATTTTGAAAGGTAAAGTAATAAACTCAAAGGCAAATTGTACAAACCCATGTCCTGATCATCTTCCCTCACGGCTTCCCTAGTTCTTTTTATCTCCTTGATGGCCTGGCCTAAATGAGATCTCTGTGGGATGAGGACTTAATGCTGCATCAAGCTCCACAAGTAAAGTGTAACAGTCGTTCCTATTTCAATTATAATGACTTAAAGGCTTATGAAATGAGGCAGGGGAGCCAGGCAGCATTCTGTCACACGGGTAAGTATGTGGTATTCACTATTATTAGGTGGGAAGCTGAAATGGAGATAAAGACTTAAAGGGTATGGCAAGAGGTCTGCGATAAAGCTGAGACTTGAACTCAGGCGTCTTAAAACTTTTCTGATATCTCAGAATCCTAAACAAAGAACTTGTATAACATGGCAGCTCCATTACCTGTGGACTGATTGCTTATTGTTTTATCCGTGTAGTATTACCAGTGCAGATGGTAATTAGTTGCTACACCCCAGTGTTGTTTGTTTTTCTGTTTGTTGCATTTGTAGCTGACACAGTTCACTACAGCCAGAGACTTTTCTGCAACTCTTGCAAATCCTTTCTCATGTAAATACCTGAGAACAATAAAGCTTCTGAGACTTAAGACTCTCAGATCAGTATAGCTGAGAGAGTGGGGATTAACCAGTATTTCAGCCGAAGCACGGTCTTGGTAGCTGCTTGTTTTTCTCCCTGTTAACTGGTTTGCAGTTTTCCTTCATGGCTGAAACGGCGCAACTTAGTGCAACTTCTAAAAAGCTGTCTTGACTTGTTTGCATGATATCTTAGCCCAGCATGGAGATTTCTCCCCTGCATCAGGGTGCTTCAGGCTTCCAAGGGTAGTCTTCAAAGTATGAAAAGGCCTGGAAAATGGGTGAAAGAGTAAGGCATGGAAGTGTAAAGTTCCCTTCCTCTAAAATGTTTAAAGAACTCCAGTGTGGGAATAATTGCGATTAGAAGATTTTTAGATCACTATGTCCTGTGCATTGTTATTAGAAACTTATCGTGAGGCAGACCAAACGTTCTGCCTTTGTTTGAGGGATTGATGAAGTTGCCACCTACTCTTAACACTGACCTTACAGGTTGTGGATCGAAATCTCTGAATCACACCAAGAGAGCCAATTGCAAGTGTCTCACATCTTGACATTTCCCTTTCCTGTCTCCTTCAGTTCCTTCTGTGTTGGGTCATGCCAACTCCTGAAGATTGTTAGCTTGCTGATTGCTGACTGACAGCATGTTGAAGGCTGCAGACAGCAGAAAGAGCTGCCAAAATTTTTTTGTGGCTCCTTGAGGAGACATTTATTAACATGGGGAAGAGCATCCGATTGACACAGCTCCAGCTTCTGTTGTGGGAGCGCCAAATAGCAAGTCCCTGGACAGGGTTGTGGGGTTTTAAATGCTGGGAGACAGTCAGAACTGTAAACCAGTGTCATGAGACGACACATCATCACTTAACTGTGGCTGATGGAACTGTGGCCAATGCAACCAAGGCCAGTGCAGCTTGTGACCTTAAGAAAGTGGTTTCTCTAACTGGAAGCAAGGTTAAGTGACAGATTTCATCAGATCTTGCACAACACTTTTTTACTAGCTACAATAATGTACTTTAAGAGGGGGATTTAGGATTCCCAGCTTGAGCACCTGCTTTTTGCCCTTGCAGTGAGTTGCTCTGAGGCAACGTTGCTTCTGTGTTGCTTTTCCTTAGGTAGAGAGTTGCGAGAGCAGCTCCCACAGCATGGATGAGGTCTCGCTCAGCGAATTTGGGGAATGGACGGAGATCCCTGGGGCTCATCACATCATCCCATGTGGTTTCATTAAAATCGTGGAGATTTTAGCCCGTTCCATTCCTGAATCTGTCATTCAGCTCCGCAAGCCAGTCAAGTGCATCCACTGGAACCAATCGGTCAGCAAGGAGATTGAGAGGGTGGCTGACCACAACAGTGACCTCCCCGAGGAGGACAAGGGCTCCAATGTCTTCGTGGAGTGCGAGGACTGTGAGTTCATCCCAGCTGACCACGTCATTGTGACCGTGTCCCTGGGAGTCTTGAAGAAACGCCACGAGAGCCTGTTCCATCCCCGCTTGCCTGAGGAGAAGGTGATGGCCATAGAGAAACTAGGCATCAATACCACTGACAAGATTTTCCTTGAGTTTGAAGAGCCTTTCTGGAGTTCTGAATGCAACAGCATCCAGTTTGTCTGGGAAGATGAGGCGGAGAGTGAGAGTTTGACTTACCCCGAGGAGCTGTGGTACAAGAAGATCTGCAGCTTTGATGTACTCTACCCACCAGAGCGGTACGGCCATGTGCTGAGTGGCTGGATCTGTGGAGAAGAGGCTTTGATCATGGAGAAGTGTGATGATGAAACTGTGGCAGAAACCTGCACTGAAATGCTACGGAAATTTACAGGTCAGCCATGCTCTGGTTCATTGGGTGAGTGGAGAAGAGAGGGAGAATGGGGGTTGGGTTTTGATCCGCCATTAGGAAGGAAGTGTGCTAGAGTAATTTTTAGTTCTTTGGCTTTTTATGTTGCTCTGATTGGGCTGGGTAAGTGCTTCCAGCATACCTCCTGCTTGGGTGTGCCTGGAAGCTATTTATACCTAGGGCCTGATAACCAGCTCAGGAAGTGTTGGACTGAAGTGCTTGAGGATTCCACATCCTCTGCTTTGTTTAATCGCGAATTGTAAGTATCTGTAAGAGCAGTGTCCTCCAAGATTAGATATATTTTACACTGTTCTCAAAACAAGTCCCCTGATTAACCTGTTTATATCTGTCACCTCATGCTGCCCAAATCTCAACACCCCGTGAGTTTCCAGCCTTACCCCTTGTCCACGACCTCCAGTTAGTTGAAGAAATTTGCCTTCATGAATGTAGCTTTCCCCCCTCTTTACAGACCATTCGCTACTGACAGTGCAGAGAAGGGGACCTGGAAGCCTAGGACTGCCTGCATAGCTGGCCATCGCTAGAAGAGGTTTTACATTTTAGTACTCTCTTTAGAAAACATGAGCTAAACTTTGTTTTCAAAAACTCTACTGCAGGGAGCAAAACTGAATCCTCATTCTTCTCAGTGATACACCCGTGGTGGATGACGACCCTGTGGCTTTATTGCAGCCTGCAGAGAAGTAGGATGAGTCAGTGCTGGACTCTGGGCAGCTTCTGTTTCCTGAGCTGTTTGTTTTCAGTGGTGTTGGGTATCCCTACATTACGTTGCAGTAGCAGTACACACATGCCTTCATTCCACTTGACTTCAGCAGGCCAGCTGCTGCTCTAAGGAAGCACGACAGGAGGTTTTAAAGCCAAGTTCTAGTGCTGACGTCTCCACGAGTATAAACAGCCTTGTTTGCTGCAGCTCTCTTCTCACTTAACCTCCCCTATTTTTATTTTTATTTTTTCTGGAAACATCACTGTTTGTCTGTGAGACTTTGATTCTTTGACTGTGTCTTAATTTGGCAGATGGGAGCATACTCTGCTACTCTCCCTCTTCCTTCTTTCTCCTTTGCTGTTATTGTTTATATGTGTTGGATATTCCTCCTGGGATGGAAATATGTTGGCACTGAGTCATCGGTGTGCGCTGCAGTTGCTGTTCCAGCTGATGCTGCACCTGGTCACTGTCCATCAGACTCTTCAGCTGAATGATTTCTCTCTCAACCTTCAATCCTGGGTTATCTGACCCCGGAGAAATTCACATGAGATTTGCCCTGCAGTGAACGTTCTGTGCTTGAGAGACTGCAAGAGTCTCCAACCTTTCCTTGGATCATCTATTATATAACATGACCTGTTCCACTTTTTTTCCAAAAAGAAAACCAAAAACCCACTCGTTAGTTTTTTGGGGGATAATTGTTTGGGTTCATAATTTTACCACTGCTCTTCAGGAGTTTAGACTTGACCTGGAACTTGATAGAAAGAGAGGTTCTTCTGTAAGGTAGTTCAGATCTGCCGTAGTCTGTTGCTCATGGAGCCCTTTCTGTTGGCTTCAGAGGGTGTTGGACAAGTCCTACAGTCAAACCATTCTTTTTTAGTGCTGTATTATCTTGAGAATTTCACTCTAAGAGGAGATACCATACCTTTGTGACCATAAATTTCATTTGTAAGTTAGTGCTGGGGCTTATCTGGCTTTGCTGTTAAAAACTCTTAGGGCTGTTCCAGCCTAAGAACCATTGACAGTTACAGCTCTTCACAGCTGGATGACAGAAGGGCACAAGCTCCTTTGAATCTGATTAAATGGGATCCCTTCAGACAATTAGAAGTCTTGCTCTGCTTTCTTTATTGACTAAGCTCCAAGCATTAGATGCCAGAAGGTGATAACTGCAGGCTTGCTTCCTCTGATCTGTCAAGCTGAGGCTGGAGGTGCCCTGAGGAGTCCTGCCTTCCTCCAGCTATTTCTCCTAAGGGTAATGGATCTCTTTTCAGTTTTGTGCCATACTGTGTGGGTACCTGGCATGTCCCAGTGTCTTTCTGCTGTCTGTAGACACTGATGTATAGGGGTAGAACCACCAATCCCTGTTGGCATTGATGGGATTTTAGATGCTGTGCTGGTAGATATCTAAGTTTGGGTGTGTTAACTGATAGGTGTACGCTGATTTTGTGTTAATTCAGTGTCCAATAATGTGATTTTGTGGTAATCAGTCCAATAATCAGTCAACGTTCGGAATAAAGAGAGGACTGTTAGAGGCATGTGAATTTATCTATCATAGCTTCACAAATGGGAGTCAGTGGCATAAAGAATGTGTCTATTTTAGTGAAGGCTGATTTCTTTTTTTAGGCATTTTATCTCTGTTTGGACAGTGAAGGAGGGCACAGTTCTTAGAAGTTTCCACATCTGTGCTGATTGTTACTTTTATCTGTAGGCAAAGGCATGTATTTACTCATCTATTTAAAAGCAGATTGAGAAAGTCCAATTAACTATGTTCCTTGAAAGAGTCTGGCAGTCTTTGTAGTTTCTGTCATGCAAACAGCATTACAAGAGGTGCACAAGAGATGCTTCCATAATGCTTACACAATCTGTTGTGCTGGAGAACATGAAAGGAGAACCTTAGGGGAGCTCAGGAGATCTGAGGGGTCTGCACTACACAGCGTGGTGCTAGGGAAAGAGACTGGCTTCAGTTCTCTACAGCTGCTGTATAAAGTACCCAGGGCTGCTTAGGTCCACGCTGGCAGAGGCATCTCTGTGCTTCATGTTGCTGTGCTGTGTTTTCCCTGTGATGGAAGTGGCTGTGTGAAGGATAATTTCCTTCTGGGAGGGCTGCTCTTTGCCTGTGTGTATATGTGGCACACAATCATCTGCAGGAGACCCTAGAGAGATACAAAGCTATTGCTTTTCCCAGTCTGAATGACTGTTCTGTCAAATATTACAGGACTTGGCTGGGCTGATGACTCCACAAACTCCTTTGCTCCTTTGCTAACAAATTTCAGTCTTTTAAATATGTGGCCTTACCCAACAGGCCATCATCTCATCGCTTGTAATGTTTCTACTTTAGTAGAAACTTTATGTTCCTATGGTCCTGTGTGGAGCCAGGAGTTGGGCTTGATGATCCTTATGGATCCCTTTCAACTTGGGATATTTTATGGTTCTATTAATGATCTTTCTACTGACATTTTATATATTGACTGGCACATTGATTGGCAGTGGAATATGAGAACATGCACTAGCTGCAGGAGAAGCATCATCAGCTCACTGCAGAGACTCCTTTTACTTGTATGACTGTTTTTTGTGCGCAGTGTGATGGATGGCTGCTTGCTCTCGTGTCCCCTAATGTCACTTGTGGTGCATTCTCCTGGGCTTTCCCACAGCCCTTCAAAATAAAACACGATAACTTATTTCCTTGACACATCTGAGAGCGCCCTATTCTCAGACTCCCTTGGGCTTTTCACTTCCATCCCAGGCATTCCTGCTTTGATGATTCTTGGAGGAGCATGTTTTAGAGCCTTTGTTATGCTCAGTCCTGAAACAACATTCATTTATAGGGTGTATTTTGTTTGTAGGGTGTATTTGTTTGCTGGTCTGTGCCATGTTTTGTTCTGTGGATTAGCAGTTAGCAAGCCACCCAAGTACCTTTGCTGTGTTTCAGCCTTCTATTTTGTCATTCTGGTAGACACATCATATTCCTAAAAGTGGTAGCTGAACCAGGGAAATAACCTGCTCCTGATTTTAAGGAATTAAAGGCACAAGTACAAAATTATTTAGTAGAACTAAATAGCACAGTGCCTAGCTACTCTTTAGAGCTAGACATCTCCCACTTTAAGCTCTTCTGAGGAAAGTGGAGAGAGGCTGTCAAAGTGTGACACTATTTCCCTTCTCCCTGAGGCTCTTGTGGGCCAGTTGGTGGGCTACTTTGGCTGCAAGTCTTGGATCATCTGTGCTCCTGAACTCATTGAGATGGCAGCAGTGGCTGATGCCTCTTAGCATGCGTTCACTCAGGTGCCCCTCACCTCCACATCCCACGTGGAAACCCTCCTCTGAGCAGCATTCTCCTTTCCATACCATGTGCGTCCCACAGAATGTGTCTGCTGGGTTTTAGATTTGTTTTAGGGTGGTGACTGAGTAGCAGTTAGAGTGAGTAATGCAGGGTTTGAGAGCTTTCTGACAGGCTCGCCTACACACCTGCATAACGAGGA
This sequence comes from Callipepla californica brunnescens, assembly GCA_023055505.1. NCBI lineage: Eukaryota > Metazoa > Chordata > Aves > Galliformes > Odontophoridae > Callipepla > Callipepla californica. The sequence continues at coordinate 40,993,928 of JALIRH010000005.1, read as the reverse complement.
TTTGCCTGCTCACCTTATCTCTGTCCTTTCTGGAGGTGTATCTCTTACCAGACTCCCTTCACATCCAGTTTAGAGCGGGAACCCAATTAGGTACCGTAAATTAGGTGAGATGAATCACTTGATCACCACCAGGCTCTGGAAGGTACATGAGAACAGGGAATGCTGTATATTTTCACCTAGAATGTGTCCTGGGTTCTCTGGAGCTCCCAGATCTCTTATATGTGTTTCAACAACCTTTCTGAAAGTGTAAGGCTGTGCGTGGAACACTGGAATTAAAGGGGGTGCTGTTTCTGTTATTTAGATCCCTGGAATACAGCAAGAGAAAGGAGATCTGGTTTAGGACCTCTTCCATGTCCCCTGTGGGCTCTGCCGGGATGTGTTTTCAATACGTCGGTCTGAATACGTGCCACTCACAACTTACACAGATGTTTTCTCTTGAATGCAGTCTCAGTTTTGTTTTGTTTTTTTTTGTCCTCTTGCTTTCTTTCCACCCAGGGAATCCAAACATTCCGAAACCTCGTCGGATCCTGCGGTCCTCCTGGGGCAGCAATCCCAACTTCCGTGGATCCTACTCCTATACCCAAGTTGGGTCCAGCGGGGCCGACGTAGAGAAACTTGCTAAGCCACTGCCTTATGCTGAGAGCTCCAAAACTACTGTAAGTATGGCCTGAATCAGCTGAGTGACAAGAAGACTGTCATGACACTGGGCAGTGGGTTTTCTGGGAGGCAGATTGAAAGAGACAGTTCCTGGTGGGGCCTCCAGTAGTGTGTTTTCCATTTATTTTATTTATTTTTTTGATACATACCCCTCTGGACAAATGATGTGTATAGCATTTTACCTCCTTAGTGACTGGAATCCCAGCACCTTAGGGAGTCTCACCTCTCTCGTGGAGTGTCAAGAGCTGAGCATCCAGGCAGCGTTTGAAATTGTGATGTTTGTATTTGTGGGGTTACTAGCTTGTTCAGAGCTCCTTAGGAAAACACAGTTTGTTCTGATTTAAAGCATACTCAGAATACACAGCAATAAGTGCATAACCCATGCTAATGGCTCGGTCTGAGTATTTCAGAGGAGCATATTAGGAAATCCTTCTATGTTGGCAAGAGAGAGTAATGGAAATCCAGCCCTTGGCTGAGGGACTCGTGCATTGGCAGGGGACAGAGGATTTGTTCCACAGGTACTGCCTTTGCTTTCTTAGAGTGAGAGCACACATGGAAATAGTTACTGCAGCTCAACTTACGAGCAATAATTAAATTAATCCAAACTCACCCCATCAATCAGGGTTTTGTGTCCAAATCCAGAGACAATGTCTGATGAATATGCAGCCTCCAAGCAGCTGTGCAAGCACCCAGAGCCACCGTGTAATTTTGTTCAGCATGGAAAACTATTACAAAAGATAGCAGAAGCTTTAGGAACCTTTTACACTCATTCTTGAAGAAGAGAGGGATCTGAAATCCTCAGAAGTGAGTGAGGAGCGATTCTACCAACTATTGATGTGAGAGAGAACTGTTTCACCCTGTGGGTTTTGAGGTGTGGCTGCTTTTCCTTCTGAAGTTAACATTCCCAGATAAATCTTTAATGTCCAAAGGGCTGAGGTATGGTCTGGGGGAGGAGAGAGAAGAGAAAGCCCAGAAGTTGGATGCTCAGTAGCTTGTGCAGATTTGTTTGAGGCTGTGGGAACTGGGATGGTGCTGCAGCCCTGCGAAGAGCCACGTGCAGGCATTCCAAGAAGGGTGAGCTGGATGTTCCCAGGTGTGCTACTCCTGCCCCACACTACCCAGGGATTTCAGTAACCAGTTACAAACACCTGTGACATGTCAGCTCATGGGGATGCGGGGAGGGCACAGATATATTGTCTCCTTTTTGCCTCACGCGTGCTTTCCAGTAAGCTCTGCTGAGCTTTCCCACTTTTCTTATCCCCTCCAGCCGATGCAGGTGATGTTTTCAGGGGAGGCCACTCACAGGAAGTATTATTCCACTACCCACGGTGCTGTGCTTTCTGGGCAGAGAGAGGCTGCTCACCTCATTGAGATGTACCAGGACCTCCTGCAGTGCCGGAGCTAAAAGGCCCCGTGTTTGCAACCACCACCACCTCCCCATTCCTTCTACAGGTGTGTGTGGAGGAGTTTCCTTTTTTTTTTTTTAATTTCAATTCACAGTAGAACAGCATTTATCTTTTCCTATTAAAAACAAGAAAAGAAAAAAAAAAGCCCTAACTGTTTAAAAAACCTGCTCATCAATAGCTTCATTTCCGTGTGCTGTGCTGTTAACAGGGAAGGGTGCTCTTTTTTTTGTCTGATGAACTGTTTGTCATTTTAATTCTGAACTGCACTTTCCGTGCCTATCGTTTTGGTTTTCCTTTCTGTATTGTAAGTGCCTTCTATACTTAAAATAAATGTTGTAATAAAAAGATTGCGTGCTTTGGTGCTTCCTGGATAATCAGCTCAGTGAGGTGTTACTTTTTCTTTTCCTGTTTTGTGAAAAATAGAGGTTTTCTTTGTCTCTACAAAATTAGGAGTAGGAAGATATGGTTCTGTGTATCTGCTGATTGGTATATGTTCAAAGAATTGTGACTTAGAGACATCATTTGCCTTAGAATCATAGAATCAGAGAATGACCAAAGTTGGAAAAGACCCACAGGATCACCCAGTGCAATCATCCACCCATCACCAATAGTTCTCACTAAGCCATGTCGCTCAACACAGTGCCCAAATGTTCCTTGAACAGCTCCAGGGGCAATGACTACACCACCTCCCTGGGCTGTCCATGCCAGTGCCTGACCACCCTTTCCTTATCCCTCTGTATCACTGTGTGTTTAACTCGTTGTCACCTGCCTGTCAGCTGCTGTGCTTCAGGAAACCTTTCTATAATTCTGTGTGGAAATTGGTGGGGTACAGTCTTAACCCATCCCTTGTCCTTCCAAAGTTCTTGAAATGCATTAGGGAAGGAACATTCGTGCCTGTGCACCAGACTAAAGTGCAAAGTAAAACCACCAAGCCCACCTTGGTAATGTGGATACAACTGGAGCATCATCTACAGCTGTGGTTGTAAGTTGTCCAAATGGAAAACTCTGTTCAAACTTCATGTGGGCCCAAAGGAGGATCATGAGAAGGAGGATCATTCTCAAACTCCCCCTCTGATGAAACTCCGTGTTTTGTTGGGCAGAGGCGTCCAAAACAGGTGAGGTTTTCAGCCCGAGCTTCCAGAAAAGAGTCCAAAAGTTTAAATTAAACCAGTGGTACTGAAGAGTTTTCTCAGTGGGGATCAAGGCCATTGCCACTGACTTCTGAAGGAATGTGAAATCGTGTCATGTTATATCTGGATAAAAATATCTATTATCCATGGAGCCTATATGTAGAGTCTGACACGGACTTCAGTTATCCCAGATTTTCTCTTAGTCTGCATATAAGCTGGGCAGTCCTGAGTTCCCTGTGTACAATCTCTCCTCAAGATGGGAAAGCTCAACTTAACGCTGCAGGGGTGCTGCATCTTTCATGTGAGTGCTTTTTACTTTTTCCAAGAGGAGGTGACATTCTAGAACCTTTGATACACCCCTTCCTTTATGTGATGTGATCAGCTGTGTGATCAGCTGTGTATAATTGCTCTCAGCTTGCCAGCAAGATTCATTCTCATGATAAACTATTCTTTTGCTAGAGGCCAGGAGATGGTAATTCGGGGTGATTTCTTGGGGGGGATTGCCAGGCCAGCTGAGGTTTGAAGGGTGGTTGAATAGTTCTTTTCTTCCTTCTGTCCTTTCTTCTTTCCTTTGTCTTCTTTCCGTCCTTTATTTGTCTTTTGTCCTCCATTTCTCTGCCTTCCTTTCCTTCCCTTCTTTCCTTCTTCTGCAGGGATGCTTCTGAGCCATGAGAAGTCTGAATGCCATGCCAAGGGTAAGGAGTACCTGGCAGGGGTTGGTTTTTAGCCTACCAGCTTCTCCTTGTGTAATCTGGAGAGCACATCTTCATCTGAAGAGCACCTCAGGCAGTGGCAGCACTTGCACTGAGGAAAGTCAGACTTTGAAAATTCACTCAAGTATGCTTGAAAAAAAAAAAGTGTAAGAAGTGGAATTTATAAAGAAAATGCTCTGAAAATTGACTTGGTGTGAGTGAGTTAAGATAACATTACAAGCCTGTCTGAATGTGCTTACAATTTTGAGAAGGCAGCCAGGCTAAAACTGGGTTTAGAGGTGACCTGGTTTGCATCGGAGCCCCAAGATAATCACCTGCAGTGATCCTCACGGAAATTAACAGCTGTTTGCACAGTGTCAGCACATAAACTGTGCTTTATATGGCAGAATCCCTCAGAACTGGGGTTTTCCAATTCCAGCAACATAATTTGGACCGAAGAGGTCTGGCTGGTACAACGCTAAGAGGACTGTGATAAATGAGAAACCATCTGTGTGCTGTATTCAAGCTATCAGCAAGAGAATTCTCCTCTGACCTAAATAGGATTCCTGAAAAGAAACTTGTTTATTTTTAAATGGGTTCTAGCTTCATTCACTGGAGCATATGCATGTGTGTGTGTGCATGTTTTGTTTCCCTCGAAGGGTTCTCCATCTGCATAGGCAAGGATTTGCCAGGTCATGTGTTTCTTTGTTTAACAGTAAGCCAACAGCAGCAGAGCTTGCTTCCAGCATGTCCTAAAGAGGAGGCTGGTGCACAGTCAGGTGTCATGGATCAGTGGGGTTTGCAGCTCTTGGGTTCCCCCAAACTGTTGTGGTTCAGAGGGGTGGCTTTGGGTTTCACCCAGGTTGCAGGGATGTTACTAACCATGGCACATCTAGGACAGCAGCTTGTTGCTGAGAGCTGTTTTGTTCCTAGGTGTTTAACCCCAGTGTTGTTGGGCTCTGCTCTTCCCCTGGGGCAACAAATTCCATGAGGACTTGTGCACAGCATGTCCCATTTGCTGCCTCGTGCTTTAATTGCATGTCCTGCTGAACAGCAGCACTCTTCCCCAATGTGAGCAGCCCCTGAGCTGTGTCAGTAGGCACAGATGTCTATAACTAGCCAGATTTTGGACTGACCTTGCAAAAAGTGCCTTCTGGGACAAGAGTTTTTAATATTTTTTTTATTAGATACATAAATCCTTTTCTTTTTAGAGTCAGCTGAGCAAAATGTGGTCATCAGCATAGTTTTAAAGTGTCTAAGCAGTGTTTTTCCAAAAAAATAAAAAAAAAAAGTTTGCAGGATGAAGAAGACACGTGTTTGAGCTGTTGCCTTATCTCTTTGCATGCCATTTATCCATCTGGCTGGCTGCTGCCCAAAGGAGCTTTCAAGGAGCAAAATGAAGAATGTGTCTATTTTGGCATCAGTTGCCCCATGAGAAGTATGTGTATTTTCCTTGTGGTTTCCTACAAAGCATCTGGGCTGGGAGTCACGTTGCTTAACTGCAGCTATGTTGGAGCGGGATGTCCAGTTGATAAATTACTTACAGAGAATCCTTCTAGAGTCAACAGAAAGAGGGAAAGGGAGGTAAGAAATAACCTCAAGAGGGCTAGTCGTCATTGAAATGATCATCTGCTTGTCCCAAGATGGATATCTGGAGTGGAGGTGAGTGATGATTGAAGGGTGCCTTCCTGGCTGTTTGGAAGGCAGTGCACTACATTGACGTTGTGATGTTCTCCCCCTGTTTCACCACAAAAGAGAAACCCCTTTTCTTGATGTTATTGAGTTGCGACAGAGTTGGGCTGGTGGAAGAGAGAGTGTTGCTCTTGAGTTGAAAGGAGCTAAAGAGGAAAAGTCTTTTGCCAGCAGTTAAACCTCAAGGAGCCAGCATTAATTTCCCAGAAGCCAGATCTTCTGCAAAGTGGAGCAGAGCAGAAAACCAAGTCCTTTGGGTGTGTGCGGCTGAGACATCAAAAAAGCTGAAGGGTTGCTGTTTTCTCCTGTGGCTTCTCTATCATGGTACAGCCAAGAAAAGCTGCCATGCTGCTAATTAGGGCTTCAAAGCCCATTTTTCTCCCATATACAGACCATGTGACTTTAGTGCCTGGTTTTCCTAAACAGAGTGAAATCAATGATGTGTTTCTGTTCAAGAAGTGTTTAGATGAGGTGCTAAGGGATTTGATTTAGTAGCTTGGTGGGTAGGGATGGTGGTGTGAGGATGGTTGGACTAGATGATCTTGTAGGTCCTTTCCAACCTAATGAATCTATGAATCTATGAATCTAAGTCACGTTCAGAATTAAATGTCCTTTTTAATGAAGGCTCTCTCCTCTATGTCTTGCTTCTCCCATTTGGCTTTGGGTACAAACCCCACAAGTGAGGGATGTCATCCCGCTCTTTCATCATGTTCCATGGACCAACCCTTGGTCCAGGAGGCTGAGCATTTCTCAACAAAAATCAAAGCATTCCTCCTGTAAGCAAAACACGCCGTGATGTCCTCCAAAATGCAACCAACTAAATGGGACTGCCAATGCCAACAGCTGCTGGACTTTCAAACGGGTCTGTGCGTGGTTCCCTTCATATAAGGTCTTCTAATTTATGTCTCCTTCCTCCAGGTGACCCTACTTGGTCTCCTCACACCTCTGCTCCATCACTGGCAGTTAAGCCTTTACAATGAGGCTCATGTTTCTCTTGCAGACACTAAATTCAGCAATTGTTTACCAAGAGATTCTTAAAATTAGAAGGCTCTGCAGCACCTGAGTACATGAGGAAGCAAGGGGACCCATCAGTGAGGGCCATGACCTCTCACCCTGCTCTGCATTCTCTAAGTCTAGCAGCCTTCTTGCTCCCTCTTTCACAGAGTCAGTGAAACAATGAATGGCTTGGGTTGGAAGAGACCTCAACAGTCATCTAGTTCCAACCCTCCTTGCCACGGGCAACTCAACAGTAAGATGAAGGCTGTCTATAGAGCATAGATGGGAGCAATGATGGTAAGAGCTGCCCAGTTTTCCAGAGACACTTGATTGTGTCACGGGGAACATCCATGTCCCCAGCTGCACATTTCTTGGCTGAGCCTTGAATATGGCAGCAAGAAATATTTTGGACGAGAGTAGTTGGAAAAGCTGGAATGAGTTTCCAGTGCTTCTATTGCACAAGAAGAGGGGTGGTACTGTGGACTAACTCCTTGCTTGTGGCTCAACATCCCTCACTTCTGGTAAGTGGAGAGCATGTTTGGTGCCACCGTGACACAAAGTTCCATGACTGTGCTGCCGTGCAATGAGGGCTCCGTTTGGGTTGCACCTTCTCTAGATCACATAACGCTTGCAGCACAATTCTTTGGCACAGAGCTGAAGATGTTGGCACTTTTAACTCTTTTCCCTATGTCTGCTTGCATAGTGGGTATATCAACCAGGTTGTACAAGGGATGTTACTTATGCAACAGTACGCAAATGATGAAAATGGGGAATTGGGTGGAGGGAATCTGAGTGTCCAGAGCAGGCTTAGGAGGTGCCCCATCGTTATTTACATGAAGGAACTGAAGAAATGGCCAAATGCAGCACACCAGGAGTGCATGCAATGAGTGGATGCTGAGACTGCAAGTGGTTAGGTGATGAAAAGCGATGGAAAGATGGAAGAAATGTCCTCGGGTTTGCACCTTACAGGTTGTGCTTTTCCTCTGTCCGTCCTTGGGGTGACACCACTGGTTTATCCTCGGTGTTGCAATGATTTCCAGCCACACGGCGTCACAAACTGAGGAAAGGTGATTCTGTGCTGCCATCTTGTGGCTAAAAAAGACTTCTCGAGGCTCAGCCTTAATATACGTAAACATAAACACGTCGTTCGTCAGGGGGTTCTGTTTCTGGTCGGTGAAAATGAAGGGCCCAAAAACAGACGATCCATAAACAGACGATAGAATCGTGGAACCATTAAGGTTGGAAAAGATCAAAGATCATCAAGTCCGACCCCAACCCACCCCCACCGTGCCCAAACCATGTTCCTCGGTGCCACATCTCCACGGTTCTGGATCACCTCCAGAGATGGTGACTCCACCACCTCCCTGGGCAGCCTGTTCCTACTCTGGGGTATCTGAGAACAGAGCTGGAAAGCAAATAGAAGATGCTGGATGATTTCCTGTCTCTCAGAACCCATATATGTGAGATTTTTGGCAGTGCTGCAGGCTCCATGGGGACCTAGTGCCAGTTTCTTGTCGTCTTGGGCAATGGTAATCTTCACCTGCTTGACCCACAAGTCCCAAAGTTGGCATCATTGCATGTCTGGCATGATCCCTTGTAGATATAATAGCAATAACCCTGCATCATGTAAGGGTCCAATGGTAGTGTGCTGAGTTTGTCTGATTTCCCTGCGTTATGGGACATGTGAGAGCAGGATGACCCCTATGAGTCTATTCTCTCTGGGGAATATTCTATGATTCTATGGTTTTCTCATGGGTTGCATGGGTGACTTCCAGAAGGCAATGTGCAAAGTGTTTGGCAAATGAGCATTGCTGAATGGTAAAGCAGCAGCGTGGGGAGTGCTGCAGAAGCTGGAGGAACTGACGATTCTGTGATTTATGGGGGGTGGAGATGGCAAAATAAATACACTGGCAGAGTGAAGTCTGCACTGTTTGGCTGGGCAGCAGTGAGGGCTGAGCCAGAGTGCATCCAGGAAGGGTTTGCGGGTGCTCAGGGTGAGGATGAGGAGGACTTGGGGCTTTTATGAGTGTTGTGGGTGAGTGGCAGAGCTGGGAGAGTGAGCACAGAACTATCAGAATGGGAATGTACCAATATTTTCTAAAGTGCTCTGCCGAAAGTCACCAGCTGAGGGCCGTAAATCTCCAGGAAAACCTCAGTGTGGGGAAACCAGTGCAAAATTCTCCCTCCCTGACCTGGCGCACACCATCTGAAACGAAGCTGGAAGCAATGAGGTTCCCTGCTTAACTGACAAGCCAACTTCCATGTCTGAAATGGTGCTTCGGACCTGAGGATAATATCTGATAATACCAGGACCTGCTTGTGCTCATCAGTATTCCTCCAAATCACTGCTTATTCCAAATCATGCTGCTGTCTCCTGTTTTCTTTGGATTCTTCACCCAGTCTGAGATAACAGTGCTGTGTCCCTCTGTGTTGCTGTGACTTCCACAAGCTGGCAGCTGTGCTTCTCCCCCTTCCTGCGCTGCTGCCCTTTTGATCCACACCGGAGAATCATAGAGTGGTTTGAGGTGGAAGGGACCCTTAAAAGCCATCTAGTCCATCTCTCCTGCAATGAACAGAGGCACTCACAGCTCCATCAGGTGCTCAGAGCCCCATCCAGCCTGACCTTGGGTGTCTGCTGCAACCTCCAGCAGTCACCAGCAGAGATCTGCTAGGACATCCGTGACCTCGTGCTTCCTTCTTCAACTTTTGGGATGCTTCAGTAACACGGCTGCTCTGGGCTTGGTTCAATTTATAGTCAGAAAAAGGGCCTTGAGCAAGGACGTTGGTTTGGGGTGATTTCTGGAGATGTGGCACTGAGGGATGTGGTTATGGGCATGGTGGTGGTGGGTTGGATTTGGTGATCTTCGACCTCTTTCTCATCTTTCATGGTTCTGTGATTCTGTGATTTTGGAAGGAAGGGCGAAAGCATACAGTCAGCTTTCTTCCCTCAAGGAAGCTCCTTTTGTCTCATTATGTCTGACATATTTAATATCTCCTTTGCTGGGAGAGATTTGATCCATCCCTCTAATTTCTGCCACCCTTTCAATTAAAACCTCAGTTGAATCCCCATGTAGCAGCCTCTGGTGGCACTGCCGGGAAGGGCTGGGTGATTTTCAGTGGCTGAGCCAAAGAAAACCTTCCTGCTATGACTATTAAGCAGCAAAACTTTGCCATCCTTAAAGACAGGGGATATCAAGCCGCCTGCTGTCACAATTGGCTTTAAATGGGACAGGCTTTCAGCACAATCAGGTTGGAGGAACGGAGGCTTTTTCCCGTAATGCATTTTTATTCCAGGTTTAATTTTAGGCTGAGTGTCTCCTCTGCCTGAATCACAACACGGCTTATTGTATGGCCCTTTTAGCCAGGGAAGGCTCTTCCCATAAATCCATCTTCTGTCCTGCAAGGCCTCATTTCCAGATGGAAAAGCTGTATTTGAAATAACACAAAGCCCCACTTTGTGAGAAGTGCCAAGGTGTTCCCACCTTCAAATAACTTGTACTCTCCGATAATCTGCACGGAAATGAGAAGCAGTGGGGTGAGCAGATAGATAGCCAGAATAGATAACAATGCGTCAGAGACGGATGGAAAAGTTGGATTTGGATAAAGTGACCCTTTAATTATCTAGGCCTGCACTCTGAGTCACAGTGTTATTTGTTTGAAGTGAAAACTCTTGGTATATATATATATATCTATCTATATACACGTACCCTTTGTGTATGCACTCTTTATAGATATATATTTTATAAATATAAGATTACAATGACGATTACGTAGACACAATTATGAATTGTAATTGCAATATACATACACAATATACTGCCAGGGTTCTCCTGGGACTGCCAGCACAGAATCACAGAATTTCAGGGGTTGAAGGGACCTGAAAAGATTATTGAGTCCAACCCCACTACTAAAGCAGTTCCCTACAGTAGGTTGCACAGGTTGACATCCAAACGAGCCTTGAATGTATCCATAGAAGGACAACCTATGTCATTACAGAACCCCTAAAGCAGCTGTATGACCCTGAACTAATCAGGTCAGCTCCAAAATGCAATGATAATGGGTGGGTGGTTGGATTAGATGATCTTGTCGATCCTTTCCAACCTGGTGATTCTATGATTCTATGAAGCTCATTTTCTTCCAGGACATCTTTCCAAATCTCACTGTAGCTGTGTACTCTCCACCTTCCTCCCTATTCCATTCAGCTCAAGCATGTCACTGCATCCTTGCCATGCAGTAGAGTCACTGCAGCCACACATGTTGCTCCAGGGCAAGTATTTCCACTGGGAAAGACAAGGATGGGAGACAAGAAGCTTTGCTCAGCCAAGTGAGGCTCATTGATGCATACCTTGAATGCTGAGACATAGGCCTACAGCAACCCACTTCAACTGGGGAGGTGGGTTAGTGGGCATGGTGCAATGGTTGGACTTGCTGATCTTAGGCAGAAGAATTAAATTACTCTCTGCCCAGACAGAGTTTATCAGATTTGTGTAAATCATTGTGTATCTACCAAATTTGGAGTCACCCCCAGTGACTTACCCCAGCTCTTTCCTGGAGGGGAAAATTTGAGCGTTGCAGACACAATCATAGGGATGCTTTCACTTACTCTCTGATGTACCTCAAAGTGACTGGAAATGGGAGAAAGAGGTTTTGAGAGCTCTTTTAATGTCATTAAGACAAAAAACAGACAAACAAACAAACAAACAAACACAACACAACAACACACAACAGAGTTCCTTCTAATCTACACAGCCCTTTATATTTGCCGGGCAAAGACTGTATTTCCCTGAAGATCATAAAATGTAAATTATTTATGGGAAGTTTCTAAAGGTAAGCCCCAAGTACAGAAACTGTTTCACTGCACTGGAAAGTGGAATACACAGACCATATAAATATCATAGAATAACATGAGTTAGAAGGGATCCATAAGGATCACTGAGTCCTGGCTTCCTCTGGATCCTCCATGGGCTTTAATATGAAGGGTGAAGGTAGCTGAGATGGAAAACAACTTTCAAAATGGGGCATGTGCTCTCTTTCTGATCACTCCTGGGTCAATGGTAGTTGAAACATTGCCCCATACAAATATTTCAACACGGATTTCAGATATCAACTAGCTCACACTAGGGTTTCCCTGCTTGATAGAACTTTTGATTTTAGAGTAAAACATGATAGGGGCAGACAAGAGAGCTCTCTGCCCCTGTAGAATGCTGGAGAGAAACCCAGCCATGAACTGTAAAATGCTATTTAACTTGTCACAGGAGGACTTTCCTGAGTGCACCTGGGCCGAAATTATAAAGCAGTTTAATAGAATGTGATTGACTTAGTAAGGAAAAGATCATAGTCTCATAGAGTCATTAAAGCTGGAAAGGACCACTAAGATCATCAGGTCCAACCATATGCAAGGACTGGGATACAGGGAAGTACATTTGTACTCAAAAAGCCTTAGGACGTGTCTGGGGGAATTACAGCTCATCCTTCTTTATGATTGTCCTGGGGAAATTAGGTTGAAATGGTATTTAAAACGGAACAGTGAGATTCAGAGAGATAGCTGATGATGGGAGAGCATGGGCTCACTGGCTCACAGGAAGGAGCTGTGACTCAATATCCATGCCAGGAAAATGGTGGCTGAAGGAGACCTGCTCCACATTGTATATTTGAATAACCAGAAGGTTTCTAAGCAGGTCAGAGTAAAGGCCCTCCAGAGTAAGGTTAGAGGTTGCAGAATGAGTGGGAAACTGTTCTTGTGGCTCTGAAGTTGTCCTAGGAGAAAGTAAAGAGAAGGATTAAAAAGGCAGTTATGGTACAGTCGGTGCTCAGTCCCACCTGTGCTGTGCTGGTTAATGTGCTGATACATGGCTTGCAAAGAGAGGCAGATGGATCTGCTGATGGCACAGAGTTAATTTAGGTATTCAAAAGCAAGGAGGAGCTCCAGTGATGCATAAAGAAGCCAAGGGAATTAACAGCATAACAGGGGAGACTAAGCCCTGCTAAGCTAACACAGAAGAGAGGAGAAATCAAGCAAATCGTGCACAGGACAGGATTCTCAGATAACCTGTGTCTGCTCGAGAGTGACACTTCTGCATCAGGACAGACAGTTCAATACAAACCTGTTTTCACTCTGTAATTGCAGTCAAGCAAGCCAACAAAACACCAGGTTTTATAAATAGTGGGATGCTGACTAATGCTGATAGGGCCTTCATATAAAAATCAATGAGTAGTCTTCAAAAAAATTATGCCAATTATGACAAAAAAATTATGTCGTTCAAACAGTCCTAGCTGATATCCAGGGCACAAAGAGACTCCAGTCTCAGGAAGAGACTAGAAAACATTTCCAGTATTTACAACACAAATGAGGGTGGATTTTGCAAAAAGCATATGAAATAATAGAGATTGTTTAATGCCATGTGAGGCTGAAGACCACAGTAGGGATGGGAGATGGTTGTTCTGCAGATTTCTGTTCTGTGGTTATGTTTTTGTTCATTTGTTTGTTGTTACCCACCACTCTGTCATGGTAGAACTCCAGATGGGCACTGGAAGTGGTGCTTCCTTGGATCCCCATGGTTCCTTCTGTTTGCCTCTGGGAGCAGCAAAACTGAAGAAGTGCTGCTGTGACCAAATGGGACTTAAACATTTCATCATAACACTGTCCCTTTCCCAGATAGTCAGAACCATCTCAGCTTTGTCCCTTCATTTACAATTTCTTCATCCATGGGTTTGGGCCCATGGATATGATGAAAATGTTGATATTGCTCTAATATACCTGGGGAATTCAACCCAGTGAGGTGACTTTGGGCTTATTTGCTCTGACCATGCCCTGTTAGGTCTTCAACAGATCCTTCAGTGCCATGTAGGACCCAAGATCCCAGATCCCAGCACCACTCACCTCTGATTTCTTCACACCTCTTGGTTGGACTCCATTGCCATGGGGACTGCAGCTATCAATCCTACAAAATGTAATGAGTTCTTCTGGGTAAATCACACCATGGGTCTGAGACATGGTAGGCAGGAGCTAATATACTTATTACAGTGGAGATGAAGTTAGACTGTGCGCAGGAAAAAGGGATTTGGGAGTGAGATTTTTTTTTTTCCCCAATCTCTACATGGATGAAGGATATTCACACAGGATGGCTTAGGTTGGAAGAGACCTCAAAGATCATAGAGTTCCAACCCTCTGCCATGGGCTGGTTGCCCCTGACCAGATCAGGCTGTTCAGGGCACCATCCAGGCCTCGAATGCTTCCAATCTGACCACTGTCAAGATCTGTAAAGGAATAGTGAGAGAAATACTGATGGGATTCATCACACTTCTTGTTCAGAAAGAGATCAGGAATGGCTAGAACCAAGAGAGGCAAAGCATGAAGGGAGATCAGCTTCAGGATCAGTGGACTTGAACTGGGGAATGCTTATTGACAACCATTCTGGACAGTAGGATTAACTGTGTGATTTATATTTATTTCTTGTAGAGTGGATTTTACCATCTTGGAGCAGAACATTTTGTGGTTAAGAGCTGCATTTTGGGCCTTTATTGAAGTTCAGCTATTGCAAATCAGAGCGATAGCCTTTCAGTAACTGCAGCAATTTTCTTCTTAGCTCAGAGTCATTAAGGAGGAGGATAAAAAGAAGAGGAAGAATGTGATAGATGAAATTGTGTACCTCAGCAGTATGAACAATTGATGTCTCATGAGCTACAAAACCAAGGTATCGTGACACCAGAGACCTCAGAAATGGGATAACTGATGAAAGGAGCAATGCTTGTGATTCAAGAATGGCCCATGGGTCTGGAACAAGCTCAGGGCACTGCAAAAGAGCAACACATGGTTAATGAGTTAGTAACACTAATGAAAGTGTTTTTTGGAGCTGCACTCAGCTTGGGACTAAGAAGGCAGAGAGAGATGTAGTGCCCATGTGAGCTGCTCCCTGCTCTAGCACAGCTGAGTCAATGGTTTGTGTTTACCTATCTTGAAAGCAATGATTTCCAAAGAGAAAAAAATAGGGAGAATTTATGGAGGAAAAGAGAAAAACAACTTTTTGTAAATAGCCATGTTCATACCTTTACAAGAGCGAGAAAATATGACTGTGCTTATATCATAAACTTCAGCTGCAATAAATAGACCATTTTATGTATCCACTGGGGAGGTCTGATGAAGATGAATTAGCATAAAAGTGACTCAATCTCCCTATGTCTAGATTCCTCTGATTACGCTCCATTTGTTTTCTGCTTATAATGACAAGCTACTTTCAGTCCTCAGCAATGTTAGCACACAATTTTTTTTTCCTAGCTGATGATATTTACATGTCTTTTGTTTTGGAAGGAGTTCAGAGAAATCCAAAAAAAGGCTGGCATTTTTTTGTTAACTTTGAGGTTGAATATTAGGAGAAAGTTCTTCTCCAAAGAAGTGGTGATGCACTGGCACAGACTCTCCAGGGAGCTGTGCAGTCACCATCCCTGGAGGTGGTCAAGAACTGTGGAGATGTGGCACGACATGGTCAGTGGGCATGGTGGGTGTGGGTTGGGCTTGGACTTGGTGATCTTAGAGCTGTTTTCCAACTTCAGTAATTCTGTGATTCTGTGATTCTCCATTATCTGGTTATATTCCCCTCCTCTCCCCTGGAATTCTCTGTATTGTTAGTCTCAAATAGCAAATATAAGGGTATTAGGGTGGGAACGTCCACCCCTTGGTCATATATTGCTTGACCTTGGTCCTTGCTTTGTCATTGGCCCTCCTGTTCGACCTTTGGCTGTTTTCTCCATGGCTTCCAAAGCCTCCAATCATAACATCCTGTTGCTTCTCCCTCAAACAAAAGGACTGCTGCAGAGCTCTGTCCTCGGCTTGTTATGCAAAAAAGATGGTTTTCCTTGCTGGGCTTTAGCCCAGCACAACTGTCAGCCTGCAGAAAAAGCCAATCCTGAAGAGAAGACCCGTAAGCTTTGCACATACGTGTTCTGTTTTGCACAGAATTATAGGTTTGAGGAATAAACAGAAGTAGAGGGCTCTGCTTCAGACCTCGTTCAAGGCTTATTCAGAGTGTTCAGGATCCTGTTCCATCATTTCAAACATCTCCAGTAACAAAGGGGGCACAGCTTCTTTAACCTCTGGCTCAGGGCTCAAATGCTCTTATGGGGAATATATTTTTCCTTAATATCTAAAAGGAATTTCCTTGTTCCACATTAAGCCCATCACCTCCCATGTTTTCACTCTCTAACTGCAGTTAGGTTACTTCACCTGTGGTGTATAGACCATCATGTTCAACCTCACCACCTCTTCTACAGTGAAGGATTCCTATCCAATTTAGCTTGTCTGAAGTTTTTTGTTTTTTTTTTCCAGACCTCTGGTCATTAATTCTCTCCCCTTGAACTTTTCTGAGTCTATTATATCTTTCATCAGAGTCTGTGGCCTTAGTTAACATGACTGTTTCAATTCTCATTCCACCAGGGATATCATTAAGTGCATAATATCATCATGCGCATGGCATGACGATATTTTTCCTTTATTCTCAGTTCTTTTCCTAATAATTCCTAACAATGTTCTGGCCTTTTTGACCATTGCTGTGTACAGAGCTGAGGTTCTCATTTCAGCTATTCACAAAGATTCATCATCTCTTCACTGAATGCTAATGACTGCTTTTGAGTGCATGACCACGTATGCATAGTTTTTTCCTCATCTATATCATTCTGCTCTCATTAGCGCTATATTCATCACCTGGCAATGCAACATCATGAGATCTCCTCCACAAGTATTTAAAATTACTGTTGACTACCCTGAATAATGAGGGATAACTACCAACATGTTTACATCTTTCCCCGGATCTTTTTGGAATACTGTGACCAGTATGGGCATTGTATAAATAAGCTTTTTCACAATTGTGGTTTGGGGAAATATGAAAAAACAAGATCCATAGCTGCACTAGGTAAGAAGTACCTAATGTATCTTAAAAATATTACAGCCCCTGCATTTCTTTAAAAGACAATAACTAATGGAGGGATCAGGAACCAAAATAAATGAGGAAGGATTTGGAAATACCTTCAAACGAATTTGGAATCTCTCATCTGAGTGCTGAACAAAGGAAAAAAGGGTTTCCTGCACTGCAGCTCAGTGTGAGAGAGGCTGGGTAAACCTCTTGGTTTGAGAGTCTTAGATCAAAAAGAGCAGTGAAAGCACTATCACTTGTTTTAAAATAAAAGGAAAAAAGATAAGATTTATCCTTCACATTTGTATCAATCATAAATAATTTATGAAGGGAAGGGAAGGGAAGGGAAAGGAAGGGAAGGGAAGGGAAGGGAAGGGAAGGGAAGGGAAGGGAAGGGAAGGGAAGGGAAGGGAAGGGAAGGGAAGGGAAGGGAAGGGAAGGGAAGGGAAGGGAAGGGAAGGGAAGGGAAGGGAAGGGAAGGGAAGGGAAGGGAAGGGAAGGGAAGGGAAGGGAAGGGAAGGGAAGGGAAGGGAAGGGAAGGGAAGGGAAGGGAAGGGAAGGGAAGGGAAGAAAGAGAGAAGAAGGGAAGAAAGAGAGAAGAAGGGAAGAAAGAGAGAAGAAGGGAAGAAAGAGAGAAGAAGAGAAATCTTTGCATTGAGGTTCATTTGGGTCAGCAGCAGGAGGTTCAGCACAAACAGTTCTCTCCTTTCACCAAAATAGGTGCAATATCTAGGCAATATTTTAAACTCAGCAGGACTTGCCAGGCAGAAAAATATAGACCAAGCGGTTTATTACGATAAATTAACCTGGCCTTCTCTATAGAAAGAACAGGAGAACAATTTTTTTGCATCAAGCCCATTATTTCTCCCTGAGCTAAAACACACATTCTAGAATTACTATTTTTTTTACTCTCTCCAAAATTTTGCATGTTAAAACCTCACACATTGATGGGAAACCTGTTGTTTTTTTGTTTTTTTTTTCAGGTGTGGATTATTGTGTTAAGCTCCAAAGTCCACTGCATCTGGCAACCCTTATCTGAAGTATGTACAGAGAAATACTTGAGGTCTTCAGCTTTTTGTAAGGGCTGTTTCAAAGACAGGAAAGCTAAAGAAGGAATGTTGATTCTTCGCATGAACTGATGAATCTTAAACTTGTTACATCAAATCAAAGGCATCACATTTGTTTAAAACTCTTCCTTAATTTTGTCAGGACGATTTGGATCCTGAATTTGAATCTCATCCTGTTCTCCATGATCCTGAAAGTTCCTTCGTTCATAATTTCTTTAGTTTTCATAATCACAGTCTCTACTACATTGCCTGTGTCCAGATTCAAAATAGAGCCCAGAGCAGGACATGGGACAGTGGTTTTTATGGATCACGTGAAGACTCCTTAGGAATCTGAGTCAGTCTTGTTTATACCCAAATGTTTTAAAGCCGGTCCTTTCTGAAGTGTGGACTTACCATTGGTTCTGCATTCAGCTGGCAATAGTTTTAACCTAATTACATTTTCTTGTTCTGTGATACTGTCATATGAAACACAGAATGTTAAAGGCAGTGTAGTTGACTTGTCATCTGCTCTATGTACAGGGCAGGTTTCCTCCTTCTAGAAATACTTACACTGATTAGATGCAGTTTGTTTTCAACAACTGTACTGGTTGTTTCCATGTATCTGCTGGTACAGGATTAAAATTGTTGTTGTTCTTTTATTTTTGATTGTTTTTTTGGGAATTTAACTTTAGTTTTTGATAGTACATTTGTGCATATTGGTGTGGGGTCCTTTACTTAGGACTCCCCTAGGCCTGTAGAGCTTTGCTCCCAAGGTTTTTAAGCTGGAGGTGTGGTTAATATCCATAGTGCAGTTCACAATGGATGACCAATTCACAAGACTAGAAAAAATCTTTTTCTAATGCCTAATGCATAGAGTAGGGAAGAGAACATGAGAACCAGTTCAGAATGTAGAATGGTATGGCTCAAAGGGAACTGAGAGCAAGATCCATCCTATCTAAAATAACACTGAAGACAAATATTTGTCTGAACTCTAGTGATGAAGACACCACACCCATTCTGGTTAACTAATTTCAGGAACGGATTATTAGAAAAATCTTTGCTGATTTTTTGTGTCACTGAAATGGTGATTCAATGACTGCACTTGACATACTGTCTTTTGGGTAGCATCCTTTGGCTTAGGAAGATATGGGACACGGCCTGGATTTGAAGTTTGTCCTAGACAGAGGCCAAGAGAGCATAAACAAGTATTCAAAATATAAAAAATATACTCATTTATGTGTTTCTATGTGATCTCTGTAGACTTTTCTATTTATACATCTCCATAAACATAATCCCATAAGCTAACATATCTATATTCTGTCATGCCTGCAAAGACTATGGTTTTGTGAAGTCACATTCACTTCTGTAAGCCTAAAATAGGTTAGAAATGAAAGTGCCACAGCAGTAAAAGTTAAATTGGATCTGTACTATGAATCATCAGTTGAAAAAAGTTGTAGTAATAAGCATGCATAAAACAATGGCAGTTTACTCACAGATTAGCATCAGTGCTGTCAAGATAGCGAGACTTTTAAACCCACAAATTGCTGTAATAAAAGCAGGGTAACCCAAGGACATTTCCTTTCTCCCATAGTTTCTGTGAAATTCCAATCTGTGCCAAGGCAACTTGTAAATGACAAAGAGCTTTCTGGATAACTTAATGTAACTGTAGTTTCACTGTGCCAGTGTGATGCCCAAGCCAATGTGAAGCTGGGCTGTGGGCTTTTGTGGGTCTTTTATTTTATTTTGGTTTTAGTGTTTTGTTTTTTTTGCATTCATCTCAGGTGTCTTTGAAAGTCTACAACTGAAAACTCAATTTCACAAGGAGAAATTGTAAAGGTATTCTTATAACCATGCCACCTCCTGAAGCCTTCTAGCCATGGGCACGGCTAGGATTTGTGAAAAAACATCCCACCACAAAACAGCTCAAATTTCTGATCCATGTGTTATTAGCTTTTGTAGCAACAACAGGTCTGCTAGGAGACAGCAACAGGGATTAAACAGGCAGTTTCATATCTCTGAGCAGTGGGATATGTTTGATTTCAGTAAGAATTCAGAGTTGAGTATGGGGCCTTGAGCTTTCTTCTCCATCCACAAAAGATCATCTGTGGAGAATGAAGAGATAATATCAATCACACAAGCTGGACTTGATTTATTTTTTGGTGAAATACCTGGATGCTTGCTTTAAAGTCTGATTGAGATGGTTGCATCTGCTCTCTGAACCCACCATAGGCAGAACCCATGCCTTGCATCAGTTTTTTATACATGAGAGAGACAAGAGAAGAAAGTTCAGCAATATTCAAAGTGTGTGAAATGTCCTGCTTGGGACTGCATTATGAACAGGAATTGGGAGAGTTGGGAATAATAAAAGGAAGACAACGTTTCCAGAAAACGCACAGACAAAAAATGTATGCCTACTCCCCAGCCTTCAAATCCCAAGGTACCTGTTATCCACCAGGACTGTACGAAATAAATCTTTGAAGTTAGCTAAGTTTGGCTTATTGAAATGAACAAAACTGAACATTTTGCTCTAAGACCCTTTTTTTATTGCGCTGTGGGACTTCTAGATGGGTTGCTAACTGACTTTTTCCCATTCCACTGGGGACTCTGCCTCCCAGGATGCCATAGAGATTGGGTGTGGTTTGTCCTCCAGGACAGATGTTGCTTTGAATTTTTATGATACAGAGAACCACAATAAATGTCTTGTGTTCCTCAGGGGAAAAGGGGAGGTAGAACTTCGTTTTCTGTCTGCTCTTTGCCCAGTATTTACTTCTGCTCCAGCTTATGCCTTTTAACATGACTCTGCAACCATTCTGCACAGTATGTTTTATGTCCTAATTCCTAGTGCCCTAGATCTCTATAATGGACTTTAGACTTCTGGTTCATACTTAGACACCTTACTGTAATGGAGTTGTCTTCATCCATGAGCTGATTCTCTTGGAAGCTACCCAAGCAGAGCAAATATAACTGAATAGTTTTAATGTCACTACACATGATCCACATCTCCATGGAGGGGTATTTAGATGACTGACAATGGGGAAGAAGTAGACACCACTGCATCAATGGCTTAAGTTACTTTGGAAATCTCTAGGTGGCTCCCAGCTGCAGCAACAATCCTGTCCTCTGTGGAAAGGTCTTCAAAGCCAGTCTGTTCAAGGGCTGAATTTTAATTTCTGAATGGCATTCAGCAGTAGAAGTTTTACTGTGAGAATCCAAACACAGCGATGGCAAAATTGTATGATATTGTTGACCTAATGTACATTGAGGACTAACTTTGAGTTTTCTCTCTACATGCTCACTTTGCCCTGTGGGCAGAGGAATAAATAATTTAACTGCGGTATGGATGGGCTAAATAATGTCCAAATAAAGAGGGCATACAAATACCTGTATCACTCTGAGTCCTTCTTGCTGAGTAACTGTTCTCTGACAGTAGGAACTTTGTTAGGAATATAAAGGTAAAGAAAAACTTAAAGTGATATTACTTGAAACATTCTCCCAGATCTCTCCGCCTCAGCGATTTTTTGGATCAGAGATTATATTAATTCTTCCAAAAGCCCTTGATAGACTTCTGTACCATGAAAGCACCTAATTACTGTTCTAACCCCTATAAACTTTTGGCAGACTCAGTGTTGTGATGAGTTCTGCAATTTGAGTATGTGCTGTGTGAAGAATTACCTCACTTAGTTCATTTTGAGAATTGGATTTCATGTCATTTAGTTCTTGTATTATGAGAAATGGTGAACAATCATCCATATTCGTCTTCTCCCTGACACTAGTGATTTTATCATCCTCTGTCATGTTATTCCTCAGTCATTTATGTTTTCCAGGAACATGCACTTTTATTTTAATTGTTCTTCAGATAGAAACTGTGCCACATCTTTGGACATATTTGTCAGCCTTTTCTGAACCCTTTCTAAACCAATTCTACCCATTTTGGACTAGTCTGATCAGAATACACAATAACCAAATTAGAGATTCATCATAGATTTATTTAAAGGTGAAAACTGCTTTTTAGGTTGTTCTTCAACTGTTTCCCAGAAGTTCTTACTATTTACTCTTCTGTTACTGCCATCAGATATTAACCCAATGGTTTCATCTTGCATCCCCTTTTGGTTTTCCCGTTTGCCTTCTCTTTCCAGTGTCTAGGTTCCCCACATATCCCAACCTCCACAAAGACTCAGCAGCATTTCCATCAAGATCTTCTAACAGCTCTGCTGTGGCTGTCAGATTTTCCCCAGTGATGTTCCCATCTTTATTGGTGCCAGGCTCAGGGTGAAGGTAGTTCTGTGTGCATAAAGAGCTAGAGAATGGTGTAGAGGCAGAACCACCTGGGTTTGGCCACTGACAAGTGCAGAAAGACAGGAACCTTGGGACAAAAGCTTAGGAGTGGGAGCTGAAGGCGGGTGTGCTTATATTTCTGGGGAGTCTGTGTGGTCCAGATCACAGATCTCACAGCCTGATTTGTTTTTTAATCTTATCTGGCCTTGGAAAAGTCCTTACCCAAACTCATGGTTGTGTTTGTACTTCCAGAACAGTTCCAGGCTCACCCCAGCTTTAGCTCCAGCTCACTGGGAACCAAATCCAGCAGCTCACCAAATGCTGTCTCAAATGCTGACACATCCATCACAGTCCTGGAAGGCTGAATGAATATATACATGGTCTTTTAAGGGTTGCAATGAAATGAAATGGCTGAGTCAGACTGGGAGAGAGCCTGGACCAGTATCACTCTGTACTACAAAACCCTGACCCCTGACTATGTTTTAGTTACACAGGTTATACAATGTTCTCCATGGATTAAACTTGATGTGAGGAGGAATGCCCAGCCGATCACTGTGGTTCTGGCTCCGAAGACTCATTCAGTCCTTGTGACTATGACATAGGTCTTGCTCATCATGCCCTAGGGAAAGTCAGCTAACACTTTCCTCCTGGAATCCTAGCAGGGCAACAGCCTGGCTTGTTAGTCATGCAGAAAAGAAGGAAGTCCCTTTAGAGAACTGAGAGTGGCATCAGCCAAGAGCATCTTTTGCTGCAGGTTTGCCAAAGGACATGGCATCTGCTGCCTTCCTCGGTATCAGCCTGACTCAACAACACACAAGCACAATCAGAATACATAGGTCAGTCATGACAGTCTTGTCCTGGAGCTGTTGAGCTGCAATCAGAGAGCTGTTTCTGAAGGACAAACAGCCTTGGGCTCTGTTCCATCATTTGCATTCTAAATAACTATTTCTGGTATTCTGTTGTTGGATGTTTTCAGAGCTGTTTCTTCCTTCACTGCATTTTCAGTCTCTGTTATATGAAGATGTACTAGAGCTCTGTGGGGCAGTTAATTCGTGTCCTATACTTGTTCTTCCCTTTGGGATTTCCAGCTCAGAGACCTTCCCATGATACCCAGCCATGAGGAACTGCTGCCTGGTATCATCTGGACTCATTTTGTGAAAGAAACTACCTATACTGAAGTGATTGAAGCTGGAGGATGTGAAATGCTATTTTTAATTTCACCTTTTTGTGTGTGTGCGTGTGTGTGTGTGATGATGGAATTTGAACTTTAGAAGAAAAATTATTTCTTTTTCCTAGAGAAATCTTCAACAAGTTGAGATTTCAGTTTTCATTCAAAAATTCGTCTCTGATGTAAGTTCTTTCACTGGATCTTCCCACTGAGCATTATCACAGAATCATTAAGATTGGAACAGATCACTAAGATCATCATGTCCAACCATCAACCCATCCCCACCATGTCCACTAAAACATGTGCCCTCAGTGCCACACCTAATCTTGCCTTGGACATCTCCAGGGATGGTGACTCCACCACCTTTCCTCTTGAAGAAGAAATGTTTCCTAGTCCCTAATCTGAACCTCCCCTGGTGCAACTTAACACCATTTCCTCTTGCTACCTGTGAGAAGAGGCCAACACTCATGTCACTAAAGTCTCCTTTCAGGAAGTTGTAGAAAGAAATAATGTCTCCCCTGAGCCACTTCTTCAGACTGAATAATCCCAGCCAGACTAAACAATCCCATAAACAAATCCCATAAATCATGCAAATCCCACAAACTGTGCAATAGTTTTCCCTCTCCTCTCTCTTCTTCATTCCCATGGGTCATGGCTGCATCCACATCCCTCCTGCTACAGGTAGTACCTGGGAGAACACATGGCTTGGTCCAACTCCTTTATCCCCATGTGGCATGAGGCAGACAACATTCTCCTCTGACTTGCTGTTGTCATAAGTTCTGGTGTGTGGGAATGCTAATCCTTGTGGAATTAAAAAAAAAATAAAAAAGACTGTGAAAAACACAGTGGCTGGTAGTACACAGGTTTTACTTCTTCCCTCCCTCGTCCCCTACAACCTCTGTTTTAAAAATCAGACGCAGCAACAGTTCACAACAATGTTTTAGACAGGTTTGTGCATGTATTTGGTACAAATAAACAAAAATATGTGCATTCTGTTTCATAGAGCTTACACCAATCCAACATTATTTGAACCACAAAACAGAAATACTCTGGCTAATAAATATGTCTGGGGATGAAAAATAAAAATCTATACATAAAAAATGTCTGCTAAAGAAAATGTACACTTATATACACACTGTAAACAATAGTAATGCAACCCAACTTCTGTCCAGCTCAGGCTGACATTGACCTTCCTTCTTCCTCAGATGGGACTCATGAGAGTCTACTTCTCTTCACCATTCAACACTTGACTCATTGAAGCAGCAAGCTCTGACGATGCAATAATGGCACAAAGCCAGTGCAGTGAGGTGATTGCTACTGGATAACAAAGGGATGAGTGCTTTGGGAAATGGCCTGCTTGGAAAATTAGGGGAAATGAGGTCTTATCCTCAGCTGGTCACACCCCTTGTTGGTCCACAAAAATCAATGGGATCAGATAAAATTGATCTCCTGAAGTCTGAGCTCATTTTTCCAAGCTTGGGGTTTAATGGAATCAGAGGGAAATGCACAAGCCTAAATACTTAGGTCACATTTCATACAACATTGTCCTTTTTCCCCTGGAGCACAGGCGGACCCAGTCTCCCCTAAATGAGGGTGTACAGAATCCAGTCCCAGTATGGATTCTTCTGATGCAATGTCCTAAATGAAAGGAGTGCTCTGGCCTAGGTGAGAAATGAGTATTTTCTCTTAATGCAGAGTACTGGAATTCAAGATTTTTCTTACAGCACCTTGTAGAGTATCTTCTGGGGCCTGATTAAACACCCTTAGCTGCAATGAGGGAAAGTAAATGGGCCAGAGTGTGGGCATTGTTGTATGTGTATGTATATGTGTGCCTAAACAGATTTTATCCTTCTTTTCTATCCTTTAAAAGATTGGGATTGAGAGGCAGAAGAACTTCAGAATAGTCCTTCTTTCCCTTCTCTATATATTACATGTATAAAAGTAATAAAGAGTGCATGTTTATCAATATGGTCACGGAGGAGCACATTACTCAGTGCTATGGGTGTCTGGCTGGATTCCCACTGAGGCTGTGCAGCAGCACTGAGGCAGATCTGCTCCTGAGCATCAGAAAGCATCTAATGGCAAATGCCCATTTTCCCCTTGACTAGACTTTCATAGGCAGGCAGTAATGCATTTATGGGTTCAGTGTAAATGCAGTGCTGCCCATTTGTCTTGATGAGGTTAATGGCTGGGAGGAAAATATTTGGTCAAAATCTGCAGTAATTCATCCAGTTCAGAGTCCATTGCATTGAGTAAAGGGCAGAAGGGTACTATGGGTTCTGGGATAGGGTCTACTCTGGGTGTCATCTCTCAGCATGGGTTTAGATATCCTTAAAAGCAGATAAACAGCAGAAACGAAATCACATTCTCCATGCCATGCCTGGGAGCCCTTCATCTCTTTCAGCAGCCATACTGAAGATGATCAGGTGGATGTGCAGGAGGCATGTTCACAAATGACTCCTTAAAGATTTGGGGGACAGTGCTGATGTGGATGAGTTTCCATCCAGGTTGTACTCAGCATTGTCTCCACCCTTGATCTTCATATTCCCATTCTTTATTCACCTTCAGATTCAGATTTTGTGTCTCTGTCCATGGCTAAATCTTATAAATCATTATTTGTGGAAACTCTTAGGCTTGTTGACAATCTGAAACTTGATGAAAACAATGCCTAGAATAAATGGCAAGACAAGGTTATCTGAGCTGTTCTGCTCGGGGTCTGTGAGCTTGGAACTGGGCTATCCTGTCCCAACTCCATCCTCCTTGAGGTCCTGGGAGGTGATCATGGTGCCTTCCTGAGGAAAGGAAACTGTGAGATTGTGAACAGGGCAAAATGAAACCCCAAACCCTTATGAACACAGCTTTTGTCCACACTAACCAAGAGTAAGTGCTGCTGAGGCTTTGATGTGTCAGGAACAAGTGAAGCTGCCTGGGAAAAGAGTCATGAGCATAAAGTAATTGAATCATCTGGGCTGGAAGAGGCATTCATGAACACCAAGTTCCACGACCAACCTGACTGAGTCCCATCACTGAGCTGTGCCACATCCATCCATCTCTTAAATACCTCCAGGGATGGGGACCCCCCCACTTCTCTGGAGTGCCTGTTCCAGTGCTTGACCACCCTCCCCATGAAAGATATCCTTCCTAATATCCAATCCGTAACTTCCTGGTGCAGTGTGACTGTTTCCTTATGTTCCAGTATGATCCTGACTGGGGAGATGATGCATCCATGTGAGTATCCACTGCACATCAGCTCCATTTAAGTTCTGGTTCTTATGAGTAATGGAAGCAGGCCCAACACACCTCTGCTGAGCCATAGCTCTCATTGAGTGTGGACATGAGCAAAGCACCTAGAATACATGTTTACTCAGTGCTGTTTGACATAAACAGCATGTGAGAATAAGAAAGGGAAAGAAAAAGACTGGGGATGGCCAACACCAGAAGAAGTTGCCTTCTCTATGTCACATCAGGATGCTTGCTGGAACAAGGTGGGCTCTGTGTTTTCTCACTGAAAATTGAAATGAGAAATGAGTCACAGGTTGGAATTAGAGAAGAAAGACCGGCACACCCACTGGATCGGTGTATACATCTAGACTGTTCCTCTGTCCTATAATCAGGTGACATGATGGTGGGAAGCCTCTAGGCATTGCAGACATCATGGCTGAGAGACAAGATTCCACAGCCCTGCTTGGGAGTACTGCTTTTTGCTCACCCAGGCAGAGAGCTGGTCCAGAGCTGTGTTGAGATCCATAGCCCTGAAAACTCCCAACCCTGTTGTCTAAAGGAACAGCTGCCAGCTCCTGCCAGCATCTATTCTGGATGCCGCCTCTGAATGGAAATGTTATCATGTGTACTAAGGCAGAGTTGGCACCTTTTGGGGTTCAGTTCTTCCAGTAGTGTTGTTTTTAAGGCAAAGGAGACATCTTGTTTTCCCTTAATTGGACAGCTTCCTCCAGAGTACAAGATAACCATCTCATCTGAGAAAACAAGCCTTTTCTGAAGGCCATATCCACCCCACACTTCCCCCTCTTGCCACAAATCATTACAATGGGATATTCTACTGGCTCTTATTTGAGGGACCCATAATCCCATAGAAGGGATAGGCATCTCCATGGATGATACTCCTAAAACCTTTGGGCAACTGCATTTTATACCTGATTGCTGCTTCCAGTCTGCCTGAAAGACCCACAGATGGTACCCCTTTGTGTTTCTGCAAGATACCATGAAAGAAACCATTGACACCTGTCCCAGTGGCTTCAAATATCTGTTTCTCTCAACCCACAGCAGTCTGTTAAATCATAGGTTTGATAGTCAATGGTATCCATAAAGTCATGAGGGATTCCAATAGAGACAGACTCCACCTCTGTCTTGTAGGTGGCTGTCACCCCTCCTTTGCTGGACCCCCCTCGGATTTTGTTAGAAAGGCTGTTCATCTTCTCTTTCAGCTGAGTGGATGCTGGTTTCTGGAAAGGAGTGAGCATTTTCCAGCCCTTGAAGCTGAGTGTTCGTCGCTTGCTAGCTCTCTCCTGCAAGGAGGAGTTAAATATGAACGAGCTGTTCAGGGTGTTAATCCTGGGCCTCAGGTCCGTCTCAGAGTCCCGCACGGAGCTGCTCACTGAGGCACCTCTCCAGTGGTGGTCGTAGACACGCCAGATGGGCCGTCTTCTGCGGTGGCATTGGCACTTGAGCAGCCGGATGAATGCCCGCTTGAACTCCTTGCTGGAGCAGGGGTAGATGATGGGGTTCACGCAGCTGTTGAAGTATCCCAGCCAGAAGATGACCTTGAAGACCATTTCTGAGGGCTTCAGAGATGGGAAGAAAGAACCTTGGAAAAGATGGAAAGAAAGAAGGTTAGCAGAAGTGGAAGGACATGGCAGCATAGCGTAACAAGGCTGGTAGACAGCCATTTCCTGGAAGGTGAGCCCTGAAAGAAAGCTGGAGGTGTATTTCTGGTATTAGGTCCTTGTCTTGCGAAGTTACTGCTACCAAAGAGAAGATCTGGGCACTAAAGTACTGGACGCCATAGAACATGAAGATGGATAATACCATGTCCTTGGCTGGAGCCTCCCAGGCTCCACTGCAGCAGGGCTTGTATCATTGTCCTGCTGTGAACTGGTTCAGGAGAGCCAAATCCATGAGTCATCTTCCACATCTCAGAACTGAGATGATTTCTGAGACCTTATATCAGCATCTGAGTGTATCATTTTGGGGATAAGATTCAATGGTCTGGGCAGGTAGACCCCAAAGGCCACCCAATTCTAAACCCCTCTGCAAGCAGGGTTGCCCACCACTGATTCAGGCACTCGGTCAGGTTGCCCAAGGTCCCATCCAACCTAGAACATCACTTCTGTGATGAAAGTTCCCGCTGGTTTTCCTGAAAAAGCTGAAGTTTTCTTTACAGCCAGAAGATGTCAGTGTTGCTCCCATATGGCCCCATCCCTTAGCATTACCCACTCAGATCCGAAATAACTTTCTGACTCAGCCTTAATTTCTTTTAATTTTAGCTCTGGATGACAAATCATGTCACCATGTGACTGAGCGCTAATTTGTATTTTAGTAAATAACATTAGCTCTGGATGTCATTATTATTTTCCCCGTGCTCAAAAGCCTGGTGTCAAAACAGTCAAACAGGTGCCAGATATTCAGGACTGAGTCTCTGAACTTCCACAGACTGCATTAAAATTCCCCACATTGCTTTTCATTTTTAATTTTTTTTTTTGGATAGGGAAAAGAAAAATCATCCAGGAAACTCAGAGCTCTGATTTCAGCAAAGCTTTCTTACATCTGTCTATCCCTTAACAGTGCAGAGTTTGCGGCCAGACTCAGTCTGTAATGGGGGCTCAGTAGGATATGTGGTCTCATACACAGTGGGGTATGTGGGCTACCCCATCACAGAGAGATCTCAGCATTTTCTGATGATTAGAGAAGAGAAAGAACACACACAGATGTACGAATTAAATATCTGCCAAAGGCCAACTCAAGCCATAGGGCTGGAGCACATGTTGGCTGTCAGTATGTGCTGGGGGTGGCACTCAGTAAGGATAGCAAGCAGGCCTGATGTCCCTGTGCTGAAAAGACCTGGGGCTGTCATGGAGATGAATGGCATTTGCAGAGTAATGAGCAGCTTCTGGTGGTGTAGTCCGTGGTTTCAAACAGAGTGATTGTGCTGGGGTTTGCAGAAGCCTTGCCCCTGCTGCGGCTGCATTTGAGTAAAGGATTTTATTCCTTTTGGGATAGTGCTGGGTTTAAAGGTTTATTGGCTGCTTGACTCACTACACTGAATTCTATCCACAGAAGCATCATGCCAGAGTGTTTAGACCCCAGCAGTGCTGAAGCAGTCTCCATTTACATTGTATTTAGTGTCTCCTTCATTCCCCAGCCACCTGGACTTTCAGTCTTTACCTTTTCTTGCACCCCCAGCCCACCCCAAGGATCCTGATGCAGCATGGACCAGTGGTAGGTTTCTAAGATCGATACCAATTCCTATCCTTAATTTCAGGTCTTGGCAGCAATGGGTGGGTGCATTTTCCTGCTGGACTCACCCATGTTCCACCCTGATGAGGTCCAACCCCCAGGACCGTGGGTTCCCTGGCTTTCAGTCCTGCAGTGATACCTTACACTGTGCAATCTTGACTCTGCCATAGCTTGCTGTGAGCAAGGGTGGGCCAAGACAAGCAAATAAATCCTTGAAGCATGAAATCTCACTCATATTCTTGTCAAGGGAGAGGTTCTGTGCCTCAGTTTACCCTCTGGAAGACGAAGACAATTGCCATCATCTCTTTCCCAGTATTACTGTGAACCCTGTTTGCAGTGTGCACTCAGTTCTTAGAGGAACCATGGCTTTATGCAGAATACTTTTTTTTTTTAATTGAGAAAGAGGAAAAGAAAATAAAAAGCGATGGTAACAAAGCAGATGGAAGAAGTGGATCTTTAGAAATGAAGCTTGTAATTACTGCTTGAGCCAGGCTACTTAAGAGATTGGTGCTTGCTTAAACAGCCTACTGGCTGTTAAAATAATAATTTATATCCAGTGTTTAGTGCTTCATTGCACGGTGCAGTTTCTGTGCTATGTTCTTTGTTTTAGCATCCAGATTGTAAATACAAACTGAATAGCACAAACCACAATTTCCCTGTATTTCAACTCTGGCTGGTGTTCACCCCCTAGAACCTTGTGTACATCTGAAGACAAGGGGCTCATTACCATCGTCATTACCATGCAAATAAGCATCCCCCTTGGAAGAGACGTGTACTGTGTGCATCCACGGTTTCCTCTTTTAATCACACTGGGATGAACAGAACTGGGCAGGGAGTCCCCAGAGTAGCTCTCTGGCTGGTAATCTTGTGTATGTCTTGGTAAGAACTGGGAAGTTGCTTTTCAGAAAGAGTTTTTGGGGTCTTGTTTAGGAAAAAAAATAACTATGAAGGGAATTAGATTTTTCTTTGTACCTACAAACATTCAATTACATTTTGGTAGACAGAAGGTTTATGATTTGAGCTGTGTAGTGGGAAATGTATAGGAACATGGATCATAGAGTCACGGAATCATTAAAGTTGGAAAAGACCTCTAAGATCCCCAAATCCAGCCCTAACACATCCCCAACATGCCCATTGACCATGTCCCTCAGTGCCACGTCTCCACGTTCTTGACCACCTCCAGGAATAGTGACTCCACCACTTCCCCAGGCAGAAGTGTTGTTGGGATGCCTGAAATGTCCACTAAGTTAACAGTCACCTAAAATGATCATGAAAAAGTCAGATGCTTCCATGGTCTAGAAATAGAAAAAGGGAATAAAATGTCAGCAATGGGAAATGATACATTAGCACTTGGGCTTCAAAACTTAGTGCATATTTGGATGATCTGACTGCCAAAATATTAAAAATATAACAAGGCAATATCAAAGGCAGGACATGGATCCCAAATGTTTTAGGACCTGTGTCACAGCACTATTTTTGAATCTTGTTTGCATCTTGGTGGAGGATGCTCCCAGGCAGGGTGGAATACAGAGCTTCATCTTCCATTGCCTGGTCAAGGAAATTCTGTGCAGATGAGAATGAGGACTTTGTTTTCCCCTATCACATATATCTATCTGTATAATAATGCTCCTGAGGGGGTAGTTGAAATTCTTTTTTGAATTTTAGTTCATAAAGCATTTATGAGCATGAAGCTCATTGTGGGGTCTCCTGGCCACAGTCGTTTTCTTTCTTTTCTTCCAGCCTCACACGAAGTAGATTAATTAAATTTGTCCCAAAGCAATTGTGAATTGTCATTTTCCACTTATTACACAGCTTGTTGGACTTCTGTGAAAGGCAATATTGCTGACATGTCTGCCAAGCTATGGGGCAATGGGCTGGATATCAGTAAAGACTTCTGACTATGTGTGGGACTGAGAGTCTAAAGTTCTGGACAGACTTTTACAACCTTCTCCTCCACTCGTTGTCAATAACTTCCTCTGGTCATCTGTAGGCATATCAGTGTTTGTAGAGGGTTAACACCTTCCTGCAACTGGTGGCAGATCTTGGGGTGATGGGGGAGTTCA
The DNA here is from genome assembly GCA_023055505.1 of Callipepla californica brunnescens. Lineage (NCBI taxonomy): Eukaryota > Metazoa > Chordata > Aves > Galliformes > Odontophoridae > Callipepla > Callipepla californica. Next base: position 40,962,427 of record JALIRH010000005.1, on the reverse strand, counting down.
CTGCCTTCCTAGGATGGATCCAAGAGCTGATTGGAGAAGGGAGGAGGACAGTATGTTCACAGTGACTCCGGCATTTTCCCTGGAGGACGATGGCGTTAGGATATTGAGTGGAATTCCTCAGGCCTGTGAGCCTTCCAGCTGTGGCTCGACCCCATAAACAAGCTGCAGATAAGCAATAGCTTCTGTCACGCCAATGAAAACCCTGGTAAGCTGCTTGTGTGCATCTCTGCATGTAGGCATGCCTGTTTGTTTGAACTTCGGCACACTGATCCTGCTGGGAAGAAAAGCTTGGAGAAACCACCCCTTTCCTACCCATAGCTGACATTCTTGGCAGTATTGTTTTGTTCCATACTGGTGGTTGGATAGGCTCTTTCTGGAGAGCTTCAGCAATGCCAAAGCTCATGACATATGCATCTGGAGTTCAAGGTCCCCGTGGCAGAGAGGACAGTATGCAATGTGTTGGGGCTCAGGGAAGCCTTGTGTTAGAGCTGAGGGCAGAAGAAAAGTTGCAAAGATGGAAGATGCCATCTATGGGGGTTTCTGGGAGCTCTGGAGAACCTTGGTGCATTCAGTAGCATATCAAATTTGAGAACTGATTGTGGTTTTCCCATAAGCAGGTGAATAATAATGCATTAGAACCTTATTCTCGTAATTTACTGATGTAATCCAAAAAATCCTCAGGCAGCCTGATCTAGCTGTGTTGTCCCCGTTCGTTGCAGGGAAGTTGCACTAAATGACCTTTGAAGGTCTCTTCCAACTCTAAGGATTCTATGATTTTATGATATCTGCTTAGCTTCTAAGTTACACCAAATCAGTAGAAATTGGGCTGAAATTGCCCTTTTTTCCTCTCAGAGCTCTCACTCGTGCTCTTCTCAAAGCCAGCCTGTGAATGTGGACCACCAAGGCAAGCCTTTGCCTTGAGAATCTTTCCAAAAAATTTGCCTACTAACCAACTCATCTATCTAAGCTTAGGCATCTAAAAGTGTCCCAGAGCTCCTCTTGCACTCAGTGGCTTAGTTGACAGTGCAAATGCTATAGATGGAGTAACTATTAGCCCATATTGGCCAGGTGTATCACACTCAGTTTCCTCCAACTGGACCTAAACTCTTAGCTCACGGGGAGATACCACATTATATAAAGGCAGATCAAGGTGACTTGGGATGAATTTCATTCTTAGTGTCATTGGCATCTCCTGGTCCCTTGTCTTAGGAAGTCTTGCAGTCTTTCCATGCATTAGTTTCCCTCCTGACCCAGATCATTGGGACCTGATTTTTTCTCAACAAACCTCCCATAGTGACAAAGGCTGGCTTGGTGAAGAGTCACACACACACATTGCCCAGGGAAATGGTGGAGTCGCTGTCTCTGGAGACTTCAAGACAAGGGTAGGTGTGGCACATAGGGACATAATGGGAATGGTGGGGATGAACTGTCAGTTGGGCTGGTTGAGATCTGAGGTCTTTTCCAACCTTAATGATTCTATGATCAGCAACGATAGGATCCAGCAACAGAAACCTAACTTGTCTGAAGTGCTAATTTGCCTAGAATGCTCCAGCTCAATCCCTCCAGATACATCTCATCCAGGCCAATGTTTACTCCATAGATTGCTCTCAAAAGGCCTGCAGGACTTGACTGTGAAGTCCCCCAGCAATGCTGCAGCAGGCTCTGGAGCCTTAATCACTTCCATATGCCTTTATGCCACATCACAGGGCATACAATGCAAAGCATCTGTTTAAGACTGAAGATCCACTCTGGTGGGCTGTTCTTCCAGAGACTCACAACTCCTTCAAGAGATTAATTATTTTGAAGGACCACTGGGAAAATGCATGGGGCCTAGGAGAGGCCTTGGGCAAGAGACTATGAAGTACAGGATCATAGAATATCCTGAGGTGAAGGGCACCCATAAGGATCATCATCTGAAACTCATGTTTCCACACAGGACCACCTCAAATGCAAGCTCTAAGTCTGAGAGCATTGTCCAAAAATTCCAAGAGCTCCAGCAGTTCAGGACTGTGCTGACTGCCCTTGTTATCCTATTCCATGCTCACTGCCCTCTGGGGCAGAACCTTTCCCTAACTCCCACCCAACCATCCCCTGATGTCACTCCATGCCATTCCTTTGGATCCTGTCACTATCACCAGAGAGCAGAGATCAAGTTTCCAAAGTAATGTACAATGAAGACAGGTCTGGACCCAATGTATAGCATGAGAAGGCACTCATGCTTTGTCTGGGGCCACACAACTAAAAGCAGAAGAAGACAATCTCCAGAAAGATCCTATGTCCTTAGCATTCTTCTTCCAAGGAACAGGATACCCCATGCTAGCACCACGCACAAAGATTCATTAACTTGAACTGAATGTAATGCTTTCCATCTTTAATTAGGGATCTATAAAGATGAATGTCTTGCACAAGATAATAAAGGAATGATTAATTTACCCTTAGGGACTATGGCCTGATGCTGCACAGAGTTTGCTCTAAAGATGTATTGAGTCTTGGGTCTATAGAAAAGGCAAGAGTGGATTCCCATGATTTCCAGCTCTGTAGCCCTGTGGCATGATTATAAAACCATCCGTTTAAAGTATTTCTGTCAGCAGGATTAGAGTTTTTCCCTGCTTCCTGGTATCTAACAGGAGCTTTGTGGGCCTGAATTGGACAGAGCCAGGCAGAGCAAAGGCAGAGACATTCTGAAACCATATCTGGGGTTGAATGCTGCAAACCATCTTCTCCATTTTTAAAGCTTTGAAAAACGGTTAAGAGAACATTTTTTGCAAGGGAATGAAGAGCAGGACTGAATGTCTGCTTCATATTTTGTAGAAAGCAATGTTGACCCGTTTGCTGTCTCACGCCTGCAATGAAGTCAGGACCTGGATTGCTGTTGACCATCAATCCCAGGTCACCCGATGAACTTGCCATCAGAAGTACGTAGGAGGATAGGTTTTAAAAATGAGTCACAGGATTAATAAAAAGACAAAGATGTTGGCTTTTTTTTTTTTTTCCACATGGCTCCTAGTACAGACTCCCTTAAAAGTAATATTTTTGCAGCATCTATAATGCTTGGGAAAGATAGATGTATATCCAACTGCCTATTCCTTAATGATTCACAGATAATAGCCTGACTCCAGCCCCAAAGGGAACTTTAAAACAAACCCTAAAATTATGAGACTCAACAAAAGGACATAAATAAAATTAGGAAAACAAAACAAAACAAAACAAAAATAAGTCTGAAAGACTCACCAATTTGGCAAATCCAAAGGGAAATATAAGGAAGGTTTTTATTTGCCTGATGTAAATGAGGAAAAATAACAGTAATGAGTCTCCAGAGAGAAGGAAAAAGTCAGGGTAACTGAGTTGCATGTCAAGAGCTCATCTCTGACAATTGGAATTCACTTGCTGATGTTAGAGCAAGCACAGCAGAGACCACAGTGAAATTCTTGCCTGCATGGTTAAACAGAGGAAACAAGCTTGGAGCAGCCTCTGAAAAGAAAATTTCCATCTGGCTCGGGATCTGAATGAACACAATGACCACGCGGTGTTGCTAGGTTCCCTCCAGGGCAATTCAAAAATCACTGTGTTATTCAGAGAGGAGCACACCCGTGGCTCTCTGTTGTGCAAGCACTGGAGCATCTTGAACACGATGGTCTTGCTGCATCTGAGCCTGGCAGTCTCTTCTGTGCATGATAACATCTCGGACACACTTTTGGGTAATGCAGCCAGTATGACCGTCCCGTGGGGGAGGGAAGGATTTATGGACAAGCTTTGTAAAGCAGGAGTAGACATGGCCTTGGAAGTGGAACGCTGCACGTTTTGTTTGTTGGATTAGATGGCACTTAAAGGTCCCTTCCAACTCAAACAATTCCGTAATTCTATGACTCTATGGACAAAACTCCAACTGTAGGCACAAATAATTGAAAGATGCTATTTATTCAAGGCCTCTGTGAGCAAACCGATAGCATCATGCTATGATGCCGATCTGTTAAAATTCTCAGCCATGGATAACATTGTCCTAAATCTCTGGCTTGCATGAAAGGCTGTTCTGATGTTCCATAACACCAAGCAGCATGTGGTTACAGCCTGCCAGCTATGTCCTTAACTTCCTGACATTGCTGTCTCACAGGTGCGACTTTGTTGGTTAAAGATAGGAGGTATAAGGAATTTTTATCATCTCACTGTATCTTCCTTGGCTTACTCATACAACTGGTGATAAGCTGCTGTGACCCCATTATTCCACAAGGAAAAAAATCATACTGTGGGAAGTCAGTATGGGTCTATGTTCAATGTGGGATTGGCCAGGAATATATGCTACATATTCCTGTCCATTCAGCACACGTGCAAAAGGACCTGTGTGGGTCTAACAGAAATTTCTACTTCTTTGCATTCCCAACTGGCTTCCATTGGCAATCCAATGGATCTGTTACTTAGTCTTTGCCAGCAGAGGTTCCCAATAATCTTCACACTAATGAAACATAGGATCAATATTAGGAAATATTGTATGAGCTGTTTAGTGGACCATTCTAAAAAAACAACAAGAACTGTATGACGATCAGCACTGTTATTTAGATAGATGAAAATATAGTGTAAAGGTGGCTACCAACTCAATTAAATGCATACTGAGCCAAGACTAATGCACAATAATGAAGGGAGAGAGAAGATAAAAATGATTCTGGTGGAATCTACTGAAGATTCATCACAATAATCTACCTGAGGAAACCTGAGATATTACCATGAATGAAGTGATGACAAACTTCTTAACAAGGTGGGTAAGTCAGTAGACACATTGCTATGACTTAGCTCTCTGATAACTTGTTTGACAGATATATTTCATGAAATGTCATCAAAGATCTTTGCAAATAGAATGCAAAAATGTTCCTTCAACCATTGCCACAAAGCTTTATTCTTCAGTATCTGTAAATGGTGAATCAGTGTAGTACAGGGCTTTAAACTGGTTCTCCAGCTTTTCTGAACCAGAAGCAGTTAATCCTCATCACTTTTTGTAGACTGCCTGGCTCCCTTTTTATCCATTTCTCCATTAACAATCTATCAAGATTTCATGGACCATCAGGGTCTGGAGGCCACAACTTAGGAACCACTGTTCTAGACTATTGGTTCTTGCATTTATTGGCAAACACAATGGCTCTTTTCATGAAGTGCTGCAATTGACTTTATGCAAATCCTTTTATCAGTGTTGAGTGTTTCCATAAAACTTCCTGTGCAAATAATTATTGTCCCTCTGTGGGTTCCACAAACAGAAGCCTGGCTTCAACCCATCTCCAAGACAAAATATCCCTTTTCTGTCAAACTATCTCCTTTACTATTGTCAAAACCATTGAGAATGTATATATTTTTTTTCCACTAAATAGAAAGCTTGGGAAATCCTGAAGAAATGGAGGAGATTGATTCCCAAGCAAGTCATCCGAGTCTTGGAAAAATCACTGTGTTTGCTGGGTCAGTCCCAAGACTACTCTTTGTTTTTCCAACTCAGAAGTTCTTTTCTCTGCACTTGGTTTTCTAAGAATGTGAACTCACCCGCCCCGTCCTGTTTACAAGCTCGTAAATATGTAGATCAGATTTGGCTGCGGGGTAGGCTTTGGAAGGGCTGAATCCTGCTGGGAACACATGGCATTTTATGTACACTAAGGCCAGATCTGAGCTGCACAAAGGAAAATGTCATTTTTTCACCGGGCCCAACCCAGAAAAAATTCTCCCCTAGAGCAAAAGTGGTGAGTCCTGACTTTAACTTACAGCGTGCAGTGAGAAGCAATCACCTTGAGTGGGTAGGCATCACCAGGACACAAACAGAGAAGAGATGATTGACCTGAAAGGTGAAAAACTGTTTTCACCTGACTGTTTGTGATGCTTATGGCTCCAAGCATGGAGAACTTGGTAGTGGCGGGATGCCAACATTTGGAAAATGCGCTATTGAAGGAGGTGTGGGAGCTTCCTTAGCGCGTTTCCACCGTGCCAGTCCCAAGGACATTCTGTTTATATCAGAAATGAGCAGACAGCACGTCACCGGCTGTAGAGCCTGGCACAGCCCCACTAGCAGCCCGTGTCCCTTCCCGGAGTCACTGGCCGTGAAAGATGCTGAACAGCATCCTCCAGAGAGCTGTGAGCTGTGATGTCATGGAGGAAAGGGTGGGGAAGAAAGGCTGGGGGAGGTTGGTATTTTCAGCTTTCATGAAAAACCAGGACCGGTTGTGTGGGCTCAGGAGGGGTTATTCAAGACCAGCCAGCCAACTTCTTGATTCTTGTCAAACTTGGTGTGGAAAATCCAACACATGCCCGGTTTCCGCACCAAGCTTCAAGGCACGGCCCTTCTGCAGTTAGATTGTGTGGTAAAACCTGCAATTATTCACTGCTTGCTGTTCTTTCTGACTTTTCATTTTTCTGACAAGAAGGAAAACTTCATAAAAAATTTGCATTTTCTTTTTTCTCCCCAGCTTGAAATTATTCTGAGGAGATAGCAAAAAGCTGCTCTGTATCACCCAACCCTGAACACCAGCTTTCGGCTGATATCAAGCTCTAAAAATATTACACTCCCCAAGCAGACTGTTTTCACCCCCCAGAAAACAATGGGTCACTGTAGCGAGGCTCCAAAAATACAACAGGAATGCTGATAACAACATCCTCATCACTCCCAACAGTTCCTGAAAGCCTTTACTCAGAGGGACCAGATCTCATGTGTAGAGCCACAAAGGACACCACACAGTCCTTTCTTCTTGCTCATATGGTGAGGATCATGTAATCTCTCTGATATGACTGGCTGTGCATCTCTTATCTGGTTATTTAGCAGTGTTGGGTTTAAGCACTATTTCTGGGTAAAGTCAACAGGGACAGAGTGGGGGATCAGATTTTGACAGAGGGGCACTCATGCTGTTAGCAGGGACCCTGGAAAGAGTTTGGCCTGGACTTGGTGCAAGATGGACAACAGAGTCAAGGGATGGATGTGCATGTTGATCCTGGTTTGGGAGAATTCAGCTGTGTCAGTGCCAAGCATGTGGGGAATACATTTATCCTTTATCCATTTTAATTGCCAGTGTTGTGTTGAGGTTGGACTTGATGATCCCTTGAGGTCCCATCCAATCTTTACGATTCAGCGACTAGGGGACCACACTTAGTGCTTTGTGGGAAAGCCAGTTCACAAATGGGTGTGCAATACAGTCACAACCTGTAAGTGGGAAGGAGTGACAAGCCTAGAAATTCCCGATGATCATTTTCTTTTCTTACTTGAAACACACATCTGGAAATCATGGTTGAGTAGAAAGTAAAATGACATAAAACACAAAAAAGTGGCTATATATTTGACCTAACAGCAGAGCCAAACCTGAGACCAGTGCTGAGACACTGGGAAGAATTACAATAGAAGTCCAATCATCATCAAGGTTGTTTTGTTCAAGGTTTATAGCCACAGGGAGTCTTAAGGAGATTTTTTTGGGGGGAGAAGAGAATGTAAGGACCTTGACACACTGACTGGTTTAAATGCCTGCACAGGGCAATGGGATCTTTGCTGAGAGAAGATGAGTGTCTCTAAGAGCCTCATTACTGTGATGAGGCTCATTCTCCACTGACATGTTCCCACTCTATCTCTGCCCTATCTCTACTTCTTTTTTAATCTCTGATTCTGAGGGGAAAAGTTGGAAATTTGCATTCAATTTCCATTGCAATTTGTGTACATCCCATGAGATATCCGCCTGCCTCTCTCTTGCCTTTTCACCAGATAAATAAGCCATTTTGCTACCCCTGCTCATCATTCACTGCTCAAAAGTAATAGCTGTGGGATCTAGGGTGCCTGTCCTGATGTGTCCTTGACTCTTAATGAACTCTTAGATGTGCTAATTTTGCATACTGACATCTTGTTCCAGGGAACTAGCCCTAAGTGGACTTTCCACCCCTTCTTAGGAAAGTGCAGTTTTCATGGACAGTCCCTGTCAAGAATGGTGTTATCCCAGATAATTGTTATGTCCTCTTCTTCTGTTATCATGGAATTGCCATCTTTCTCTTATGAGACATTTTATTTGATGAATAAAGAACCATGCCATGAACACTTTCCTTTGCTTGAGGACTTCCACCAGCAGTGTTGCCTAAAGGCAAAGAGTCTGGGTGTCCAATGGGGAGCTCCCAGTGTGTCCTCAAGGCTTGATGGTCTTTGAGCAGAAGTCACTTGAGTGCTTTGTGCAACAGATATGCCCCCGGATAGAGACACTGCATTTGCTCTGAGACAAAACCCAGCTTCCCTGCAACACAGATCCTTCTTGTTCCTGCATCCAGCATATGGGAGACACCCAAGGTCAGGCAGGAGAGGGCTCTGAGCACCTGATGGAGCTGTGGGTGTCCCTGATCATGGCAGGGAGTTGGACCAGATGGCCTTTAAGGGTCAATTCCAGCTCAAGCCATTCTGTGATTCTATGTTAAAATTTCTGAATGTGTGCAAAAACACAACACTGCCTCAGATCCTCAAGCCTTTAGGACATAAGCTTTTAGGACATAAGCCCTCAAGTCCTCTGCTCATCAGATTCTGAGCAGAGGCACAGGTAGAAATGTTCTATAGCTCCAGATTTTCACTCCGCTCTTACAGATCACCTTCAGATATTCAAAACACTGAAAAGAGCAATTTTGCTGGTGGCTGAAACCATCTGCCTCGGTGTTTCTTTAGGACTATCAACTTGCTTGTACCCAAATAGCTTGTAATTGTGGGTGCAGCTGAGTCACCTGATGGTCCCTGGCATAAATGTTACGTTACAGATTTTAAGAATATTTACACTTTGTGCTCTCATTAAATTCACGGCTGTCGTGCATGGAAAAAAAGACATCCTGATGAACAGGAGGAATTTTTCCTCCCTGTTTCAATCCTAGCCTCACATACAGTAGTGATATTGTCAGTTCAGGGGGAGAGTTCTTGCCCCCCCCCCCCCCCCCCCCAAAGAGTAGCACATGGGAACATTTTGGTGAAATGGCTCTTTAGAGAAATACATTTCTTTCCAGTAACGGTTGATGACTTGATCTCGCAGCTACCTCCCTCACAAGAAAGGCTGTCAAGGCTGTTGGCAAAAAGACATGTGCGATCCACCTCGGAGCAGTGATTCATGGAGTGTTAGTAATAATAACAAAAACTCGGATCATAAACAAGCCAAGAAAAGGAACAGATGAACTGGACCAAAGAAGAGTGAAAAATGGAGGGAGCTCTTATGGAAAACCATGTTCCATTTCGGTGCCTGCAATGCAGAATCGATGCCGAGGAGATGGAAAATGCTCTGAGGAGCCCTATGAGATGATGCAAAGGTCTGGAAATCTTGACTTAGAGCATGAAATTAATGGAGTGTGATCTATTGGCATTATCCAAGAGAAATTGAAGCAGCTTGCTCATGCATTGCAGTGACATACAGGGGAAGCCATTTCTGATAGCAAATGACTTTTTAATCCAGCCAAAGGCAGTAGAAAAGCTTAATGGCTTGAATTTATAGCTAGATAAATTTACATTGGAAGGAAAGCAGTCATTTTTAATAACAATGATATAAAGAAACTGGAAAAAAAAAACACCAAAAAAACATAAAACCCCATGACTAGAGACATGGGTTCTCCATTATTTGTTGTCCTGAGTGTCTTTCTAAGAAAAAACGCGTTTTTGAGTAATGGGGTGAGTTGAAGAAGTTATTGAACAAGGTGCTTGTGTCGTCAGTAAATCACAGCAAACAGAACCAACCTTCTACCCTTGCAAACTGTGACTAACATTAGCAAACTCCATTCCAGACTGAGGTGGGACCTGAGTATAAGTATAAAAACTGCCATGTCACTGAGGGTCTCCAGATACAGTAAGTGCAATAACTGTCTGAGAACAGCGTATCTGCTCCAGAAACTGATTGAAGTGGGAATAGCAGTGGACTTTATTCCCCTCTGTGACATCCTTCCCTGTGTTTGACATGCACATATGCTGTGATGTCTACATTTCCATGCATTTGCTCTTAATTAGAGGGACTGACAATGAGTCAAGCCTCTGTGTCAAGAGGTTTAATTGAGTGTAATCAAGGTTTTGCTTCTTGGGGACCATGTCAACATTAAATTAATTACAATGAGCTGCAATGCTGGTATTTGAAAACAGTCAGGCTCTTGCACTCTCACACCCAGAGCTAATATCTTTTGGTATGCCAGTAATTGCCCACAGCAAACAAAGCTGGGAAGAAACAAGCACCACAGAGTGCTCTCTGGGCTCTTCCTCTCAAAAGAATGGCTGTCACTTGTTGGCACCGATGGCAATGTTTGCACATCCCTTTGGATACCATCAGCAGAGACCAGAGCCAGCTTCAAACAGCCATTCAGGTTCCAGCAGCATTACAGCTGCATTTCTTGTGCTGATGAGGAAATCAGCGCATCACACAGTAGCACTGTTGGGCAGATCTGGAGACTCAGAACACTGGTGAGAGCAGCCTGGATGTCATTGCCCTGTGCCATCTGGTACCTGACCTCCTGCTCTTCTTTAGGGACTCACAGCCCATTGGGAACGGGGATAAGGGCCTCCAGAGGCAATGAAGGAGCGGGGATAAGGGCCTCCAGAGGCAATGAAGGAGTAGATGTGTTGTTGCAATGCTTGGTGGAAATGGATTTTTCTAATAATATCCCTATCTCCTGACCTCTACCTTTATTTCCTTTGCTTTTTGTACCCTGTTCAATGCATGCTGTCTGTTGAGAGTCTCAAAAGTGGAATTAGCTAGCCTGAAACCAGCCTATGTCTTCAAGGTAAGCCACAATAGGAAGGTATCACAGATTCTTTGATATTCCCCTAGGAATATACTATTTTCCCTCCAGGAGGATGTCTCAGCCCCTTGAAGAAAGAAGAAGCAGGTTGAAAGTGTGAACATGAGTGTGGAAGAGCAGTGTCTGAGACTTGAGCCTCTTATATCCTTGGGAAGGATGTGGTTATAAGACTACAAGAGATGGAGATGACTCTTATTTCAGGAAATATCTTGGAAAGCATTGCAAAGAAATGCATTTTCCTTGGTGCTAGATATCCAGCTGGAGGTGCAGTGCTGGTTGGATGGATGGTGGAATGAGGAGGGGAGCACAAGGATGTGAAGAACTGTGCTTGCTTCTCAACACTCTTCCTTTCTAGGAGTCTAATCCACAGGTCACCCTGACAGGATCTCTCTCTGTGACCACTGAACCCATTCCTGGGAGGAGCAGACTCCTGTGCTGAGGAACCATCTGCAGCTCTAAGAGGCTTTGTAAAGCTATGCCAGTCTGGCTTGACCTCTTCTCTACTGCCCTGCCTGCCAAGCAATCATGGCTCATCAGTGCCTTAATAAATATGCTTTATAGCAAGTGTACCTTGGATGTTGAACGCTCTGTTGGGCTAAGCATGATAATGACACACAGAATGACCTCCAGACATTTGTCTCTAGATGAAAGCAGATGAATCCCCTGATTCCAGCTCTTCCAACCATGCCTGTGCTGATAGCTGCTATCTCCCAATTACATATCAGGCCACGTAGCATCACACAGATATACCACACTTCTCAGCATATGCTTTGACTTCAGAAGTGCATGACCCAAGATAGCAGGGAATGAGGGTAGTAATTACTGTTTGCTGCCAGAAGCTCCTTGGATGATTAAAAAAAATTATGCTTCTCTAACTAAACCACATTCTTAAAACCAAATGGTCTTGGTGTGCGTGGAAAGGAGAGGATGAAGGAAATAATTTGGGCTGCTGTGCTTCAATGTGGGTCCCATCATGAGGCATGGCATTTCAACCTCATGTATCTGGAGGTGAAGACTTCCATAGCACTGCAGAGGATTTCTGGACTCCCCTATTTTACTTGGAATGCTCAAATCACTCCATCCACAGATAAATTTTCCATGATACTACAGCTAATTTTGTTCCAAACACTACATATAACCACGTGGCTACCTAAGGGCTAACTTACAACCAGAATTTTCACCACTCCATTGCAACCTACTTCTCACAGCCCATGAAATCTATGTGATTCCCCACTTAGAAGTACATGGGGAAGTGCTGTATTTGACTCTCTGAAAAGTGAAGGAGTAAGCTGTTCAGCAGATGTGACCTAACTCCATGCTTAGGGAATAACATGGACAGATGTTTGATGCTGCTTCAGTAAAGAAATGGGACTGTCAGCTGAGAGTTCTTCCTTGCTAATGCCCATTTTCTAAACTAACTCCTACCATGAGACAATCAGCCTCGGGGAAAGGATACTCATGTCTATATTGTGTGTAGGGACACTCCTAGGAGAAAAAAGAGCCATTTACAAAGACTGGGGAAGAGGAGGCAAGCTTTGCAAAAGCTGAAATTATTCAGCAGGAGTTGAATTTAGAGTCAGTTTTCAATATACAGTGTAACTTGTACTGCTGGTGAACTTGAGAGCTTTTTCCTCAATGGTAACCTGTATATAACAGATCTTTAATGACACAGGCACTGCCTGAAATATATGAGGTAACAAAAGCAGACATAGAATATATAGAATATAGAATTATAGAATGGTTTGGATTGTAGGAGACCTTGAAGGTCACCTAGTTCCAACCCCCTCGAGACACCTCCCACCGCGCTCTGGACCAGGTTGCTCAAAGCCCCATGCAGCCTGACCCTGAATGCTTCCAGGAAGGGAGCATTCACAACCTCATTGGACATCCTGTTCCAGGCCAAATCCAGCTTCTCTGACCTGAAGTACAGGGAGGGAATAGATCATATCTTAAAATAATGTCCAGACTTGGTCAACTATATTTCTTTGAAGCTAATGTCACAAATCCCCATGATTTTAATGTGAAAAGATGGGATTTTAAGAACCAGCTTTTGCAGAGTGTCAGTGCATGCTTGGGAGCAATGTTCTCTGGAAATCCAGATGTCTAGTTTGTGGGAAATTTCAGTCTGATATTTGCTTTCTTCCCAAAACAGAAAGCAATAAAAAAATTAATGAAAATTTCCAATGAACTATAAATTAAAAAGAAATAAACAAATTCCAAGAACCTCCAATGCTCATTGTTGTTTAAAAGCGATGGATCTCTGCAACCCTGAGAACTACCAGCTGAGGCGGAAATGCTTATTAATCTGTGGAGACAGTTGTGCCAACAGCCAGACACAACTTGACAGATGTGCACCACTGGGCAGACTCCCCCTTCTCAAGCCTTCCCAATCTTAGCATTCGGAAGATGTAAAGTTCTTGCCCAGATGTATTCCCCAGGCTTTCCATGGTTTGAGCATAACGGGAGATCAGAGAATGGAAGTCATGTAGCCTGGAGGATTTTTCAATCTGGAGTGTCCTGATACCTCCAAAATTAACATGTTTGTACCAGGGAACCTCAAAGCACTAGAAAGCTCTCTCTGGAGCCAGGGTACTCAAGGCTTCCAGGTTACTTGTGTTGAATCCAGGAGTTTTCACTGGGTTAGTACAGAACTGCCAAGATTTTCAGCCTAATGGTTGCATGGTAAGAAAACCATGGGAACTTGGCGTGAGAGTACTGCCCTGGAGCTACCAGTAGAGATTGAAGTAGAGGTTGTTAAACCTGGAACATTTCCACTTAGTTTTCCAACTGGCATTTCCCAATGAAATCCTCCTTTGTTGGCCAGAGTCCACATGCACTACTTGGGAATCTCCTGAGTTCCGTATCTGCTTAAATGCTTCCCCTGAAGGGAGTTTATTAGCAGGAGGGGGATTGACTTTTCACATGGTCTAGTAGTGATAAGACAAGGGGGAATGGCTTTAAGCTAGAAGGAAGGAAATTTAGGTTATATGTTAGTAAGAAATTCAGAAATTCACACTCAAAGTGTGGTGAGGAAGAGAAGCTGTGGATGCCTCATTCTTGGAGGTGTTCAAGGCCAGGCTGGATGTGGCCTTGGGCAATCTGATCTGGTGGGTGACAGCCCTCTCCACAGAATGGGGATTTGAACTGGATGGTCTGTATGGTCCCTTCCAACCCAAGCCATTCTGTGATTGATTCTCTCATTTTCTGATTCTCTTACTTTGGATAATTTCACCCAGGAGAATGATTTGTGCTTCACAGGTGTTCAGGAGGCTGAATCCACACCCCAGATAATATGAGAAGATAAAAAAGGAATGGTTTTCTTTTCCTGCTGACTCTGTATTGGCACTGGAGAGCGCAGAGACTTCTGCTATGGCTGCATAAAGGAAGGAGGAGTGTTGAGGTTGCACATATATATCTTTTCTCCAGTTTTAACTTCTGCCTACTGGTTTTCTTTTCTTGTTTCTAACTCCTCCTTCCTCACTTATGTACCACACATACTTCCTAGCAGTTTAATACAAAAAGATGCCAATCAATCGCCCGCAGATAGTTAAGCTGCCAATTTTGTACCCAGAATAGCCATTTTCAACTTTGCAAATGGAAATACATGCAGGTCTGACCAACGTGCTTGTGCTTTGCAGCAGCATGGATGCCATCAGACCTCTGAGCACTGCAGCTCTGACTGTTGTAAAAGGCTATACTTCCACCTCCAGCCATGCTGGGCTGCACACAGAATTAAGCTGTTGATTTGGAAGAAGAGAACTGAGGTAAGTAATAGCAAACTAAGGTTTGCCACTCTTTTGATTGCTGATGAGAAGGGAGGTTAAAATGCTTCTGCCAAGGCAATTTTGGTTTTCATTTGAAGAAAGACCTTTCAGTTGTTGAAGACTAGAGAATGCCTTAACAAACAGACATTATTTTTCAGATTACCTTAGGGCAAAATTCCCCACCTGAGCTCTCTATTAAGGTAATCTCTGCTTCCCTGAAAAATTAAAGCACTGATGCATGCTGCTGAATTGCAGAACATCCTACAGTGACTCTGTGGAGGGGATAGGAAAGGGAGCACGGCTTCCCTCTAAGCCATATTCTTCAGAGAACTCCTGGTCACGGGAATGACAGTCTGTCTGGCCCTTGCACTGGGCTATTTGAACAAGAAGAGGAAGAACTTTGGTGACATGAGATATTCCCTTGAGAACTGGTGACAAATGAGTGTAGAGATGACCATTGGACCACTGGAAGATTTCTCCCCAGGGTGAAGGTGCTCTCTGCCCTCCTCGCTCCCTGGTACACCCATGTCATCCACGTCTTCTGTCCATTCCTTTTGACCTCCCCTGGCTTGGCTCCCTCAGAGACCTCCCTGAGGAACAAGGAGTCCTGGTATCAATTAGCTGCACAAGACAGAAGGTCATCACCTTCTCTTTGATGCCTTGGCACAGAGTAATCCCTGGATGCTCACTTCGAGAGTGAGGAAACGGTTTAATCTGTGGATGGACTCTGTAGATAAAGTCAGGGCTCCCAGGGGAAACTGAGGAACTCCAGGATCATGAACCTGCCCTTGTTCCTCATCTCTCATGGCAGAGATGTCCCAGCTATGGCCCACATCAAGAGGTGTGAGGGTGCAATGAATATTCAGAGCCCCAAAGAAGGATTTTTAGATAACATGGAAGAATTTGGCTTTGTAGCTGAGCATGACTAGGTGCCATTCACCAACAACCAGGGCATGGTGCAGTACGGACAGATGAGTCTAGAGGATGACAACTTGCTCCCTGCTTGTGCAGAATTTCTTAGGGGTGTACCTTGAGCCCTCCTTAAGTTTTCCTGTCCATAAGAGCAGTGGAACTGGGTCATTTCTATACATAGAGTGCTTTGTAGATGGAACTTGATGTTGAATAAGATTCTTGTGGTGTGACAGTGGGCAAGGTCCCAAGACACAGAAGGGGACATGTTTTACTGCAGAACATCTGTTCCCTAAACTATTCCTCCACTGGGGTCTTCAGCTGTTTCTCAATGGGAAACATCTGTTTCCTCCCTGTAGCTTGCCTGTGGCACACTCCATGGTGGTCTGGTCCCATTTCTCCCCCTTCTCTCCCCTGAGTATCCTTGGTGCAGACGATGTGCTCACAATCCCCTTCAGCCAACACAGCACCATACCAAGCTGTCCCTGTCACAGAGCTCAGAGTATGCTGCTTTCCTTGGCCCCCAGTACTGCTTCCGCAGCCAAGGGCATGTTCAACTTCTGAGCCAAGAATGTCAGACTGACCCCTCCTGCCTGGGATTTGGGAGAGCTCAAGGGTGATTATTCTTTTAAGGACATCTTTTCTCGCTCTACCACTAAGAGTCTTTTGAAGGAGACCGCTTAAAGTAATTCTGGAATATACGGACCAACAGAGGTACATTTCAGCCTGGCACTTGTTCTCCAAAGGGAAACTGAAAATTGGGTACGATTAGGAAATGTCACGGTTGTCCATAGCAATGCCATATGTCCACTTCATTCTCCAGTATTCTTAATTCCCTTTATACACAGAGATTCCCAAGTGCTTTCCAAGCAGTACCAGGATATCTCTCTTGACACCACTCTCATCCAGCCTGACAGAATAAAAAACAAAACAAACACATCTGATGAGAGCAGGGGAAAAATATATTGGTTGGCTGTTTCATTCACTGGGAAGCATGAAGATTAGGGAAGACAAATGCAAATATTCGTGTAGGACATACTCGTAAAAGTGTTTTGGGCACAGCAGTTGAGAGAGAAATAAATGTTAAAGTCAAATGCAGAGTTTCATTCTTGAACCATTTATAAAGAAAACTTTTCTTTTGAGGTCAGGGAACAGGAATGCCAAAGCATGTCGTATTGGAATTAACATTTCATTTTAGAAATAAAATCAAGCCTAATCAGAACAAAAAGTGAAATATGACATCGTGAACCAATTTGAAATACAGAGTTTAATTTTCTTTGGATGACCTACCTATCTTCTTTCACTAGATCCCAAACCTGCTGCTAAGAGACCACTTCTGATATCCTAATGGCGGGCATTTGCACAGTTAAGCTCTAAAAACCATGGCAATACAGTCTCTGGAGTGAGAAGCTACCATTTTGCTATAGGAGTTCCAGCTCTTGGATGCTCGGGGATGCTGCTGCAGCAAAATAAGCTTTTATTAGTAGGAATAACAAATGAAATGTTCCCAAATGATCACATTCTTGTATTCGCTATTGTGTTTGTTTGTCTGTTTTTGTTCATTGTTAATGGCAACAAACAGCTCAGTTTGCTTTTCATTTGTAGGCTTTTCTGTGTGGTTTTGTAAGCATTTCCAAATTTAATAGAAACATCTGTCTGATGGGATGCTTTTCACTCCTTACCAGTACTTGGAGTGATAGAGGCATGGCTTAGCACTGATGTCAACCTTGGTGTTCTCTGCCAAAGTCTGCAAGACTCAAACTCCAGTTTACCTATCCAAACCTGCAAAAATATTCCTTTTTCATGTAAGGAGTGAAAGGGAATTACAAGAAATTAAGATAAGCAAGAAGAGAACGAAATCAAGGGAAAACTTTCTTGAGCTGGAACTTTCCTGAGTGGCCACCCTAGCAACAAGTCAGGTGAAGGAGTCATTCAAAGTTGAATGGAAACAACACTTTTGGAGGAATGTAGGCATGAGAGGATGGGGCTGTGTGGTCAGGTATAAACACAGGGTTACTACGGGTAGCAAGAAATTCCTAAATCCAAGGAGAGCTTTTGACCCTGAGGTTCTTTGCTCCCTTTTCTGATGGAGCAAAAGCTTTCCCTTTCGCTTGGGTGCTGGATGCTGCTGAAGGTACATGAGCACCGGTATTGCAGGGAGTTTGCTTTAGTGCAGCCCAGGCTAGCTCTCAATGCCAGTCCACTTGGGAACTTTACTGATGGATTACTTGATGGGAAAATATGGGAGAAATCAGGTCCTGAAATCACATGCTACTGACCCAACCTTTCTTTCCTTTCAGAAACGATATCTCCTGGACTGTCACACTTCAAATGCAAGTGGTTTTGAATAAAATTGCTG
Organism: Callipepla californica brunnescens; assembly: GCA_023055505.1. NCBI lineage: Eukaryota > Metazoa > Chordata > Aves > Galliformes > Odontophoridae > Callipepla > Callipepla californica. The sequence continues at coordinate 40,944,652 of JALIRH010000005.1, read as the reverse complement.
GAATGGACTGCCCAGAGGTGGAATCACTGTCCTTGGAAGCTTTCAAGAAAAAGGCAGATGTCACACTGTGGGACACAGTTTAGAGGGCACAGTAGCAATGGTTTGATGGTTGGACTTAGCGATCTTAGTGGTGTTTTCCAAGCTTAATGACATTATGGTTCTATTAAACCCTCTTGAAGCCTGGCAAACTGCTGCATCCTCAGAGAGCAGATTACTTCTAGGCTGGGAGTGACAAGAAATATATATGGGGAAAGAAAAGTTGACTCCCGTATCATTTTTCTGAGGTGCTTGACCCAGTCACTATGGTGACCATGATGACTCACATCTGACAGCAAAGCAGCATTCTTAATCCGCATTTCAGCACTGCCTGAAAATGTCTCATGGCTTTGAGATGTGCCTCCAGCAGTGGCCTGGGGAGCTGTTTTCAGCTGATTTTGGCAGGTGAGTCCTTTGGGGAGCCCCTCATGAAATGGAATGGCAGTGAACAGGACCAGCTCACGAAATGAACCATCTGGTACAATCCTGAGCACATACTTAGAGGCAGAAGGCGACATCTATTTGTTTGTTCATACATTCCTCCTTAGTGATCTCTGTGACATAATTAAATCCCAGTGTTGACCTAACAGAGCAACAAACACCATGGCTGCATGGTGTCATTTGCAAAGGACAGCCACCAACAGACTGAAGGCTGCTGCCTTCTGCATCTCTCCTCCAGATGGAAGGTGTAATCTCGTAGAATTATAGAATAGTTTGAGTTTGAGTTGGAAGGGACCTGTAAAGGCCATCTGATCCAACACACTGAAAAGAACAGGGACAACCACAGCTCCATCAGGTGCTCAGAGCCCCATCCTGACTGACCTTGAGGGTCTTTAGGGATGCAGTATCCACCACCTCTTTGGACAACCTGTTCTACGGCCTCACCACCCTTACTGTAAGTAACTTTTTCCTTACATCCAGCCTAAATCTCTCCTCTTTTAGTCTGAAACCAAATACCATTGCCATTGCTAATAGTAGCATTACCACAAAGTACTGCTTGCCCAGAGACACCCTGGATGTGCTCTCTTTCAAAAAATTGAATGTGAAGCTGATCATGGCACAGAGTATGTTCTAAATGCATCCAGATTATCTGTGTTCTTCTAAAGAAGAGGAAATCCAATTGGAACAGTGGAAGAACATGAGTGATAAAAGCAAAAGGAAGCCCATTAGGACAGATGAGTTTTGGTTTGTAAGCTGTAAGGGAAGAAGACATCTGACACCCTGTCTGCTAAGGGGAGAAATCCAAAGAGAGAACAGAATCACATGAGAAAAAGGTGATATGGTGAAAAAAAATCTAAATGATTACAGATGAGGCATGGATATATTCCTGCTGCAAACAGTACATTTTTTTACACTTGGGAGATGTAAGATCCAGAATGGCCTTCCCAAAGCATTGGCAACAAAGGCCATGGACAGGGACATACATGAAGTTCCACATTTTATTTTGAATGGATAGTGATCTGCAGGAGCAATCACTCTTTTCCACAGCTGTCTGTAGTCTGTACACACCAGAACAAAGTATGGACAGGAGGAGAAAAAGTGAAGGGAAGATGATGAGCTACAAAGGAAGAAGGTACCTGAGGGACTACCAAAGCACTTGGTGGGACTGTGGACCTGATCTGACTATATGCCTTTCAAAGACTTGTCTGAATTCTGCTTTGAGTCAACCTGTCCTGCTTTGGGTGGTAAGTGCCTCTTTTTGGAGCAAGTGATTTTTGTTCTGTCCATTGGGCTGCTAATTTAATCACCTGTGGTTTCTCTATGTGTATGCTGAGGGATATGCAGCAGAAGTACAGAGAGTGAAGGAACAGACCTTTTCCAGCTGGATTTGTGGAATAAATTGAGACGTGCTGAAGGTCACATTCAACGTAAACAATCTCCACTCAGCCCCCTACCCTCACTTCCTTTAACTCAAAGAGCCTCAGACATAGGGAAAGTTCTGTTTTCAGTGCAAATGCTTTCCCTTGCCCTATCATTGCAGCAGAAAAATGAAACCGCCCACGTCCCAGTTCCCCTGACCTTCAGGGGGATCCATCCTGTAGGAGAGCAGTGGCCATGCTGCCTGCTGGGGCCATCAAGGAATGCTAATGAAACCCAGGAGGAGCCTGCACATCCTGCGTGTGGTTTTATGAGCTGCTTCTCATGTCTGAGTATGAGCAAGTGAGCAAAGACTAAAAGCTGTGATGGGACAAGCTTTGTTCACATTAGAGAATAACATGGCCTTACTATAAGCACATCTCAGTGGTGAAGCTAAACCCACCACTGACAAGTGTCTCCACATTCTTCATCTTAGTTGGCCAAATGGGTCCCAGTTGCCCAGACTGGTGCACAAGTGATGGAGCCTACAGGAGAAACAGGCAGATTACACCAGCAAAATAACTTAGATGCTCTTCTCCCTGACTCAGCCCTCCGTTCAAATACTTCTACACATTTTTCAACGTTTCCTGAACTGAAACATTAGGAGTGGCATTTAGTGCTTGACAGCAATGCAAAGGAATGCAACTTGACTCTTCAAGGAAAGCAGCAGTGACTTATTTGTTTTTAAGGCACAGCTTCAGAATTAGCAGGGCTTTTTCTAGGTCTTGTCTTTCACCCAACATCTCCATAAGTTTGTTTCCCATCTTGGACAGCACTAGATATCCATCTTGAGGAACAAAAATGCACTCCACATCTGGTTAGTGCTCTCACTCTTTAGACTCCCATGGACAATAATAGGAGATGTTAGGACTGCAGAATCATAGAATCGTATTGTGGCTTGGGTTGGAAGAGACCTCAAAGATCATCTATTTCCAATCTTCTTGCTTTCCTGATAATTCCTGTGGAAAGCTTTCTGGGAATAGAAATAGAAAAAGGCAAAGGTTCAAGAGCTGGCACCTATTTTGAATGCAGGCCCTCCTCTGTCTGCATTCATGAGAGGTTGGCAAGCAGCTGGTGGTGTCTTTATCCTTGTGTCATGTCATGTCTGTGTGACCCACACCCTTCCAAATTGCATTTCTGAAATTATGTGTGGGTAGGAGTGCACATCAGATCCTCCACCTGAGACTCAGATGAGAGTGCTTCCACCCAGGGCAAGAAATAACATCACTGACAGGTCTACCAGTTGATTTAGGGCCTTGACAATGGTTCTGATCCCCTGGATTTTGGGTTCCCTCACCTTGGCCCATCCTGGCACAAAGGGATGGCAGTGTCTGACTCTGTACCATCCTTCTGCTGCAGAGAGAATGCCCATCCCTGTCTTCGTCACATTGATTTATATCCCTCCTGGCTCATTGCTGTGGGGAGAGACCATGACATGAGGATGTCCCCATTTCTCATTGCTTCTATGCTACTTATCATCCTTTCTTTTTTTTTTTTTTTTCGCTTTAGACATTAATTTCTTTCTAAAATTTCTCTGCGAGCTTTCCCATATCTAAATGGTTTCACAAAGTTTGTAGATTCCACACTGGAATCAATTTTGGGGCAGCATCCCTATCAAAAGCTGGGGCTGCCTTCTTTTGCACAGGGGCTGCCTGTGGCTCAGTCAGACTTTTTAATCAGTCCTTACATGGGAGAACTCCTGTAGAGCCTCCTCACATATTTTTTTCCCCATTATGGACATCGTTTGGAGGATTTGCCATATGTCTCTTGTCAGTGCCATCTTGGCTCTTGAGACCTTACATTGCCACCGTTTTGCAAGGAAATATAGCCAGAATGTTTGGACCTCTTTTATCCAGGAGATCAGAGAATCTAGAATCACAGAATACCCCAATTAAAAATGACCCACAAGGATCATCAAATCCAACCCTTGGCTGCACACAGGATGACCGTGTGATCTACTATTGCCTTTATCTCATAGGGAAAATCACAAACCCTAATAGCTACAATGAATACACAAACTGCTGAGCAGAAGAGGGGCAGCTCTGATTGCAGGCACTGAATGCAGATACACCAAGCTGCTCGTGCCCACATGGCTTAAGGAGGCTTTTAGGGCAGGTTTGTGTTGGACAGCCTGGCTGGGGATAGCCCAGTCCTTGTTCTCCCCTGCTGATCCCCTTTCATTGAGTGTCATAAATGCACCTACTGTGAGGAAAGGGACACGCAGCTTGGACTTGATCAGGGCACAGATTTCTCACTGCAGGGATCCCTTGCAATTTTTATTTTATTTTTTTTCTGGCTACTGGACATGGGGAAAACTAAAATTTGCATCTCAGAGGCCTTAATGACAGAGTTGTGAATTGCTTTGGGTTGGAAACTTCCCGGGTGGAGGAAATGCCCTCTCTTTAGTGAGCTGACAGTTGGGTTTCTGCCACCAGACCTGGTGGTTCTCTGGCTCTACTCCAGATGCATTAGCTGAGGAGAACTCTTAGAGAAAGGCTATTCATTAGGAGCAGCTGAACAGCCATATCCTGTTCCAGCCACTCCAGTAAATCCATCCATCCCTGGGCTAATCACACCCATAAATTATGGTGCAAGGAGAAGTACAGTCTTCTGTTTCAGCATGATGATTTTTATGCAGAGTTAGAAAAGAGAAAGTAGGACAGGTAGAAGTGGCTGACTGGTGTGTCAGCAATGCTGGAGAGCTACCAAATGATTCTAGTAGGTCTGTAAGCACTGCCTCAGTATCCCTAGCCCTGAATGATGATGAACTGTGTTGTTTCCTTCCCTAAGGCCACCTGTGCATATTCTCCTTGTTCCTATGTAGCCCTTCGAACTGTAGAGCTGTCACCACTGAGGCAAGTTTGTCCCCAGCATACACTGTGTGAGAGAGTGTGAATTTTACCTCTGTCAGGCCTCCTTATGAGCCTGGAGTGGAGATGGTCAATGCCACTAGTGAATACCCACCACATCATTTTTGCACTGCTGTGGCTACAAGTTGCTCTGGAAGAAATAGGAGAAAAGAGGGTGTTTGGGGTTGTGTTCAGTTACAGGTATGAAGGGTTCGGAACTCTCTGGATAGAAAGAGCTTGTAAAGGTAAAGAAGGAAGAGTTCATGACTCAGTGTCCCTAATGGCGCTTCAAAGGAAATATTTACAGCAAATGCCAACGGTGATTAACTGCCAATTCAGAAAGCTTTTCTCCCATGGAATCATCCAGCTGCTGAACTTTAATACTAAAGCAATTCCTCATGAACTCACTCACTTGCAAATCCCCAAACCCTCCCAGCCACAATCAGTGTAATAACAGGTATGTAAGCAAAAGCAAGACCATAAATGACATTTGGCACTTGGAAACACTCCTGTGAGATTTGAGCATTAGGAGAGAGAGGAGACAGCTCAGCAAGCCTTCTGGTTTTGGGTTGCCTTGAAGCCCTCTGATCTCAGAACTGATGGAGATGAGAATTGCTCCCAGAGACATGCTTGCTGGCCTCACTGCATCCCATGCCTACTGCTCTTCCACCTCATCTCCTCATCACATTCCACTTCTCCGTCTTCATTTCCTTGACCCAAATCTCAAATCTCTTGTGAAGAAATGAAGTACTGTGAATGAGGGGCTCCACCTCAGTGACAGGGGAATGGCTGTCCCTGACCTCATGGCTGTAGGAGAACCTTTTTTTTCAGACAACACCTGTCCTCATCAGCATTACTTGAATTTGTGGGTTTCTCTTAAAAACGTGCTAACTGTATACTGGTTTCCAAACACTTTATTCTTACAACCTACGTAATACAACTTCTAAATGAACAGTACTAAAATGGCAAATTTAGAGACTAAAAGGATAGACAAAGTTGAAGTGCAAGCACATTTACAAAACTTCAATTTCTTAAGTTTAAAGAGTTTAACTTCAGATTCATTCACTAGTCTCTCTGCAGTGTCCCTGCCATGCCAGCTGCAAGGAGCAGTGGATTTTTAGTTGAGTAATAGTTCAAGAGAACTATTTAGCATCTCCTCACTGGTTAATATGTGGCTCCATGCTTTATAAATCACCCTACTCAGCCCTGCTCTGATGACAGAATGATTTGTTTCCTCGTGGATTTATGAAGGTACTTATCTCAGTGACAAACACATATATATTTCTTAACATATATATATGTATCTTTGAGAAGACAAAGCTGCCTTAGAACCATTTTACCATCCTATCAACAATACAATTCCAAAATATGTCTTTGTTTAGGATGTGGAGTCCTGAGCCCTTGGTCTAACAGCCCTTGGTGCTTTTGAGGTCAAAAGGTTTCACATTTCTTGTTTAGTTAGGAACATTAGGATGAGACGAACTGCAGCCTAAAAATACATCTTCTGCAGTATTGCCTATGTAGAAAACCGAAAAGCACTGTTGGCATCCAAAGCCAGGCACTCTCTTGACAGTAGGAATGGAAAACTTTCCCTAATAAATATGGCACTGGAATGTAGGACTTTGTCTGAGAGGAGTCCAGTAATTTCAGTGGGTAATATCAGCCCTATGTACCTTACCTAGAATAAAGCACAGTAATGCTATCATGCAAAAATCCTGAATAATTGATTTACATTGCTTTCTGAGAGAGAAAAAAAATGCATTCTGTTTTTGAAAAAGCTTGAGCAAAACTGATGTATGCATTCATTAAAGTGAATGCAGCTTTAATTAAAGCCTAAAGGTAGTACGAACATTTTACAACAGGATTTCCTATCATGACACGGTTGCTAAGATCTAGTTAATGCTGTTTGTTGTGATAAAACCAATTAAAAACAAGCTGGTTGAGGGAGATTAAGCAGCTGCCTTGCATGATCATGACAAGGAGTAATTTTTGCTACATCCCATTAACCAGTTCATGAGAATTAATGAGTAAATATTTATCTAGATATGAATTAATGTAGATAGAGCAGGGTAATTGAAAGCTGCTTCCTATAATATCTTGGGCAAAGTTTTGTGTGTTTAAGTATAATAAACCATTCAAACTCAGCTTAATACAAATGCATTTAATGTTACATTGCATATTTTCCTATTGGTTCTAAAATTCCTGTTGAGAGAATTTGTAGCATTCTGCCCACTGAACCACAGTAGCTTTAAATTTTTCAAAATCTCTTTTTTTTTTTTTCCCTGTTTGGGGTACATCCATTATAGCAACTGCCTCCAGATGCATCAAGGCACAGTGATATAAAAACAGGCATTTGGTTTTAAATAGTTTTATTTAGTGGAACAGTGGGTGGAATGGAAGCATAGTAACCCCATATATAGACCATGGGAGATTTGGGTCCTATTCTCAGTCACTTATTTGAGTCACTGCTCTACTTTGGCCAAGCAGGGAAGAGCATATGTTTAAACTTGGGTGCCCAAGCTGTGATTTGAGGTCCATATTGCTTCATCTCTTGTAACGAAGCAGAAAAACTGTATTACAAGCATCCATCTGTCTCCAGCCTTCTACATAGTGTGATGGGTAGAAAGAGAGCCATGCACTCATTTGGGCTCCAATCATTTTTGCTTGCTATTCCATAGCGTCATAGAATCATTAAGTTTGGAAAAGACCTCTAAAATTATCAAGTCCAGTCATCAAGACCACAGCACAAAACCATGTCACTCAGTGCGACAAACGTAGACAGTTTCCCTGTTTTATATTAACTTCAGGTAGATGCAACCCATGTGGATCACTCACAGCCAACGGGGTGTACACACCCAGACACTCCCATGTGTCCCACTGCCTTGCCCAACATGCACATCCCAGATATCATGCCACACAAAATGAAATTCTGGTTGGCTGCAACAAAGCCCTAAGGTTGTTGTAGACACTTTGAACCAGGAAAGAAAAACTGCAGGGAGTATATTTGAAAACTGATTGAGCAGTTGAATCTTACTGGGAAATTAATGGATTTGCCCACACTGCAGCACTTTAAAAACAGTAGTCAGGAGTGGTTTAAGGCCAAGTAATCTTTCCCTGAGACAAGTAGATGGGATGGAAAATCTGTCCATCCCCTGTGATTTAACTAATTAATTCTAATGTGGTATGAATCCATTTGATGGAAAAATCATATGGTGGAAAGCAGATGAGAAGAATTTTCTCTCTTGCCTGGGTGTTGTCCAGTAAATCAAATTGGAGCCTTGCACTGAACAGATTTTGAGCCTCTGGGTCTATATTTTGCTGGCATTTTTAAGGAACGTATGGTTCCTATGGCTCAGGATCAATGGGGAACACTTGGCAGATGGAATGGTCCCTTGCTATTGCTCTGCTTTCAGTCTTATTTGATGCTTTGATTCCAGTTCATCCCAATATCTAGTCAAAAATCCTTTGTCAGGTCAAAGCAGCCACCCTTTGCTTTTTCCATGCCAATTCTTCCACTTCCACCATGACTCAGAATATTTCAGGAGATATAAAGCATTGTCCTTACAATCAAAGTATCTAACAGTGTATCTTTTATCCTCCTCCTCTCAAATTCCACTTTAGTTCAGGTCCACCTGAGCACAACAAAATTAAAGAAGTTTGATTTTCTGCGGAAATGTGCGTTTTTAGTGAATATTTTTTGGTGTCTAAAAAGGAGCAGAATTCACTCTGCAATCATAGAATAGAATCAAAGAATCATTAAGGCTGGAAAAGATCTCAAAGATCATCAAATCCAATCACCAACCCATCAATCTTCCCTTCATGAGGAAGGGTATATAAGTTTCCACTCATTTGCCTATCTGCCCATTTTAATGAAACTTGAGGGAATTTAATATATAGGAGACCTTTAGCACATTCTTAAATGTGACTGAGATTGATGAAAGAGTTCAGTAGAGGGTGGGGAAAGGTTGACATGCACATAGGCATAGAATGATGATATAAGAACAGTTTTCCTTAGGAAAATATAGTAAATGCTCTTCTACTAGAATAGAATTAGATTCTCCTACCAGGACAGACTCAGTCTCATCTGAAATATGCTTCTACCCACACTGTACTCCCCATCATTTATTTTACAAATTAGTTTCCAAAAATATGAACAATGCCGTGCCCCTGTGAGCCCATCTTTTGCAAAATATTTTGTGAAGGGACATCTTCTGCCCTCTGCAAAACAGTATCTACAAAAGTAATTTTGTTTTGGCTTGAAGAAAACTTTGTTTAACCCGGTTTATGTAACTGCCTTTCCTTCATGATGAAAAGAAAAAAAAAAAGGATACTATTTTTCTAGACAAATGTAAGTTAAGGATTTTTCTTGTACTTAGGGATCCCTCAAGTCATTCATTGTCTGAGTAAGTTGCTGCTTGTTGGGGGACAGGGTGAAGGGATCCTTAGGTTTTTGACTTTGACCTTGTTATAGCACTAGCTGTGGGTGTTGTGCATTTCTCACACTGGCTTTGATTTTATGCAATCATTAAGGTTTGAAAAGACCTCTGGGATCATGAAGTCCAAACATCAACCCATCACAACCATGTCCACTAATCACATCCCTCAAAATCAAATCTGAAGAATAACAAACATGGAGCCCACCAACCAGACTGGACTACTCCTGTTAAAAAACAAGAGCCATGGGGATACCATCCCAGCTACATATTTGATCCCAAGGAATGGTTGTTCCTCTTGGATGCTGCTTGGGTGATGATGAAGAAAGGTTTTGCCTTCACTTCTCCTGTGGTCCCAGTTGGGGTCCCAATTGGGATCTTTTTATGTTCCCTAAACACTGAAGAGTGAATGGGAAGCAGGGCTGTATTCTCCTCCTTTTCTTACATATCTCTTCTTGCATCACACTGGAGAAAGGAGATAACTACAGTGTTTGTATGGAAGATTCTGCTTCCTACAGCCATTGTGTAAATATCTACTGAAAGGACAAATTTAGCATCTAACTTTGTTAGTGGTTTTCTATTAGCAGAAGAGCCAATGAATTCTTTATGGTTATGTTTCTTAAGAGAGCGATCATGTGTAGATTCTCCAGTGCCTGATAAAAGGTTGAGGTGATACAGCATTGAGCTTTTCCTCATGTGGGCATTTTGCTTCATTAAACTTCAAATTTGTTGGCTAGGTTATATCTCATGTCTCTATAGCTGAGATGGAGGAGGTACTGGTGAGACAACCAAAGGGACATCAGTTGTATTGTACAAAACAACCTTAAACACCTGCCCAGCATCTCTGAGAAACCTCTGGTTATGTTCCCTTGTCAGGTCTTTGCTAAGCAAATAGGCACCCTGGCATGAATCATAACCACCACACAAGATAACCAGACAAAGCAGCTTGGTAGAGGTCTACTGCACACCCAGTAAAAGACACAGCCCATTAGAGCTGTCTTGTAATTAGGATTTCATCACTTGTTGAACAACCTGCAGCTTAAAAAGTCTCATTAGCCATGCAAACCAGTAATTGTGTTAAAACTCCTGGAGACGGCATCTTATGCTTGGGGACATGTATCACAAACCCAAGAGCTAAATTACTCAGCTGATAAATAGACTGTGGAGGCATTTAGCAATGAGAGCTGATTTAAAGAAGCGTGTTTGCAGACTATTCAACCATGGAGAAACGACTGAGACCACTCAGCACATGCATAGGTTCTGTTACTTAAAATCTGTAGTAGTTCCTCAGCGCTGATGTGATAAATATTCATTTTGTTTAATTAAAGTGGAAGCTGAGCTGCAGAAAGATGCAAAGACGTGCACAGCCTAACATAGACGCCGGTGGCAGAGCCTGTTGCAGATGTTCTGATTACTCAGCCCACGCTATGCAGAGCTGGGAGGCTTTTCTCATCACTTATCCCCATTCAGGCAACAGTTGGTCAACAGTCAGTGACAACTTCTTGCGAACTTGTGACAAACAGAATAGGAAAGTCAAAATGTTTTGATGTTTTCAGAAGAAAATAGAGCACATTCATTTCATTTTAATGTGATAGCTCACGTTGAAACGTTGCTGAATGGTCATTCTGAAAATAAACTTCTATTCATCCTTCCCTTAAACCGGAACAATATGTTTAACTTCAAACAAAAGTGTTACAAATTTCCAATCAGTGTTTCACTTTCATTACAAGTACATTTATAACATTTCCAGTTGGCTCCAAACACTTTCTAATGTTTGTCCAGCTACAAAGACCATTCCACTTAACCATTTACAATCTTCTTCCCAAAGAGAACTGCTCAGTTTGCAATGAACTTCACTGATTTCTCTGAATTTCAGACCCACCTCCTGAGCTGTGAAATCAGAGATTGGTTTTTGCAGAAGTTTCTGTTCTCCTCCTAGGTAGCATTAAACGATTAGCCCACTTGAATCGGAAAATGCAATTAATAAAATGGGGGTGAAATCAAAGGCAGCATACTTTGTAGTCACAAAATAAATGGACTTCTGCTGTGTTTATAATATGCACATAATACGGCAGGAAGTAGAGATCAAAACTGTGTTTATAAAGAACTTGCACACTTGGAGGAAGAAAATGGGTTCACGGGAGGCACTTAAGGAATGAAGCCTGGATTTTTAGCTGGCGTAAATCAGCATTTTCCTTTTACTTCAGTGCAACAGTTGTGACTTAAGAGAATTGCAGGAGCTGGTTCAAGGGTTTCAAGGGAGGACATGAGATTTAAAAATATATTTATGTCTGTGCAAAACACTACAAGAATCTCCCAGTATCGAAAGGGAAACTGAGGTTTTATATTATTATTATTATACTGGGATTTATATATACAGAACCTTAACACAGCCTGAGCTAAACCACGAACATCCTTGCTCACACTCTGGGTGAAAACTCTGCAGAGCTTGAGAGTGTTTCCCTGCTCGGACACAAGTAGTGTGGTGGACTGTGGGACACAAAGTTCCCACCCAGCAGTGTGATAGATCTCCTTGCTTTGCTGAGCTCTGTGCAAAACCCACTGCCCACATTCAGAAGTTATTTTAAGACTTTTGCTTTCTCCCCTGATTTAGCTACATCACTCCAGATGATTAATTTGATTCCTTGAGCTGATGACTGCTATCCTATGAGACAGTGGTGAAAAGCTCTGGTTTCCCTGCACTTTGTGAGCCATGTGCTGTGTTTGTGCTGGAAGGAGACTTGTCAAAACTTCAGGGCACAACCTGGCAGACAGCCCCAACAGAGCACCTACAGCCAGGAGCTGAGGGTGGGAGGAGGAACACCCAAAGCCATCACCAGTCAAGGTAAATCCTGGTCCCAACATCGACAGCATCCTGAGAAGTGAACACAGCTCATGTTTCAGCCTCTGACATAGAATCATAGAATCCTTAAGGTTTGAAAAGACCTCCAGAATCACCACTCATCACCACCATCCCCACTATGCCATGCCCACGATGCCACGTCCCTTGGAGTGTTAAACTTCTCTCATCTCCAGCATCATGACCAGTTCCCAGCTGGGGTGGGAGCCCTGAGCACATGGAGGCAGGTCAGAAGCCCTTCCGAAAACTGGGGTGAAGGGAAAATGGGGACAGAACTGTAAAGCAGTTGGGAACTGTTATACTATAATTACAGCCTGTTCAATAAGGAGATGCTTCCTGCCTCCCCAACCCGATCTTCATTAATTAAAGTGCTGAATGCAGAATAAATTAATTAAACCAATTCTTGTTCTTTTTTTCCGTTGCTGTTTTATCTAGTGGCTGTATACTTTGATGGATTATGTGTCTCTGATTAATAAATACTTGAACAAGTGTTAATTAACTGGATTAATTCACAGCTGGTTTCTTGACCTATCTGTTACCTTTCCCTCATCTCCACATAGAAGTTGTGTCCTGAAAGTTCATTCCAAGGAGTAAGGCCCCAGGGCTCTGTCTGGGACAGGGGACAGGGTCACTTACCAAAAGGCAGGACGAAGAAGAAGGGGAACCAACAGAGGATGAAAACTCCCACAACGATGGCAAGAGTCTTGGCTGCTTTTTTCTCACGGGAGAACTTGAGGAGCCGCACGGAGAGGGAGCTCCTGAAGTTGTGTCCCTTGCTCCTGGTGCTGGAGAGAGGCTCCTCCAGCACGCTGCGGCAGTGGATGCGCAGTACCACCTCCATGGATTTATTCCTCTCCTTCTTGACCCCTGCCTCCAAGCTCCGGGTTGTCCTCCTGGCCACCACATAGATCCTGAAGTACATCACCAGGATGACCATGAGGGGCAGGTAGAAGGAGAAAAGGGAGGAGAACAGGGCATAGCCTGGTTCTTCGGTGATGCTACAGATGCTCTCATCTGGTGGTGGTGGCTCCTTCCACCCCAGCAGCGGCCCAATGGAGATGACCATGGAGGAGAGCCAGACCACCACCAGGATGACCCCAGCCTTCCTCTCTGTCATGATGGTGGGATACTTGAGGGAATACTTGACCCCGATATACCTGTCCACGGAGATGATGCACAAGCTCATGATGGAGGCAGAGCAGCACAGCACGTCCACCGCTGCCCAGATGTTGCAGAAGATGCGTCCAAACACCCAAAAACCCAACACCTCCAAGGTGGCCGAGAAGGGCAGCACGGTGGTGCTGAGCAGCAGGTCGGCAATGGCCAGGTTGACGATGAAATAGTTGGTGACCGTCTGCAGGTGCCGGTTGCAAGCCACCGAGAGGATGACGAGGATGTTGCCCACGATAGCCGAGAGGATGAAGACAGCCAGGAAGACCCCGACTCCTACCGCCTGCACGTCCAAGGCGAAAGTCAGCGTGGTGCCGTTGCCTTCGGGGGAATCCTCGCCTTGCAGCCCCCAGGACCGGTTGGCACCGTTCTGGCTGCTCTGTCCCGTCCTGTTCCCACTCAAGCTGCCATTGCTCAGCTCAGGGAAAGTCATCGTAAAAAAAGTCCGGGCTCCATGGAGGGCGAGGAGAAAGCGATGCCGAGGCTCAGCCCCCCCGGCATGATCCTCGCAGCCCCCTCCACGACTCGCTCAGCACCTCGCCCCAAAAACCGGGGCAAGGTCTGCCTCCCCCTAGCCGGGATGGAGGGAAGGAGGAGGGATGGAGGGATCTCCCAGCCCTCTTCAAGCCGGATTGCGGTGCCCCCCTCCCCGCGACGGCCCCGCCGCCGTCCCACCGGGGGGGGCAGCGAGGACGGGGCCCCCCCGCTGCCCTCGCATGCTCCGGGGCTGCGCTGGGGCAGCGGCTGAGCAGCTCTCGGTTGTCTCCGTTCGCTTTCCCCGCTCAGTCGAGTGAGCGAGCTCCGGGAGGGGCGAAGGGAGGGAAGGAGGGGTGGGCCGGTCCGAGGGGTGTCAGGTGGAGGAGGAGGAGGAGGAGGAGGAGGAGGAGGTGAAAGAGGAGAAGGAGGCGGTGCGGCTCTACGGGGAGAGGCGAAGCCCGGGGCAGGGCAAAGCCGGTAGCACAGCCCGAGGGGAGGCGAAGGGACTGGGGGGTACAGGAACCCACTCGAGGGGATAGGACCCACTCGGGTGGAGGCACCCACTCGCGGCGACAGGACCCACACTCGGGGTGGGGGGGTGGGAGGAACGGGGTGGGATAGGAACCCCCAAGGGATGGGCACGCGTGGGAGAGTGGGGAAGCATCACAGCGGGGGCTGGCAGCTGCGTGGGGAGCGGGAGCACTTCCGTGGGCATCACCGGTCGCCGCTCGGGGGTTCAGGCAGCGTTGGGATGCAATCGCCACGGAATGGGGCAGCACCCGGGGGCCGCCGTCCCGCCTCCCGCAGCCGCCAGGGAGCAGCAGAGCGCAGGGATTGCCCAGCAGCACGGTCGGACATCCCCCCCCCCCCCTCCCCACAACACTCCCCCCCCAGGGGTCTTTGGGATAGGGATGGGGCAGAGTTGAGGATGTGGTACCCAATGTGCCGCAGACCCGGTTTCTATATCCCGCCGGGAGGCTGCTGGGAAGGGATGGTGTGTCACCCACATCTTCAGCATCCCGTTGTGCCCTGCAGGGTTGGCAGCCCTGCTCAGCCTTAGCATGTCACCAGAATGATTCCCTGCAAGTCAGGATACTCTCACCCCTCATTCCCCAGCTTCAGCATCCCACCAGAATGATGCCTCGCGAGGCTGGAGTGTCCCCTCCATCTCCAGCACCCCATCAGAATGATGCCTTGCGAGGCTGGAAAACCTCACCCTCTACCACCCATCTCCCATCTTCAGCATCCCAGCAGAATGATGTCCTACAAGGTTGGGGTGTACCCTTCATCTCCAACATCCCACCAAGAATAGTGCTCTTCAAGTCTGGTGGGTCTCCTTACACGCCCAGCACACAGGACTTGCAGCAAGCATCTCTGCCAGCACTGTTCCTCCCCCCCAGCTGCTCCAGCACAGGCATTCTGCCTGGTTTGTGAGCATGCTGCCCCTTGTTCATCCCTTGTAACAGCAGAAGGGATGATCGATTTCATGCAGTCAGCAACAGCAGCTTTGTGATTGGCAGCTCTGCGTTCACAGCTTAACCCTGCTCCAGGACGTTGAAACAACAGAGTATGATTAAAACATACATAGGCACACAGTTTTGGATAATTTAAACAGTGTTGTTGTGGGTTGGCTTTTGTATTTTTATTTTTTTTCCACTGATAAAACCAGATCCTGTTTATTCTGGTTTCCTCCCAGTGACCCAACTCTCCAGCTTCCATACATTGTGATGAGGACTGACTCCAGAGTTGGACAGGGATTCTCCCTCGGCTGCTTTCTACTGTACACAGGAAATACTTCTTCTCTTGAGTGTGTTTACCCATGAGTTTTCAACTTTTCTTTCTCAACAAAAATAAAATTGCATTAAAAAAAGGCTTTAAAAGGGCAGTTCAAGTAGGTAGTGAGGTGATTTAACTAACAGTGCAGGGGATATGAGAGTGAACAAAAAATAATACTACATAAATTCCCATATATTTTCCTTGATAATCACTGCAGGAAATGACACATTATTGATCTTCCTCATTTCTTTTGTGCACTCTTCTGACCCTTAAGATTTAACCCATCTTCCTAGAGCTGGGTTTTTGACCTTGCTGGGAACAGCCAGCAACTGGAACACACAAGTAATTGAGAGCAAATACTGTACCAGGAAAACATTCAGAAGGATGGTTTTGCCCTTTTGCTTTAAAGTGTTAATTAAAATAAAATCCAACACTCAATGCTTGAGACCAAATTATTTATTTTCCTTATGCTTTGACAAAAACATGTCAACCAGCAAAATGAAGTATTGTTTCTTATTAGGATGCTAAACTCAGCAGGGGATGATTTCAACCCATGGAATTTTGTAGCTGTATCTCTGTAGCTACAAAGATTGCTGTCTACATAAACATATCTCAACTAATCTATGCGACACAGAGAGATAAAGAGAATGTGCATTTCTCCAAAGTTAAGGCTGGGTTGATCTTCTCATGGAAAGCGTGAGAAGATTTATTGTTGGAAAAGAAAGGTTTCTCACAGAAGATGTGCGAACAAATGCCAATAGAGTGAAGATTCCATTTAACCTGTTTCTTTCCCTTTTTGGGTGAGCTCTCCTCCTCCTCTTTTCCCATTGCTCTTCAGCAGCCAGTGACAACTTGCCCATGTTGTTAGGACTTGATCCAGTAATTCATTAACCTCTTGGGGTTGTGTTGATGCCTTTCTCCTCCCAGTAAGAGAGAACATATCCTACACCGTCACCGCAGCTCAGCTAAGAAGCATCAACACTTTAAAATCCAGCTAACTCTTTGCTTTCCACCTGTCTCTTTTTTGCTGTCTAAACTGGGGCCATTGCAGTGAATTTAAGCTCAGGAGGAACAGGCTTTTACTAACTCTCTTAAACTCAAATCCAAGTGCTTGTGTAGGTCTACATGGAATAACAGAAGTGCCTGAAAGGAACTCAGCTCTGTGAGATCTTGGGACATGGCCAATCTTTTGAGTTGGAGTTGGAAGGAGGTGCATCTTTTTCTCCCCTTTCATAGAATTATAGTATCATGGAATCATTAAGGTTGGAAAAGACCTCTAAGATCATCAAGTCCAACCGTGAAGCCATCACAGCCATGTCCACTTTGACATGCTGTAGTCCAACCATCAATCATTGTCATCATGACCATTTTCGCAGCTCTTTTCTCCTTCTTATTTTACCTTTTCTCTGGGGCAGAGTTTACCCTAGAACTTGAATTTCAGGCACAGGTAGCTCTGTGTTGCAATGTACATGGAGCTTTTTAAACAAAAGTCATATAAACCCTATGAACATGTTGTAATACACCACTGTAATTACATCTTGTGCCTGAGTCTTGTAAAGGGAAGGCAGTTTTTCAGTGCAGAAGACCACAGCTTAAAGCATTTTTGTCTGTATTTTCATGTATTCCAGATTTGCAGTCGCAGTGCTGTGCCCTTGGTGCACCTTTCCACTGCAAAGGAGAACGGGCTGTGGTGCAGCTGCCTGCAGCATCCCCTGAGTCCAGTGACTGAAGAGATGGATCCTGTTCTCATCATGCTGGAATTATAGTATTTAAGTGATTGTAGAGATGGGCATGACTTGTCATGGGCCAGCAATTCAATGATCCCCTGGGAAACGGGTCTGGTCTTTATTGCCATGTCCAGCTGGAGGCTGGTGAGCTCTGTTGGCTTTTCTGATCCTCTGACCCCGGGGCTTCAAACATAATAAAACATGGGATAGAAGTGATTGTGAATGATGATTCAAACCTGTTCTGCTGTCTTGTTTGAAAGAAAAAAAAACAACAAAAAGCACTACAATTTGCAGCTTACATCTCATGGTATCGCTCCCTGAACTATTCCAGCCACTCTCACATCAACACTATTGCTATTTTTTAATGCATTCATTAGTTTTCTGCCAAATCTCTGAAAGTGTCTTCTTGTTTGTTCCTTTGTCTGTTTTATTTATTTATTTTATTTTCTATTTCCTGTCTTTCTACAATCCTGGTGTCTGCCAGTGATCTCTAGAACACACGTGGGAGGGCAATGGTGGCTCAAGCCCACTTGCAGAAGATGAATTCAGTTCTTCCAAATCCACTTCTTGCTGTGGCTTTCTCCACCTGCAGCAGACCCCAATGCCTCCTTATCCTCTCCAATAGAATGTTTTCCCTGACACAACAGACACTTCCTTTTTTTGCTGCTATTTCATGCCTTTTTGACAGCTGATGTGAAGACTAACTTATGAACTTGTTAATTTTAGTTTAATTTTTGGGTGCCTAAAAAGAAGAAGACAGAGGAAAATAAATAAACAAATAAATAAATAAATGGAAAGGAGAAAGGTAACTAAGTACAAAAACTTCTCTCTGATCATTCTATTAGTACAATGAAGGCCCATGTACAGAGCCTGGTTGTGGTCAACAGGAAAGACAACCAGGAGTAGAAATCAGTTTGGATTCCTGAATACAAAAGAAGTTCTCCACCCAAAATCTTAGACACAGGCTAACAACAGTCAAGGAAGAAGAGTGGGCTGTTTAGTGTAAGGAGAAAAGCTCTAAATGCCATGCTAAAACAGGTAGGATAGACAGATAAAATAAGGAGATAAACATGGTTAACAAAGCTGATTGGAAGTGTTTGTTTCTTTAGTGGAAATGTTGATGTGTTCAAAATGAAGCATTCCACGGGGATGTTCTGTTTTGTCTTTTGGTCTTTTAAGAGCCATAGAATAAAGCTCTTTAATACCAAGCAGAACGTTTTCAGATTTGTTTTTCAAAATGGTTTTGGGATGGGGAGGGGGAAGAAATGAGCAAAATGTAAAAACAGTTACTTAAGAAATGGCAGACAGAATTAACGAGAGCACTTGCTAATGATCAGTTTAAAAAGAACAGTCAGTGATGTACAGAGTAAAAATAAATAGCAGCACAAAAGATACATCAAAGCAGAGCTAAATAATACAAATAAAAGTGCTACAGAAGGTCAAAATTGCAATGAAAGTGTTCTCTGTTACCACAGAAGGATATTTGTGCTGACAGTTTGTTTCTCTTCGATAAATTTCCCATTCGCCAAATGTATTTTTATTTGCCATCAGTATTTTTCCAGACAGGGAGAAACTCAGACCATCAGCTGCCCCAAATGGCAGGTATGGTAACAGCCCCTCTGGTTTGTGAAAGTTTTCCTCCCATGGATTACTTTTTTTTTTTTTTTTTATCATAAAGAAAAGCCCCGAGAAGCAGCTTTGTAAAAAGGATGCCAAACTAAGACTTGGCTCTCAAATAGAAGTTTTCATGATGTTGCTCCATCCCAGCAACTGTTAGACTGAGAAAGCCCTTGTCCCAAAACCTGCTGTTTTAAATAAATGATGAATAAAGGAGATGTTTGGAGAAATGGTTTTCAGGAGCACTAGGAGGAGAGAAGAGGCAGGTTAGACAAGTGTCCCAGGTATTTGGCTTGAGGACTTCAAGGCTGGGTTGGATGGGGCCCTGGGTGACCTCTTTGATGCCAGATCCAGTGATTGGTAACCCTGCCCACAGTGGGGACTGGAGCAAGATCAGTGAGGTCCCTTCCAACTCAAGTCATTCTATCATTCTGTGACTTCTTCACAGCCATCAGGAGCAGGGGCGTGTCTCTCTTGGCATGGTGACTGTATGTCTCTGAGCTCTGAGACATTCTGAACTTGAATATGCAGAAAGTATATGGACAAAGCAAGGAAAAGAGAGAAGCACAGAATTGCTCAGGTTGGAAAAGACCTTCAATATCATCAGTTCCAACCACAACCAAACCATACTACCTTAACTCTAACAACCAACTAGAAAATCATGTCCCTGAACAACACATCCAAATGGATTTTAAACACATTGAGGGATGATGACTCAACCACCTCCGTGGGAAGTGTATTCCAGTGCTTAACAAGTACCTAGTACAGAAGGTGACAGTGGATGCTCATGGGGTAGCTCTGTCAGCAAGGCTGGGGCAGAAGGCTGAGATGACCTATGGTGTTCATCCAGTCCGTGAGCATGCTCTGCAGGGAGGATAGTGATCTTACAATCACAGAATCACCAAATCATTAAGGTTGGAAAAGACCACTAAGGTCATCAAGTCAACTATCCAAATCTTGGTTCCCTTTAAGCACAATACCCTAAATCCTTCTGGCAATCCAATTTGCATGATTAATGTGTATAAATACAAATAAACATATAAATGCATACAAATATGATATCTATAAATTCAAGTTACATTGCGATTTCTTGTAGTAGCTTGTATGAACTGAGATCTCCCAGCCTTCCATCTTTTAATTTAGCACAAATAAATACAAACAAATAGAAATCCATGGCATGGAAATGTCTGGCATAGGCTCAGGCTAAAATTAAACCCCACAAACTGGGTTCTGTTCCTCAGATTTGCCTTCAGGAAGGAACATCAGAGTTACTTTGGCAGCTATTTCGCAATAGGGAAAAAGACCTGGGGTCACTGTATGTTCATTTATTATTCTTTTTGAATGTCACCCAAAGTATTAGAGGATGAGGAATGAATGTTAGGGTCATTTATTTGCATGGCATTAATGGAGTTCACATCCTGACTGACCTCCTTGCTTCATGCCCCCATCAAGGTGAGTGTCGCACCAGGTGTGCTTGGAACAGGCTGCCCATGGATGAGGACATGGGACAGGTACCACCAAGAGGTTGGACCCAACCATCCACATGCACACTGTGACCTTCCAGCTGAAGGCGGTGACTTGGGGATGGCTCACTGCACAACCTCTGCTGGAAAACAAGCTCTTGCATTACTATATTCAGCCACCAACTTTGTCTCTTGCAATTCAGTTCCCATTTGGTGTGTTGCTTTCTAATTTGGTTTTCTTTACAGTTTAACTCCATACTCCAATACAGAAGCCAAATTGTAAAGAGTGCAAATTGAGCTTGTACTCTGACAAAAGAACATGAATTTCTTGTCTCCATGAAATGATTTCAAAACAAAAGGAGAGTAGGAAAAAAATGCAATGTATCATTCCTTTCCCAGGTTTTAATGGCAAGAATGAATGGCAATGGCTAACGAAGGCCTGCTTCTATGGCCCCTTTCAACAGAATTGAAGGTATTCACTATCACTCGGGGAACAAATTCTGACATCGTTTCTCCCACCAAAATAAAGGCACTATCCTGTTTTACATCTTCTGAGAGATCTGTCTCAACAAATGGATGCACTGTCCAGCTGGCTTTCCTCTTCATCCAGCACAAATAAAATCCCTCTCTGCAGAGGCTGGTCTTGACAGTTCTGGTGACAGACAATGCCAGTCTCTGATTGCTCACTGAGTGCCTATTCTCAAATGAGTTTTGGGAACCTCTGTGCTACCTGGGAGTGTGGATTGGCTAGAGTGAGCTCATGCGTACCACAGTCTCAAAGACTTCTTGGGTCTGTAGCATGGGTATATCAGGATCTCTTCCCCATGCTTCTCTTTTTCATTCCGTTAAAATGTATGCCATTGCGCAGGGAAGACCTACTGCAATGCCAAGAATGGGTGGAGGACATCTGTTTAATCCCATGACCATGTCTTGATGACCAGCTCAGACTTGTCTTTCCACACAGTGCAAAGTAAGGCATGCATTACTGGGTCTTTTTGCACAAAAGCTCATGTGACTCAGCTTGGCTTTCGCCAGTGTCCAAACTAAACTAATTAAAAGTGTCCCCGTGAGTGATGACAACCCAATAATTTTCCAGCCTGGGAATATTGCCTTCAGTAAAGAGCTTGCATTCATACAAATACCCAGCATTGTTAAAAGAAGAGCAAAATAACATCTCCAGCTGCTAGTCCAAAAATTGCAATGTGATACACTACACAGTTAAAAGCGATAATGAACTTAGCAACAGGCACAGAAATGGGCATGTAAAAGCATTAGCCAGATGTTTGCTTTTCACATGACACGTGTAGTAGAGGCTTGTTCTCTGCCCCCAGGCTCTAAAGTTGCTACATGACTGCATCCTGATTTAGAAGACAACACTGCCTTTGTCTTGGCTTGCAGAAGTGAGTAAACATTGCTGATAGCTCTCTAGTCTGGAGGTGAACCAGGTCAGCACAGCCCCTTTAAGATAAGTTTTCCTGAAGCAGTGACTTTACTGAACTGTTGAGGCCATGTGGATGGCAGCATCGGTTTCTTATTAGTTGTTCCCAAGTAGTTATGCGATCCTCATCACTGCAGTCAGTGCACTTGGCTTTCTAGCACATCGCTTTCTGTTATCAGGCAGAGCTATGGAGGAGAATGGGCAGTACTAAATATAAATGTGCCTTGCCTGGTATTCCAGAGAAATAGGTACTGCTTCTGGAGTCAGTGATTATATGCAGATGCTATGGAGTGAATGGGTGATCCAAGGCTATAATTCACATGATGACCTTTCTAGGCATAAGTGAGATGCCTGAAATCAGTCTTCCCTGCTGTTCACTGTGTAGAAGTCCCTTCAGAGAGGAAACGGCATGGAGCTGCTGTTCTCAGACTTCTTCACTGGCGGCAATGCTATGGGTATGAATCTTTCTGTGAATGAATGTACGTGGGGGTAGGAAACCATGTGGTAGTAGAATCAAGGAATCATTAAGGTTGGAATAGACCTCTAAAATCATCTGATCCAACCGTCACCACCATGTCCACTAAACCAAGGCAGACATACACCTTACTCATGTTTGTGACACATGGCTGCTCTCAAGGAAGTCAGGTGGCCACCTTCTCTTCCTCTGTGATGCATGGTGGACGTTTTACCCTGGTGTTTCTGATGCTGACACTTTTCAGAAAAGCACTTGCTAATTGCATCATATTCTCTTTTCTCTAAGCTCCTGAAGTGCCAGGTGTCAAATCCAAACACCATAGATTTGGTCAGGCTGAACCAGGCTCTGAGTAACCTGATCAAGCTGTAGATGTCCCTGTTCATTACAGGGGAGCTGGACTAGATGACTTGTAAGAATTTCTGCCAGCTCAAAAGATTATATGATTCTGTGATCCTGTGATCAAATCTCTTCTTCCACTGGCAAATTACTATCCTCATTTACTGAGAACCTCCTTCAAATTATACCTCCCAGTCGTGAGGTAATTTCAAAAGCATTTTACAAATTATCTCCACGTTGTAGACAAAGAAACAAGGGTATTAATTAAGATCCTTCTGGGAAAGTAGCCAAGTCTTCTGTCTCCACTATTAGATTTCCTGGATCACCACATTTCCACATGATCCATATTGGTCACCTGCCCTCACAGGGCTGCAGGGTGCAAAGTATGGGGGAGATGGAGGATATTTTAGCATATCTTGGGGTGTTTCCTATTTTTTTTCCCCTTTCTGTGCATTTCCTTGGAAGTCTATCGATACTGGCAAGGCACTTGCTAGAGTCATGCTTTCTTCTGTTGACAATTCCACGGGGTCTGCCTGCATTATTGCCTCTCAAGAGAAATCCAGAGTTTACATGCTAGTCAGGAACGATCTTCCCAAAGGCAGTATCTGAATCAGTCTTTCTGATCTTGACTGTTAGGCTTGAAACCTAATGAGTCAATCAGACAGAAGACATGACTCCCAAAGGCTCATGGAAATTACTGGGCAGAAGACAATGAATAATCTTGCGTCAGCTAAAGAGCTAAATCAGGACGAGGGAGATCAGTCATTATTAAAATGATCATCATTATTTTTAGTAAGGACTGGAATATAAATATACAGAGGGAAAAAGTAGAGAAATACACTTCCAAAAAAGTGTGCATTAACAGCAGCTTAGAAAGCTAGTAGGTACATAAAACAGATTTTTCCAGCTCTGTTCCAGGAAGGAAATGGGATTTACTATTTGCTCTGCAGTGTTTCAGTAAAGTTGTGTCCAGGAAATCAAAAAAGAGATCCTTGCTGTAAAAATTATATTGCAACACTGTTAGATGGGGGAAGCCTGGAATGGTTCTGAAGTCTGCAGCTGCTTCCAGCTTCTGGTTGGGAGCAGTGCTGATTGCATGCCTTGATGCAGGAGCAAAAAGGAAAGTAATCTAATACAGATGTTTCAACAGTGAGTGAATCCTCAGTTTTGACAACAGTTCTCTGGTATTCAGGAAATGACTGTGGTTAGTGATTAGTGTTTTCTACTGCTCCTCTTTCTGCCAGGGTGAGGGAAAATAAACCATGAAAAATGAATGCGAAATTTGAAAAGCTGAGAGGCGGTTTTAGAGGTTTTTTTTTTTTTTTTTTTTTTTCGTTTCTCCCACGTTTAAAACCATATTTGCTGGAGAAAGTGTGAGCAGCAAATGTTTGCCTTAGGTTATATTTGTGTATTCAGAATATGACTGCCAATTGCTACAGGCGACAACGACCAGAAATCAGGTTCTCGCTATCCAGGGTGCCTCCCAAATCCAAATAATTCCTTGTAATGGGAGCACCTTAGCACAGCAGGGTCAGGAGAGAGGGTGAACGTAAGCAAAATTAGCATGAATGCTTGCTGAATGGTTGGGAAATAATTTGTTTGGGAGAGCTCTCAGCATCCACTCCTGTTGACTTCAGACTACCTCAACACAGATAATCTGCTGCTGGAACAGAGATCAAGATGGTTACAAATGAAAGTAAGAGGTTCTTACTGAATATCATGTTACAGGTATCAGCTTTGATACAGGCTTGGCCCCGTGTCCACACATTACCAGCAACATTTAATGATGGGAATCACAGAATCACAAAATCACAGAATTGTAGGGGTTGGAAAGGACCTCTGGAGATCAGTTTTATGAAGTTTGACTGAGTAGATTAGGAGTCCCTAAGCTGGGAAAGGGAGGTTAAAAATGAGGATGAAAGTCCTCTAGGACAAACTGTTCTTTCATCTCTTTTATAGGAATAACTGGTGTCCATTGAACGAAACTCATGCATCAGATGTACATAGAGGATGTGGCCATTTAAGCAACAGGCTTTCTTGATAGAGGATGTTCTGCCACAGAGAATGGCTCCAGGGAGATTCTACACGAGTCTGTGAAGAAAGATCTCCTGGGACTTAATAAATGAGCAAATTGCATGAGATACAGAAAATCCTCTGAGCTGAAAGTAATTATCAACAATGGGAGTGCTCAAGGGAAGAGTTCTGTTTTCATGCCATATTCTCTTTTCCTAAAGTTTGACAGATAAATATGTTCTACTTTGATAACTTTAAAGCCACATCTGGGAACATCACCATCACAGGGTCCTTCTCAAGCAAAGGCACACTTCTGATTCCTCTGTCATGTCGTAGAACCACGTTGTCACCCTCTACTGTGCCCTGTTATCACTGATGTACCTCTTTAAACTGTGCTGCCCTATCCATCCCCCTGAAGTCTAGTGCTAAGTGTTGGGCTCTGTTCTCCAAGGCTGAGAGTGTTGGCAAAGATAGGAAGGGAGATGGTTCTTCCATTGTATCAGTGCCACTTGATTCCCAACTGCTGATCTGCAGGGTACTCAGCTCTACATCCAGCTGAAGGAACTGGGGAAGATTTGGGATGCCCTGCCTTCAGGACTTGTTACACAACGTAGGGTCTACAGCTTTTCTCTGAACTCTGTGATGGTTACCTTCCCTTTTCTGGCTGTGAGTGTATTGTATTTTCCCAGAAGAGCTGTTTCAGCATCACCAGATTGGTTAATGAACTGGAACAGTTTCATCAGAGATGAACCTGACTTGGAATTCGGCCAAGAGACATAAATGATTCAAGTACATGATTAGGATACAAGCTTAAGCCAATTTGCACACAAAAAACAAAGACAGTGGGATTAAAGTCAATTCCTATCATGGTCATCATCTCAGGACATGAAATGTTAAGAGAGATGAACCTCTATCTCGTTGGCAAGGATTAGAAAATATGTAGTTTCCTTCTCATATGATAAACTTAATTCCTAGGTATCTGCTGGACAACTTCAGTGGATTCTTTTCAGTGCTGACTGTCCCAAAGTAATGCTGCATACTTCAAAGTAATGTACTCAAAGCAACATGTTCCCATTAAAAGAAAAAACTACACAGCTGAGAAATTTGCTTATTGGAGCATCTCTAGAAATCAGGTCAGATCCGCAATAGCAAATCACAGTGATGGTCATTTAATTGGGATTTGTAGCCAAAGGGGGGAATGCCAGGCAAAGCTGAGCAGGGTATGATACATATTCAGGTTTCTGGGACATTTATCCAGATGATGTTGAACAATGTGAACAGCCCAGTACTTGATGGTTTATTTCGTACATTTGTATTGCATGCTTGCCACTAACTCTTGGCAATCAGAACCACAAGTCATCATAAATGAGATGGTCAGATTTCAGTTCTTAGCCAGATGCTTTCAAATCAAAGGGAAGAGTCAACTGCATATTGATGACGCTATGTTGTTGTAGATGTTGCTTACCTATTAAATCCATAACATTGCAAGATTTTGACAAAATTCCCAGCAGCAAACTTTTCCCTTGTTACAAAAGGAGGTTAATGTTTATAATTAATTATGTCATACAAGATTAATTATATCATTGGATAATGAGGAAGAGCTAGGGCCAAGATATGTATAAGATCTACCACACCCTTCAAATGAAAATCCTGGCTAATGCTTTCACTCTTCTGTTGTAACGGAATACCCTTGAACTGAGTAAAGGTAATCTTGTTCATATCAAGATGCTGTTGGTGAGGCTGTTGAGCTGAATGTCACTGCTCTTCTTTTTCTTGATCCTGACTTTTTAAATATAAGTGTATAATAATATGAAAATTACAGTGTGTTTAGTAAATAAGCAAACAAATTACAAAAATAAAAAATAATAAAAAAAATCAGGACAAGACTCCTTGCACAGAGTGGAGGGGTGAAGACAAGAACAAAACCGATCATGTAAATAATGTTTGCAAGTCACATGACTTAATTCATGATATGATGAAAATGCAGAACATAAAAAGCAGAAGAGACTATGCAATTGGTGATACTCACTTTTTAAGCTTATCCAAACAGCAAGATCCAACTTATTTTTCTTTTTACTGTTCTCTGTCACCTAAACATGGAGCCCTAAATGAAAAGAAGATAAGTGTGAGAAAGTTCCTAATCGAAGCATTACAGGAAATTTCCTAGAGGATATTAGAATTCCCTAGAATCAGCTGCTAGAGGAAATATAAAGTAAAGAGGCTCAAGCACCAATTAAGCAGAAAGATAAACTGTAAGGAATATAAACGATCTGGCCACTAGCCTGGGGAAAAGCTCTCCTCCATGGAATTTGTCCATACTCTCTGTAGAACTGTGTATCCAAAGGAGCTGGAATGGTCTTTGGGTTTTTTTGTTTCGAGGATGAGAATCACCCCAACAAACACTCCAGCAATGGCCCAGAGCTGTGGAAAATGGCCTTTCCTGCTGTTCGGCTTTATTTGATGTTTGATTTGGTTTTAGTGTTTATGAGAGATGCCAGAACTGGTATGCTTGGAGGAAGGTCCCTTGCGTAGCAACAATTCACTCCTTTGCTAAGCAGTGATTATATTTTGATTGTATGCCACAGCTGCCTTCCAGCTCTCAGTGTGAAAGATTCATGTTTCATTTCTGAATCAATTTCTGGAAAATTAACAGAATTAGTCAAAGTGATACATGTTGGTGGTAACTGAGGGATGGGAATAAGGAATTCCTTGATCCAGATGTTTTTGGAAAGAAAAGAGAACAGGGGGTATATAAAGCAGCTAGAATGTTCTAGACATCATTAAGCATAATAATGCAGCAAGCAACTACATAAAACAACCAAATAGAAAAGGAAATGTTATGAGTTTTCATTTAATAGGTAGGAACTGACTTAGAAGATAGGAGACAGTTTGGATGAGACTGAACACAGGCTTGGAGCAGGGTGGTTGAAAGATTCTGTGAAGGAAAGGGACCTGAGGGTATCAGTTTGGCATTTGAGTGGAAAATGGTGAAGCAATAATAACTATTATCTGAGAAGTATCAGACAATGAATTACAAAAAAGCAGTGAAAATCCACTGTAGGAGAAATACCAGTGAACAATTTTATTTATTATTTTGTGCTGCTGCAGACTGATGGCTCTTAAAGTCCATATCAACAGGCAGGAGAAGGCAATAATATTGAAATCTAAAACTGTCCTGAAAAATTGGAAAAATGATCTTGAAAAACAGAGTAGAATTCTATTGCTAGGTAGGAATGAACAGCTCTGCAACACACAAGAGCAGATGAGATCATAGAATTGTAGGGTTTGGAAGGGACCTCTGGTAATCATCTACTTCAGTCCCTTTGTTAAGATGGATTCCCTGTGGTATATTGCACAGGAAAGTGGGCAGGAGGGTTTGAATATCTCTAGAGAAGGAGACTCCATCCCCTCTCTGGGTAGTTTGTTCCAGGGCTTTTTCACCCCTACAGTCAAGTGGTTCTTCCTGTGTTCAAGTTTGTGTCCATTGCCCCTTATCCTGTCATCGGGTACCACTAACTGTTGCTTCTCTTAATCTTCTCTACCCAGTTACATATCAGGAGAGAATAGTGAAAGGTCATCTAATGATACGATCATTGCCAGGATTGGTTTTACAAGGAAATAGTGGAAACTGTGATCATGAGAAAGTTTTTGGCTTGTGATAAGCTCTATTACTAATTCAGAAAGGAGAAATTACAAGATTATTGATGGTAGTTGATGAAACAATGGCTATCTTTACTTTGGTTGTGCTGGTTCGTGAACAGATCTCCTACATTCTGCACAGTATATTTCTATGAAGGAGGCTACAAACACCTCAATGTGAACAGGAATTACAAAGTTAGTCACCATGTCACACTCACACGACTATGTTCCTTAGGTCCGAGCCCCTTTACTTGGAATGAAGATTGCTGTCTAGTTTACTGATATCATCCATTATGGGAAATAGAGTTCTGTTGAAATTTCATAGAACCATGACATACAAATCCAACACCTTGCTCATAACAGGTTTCACTAGATCAGCTTGCTCAGGACCATGCTCAGTTGACTCTTGAACACCTCCAAGTGCAGGGTATTGCTTCTATTTTCTTTTTCAGGGTAAAAGATTGTTTTGTAGAGGGACTGAAGTACTAAAACTGAAAGTAGTTACAATTCTATAATTACCCTGAATGCCAAAAATCAAATGTTAGAAGATGATGCAGAAAAGAATGAATTATAAACATTAAGAAACTTAAGTAATGAGTGAAAAAGGCTGGAAGTGAAGGGGGAAAGAGTTAATTCATTTTTTTCTATGGGTTGCAGCAAATACAGACAAACAGATAACAGGGTGTTAAAGTCCCAAGTTCTTTACTATTTTGATTGGCACAAACAACATAAATAAGTCAGATATAGTTAGAGCTTGTTCCTCCTACATGTCCAGACAGCACTGCAAAAGTTTAGAAATTTAAGGAGTGGTGAATCCTGCCAGCACTTTCTCAGACATGTTAAACTGCAGAGTTCAACACCGCTACTTCAGTGGGGAAAAGTTTTCAAGACTGTGTGCCAGTCATGTTCCTTAAACAGATTGGTCTGAAATCTTTGGTCAACAGTCTTTTGAAAGCACATTCAATTCCGAGGCCCTTTGGAAAACTTACCTAGCATTAATTCCATTTGTATTTACAAATAATATAAATTATAAGTGTCACATGGACTGACATCTGCAGAGAAGGTTGTTATTTTTCAGACAGTTAGGAATAACAAGTCCTCCTGCAGGCCAGAAAACATAATTTCCCATTTGGAAGAATGTAAAGAATTAATTGTTTGGCAGAACAAATGTCCTTGTAAAATTAGGCGTCATAATACATTTTCCCCTTTGATTCCCTCTGACATTTTCAGATAATCTAATTTATACCAGATACAAAGATCATATACATAAGTGTCTAGCAGGAAAAAAAATGGAATTTTAAGTGTAGATGAGTAAAAACTCATAATTTGAGGGTTAATATCCCGAGTTCCCTAAAATCATTTGGCCCACAAACAATTTAAAAATGCTTGAAATGCATTTTTTTGTCCTTGTTTACCATGGTTATCAAAGGCTTTGTGTCTGGAGTATATGAGAGCTGTTCAGAGTGAGATTGTGGAGAACGGCATCCATACATCCACTCCAAATCCAGAAATCCAGAAAATACCACAGTAACATGGCAGAGCCTGAATTCATTAAGAACCATTCTATCTCTCCAACAGTACCTTGAAAATCCCAGGAAAACATTTACGGAAGATTTGTGTATGTACCCCAAGTAATATTTATCTGATTGAGTTACTTCAGAAAAACACTTCTGTTTGGTGAAGTATCTTCCAGACAAAGGTCACACTAAAACACTGCAGCACTGGACCCAGAAAAAAGAAAAATAATGAAGTGTATGTGTGTATATATATATATATGTGTGTAATGTATCAGAAAAAAAAGAGTTACGTTTGCTATGGACAAGTTCAATGGTTATAAGAGCAACTGGAACTCATTGAGGCCAAGAGCTCTGTCATCCACATGGCTTTTTGGAAAAGATTCCCAAAGCAAAAAGCAGCTCATTTCTGGGACTTGCAGAGGGAAAATGGCAGAAGATAGATCTCGTAACAGAGAAAAACTTCCAATTACATTGATAAAATCAGATATCTTAGATCATTTGTTTGGGGCTCTCTCTCTAACATGGATAATACTACAGGTGACATCCTGCTGTCTGCATTTATTAATGAAGTAATTGCTCAAACTGGGTAGTTTCAAATTGCATTGCCAAAAGTAATGACCATTCACATGTAGATTGTTATCCATTGGTACCCAGAGTTATTCCTCACAGCTCATACTAATGACAGGTGATAATAAGGCAGTGATCAATGAATCAGCTGTTAATAGTGTTTGCTTTGTGACTGCAGGTTTGTAGCTCTGGATTTTGTTTGCATGATCAGCCAACAAAAGTCATGCTGCTTTGACAGTGACAGAAGTTCCAATGGCTCCAGGAACAACTGATTGAGTTACTGAAGCAAAACACTTCTGTTCAGTGAAAAGCCTTCCAGACAGAGGTCACTCTGAAACACTTTGCAGCATTAAAGCCAGAGCAAACAAGAAAGTGAAGCACAGCTTCACTTGAGGTTTATTTTTTACCCTGTAGCTGGCCATGTTTAGTGCTGGTTGCAGAAAACACAGATAAATTGAGCAGCCTGCTGAAAACCGAATATGGTGTGGTCGTGGGAAGGATGCAGCTAAAGTAAAAGGTGGCAGTTCAGGTTTCAGTGCTGGTAGTAAGAGGAATTTAAAAAAAACATCTGAAAGTGTCAAAAAATGGAACTTCTTAACCAAAGTTTGGGAAGAGAGTGGCAGGGAAAGGCATAGGGAATGAAATAAAAAAGCGGCAGGTCTTAATTCTGTGGTTGCACTGCTGTAGCTTAGGAAATGGGAAGAGGGAGACGAGGCCAGCTGTCTCGCTGATGGAGAAAAAGGGAAAGCAGCCATCTCCTGTACATGACTTCCTATTTTTATACGATTTAGAATGTGTTCTGTGAGAAAAAAAATATCATTGTACATGTAAAAGCAGTTGTAGTGTGTTGTGTGTTTTTTTTTTTCTTAATAAGGAAATTATAAAATGAACTTTAGCAAATTGTGTTAATTGGAAAGTTCAAAAACAATATTTTATCGTACATCAAGTGAAAGGATGGAGAAGAATAAGTGAAAGTAATTCTCTTCCTTCAGCATAAACTGCTGATCCTATAATTATTGAAATCATCACCTTTGTAGGCATCAGTAATAAAAAACCTAGACAGAAGATTAGGAGAACTCATCGTTTGAATCATCCCTTAGACCTTGCTGGAATGGGGTCTGTGAAGTTCAGCAGGTAGGTGGTCTGCAGGGCTGGATGAATGTGACCACCAGAACTGTGGCACTGCACAGAGCACAGTTTCATTTGAGCAATGAGTAAGATTACATTTGCTAATTCCTTTCTGTTCATAAATTGAGGTCAGCAGCATCACAGTCTAAGCTGAGGTCATTGCAAAGGTTCTTGCTCAGATTCAAATCTCTGGAAATTTCTTACAGCCAGTGAACTTTGTTACCACAGCCAACAGCAAATTAAGAATTAGATTTATTTGGCTCCTTCTTTTTTATCAGGTTGTTGCAAATTGTTGTGACTTTATATGACTGCCTCACCTGCAATGAAGTTATTCTCTGGTTCTGCTTTTCCTCCATGGGCATGTAGCTTAATTTACCAAACTGCAATCAGGCCAATATTAATTGCCCATAATGAGTCAGTCATGCAAAGTAAAACCTAACCACCAGGAAAATATTAGAGGTGCTTTATCTACTTTTTTTGTGTGTGCATATTAATCTACTAACTTTAAATCCAGTGAATGTTGTTGGACTAAAAAGGCACTCGTCGTTAAAATTAGGGCTTAAATTTGTAATGCAGAAAATAATCTCATATGGCAACTGTGACTTACAAGTGGTCGTTACTTAACAAGAAGTTATATTTCAAGACTTTAAATATTCTGTAAACAGTATCAGATTAACTTGTATTAATTTCATGTTTGTTTTTTTTTCTTGACCTGCGTGACCGGTACATGAATTTGTTAACATTTGTCATTAATATTCATTTAACAAAAGGTGACAGAGTAACTGAGGGTACAAGGGAGGGAGGGAATGAAATGAAAGCCAGTGTCTACTTAGAGGAGTGTATTCAAGCAAAATAGTGGTGAACTGCAGCCATACAGCAATTTTCAATTATGTTCAACTTGTCTGAAATTGCAATTCTTCTCATAATTCATAAGGACATCAAGCACATGGCTCTGGAGATACTGAAAGCAGGGGTGTTATGTCAATGAGTAATTAAGCTAAGTAAACGACGTATTTGCTGAGTTCGAGATACGTAAAGTCCTCCCAAGGAAAAATTAGATAAGAGTATAATCTCAAGTATCTTAGGAATCTCGTGGCAGCGTATTTAGAGCAGTCCAACAGGATAATGATGTTTCTTTTTTGAGCATCCATTTCCGAGCAGATTTGAGATAACCCTCACTACTCTGCTCCTCGGCTAATCCACTGCAAAGCTGCCCTTTTCTGTTAGTAATAATCCAATAGTTTGGGCCTGGTACATTGAAATTTGGAGTGTTTTTCATATCAAACCATGCATTTATGGCAATTAACATAAAATGAAATAATTCTATTTCACAGTGGCTGATGAGCTGGGGTGTGGAGATTGTCACAGTCCAGTGGATGACAGCAGAGAACTTATAAGAGCACTTCAGTGTATAACCAGTAGCTATTAAATACCCATAAAAATGGGAGCGATCTACAGTAGAAACTACCTCATATGAAATAATGACAGTCTCGGCACAAAGAAGGCAAAGCTGAAGATAGTTAAGACAAGTGAGAGGACCACTTACAGGGGTCAGTATCAAGGGTAAAGTGCCTTTGAAGCAGCATCATGTGTTAATTAGTTTGAGATAAGAAAGCTTTAAGAAAATGGGCACATGAGCAATGCAGGGCTGTAACAAGCTGCCAGCCAGTGTCATAGTAATAGCATTATAACAGGAGTTTATTTTCTAAGACTTTGAGTTCAAATACTTAGAATTGACAATGGAATGTGACTTTGTTAAGGTAAGAAATCTGTTGGGTTGTATTAGTAAAAATATGAATTTACGAATCCTGTTTCAACTTGTGAATATTTACATCTCTGCATTTACACAACTTTTTAACCCTAAAAGCCCATGTTTCATAAGGGAATAAACTCATGGATCTTGATGGCCAAACATTCATGCGAAGTACCTCATCTTCCCAGTTTCCTAGCTGCAGGTGATCTGAGTGTTTCTGGGAACAATGAAGAATCTGAGACTTCCTACATGCTTTGAAATTCCTCAGCACTTCAGGAACGTGGGTAAAACCCATCTTGGGCTAGCAGAGGCCAACTGAGTTGAACCATCTCCTTGGAGTGTCTGAGAATAAAAAGCTGAATTATGGTGAAATTGGACCCAGACCAAATCTGGGGAGAAAAGCTTCTCTGCATTTTGTACATTTGGAGGATACATGGGAATCTCAGGCTCCTGTCTTGTCAATCAAAATCATAGAATCATTAAGGTTGGAAAAGATCACTAAGACCATGAAGTCCAACTGCCAACACATCACCACCGTACCACTGAACCATGTCCTTCAGCGCCATGTAACACTGAAGGTTGGAACTAGATTATCTTTTGGGTCCCTTCCAACCCAACCCAAGACATTCTGTGATCTTCCTGTCCCTTGAACACCTCCAGGGGCAGCCTGATCTATGCCTGACCACTCTTTCAGAGAAGAAATTTTTCTGAATAGCCAACCTGAAAATGCTTTCATGACAGCAAAAGAGCACTTCAAAAGTTCGCTTTGCTATTTTGAGCATTCAATATAACAGAGCAGCTGAGCACCAAGGCATGGCATTCACACTAGAAATGTATCACTTATACAGGAATTTCTTGGTCTTGGTTCAGAGCAGTTAGATTTGATCCAATTGCCTGGGCTGCAGAACAGCTCTGAGCAGACCCCTGAAAGGTCAATGACTGGTTGCATTAAACAGCTAGAAAAATTGCTTTGTTCCACAAAGCACTGAGCTGTGGTTAGTAGCTCTTATCTGCTGGAAAATGAGACTAATTGTTCAGATATGCTGATAATGATCACCCCTGAAGTGGTTTTGATCAGCCAGTCTTCCAAAATCTGACACATATCCAAAACTCTTTGTTCTTCCCATCAGCCACCCAACATAGCAATCATGATTTTCTTTTCAACAACTTAATCTTTTACAGCAGAGTGGGGAAATGGTCAGGCAACAGAAAGGCCCCTAGCGCATTACCTGAACCAGGCATTAGCTCAGAAAGTCTTTATGTTAAGTTTTATTTGCATGCAAAGCCACAACATTACCTTATTATCCACTCAGGTGAGACTCTGAAATGGCAAAAAAAAAAAAAAAAAAAAAAAGGAGAGGGTAAAACTGCAGGAAACCAATTTTAAAGCTTCACTTCATTGCTCCAGAGAGAGCAGGTAATGAGCTCAGGCAAAACTGCTCTGGGATGTGCCCACATGGTGGGATCTACACACTCAGATTTCAGTACTCACATGCAAGTGCGAATTAAATATTTCCTGTCAGGTGAGAGATTCCTTGCTGATTAATGTGGGATCTTCTGGATGGATTTCTAAAAGGGAAAAATAAGGAGAAAATAAGTCAAGAACCTCCATTTTTCACATTTCTACAGTTTTGTTGTTGATGTTCTTTCAGGAAAGTAGCAATATGACAGCTTCACAGCACATTGTTTCTGATGTCTAAATTATAACAGACCCCCAAAGTAAGATATCATAGTGGAGCTTCCTTTGTTGATGATGAGGTCTAAAGGGCATGGGGGGACATAAGACCCTGGACAAGACTCTGTACCCAGGAAATCTCTTCTTATCTAGATTGGTAAGAGAATGTCCTGACCTCCCTCCCTTCCCTTCTTCACACATCACCCCCTTCCTCAGAGGAATCAGAGTTTGCACTGCAGAATTGCCTGAAATTCGGAGTGTTTAAAGCAGCTTGCTTTAGTAAAATGGTTATTTATGTTAATTTTTTAATTTGTAATTAGTAGATCTCAAAACTTTGTGCATCATCAAAAATGAGACATGATTATTTACCTCATTTGACTGGAAAAATGAGTCTCTTACTGGTGAAATGAATTGCTCTTGGTCACATATTTTCTGCCATCTTCAGTGCTAGAAATACAGCTGAATCTCTTGAGCAATGCAGTGCCCACTGTCTGAGAAGGAAAAAAATACCTTACAACTCAAAAGTACACTTAAAAAAACAACGAGAAAAAAAAACAAAAAACCTGCATAACACATTGTCATAAAGATGGTGATTTTCCATGCTGGAAAGGCCCTTCTGGCACTTAGTGATCAGCAATCCCACAGCCACATCCAAAACACCTTTATCATCAGTGCCCCATGGTGTCATGATGTCCATGTAGCTGCCAGGTTATGCCCTGAGTGTGTAATCATCAATGGGAGCTGCAACCGTGGAAATGGCAACAGAATGTGGGAAAGGCAACTTGATAAAAATAACCTTTGTCCACATGCACACACCCTGGGAGAGGTAATTACTTGCCTGAAGTAGTCACAATGAATGTTTCATGGTCCTTAACAATTGTGAGGGGCCATTACAAACTTCTCCCAAGAGTTCCTTTGCAACACAGTGCAAGGAATTGGCATTCAGATGATAACTTCTTGGATGTACGGTATGTTTTATTTTGCTTTATTATTTTGTTTTATTTTTAATCTAATGCTGGAGGATATCTTCTCTGCTTATTTTATCCTGTAGTAATGCATGCCCAGCCCGGCAGAACAAGTAAAGAAACCATCCCACGGTTTGGCACGTAAGGTCCCATTGCTTCATTTCAGAAACTATTGGAGACACTTAAAGCACAGCACAGAGAACAACTGTTGGCAGGCTGTTGTTTTATTGCTGTGCATCAGTAGGTGAGCAGTGAGTGACTGCATTGCAGATATAGTACGTATATATGTGTATATATAATTATGCTCACATTTTTATATCAATTTTCCTATTCTATCATAGTAAATAGTTTTTATCTAATTCTATGACTTCTACTTTGCTTCTAGTTCTCCCCCTCATCCCACTTGAGGAGAATAAGCAAAAGACTGTGTGTGGTTTGCTGCCTGGTGGATTAAACCACAACAACTACTAATCCTAGTCTTAGATATGCTTTCATTAGTTTTGAAAATCCATTTGTCACTTCTGTGCCTCCCATTTCATCTGCATCCAACTCCCTGGCATTGTCAATGGCTGTAAATAAGAGGGCATCTCAGATCACTCAGTGCTCTCTGGAGGCTGTCAACAACCTCTTATGGATGCAATAGTTTCTTTTCCAAGAAGAGACACTCATTTTACAGGTGATTAGTGTTTTTTTTTCCCTCTCCTGTACACGATGAGAAAATAGAGACTGTATGTGCTTTTGATTTTTTTTTCTCCCTTACTTCAATGGTCTCCAGAAGAAGAAACGTTTATCTGTATATATTTAGGACATGGTTTAATGGACATGATGGTGACGGGTTGATAGTGGGACTTGATGGACTTAGTCGTCTTTTCAAACTTAAATGATTCTACAGAACTCTTAGTTTCTGATCTCTGTCAGCATGTCATCAGTCCTAACTGCCAACTGCATTTCTGTGATTTTGGACTGGCCACCTTCTCATGGCAGGGTTCTCAGAACCAGAAGTGAAGTTAATAAAGATCTTCTCACTGAAGAA
This sequence comes from Callipepla californica brunnescens, assembly GCA_023055505.1. Classification (NCBI taxonomy): domain Eukaryota; kingdom Metazoa; phylum Chordata; class Aves; order Galliformes; family Odontophoridae; genus Callipepla; species Callipepla californica. The sequence goes on along the minus strand of JALIRH010000005.1, from coordinate 40,907,848 downwards.
GCCATTGTTGGCACAAATGGAAGATGTTACTGCCATGCGTCACTGTGGGCAGCCAGTGTGGGTTCCAGCCCCCAGGGCATGGCTCATCCTTATCCATCCATCTCTGTGCTGTGAAAATACATTGTTTGGATCATTGTGTTGCAAGAGTTGTGAAATCTGTGTTTGTTTCTTCTATACTACTGACATAGTAATTAGCACCTTTGGGCTCAGCACCTGCTGATGGCCTTGGGGCTGGGAGTTTGTGACTGTGTCACTCTTATCTGGATGAATTACTCTTATCTAAGTGCATGACCATGTGTTTCTGGTGAATGCCTTCCAGATCAGCCCATTGCCTCTCCAAGCAGAAGTTTATAACAAGGAGAACTTTATAGCCTTATAGAACAGCTTAGACCAACCACTAGGGCAGTCACAGGTAAATTTCCTACGTAAAAAGTATTGGCTTATTCTGCAATAAATCCACAGCCTTATTATGCACCTTGGTTTAGCCAGAAATGAAAAAGAGACAATGCCAGCTGCAAGGACTGTGCATGCTGACCTGGCCAGGAGCAAGACTGTTCTGCTTTGGAGGTGCTCCAAAATGCTATTATTGATTTTCTGCATCACATGTCAAATGTTTAGCACAGCTCTTGAATGTTTGAAATCCTTTCATGCTTCAAAGAAAGCATGACTGTAGGAGTCCCATACACAGTGGAACAGAAAGGGTTTGAAAATCATTTTCCAAAAAAAAAAAAATAAAGGGGGATTTTTGGAAATGAAACCTTTTATTTTATCTCCCTGTGTTTTTAATTTGCCAGACAAGTGGGAAAGAAGTGCTGAGAAAGACAGCAATACGAACAATAACAGGGCAAAGATGAAAGCCATGCTCTTCTCTTGCTTATGCTTTAATTTTTCCTAGCCTTTAGCTTACATTATCATGTACGTAGCAGTTTGCCATTCCAGGCTAAAAAAGATCAGCAGAAAATAAAAGCTCTTTTTCCTTAAAGAGCAACAGTAATCATGTGGCTAGAGAGCATCTTGCTCAGATGGAAGAGATACAAAGAGGGAGCCCACATATTTTCCAGCTCTTTTGATATGGAACAAGCTGCAGGCTCTGTCAGCCACTTCACAGAGGCAGTGGGGATCAGTTCCTCATAGTACTTTAATGAAAATTTTATCTTCAATATGACATAATATCCTTCAGACTTTACCCTTCTTGTCAAATTGGGTAAACACAGTAAAAAGGGCTAAAATTGTTTTAGGACAGGCAGAGGAGTGGAGATAACACATACAGTGTGACTGTGCTGCCTTGTTTTCTTTTAAAATAGGCTGAAAAGTAAGATATCTTGTTCTTAGTACTTTGTTCCTCAGTTTCCCCATTCTACAGGGGTGTTAAAAGATTTTCACTGTCCCCCAGAGTGGAAAACAGAAATTCCCTGGCTACTGAAGATCAATGCTGCTAAAATGAACTTCATTTTATCTGTTCCTTTGACATATGAATGATATCGTCTATAGTAATTTATGTCTGTTGTATTCTTGAATATCCAGCCTTCCACAGGTCCAGGGACTTCACAGAGACTTGCAAAGTTTTTATCATGTTACCTGAGACTCCAACAAATTCCTCAGCCCTGGAAAACAATTTCAACAGGATTGTTGTGATCAGTGCCAGACAGCTCCTTTCACAAAACCCATTTATTTTGAGGAATTGTCAAAAACAATTAATATTTCTGCAAGGGGGAACTCTCAAGGAAAGTTTGAAAAATCAAGACTTTGGTTACGTAGTTCATAACAACAGGAAGACTTGTGGAGGAATGGTACAAAACTGACCACACAGTGAGCACATGATTGATGGACACTTCTAGTCAATCTTTTTAGAAAGATGCTGAAGAGGTTATGAGCTTTGAAACTCAGAAATATTGTTTTGGGTGTTCAACTAAGTTAGGAGTACTTCATACAAGGTGTTTTCTTAACAATACACAGATCACCTATTTAACTCACTGCCACAAATTCTCACTGAAGATAAATTGTCAGATGTTTTTAGAAGTTGGAAATATATATTGCATAATAATATCTACTGAAGCATAATCAGCAGCAATTTTTGCTTTGGTCTGGAAGTTGAGTAGTCCATGACGTATTATAGGAAGTATGTGGAAGACAAGTTAAGAGCTCAATTTTGGTAAGCTTACTTCCATTATACAAAGATTTGTACTGATGCAGGGAAAAATATGTTGTTTCCCCAGAAGTCATAGTGAAGGTCATTGACATATATGGTTGTGTGGTTTCCCTGTCGGAAAAGATCAACTGCTAAGAGACAGTACAGCAAATAATCACTTCAAACTTGCTGTTCATTTACTCATCAGTGTTGTTAGAACTTCTTTTAAGGCTCTGGAATCGTCATAGTAAGCAAATGGATCACTGTTATAATGGGCACAAGTATTACATGCTTGCTTTTTGCAGTAGCTATAACTTGCTCGTGTCTTTCTTACCATTTCATCTATAGAGAGTCCCTTGCATTCTGTCAGTGGGAAGCTTCGATAGCCTCAAGATATGAACAATCATTCACTATATCGACCATTACTATTGAGTCCCTGGAGCTCTATAAATGGTGTGAAACAGATACAGCCCAATGCTTATGATCTCTCAGCTGCATTGGTGCTATTAGCCCACACAGGTTAGGTTTGTGTGTTGAGTTTAAGGACTGAAAATATGGAGAACCAATTGCACATTAAGGTAATGCATTTCATTAAACTGAACTGCAAGGAGGACAAGCTACTGAAAACCTCAAAGATGGATTCCAAAACTACAGTCCAACATAAGTGCAAATGTCTGCCTGCAGGAGGTTACAACAGAGATTGTTTGGAAAATATAACACTAAGAACAAATCGGCTTTTGAGCTGCTAAAACTCCTTCTGTGTACAGTGGGACTGGAAATCCTCCATCATATTCAGAGTTGAATGATAGACCCAAAAGCAGGGATGGCGGGGAGGAATTTGGTCTTTAGAAGAAGAAGCAATGGAAGGTGCTTTGCCTTGGTGGCCCATCTGTAGGGCAGACACTGAACCAGGTCCTGGAATGATGCTATACACATGATAAAGTATTTTATATCAAATTTCACCAGCGAAGAAAAAAAAAGGGAAAAAAGGAAATTTGGAGATATTTTGTTATTTTCTTAAGTTTCCATTCCCCATCTGTATTTTGAGAAAACAAACAATTCCATTTGACCAAAAAGATACATTTGGAACAAAAACGATGTTTCAGGAAAGACTGACAGGAGAACTAAAGTGACACTTTCAAAGACTGCTCATCCTCTGGATGCAAACAGGGATGCAGGAACAGCAGGTGGCCATACAGGCTGTGTGGTGGGAGCAGACCCAAGGTTCACCCATCTGTGTATCTGAGGTGCCTGCCATGCACCTCACCAGGACTTGGGGATTCCCACCTTTCCCAACCCATTTGCTAAGAGATAGACAGAAAGACTGTCTTCATCTCTAACAAAAATCTCCTTTCCTGTAAAGGAATCTAATTATTTTGTGTCCTGCCCCAAAGAGTATTTCCAAGGTGCAAAGAACAACAATCATAGTCTTTTTATATACAATATGTTCTTCAAACTGCCTACCCATTACATCCTCTCTTCAGCCTTTTTATTTCTGGTCTAAGAAAGCTCAGTGATTCATTCAGGTCACTTTTTAACACACCTGCCACGCCTGCTGTACCCTGGACTTCTTCCAATATGCTGCTGACTTTCTGAAAGTGAAATCTGTCAAACTGGATATAGGATTGCGAGTAAATCTTCACCCATTTCAAAGTACAAATAGTTGATTTCTTTCCATATCTAACAAAGTAGTTTTCAAAAATCTTAAGACTGGATTATTTGCATTTTTTTAGCTATGGTATGATAAGAAGCTGAAAGGGGACAAAGGAAGAATCCTTTTCACAGGTCATGCTGTTACCCACAGCACTCCTCATCTGAAGATGCTTTGGATGTTCAAAATTCACAAGGTTTCAGAAAGCAAACGGACAGATTTATGGAAATAAAATTCACAGGAGAAACAACCACCCAAGGTATATGAATGTGTGAATATGTGACAGAGGACTTGGTTAGGGTAGATGTATCCTTATCATAGAATCATAGGATCATTAAGTTTGGAAAAGAGCTCTAAGATCACAAAATCCTCATTGCCACATCTCCATGGTTCTTGAACTTCTTCAGGGATGGTGACCCTACCACTTCCCTGGGCAGCCTACACCAATATCTGACCACTCTTTCAGAGAAGAAATGTTTCCTAATATCCAACCTGTACCACTCTGACAACAACGTGAGTTCACTGTCTTTCATCTTATGTGTATGATGCATTCTGTCTCTTTCCTCAATCGAGACATCATCCATTTCTGTTTTAGTTGTAGATAAAATGGTTTCTTGGGGATGGTCCTGTTGTTAGTGAATTTCATCCTGACACACGAAAAAAAAAAAAACAAGTGTTCCTGGACCTTATTTGGTGTAGTCTGACTAATTTCAGATCAAAAATACTGACCAAGAAAGAGGAATAGAGTGAAAAGTAGAACATGCACCTCGTGTCAGTTTGTCTCCTCCTCTCTGACCTGCCTCTGCAGCCCAGTTTCTTCCTCACATAAGGAAGTTTCTGCACTTGGAGGTGAGCAGAGGCAAAGCCACTTGTCCTTAAAAACTTGCACAAAGTAGGAATTGAGGTGTTGATGGATGGTCTCTCTACACTTGACAGCTTCCTTCTCTACTTGCTGAAAATGAGCAGCTGTTGCAACCTGGGTTTTGGCTGTTGGCATCATTAGCAAGTGCATGTTCATCTCCTTCAGTTCCTTCAGGAGGGTTTGAGTGTGTGGCATGTCAGTCAGCTCAGTGCAGTAGTCAGAATCTGCCTTGATGCCTCTCCAAAAAGTGACCCAATGGAGCCTCAGCTTCAAAAGAGCTCAGCCACTGCTGACACCATTATAGACAAGGATCAGTGCTGCAATTTGCTTCATTTTTCCTGCAGCCTTCACTTCCCCTTTTCTCCTTGAAAGGACAGGTAAATTCAAGCTGTGTGGATCTTCTGTGTACCCAAGGTGAGAACACCATTTCTACACAAAAGAGAATGACATTTCCGTTACAAATAAAAGACATGATGGTAAAACAAGAGAGCATGAAGGAAACACAGGTCAGACAATGTGCATCCTATCAAAATAAGCAGAAGCTGTAAATAACATTGAAAAATCAGTAGAAGAGATCTGAGCTCCATCTCTACCTTTTTACGCAGAGCAGCTTTACGAAGAGCTTAGAAAAAAAAGGCGTGCTTGGTGTTTTTCACAGTGTCATAGTGGGTGAAAACCAGAGCTGTTCCATCAGTGACAAGAGTAGCAGGAGTGCGGCTAGTGGTCCTCCAGGGATTGCGGTGCTCTAAGAGGAAGAAATGCACCAGCCCCTGAAATATTCTGGGTAAGTGTAGTTATTGAAATTTACAGATGTACAAAGAGATCCCTTCAGAGTTTCCCTGTTGCAGAAGACCTCGCCCTATTTTTCATTTGCAGGTATCTCTGTGTTTTCTGCCGAGTGGCAGATCCCTGAACAGCACTCTTAAGCTTGCTGACAATAGCTTTGGTTTCCTAATTACTTTTCATGGGCTTGGAAACAGTCCACAATCCACACTTCCCTCTGGGATTTGTAGACAACAGCCTGAAGGCAACTGATAAGTTTATTAATGTATCTGCTGTTTCTTAGAAGACCAGTTAATAGCCTAATTGCATATGTGGTTAGGGGGAGGAAACTGCCCCTCATTCTACTTTTGAATAAAATAAGAAGGATTCTGATGCTGTTTGTATGTCCCCATGGAGGATGGGGCATTGCAACATGAGTATCTTCAGTCGCTACTGTGGCCAAACAGAATAAGCGTTTAAGAAATGTAGAGATTTGTCACTGAGGGATGTGGTCAGCTGGCATGGGGGGATGGGTTGTAGTTGGTCTTGGGGATCTTAGTGGTCTGTTCCAGCCATAATCACCCTGGACTGGTGGCAGAGCAAGCATGCGAATGTTTACCCTAAGCACATAGAGAAGTGCTATATTACAGGATTTAGGAGTATTTAATCATGAAAGCCAATATCATGTTTAGCTTAACCTCTATCTGACAGCAGGAAAAGGACTTCCTCAATTGACTTTCGAACAAATTCCAGTAATTTGTGTTTTCTTAAGCAAGTAGTTAGAGAGAGAGATTTCAGGAGAAAAGAGTCTGTTTGCCACAGCACATCAAAACGTGTCCTTAAATCCCACTGTTATAAAAAAAGAAACCAAACCTCACTTCTCATTTAAAAGTTCTCATTTTATCTGCAGAACCTAATTATCTTTGGAGGGTTAAAGCACAGGGTCAGTATCTTCCCTGCTAGTGTAAGAACATGTTGAATGGTCTCAGTTTGATCTTCATTTAGACTAAGAGTTACTTTCAGATTCAGATGGTGAATTACTCACACTCTGCACCAAAGTGAGTCATTTACTCCATCACAAAGGAACTCTTGCTTTTACTCCTGCACTTTTTGTACCTTAAGGAATAAATCAGCACTAATGTCAGTGGGTCAAAGTAGCTTACCACACACACAGAGAAAGAGAGTTTGCAGATTCTGCTTCCTGGGTCTGATTCTCCAGTGCTTTGCTTTTGGAGCCCATCCCACTCTCATTTACAGGGCTGCAAAACATCTGAAGTTCCTCTGCCTTTTGGTCCAGCATTCTCCACTTCTCTGGCACAAGCATGAATGACTGCTGAGGGTACATCAAGGAACAGAGCACCTTGAGTTTGGCTCCTAGGATTTCAGTGGTTGGTGCCTCTGTTGGAAAGGTCTTCTGCTGATCTCTGTCATTGCAAAACGATATAAACACCTGGGGAGATCTGCCCCAATTAAGTTTCATAACAGAATTTAATAAAGGAAAGGTACAAGGGGCTGTGGTTGAAGGGAGGTCAGATTATCCAGTCGTAAATAAAAAACCTTATTTCCTTGGGCTGTGGTTTGTGCAGGAGATAACATCTTTCCCTGGCCTCAGCTATTACCAGATGGTTTAATGAGAAAGAAATGTTCTGGACTGTGGGCCAGAAAAATGCTTTTTTTTTTTTTATTTGTTTGTTTGTGTTGATACTTTATTTTTTTTTTAGCTGACCTAATAAAAGCCATCGCCAACACTTGGTCACCTTGCCTTTTCCATGCCCTGTGGCTGTTGCCGACACTTCTGTCACTACTTTGCCAGATGTGCCACATCCTATGGCAGACCTCCAAGCGGTGCCTGGCTGAAGAACCTCACAGCCTCGATGTTATAGGTGAGTGTGAGAAGGAAAACAACAGACTGCCTTCGCAGTGCTTTTTCAGGCTCTGCTCATCAAGAAGCCTTTTGCCCAGGAAGCGGGATGCAGTTTCTTCTTTCATCTTTCTCCTATTGCACAGATTGAAAGTGTGAGCCATTGTCTTACATGGAAATGGATGCTGGAAAATGTCTCGCTGGTAGCAATTTTTCTGGGGGACGAGATCAGCTCTTTGCCAGCCATGTCTTCTATTATTCAGCATCACAGGTTTGATTTTTTTCTGAAGCTTTCAGCCACATGCTCACCTGATCATCACCTACTATCACAGCAAGGCTTTCAGAAGATTTCATCTACCATTTAGACTATGAAAAAAAGCTCCCCCCAAAAAACACCTCTTTGCCTCTGAACTTTCAAGCCACCTCTTTTGAAAAGCAGCAGTGCTGCCTGAAGAGTCTCATAGAAGGCAAAGTGAGTATATATCAGAAGTCATGCAGAAATGGATTTTCAATGAAACATCTTGCAGTGTCTTTACTCCTCAGCCCTCTTCATTTTCTTCTAAGTAGTTACCACATCTGTGTGCATAGGATTGACAGCTGTGGGGAGAGGTGGGTTTGGTTCAGCATGAGTAAATCTCAGGCTTGTTTTCCAAAAGCATCAGAGTTCTAAGGACTCTGTCTATGAACTAAAACCTTCCTCTATTATTTTAGAATAAATTTCTATTTATAAGGTTTCTGAAAGAAAAGGAAAGCCAGCCTAGTACCAGTGAACCAAGAGCACAAGTCCTTGATTTTCGAGGCAGGCAACACAGTGGGAAGCACTAATGAAGCACTGATAATTTAACATCTGTTTGCAGTGAACAAGTCCCAGAATTCAATAATGCCTCCAATAGAGAAAAAAAAACGAAAAATAAAAACCAACCAACCAAACGAACAAAAAGCCAACAGTGAAACACTGCTGCAATCACAGGCAGATACACAATAAACCAACCTCAAAACTGTTTTGTCCATTCTCAGTGTCCTCCCACAGGTTGAGGGGAAAATACGCAATTTCTTGTATATTTTGGAAGAAATATGTAGTGATTCCCAGAATAAAGACAGGGTTATGTTTTCTGGGGTCATTTTTTGGCTGTACCTGGGATGAAATATCACAACAGGCAACCTCTCCCCACCCCTTGCTTCTGCTTGCTGGAATACACATCCTTCCCAAGGATATCAGAAACCTGATGTTTCCAATTTCCAACAAAGAACTTAATCACTCCAGCAATCTGAATTTGGCTTGTATCTTTTGAGCTCTGAGCACTATACTTCAAGGCACATTTTATTTTTTAAACTAAAGAGTTAGTGTTTGTGCTAAAACTTTCCCCTTCCCTTCCCTTTACTATTCCTTTCTCTTTCCTTTCCTTTCCTTTCCCATTCCTTTCCATTCTTTTTCCTGTTCTGTTGGTTTTGTTGCTCTCTGATTGATGTATTCTCTCTGCTTACACAAAATACTAATGAAGAATTGTCTCAGAAGCTGGATATCATCTGAGGATGCTTGTTTATGAGATAATGCAGTCTTCAAGCTATCCTCAACCAAAACAGTTTAATTTACATAATAGTGAATAATTCTATTCTGTTGGATTCCAGACTCTCCTGTGTCCAACAGAATTGCTCTGGTTCTTTCCATGAGCCATCTTCTTTCAATTCATTGAGTTTTTCACGATCAAACTAAATCTCCCATGAGTCGCCCTACAATCAAAACCCAGAAGATCTTTTTTTGGTATGGGGTGGCAAAGATGTAGAGTGATTTTTTTTGAAAGCAAATTATTATTTTTGCCTGGAGAAGATAATGCAACTCTTGAGCTCATTTGCCAAAATATAAAACAAAATTCCTACTAAAATTTACCACTTTTTTCTTCACGGGTTATGTTCATAGGTTATCCTTTGTATGAACATGAGAAATTGGTTTAACCCATGGTTGAAGTCAAACTTGTAGACAACCTGGCATTTCCCTAACAGTACTCATAATCTCAAGAAATGTCACTTCTGCCTGTTGAAAGACGTTTTTCATCTGCTGCTTCCAGTTCCCTGAGCCAGAAGGGAAGACTCACAGACTGGTTCCTGCTGCAGTTCTGTCCTAAAACCAGAGTAGCAATGAGTCTTTCTCATCTGAGTGGATGCCTGAAATGGCAACTGTCATTCTTTGTGCGAAGAAAGCATTGCCATTGCTTGATTCGATTTCGATCTGAAATGTTTTCCTGCTCATTGTTTCTATTTGTTCAGCTGATTATATCCCACAACTGTATAAAAAGTTTTGTGCATTTATCTCACTGTTGGTACATTTTGGGTTTTCAGATGAAAAAAAAAATCACATAAAAACAATGTAGTTATTAAATCCTACAGCCACCTGGAATCAAAGGAAAAAGCTAGACAAACCTTAAACCCTGCAGTGTTATTCCATGGGGATGAAGAATAGTTCTGATTTTCCTTCCACTCTTACGAGGCTAGTCTGAAAATTCACACTAGATTGCGTGGACAATGAAAATGAGATGGACATTAAGATCAGCCTTCAATGGAGCCAGTCCCCTGCTTACTCTTCCATCTGGCCCAGGCCAGATCCTGAGAGCTACAATCAGGCCAGCAACTGGAGGAGAGTAGAGAGAGCTGGCTAGCGGAGCTGCTCCTCTGGAAAGGATGCAGCCCATCAAGATGGACTGACACCCAAAAAGACATTGGGCAGAATAGGTCCAGTGCCTTGTGAATCAGTGGGATGAGGGAACATTTCCATTTCCTGGAGAAAGAAGTGCTACATAATGATGAAGAGATTATGTGGAACATTTATCTATTGTCGCTGGTTGCCCAGAGGGGTGGTTGATGCCCCATCCCTGGAGACACCCAAGGTCAGGCTAGACTGAGCCCTGAGCACCTTCAAACTCAAACAATTCTATGATCCTAAGAGAAGTTATCTGGTGATGGATTTTTGCTTTTGTGGTGGTTCCAGATTGAGCAATGGGGAATATTACACTCTTGAAAAAGACAGAGGAACTGAGTGTGCACAGGGTGGTATCTCCAGCAGAGATAGCAGTTTCTTGTCTACCTCCAGAGCATGGAGTTTTATGGCAAAGATGCAAAACAATGTGAATTCTGTTGAAGTCGTGCTAGTGCCTGAATATTCACTACTTCTGGTCAAACTATACGAGACATGGGGGTGGGTGAGAATACAAGCTGCCACAATCCATCTGTGCCCAACAGCAGCGCATACTCTGTGACGAATGAGAAACTTTCATGCAGAACTTTCCACCTGCTTGTCTGTTTTTATAGCCTATTCACAACACAGTTTGCTTCTGACACAAAATGACGGGGAAAAAAAGCAGGATTTTCTGTCTTGGTATATGAATTACGTACAGGTATCCTTAGAAATACTTCTATTTTAGATTTCTTTTCCACTTATTGCCATAAGCACTCCATGCCAGCATAATATGTGAATTCTTCCTATCACAATTTTACTGAATTGTTATTTTATTTGCTCTTTGCACTGTGAAGTTCTGCTGTTAGGTAGAAAGTTTTCTGAGAATGCAGCCTTGTTTCTTTGGTGTGTGTTTCCTGAACTGTCTTTGTTGTCAGACAGATTTATGGGGTTTCCCAGAACTGACCCTCAAAATCAGTGGAAATGCATGAAAAGCACAACATTTTTGCCAGACTCACATCCCATATATAGTTATCACTAATTCTAATCACCCATCCTTGAAGATATTCAAGGTCGTGCTAGATGGGATTCTGAGCACTCTGACTAAGGTGCAGGTGTCCCTGTTCACTGTAGAGGGGTTGAACCAGATGGCCCTTAAAAGTCCCTTCCAAATGATTCTATGATGTCCTCACATAATGCATATGCACTGCACTGAGGTGTTAAATGCCTGAGACATCAAAAGGCAAAGGGAAGAAGTACCATTGCTTGGACATTGTTGGTGTGGACTGAGGTTTAATGATGGCCAAGTTTGTAACTGAGACTGGCTTCAGCAAGTCAGCTTTATGTCACAAAGGACTGTCTTTTTTAGTGTGTACTGAGAATAGCATAAACTCTCATACATCCTCTTTCTTTGTATCCACTAATAAACTAACCATAGCCCAGACATAGTCTATGGCAGACAAACAGTCTAATTTTTAGTACTTCTTGACACAGCTTCCATCCTCCGCCAACTTATATTCTTCCACTTAATACTGGAGCACAGGAAGTATCTGACATAATATTTAGGCAATGGGTTCTCAGATTGCCTTATTTTACTTACTATAAAAGGTGAAATACCAAACACTTTTCAAAGGTCTTCTGCTAACTTAACTACTCTGGTGTGATTTTGCTGAAAACTGAGCTGCACATAGCTTAGCATTTTAGAAAAGACTGACAATCCCAGGAACATAATCACCTGCAGCAGTAGGAACTGCTATTGTCCCGGAGACTGGTAAATCCTTTTTCTTTTTTTTTCTTTTCCACTTTGAAGATTATGTTTGAATACCTCTAAGAAAGTGCCTATATTTGCTAGAGAATGAGAACCTTAAGCTCAATCCTGATCTGTCGAGACTATGAGACAGGAATGTATTTCTTAAGCAAGAAAATACAGTGCTGATGTAATTAAGAGTTTACCGTAGGACATTTCTCACCACATAGCCTATCGTGCAGATTTATGATGATAAGTAGACCACACACAAAAAGCAAAATGTAAAATTGTCAGTTTAATGGTGTCTGACCATTTCACGTTCTTTCTTAAAGGGAGGAAATTCCTTCAAGCGGAATGTTCAGCAAGAGAACCCAAAATAGGACCTTTATTTCTTCCTTGCCAGACTTGGCTTAGAGCTTCAGACTCCCCCAAAGCATATTTCATGTAAGGCTCCAGGCAGTCTCGTCTCAGTCACTGGGTACTTGGTTGCTTGTTTGGGTTGCCTAACCCAATCTTGTTTGGAAAGACAGCAGGTAGACAGACACTCCAAGGACTGCAGCTCAGGGTCCCTTCCAAAATCCAAGAGTCATTTTCTCAGCCCGTGCGTGATCTAGTGACATTACTGAATAGCATAATATTGCATTACATGGGGTGAAATGAAAACTATTTTTGTTTAGGCAGTAGAATCAAGAGATTCGCTCATGGGATGATTGAAAAGTCCTGAGCATGAGTCACTGAGGTCTCACACAGTCCTTTGTGTAATGACTACATAACTAGAATCACAGGCCCATTTGTGCTGAAGTAGTTATGCCAATGTCAGCTTATCAAGCACAACTGTTCTGTGACCCTGTTTACGAAGACATCTTTGCTGCACACAAGTTCTACCAGTCTTTTCAGAGGCTAAATAAAATATTTTTGTGATTTATTTTCCCTAAGACCGTAGGAAAGCTTTGCAGTTCTGGAGAGATGAGAGCACTAGGTGCAAAAAAGAAGTGCACAGATGTTGAAGAACTCCAAAACCTGAGAAAAGGACAGAAGTAGAGAACTTCTCAAAAAAATATTATTGTAGCATCCACATCTACAGCTAGTACCTATAGCTAGCAACCTGACTGAGCTGTAGCTGTCCATGTTCATTGCTGGGGAGTTGAACTAGATGGCCTTTAAAGGCTCCTTCCAACTCAAAAGCTTCTATGATTCTACGATCTCCAGATATGGGAAGTATCATTTCAAGCATAAACACTTGTACCTCTTTTATTATGAGACTAGGCTGAGATCAACAGAAGAATAAAAACAACTGTGCCAGGTTCAGGAGTTCTCATTACTAACATCCATCAACAAGACAGCTGCTCACTGAAGTAGTACCACTGAGACCCAGAGAGCTCTGAATTCAAAACCAAACCTGAAGAAGGTCAGGTGGTTCAGATGCAATTGATAAAGAGGAGGGCCAAGTGGGAAAGGATAGGTGTGGCACTGAGGGAAACGGTTTAGTGAGAACTGTAGTGATGAGTTAGTTGATGGTTGGGTCTGATGACCTTAGTGGTCTTTTCCAATATTAATGATTCTGTGATTCCATGATTCTATGGCTGATTAGTTCTATGTACATACTTGTGCTGGAAAAGAAGGTCCTCTGTTGTCAGACATCTGTATAGTACTACTGTGTAAAACAGGTGATGAGAAAATGAACTCAGGAAATGAACCTTTGGGAATGAGGAACTGGGGGAAGCTGCATAACTGCACTACTAATATGTATGTGCAAATAAAAAAAATTCTAGTTTTACAGCTATATGCTGTGGGGATGAAAATATCTTAGTTTCATGCACAAACCTCATCAACTTCCCAGGAGAACATAGGAGTATGGTGAGCCAGTATCTGCCTACCTTTTGATCTCTCTGTAAGGTCTACATGTCACCCTGTATTTGTGGGTCGTGGCAGAAGAGAGCTATGAATTTACAAGGATCTCACAGGTCTTTAGGAGTTTAGCTACTTTTTCCAGCCTTCATTTCCTGGATATGTCAGGACATGCTGCAGAGCCCAGTGTAGATGTAAACCTTGAAGAGAGACTTGAAAGGTCTTACAGCCAGTTGGAGTAATACAAGGTAGAGGTGGTAAAGAACAAATGCTTTAAAGTGTCCTTGCACTACCTTAGAGCAATAAAATGGGAGGTAGTCTTGGATGAGAATGTATGGTAAGTGGAAACTTGGATTATCATAAAAGGGACACAGTTAGGTATACCCACGTGGTTTGTCTAAACTGTCTGACACAAATCAGATGCAGGACTGCAGCAAAATCCTTTTCTTCTTCTGTTTTCTACCTGTTCTCAGATTAGTAGTAGACTATGGATATTCAGACTTCAGCCTCTGCCAGGACTGAACAAGGGTCCTCTATTGTTCCCTCTGAACAAACCTTATTTCTCCTCAAGAAAGTAGAAGACATCATTTGGAAAATTCCATCCTGTATTTTCTTTGTTGGCCATTCCTATGCATTTTGTCTCCAGTGAACATTCCAAGCATCCTGATGGCAGATGAGATGTGAGCTATGAAAAAAAATGTGTCTTGGGATTTTAATCTTCCATGGGACATTTGCTTGTGAACATCTGCCTGTTTGTGCAATCTGGCTTCCTGCAGCACAAAATCTGTTTCTGAAGGAAACATTTTGATGAACCCTAGGACTTGCATGACTCTGGCATGGGTGGGTTTTCTGTCCCCAGAGCAGGGGGAGGGATGGGAATGGGAGGCGACTCTGACAGATGCAGGGAAACTAGCTCTGACCTTCCCATCATTTCAGGGTAGAATATGAGCAGAGGGATTCCCTCAGGCTTCATCTGCACCATCCCTGCCTCTCTGCATTGACAACGATGTAAACAAAAATGGTTCTAAAATGAGAAAACTTGCAGCTGCATCCTCCAAGTGAACATGTTAGTGAAGTCACCTTGCAGGTTGCTGTGGACAGAAGGGAAGAAGTGATAACTGAAAGAGTACTTGGAGAACCCCTCCAGATAGATCTCATGGAGCAACTGAGGTAGGGACTGGCTGGAGAAGAGCTTTGCATACTCCCTACCATCTCCTGCTGTCCTGGCAGCAAGTTTGTGACCTTTCTGGATGGCTCTGGACTTGTCCAACCATTCAGCTGCTCAGCAGTCCTGATTTCCTGGCCAAGCAATCCTGCCCAGTGCAGTTTTTGGTATCACCTACTGATGATATCAAATCTTGTGAAACAAAAGATTTATCTGGCCTTATGAAAGTTGGAGTGGCACACGACGTAATCAAGAATTTCACATTCTACCATAAGGCTTTTAAAGTGCCTTCAACCATTCATTGTTGAAGCTTCCCTGAACTGCACAGGGTCATTTTTTCTCATTTTATAGATCTTGTGCCAAGGCGAGGTTACATGAGGGTATTCATCTCCCTTAACTCTTTAGAAATCTAAAATGAGATGTTCTGCTCTACACCACTCACTGTGACCTCCCATTAATTAGAGTGAAAGAAGAGAAACTGGTGCCTCCAGGGGAAAATTCATATGACAGATCTTTGTTAACTCAGTTTAGGAGGACATGCATCACCTTTTACTACATCTCTATAGTTTTTTTACAGACGTTAAAGAGACCCGAGGGTAACTAGCTTGTTTAATGCAATGATTCTCACCTAGACTTATCTACTGAGTCTAGAACAGACCTACATCCCCCCAAATCTTCCTCCTTGTTTTACTACACTATGCATATTTACCTCAGCACTTAGCATTGTGCTTGGGGATTTATGCTGAGATGGTCTTTTACTATTTATTGTTGATTGAAGTTGATGTCTGTCTTTTATTTTGTTACCAGAAGCAACACTGAATGCAGTACTGCAAATATGGAGAATAAGGATTTGTGCGATTTCAAATGTTAGGTCAACCTGCAGCAAACAGCAGCTGCTCCAAAAGAAAGCACCTACTATTACATGGCTGAGCAGTTGTGCTCTTTGTCAGTGCAATATTCTCTGCTTTGGTTTCTTTACTGGGGCTATGCAGGAGTCGTTCTGCTCATTTAATAAAATGCTTCCTCGTGCTTAGGTTTACTTTACAATTTGACACTGTCTTTCATGTTCAATTCTCTGGGCATCTAAATCAAAATTTAGCAACTGTTGACTTACACAAAATCCTCACTTGGCTCACTCCAGAGGAGCGTGGATCTACTTACTGTGGGAAGTGAAATGGAGAACATGTTTCTGTTTTAATGCTCTCTGTTTTCTGACTGGTGGGATGTGTTTGCCTGACAGATGTAGACATGGAGGATATTTGTCTTCTTCCCAAATGAGTATAAAGTGTCTCTGTACCCATGCTGGGGTCCCCTGAAAGGCTAAGTCATTCCTGTGACCTCTGAAGTGCCTTCTTGTATGATATGAGCCCAGAGGATGACGAAGTCCTTGCAGAAGATCCAGTCAGGCAGATGTGATGAAATCAGTTTGGTCATAAAATCACAGCCAGTTCCTAAAAAGCCTTGCTTTTTATAACCTCCCTCAGCTGCTGATCTCCCTTCCTCTTGAAGCTGATGTTCACCAGATCCTTCTCTACTCACTTGGACATCGTAACAAAGGACTTCACCTTCCCCTGCATCTCTATATGGGGAAAGGACCTGTGCGCACTGCTGTGCCTCTTTGCTCCCTGCCTTGTCCCTTAGTTCTGGATTATATAATACTGAAGAGACAATCTTACACTTGACAGAGGCATGTTCCACTTTACTTCGAGTAAGAACAACTGAACAGACCAACTCAACATTTAGACTCTATAGAGTTCAGCTGAGGAGTCAAACTTGATAATCGTTGTGGGTCCTTTCCAACTTCGAATATTCTGTGATACTAAACGAATAGAGAGAGTGTACGAAGTCACAAAGACCACACAGCTAAACAGGCAATGCTTGCATGGTCCTAAGACAACAAATCATGTGACAATTTATCTAAGTAACATCTGCTCCTCCTTAATATTTCCCACTTGCTCCATCTCCATCTAACCTCAGTCTACTGGGAATCATTGTAAAGAGAAGCTTGGAACAGTTTTAAAGTATAAGGCAATGCCCCTGGGGGTTGAATCAGGTTTGGGACATCAGCAAGTTCAGTAGAAACATATTTATTTGCTGGGAAGAGTTCACTGACAAAGAGTTGAACTGAGAGAACTGCAAACATCCAAATATTGGTGATACCCTGCCTGGCTGGCTGAGAAGAGTGATTGGAAAAGTCGACCAATATGCATTTTTTTCCCCACTATTTTCCCAGCTGAGTAGGATTTTACAAGACTGCTCTACTATTCTATTTTATAAGTGACAATGATGAAAACATCAAAGTACAAATAAACCTGGAGAGCCTTGGAATAAAACTTTCCATTGTTATCAAGTCCTCTTTTAAGGTAAAATTTAAATTTCAGCAAGGTTTACTTTTAAGGTGTTTAATGCTACTTCTCAACAGCATTTTTTTTTTAATTATTCATTACATATTTGGGAAAAAAAAAGGGAACGTTTGTAATTTACAAATCTGAGTTGCAGTAAACCAAGCTCAAGAGGGCTCATTAAACTTTTCAACAGATATGGACAAAATGTGTGATTCCAGTAGATGGAGAAGTGTTTTGTTTTGTTTTTTTCCTTTCACGCACTGCAGAAAACATCTGGAGTATGTCAGGGAATGCAAACCCTCCTCTTACACAAGTATTTGGTAAGGTAGACTCAGTGTATAGAGTCTTACTTGATTAACAACATTTTAAAGCTCAGTGAACACTTCAGTTTTATTGCACAGAATATCCCTTCAAAGGGGGTTCCTTCACCTAAAACAAATTTCCTGGAGAAAAACAAAGCTCTGTAAAGAGTTAACCCAGTGAAAACATTTCTTCACTGTAGAAGCCTTAATAGCAAAAGTACTGCTCCACTGTCTCACAGGCACTGAGTGTAGTCTGGCTGATTCAGAACAGAGCTGTTCGTTTGCTCATTCTGTGCTTCAGGGCAGCTGAAAGAAGAAACCCTCAAACATATTCTAGCTTCACTCTCACAAACTATTTTTGTCCAAAATAAATAAATAATAAAGAAATACACACTAAGAGATGGACCTCACTGGTCCTGTGAAAACCAGGCCTGAAGAGTTCTTTGCCTGAAATGTTGACTATTGCCGGGGTAACGCTGACCCTAGATGCACTGTAGCTCTGCAGCAGTCTTGTCTGCTTGGCAGATGTGCCTTCTTGATTAAACATGTTGTGTTCAATAGCCATGAGTACAAAGTACTGCGTGAAGGCAAATGATCTTTCCTGATACAGCCCAGGAGAGACAGCCAAGTGTGCTGACGTTGAGACGCATTACTATCAGCTTGCACCAGCTGAGTGTCTGGACTTTGTGATTTCCAATCTTCCCCAGCTTGCACAGCTGTAAAATTATATTAGTAGAGGTGCAGGCATCTGTGTAATGAATTTCAGGAGAATGACAATAGGTAAGGATCTTTCCCACACCCAACAGAGACATTCATGGCCTGCAGCTGGAAACTACTGTAGTCAAGAGCAGTGGTTCTGTACTTTCATTGGCACTAATATTAACCCAAGAAAATGGAAGATTTCCAATTCCTTATGGAATAAACAAAGGGAGATAACAACAAATCCCATAATTTTCTGTGGCTCCTTTGTTCATGAGATATTTTCATTCAATTTTACGTTTTTTCTTTTTTTCTGTCTATGCTAAATATTTGTTAAATACATCCTCAAAATGAAGCCCTTAAAGAAATTTCTGTAGGTGTTACACACTCTATCCAGCATGTCATTTTCTTGCAACGCCTATTTTACACACTGCTCTGTGAATCCAGGCATTGTTTTCTTACACTGCCTCCTCCAATAATGTAACATTTAATAATTAAAATAATTAATAGAAAATTGGATCATGTAATTATTGAGTATTAGTTAAATGAAGGAAAACATTGAAGAAATCTTCAGGATGGAATGCAGCCATATGCAAGGAGCCTGTTCCATGGTAGTTCTTTAAGCAACATGAGACCTGCAAACCTTAAATGTTAACAGTACGTGGGAGCCTGGTGTGCTGACTATAAGAGTGTGCTCTGTGCTCTACAGCACAGAGGGTGAGCGAGGTGTAAAACTCCACATCTGGGCTCTGATTAAATCTCAGGGATGGGAACTTCGTGGTACTAAGGGACTGATAATCTGTGTTGTAGCCAACCTGAGTTAGCAGCTTTTCAATATTCTGTTGCATCAATCGCAACAGAGATGGGTATGATTAGAGTCACTCGAGCTTCACCTAAAAGTAAGAAAATAGAATTAAACTGGCTTAAAAGAGAAGGAATTTGGAGGAAGATACTGTCAAGACAAGTCAGGACAACACCTCTGGTTTCTGTGACTGGTTGATGGGCTGAGCCTCCCTTCCCCCTCATAGGGACCCCTATTGATAATATTCAAACACTCAGTTATAGTGAGTGCTTTCCCTGGGAAACTGAGAAATCTCAATTCTATGGTTTAATGTGCTTGAGGTCAGCTATATTATTCACATTATTAGTACTTGCACATGCTCTGCTGCCAGTGTATTTCTACTGAACAGTTCAACAGAATCTGTAATCTGTTGCTCCAATAAAGAACACTAGTCATAAGAATACTCTCTGGTTGTGGTCAAACTCCTTCAGGGAGGTTGTACAAATCTGTTTGACTAGCAAAAGCTTCTCCAAACTACAGGTGAATCCATAATAATAAGAGTTCTCATTCTCATTCCCTCAGGTTGGTCCATTTGAATGGAATCAGACCTTCAGTGCTGAAGAGGGTATTAACCCTTTAGAGTAAAACCTATTTTTCAGGCTCCTACTGGTTTGATGAATTGAAGATCTGCAGGGTAGAAAGGCGATTAGATTTCATCATGCTTAAACTTCTGCACTGAATCTACATCTGTATGTTTAGATGGAGATGAAGGGCAGACAGTGTGTGACACGACCACAACTGTAGATGATACCTGTGGTTGAGCTTGTAGCTCCCTCTTGTTCCAAGATGATGTTTCCGCATCCACACAATTTATTTTACTCATTCCCACATTCAGACTCACTGGATTGGACAGGGAGAGTGCTGCATGTCAGACATAGTGTGATTTTTGTTCATTGTATGTCTTCATCAGGGCCCAGAAATGAGGGCAAGAAGCACCCCTGTTATACAGTAGATTTATCCATATGTTATCACCACTACTGTTGTTATGCTTAAGGAGAAGAATATTGGACAAAATGGGAGTACTATTTTCACAGGGCTTAAATTCCACCTAGACTATCTATCGGTCATTCATGGTCTGCTCACTTAACCGCTCCAGGGCTTTAAGATCCAAAAATAGTCCATGGCACTGTCTCAGTGTTAAAAGTACTCTTTTTCTTTTAGTAACAGCCTCAAAATTATTTTTTAAAGCTTTGAATCGTGAAGATCCATCTTGCTTGTGGACACTGAGCTGCATACGAAGCAGTGGGGTATGAGCTGTAGCAGGGAAGGAAAGGAAAGCTGTCACAATCTTGCTGAGTCCACTGCAAGCGTAGAGCAAACCCACACTGAATGCTCCCAGGCAACAGCAGCAACATCCATTTAATAGAACAAGATTTACTCCCTCCCAAGCTTAAGTCTGTTTTCAGTTTTGAACCTCCTGACTGGCAAAGGGCCAGCTCTAAATAGTAACTTCTCCGTTCAGCATGATTCCAGAAGGGGACAAACAAATAAACAAACAAACAAACAAACAAAAACAGGAATGCTCCATCCTTCCCCTTTTTAATTGTAGGCATTGAAATGTTTAGGGATGACTTTTTCTGCAGAATTTCTAATGGACTTCAGACAGCTGCAGATATTTACAGAGATATATTCAGCCTGCACATCCACCACTGGATTAGCATCGCCTCTTCATGAACATTTTATACTGTGAGTATAGCATGGAGAACTTCAGGAGACAGAGCAGGTCTAACTGAGTACGTGGAAAACAGCTTTTGACCTTAAAGGACCCTGAAGTATTTTGCAATGTATAAACAGTGTAGAAACGCACCTGTGCCAGGGCTAGAAACTCCAGGGAATAAAATGCAAAAACCAATCAAATTAAATCCTGAGATCTAGGAAGGAAGGTGAAAATATCACACTGTACTGTGAGCTGCATTTTCATTTCAGATTAAGGTTACTAGCAAAGGTGGATGTTGAGTGGGTCTGCTAAGGGTTTACTGATGCAAGTCTATGCATATAGTATAGGGCATTAAACTGACTTTGCAAATCACAGGCCAGCTGCAAAACTGAAGGAAAGGTGGATTTGCTTATCCTTGTTTCAACCTTTAGAAGTACGTACAAGTGTAAAGTAACATTTTTTACTGTGAAAAGTTGTTCCACATGAGAAAACATCAATCTTTTTCTTGTAGAAGTGTAAAGATGGAATGATTGCTATCACACAGTTTTTTCTCCTGTTTTCTAACAGTTTCTGTTAAAAACAAATACAACAGGAGATTCACTGAAGTCAGGCACTTCCTAAATATTGCCTCATTTGTACAAATTTGTGTACTCCTCATGAAAGAAATCCCAAAAAAACCTTAGTTTCATCTTTGTCTTACTACTTTTGTCCTTGGTAAAGTTTCATGAAGTAAAACATGGAAAAAAAAATAAAAAACAAAATAAAACAAACAAAACTAAAAATAAAAATAGAAAAGGCACTCAATTTTACATATAACAAAGTCTGCCTGGACAATAAATGACCAGTGTGAATCTCTAATTTATCTCATCACCTGAAATTACTGATTGACTGAGATAATCAAAGAGGTGTTATGAGTTTAGAATGAGCGTGGTGCCTTCCCTGCAGACATAATGAAGCAAAATGTCACCTGGAATATGGAAGCTACTGGGACTTACATCAACTATAAACTTTTGCCCTTTGGTTTATGCATTCACCAAATTCTTCACCTGTCTTTTTCTTAACAGATGTCTTTGTTGGTGCAATATGGGTGCCTGGCCTATGCATAGGCCTCACAGTAGGTTGTGTTTTGGTGTAAACTGTAATACATTCTGGCAGCCAGGGAATAGTTTGTGGGGTGGAGGATGGCATAGGCTGTGGGAGAATGTCTATGCAAGAACATGGATGGGACAAGAAGGACCACAATGAACCTGATGATGTTGGTCAGGTGTACTAGACTTCACCCAGTATGAACTGATGGTAGGGTGACAATGCAGCAGAGGTGATGTATGAATAAGGAGGAACATGACTGGGGGCACAGCAAGGGTGAGCCAAGGAGAAGTGGCATAATTAGAATATTGCTGTCGTGACGGTAGGACCATTGCTTATTGAAGCAGATGTTTTGTGTTAATGAGCACAAGAAAGGAAAATCAGAGATTTAGAAAGATGACATAGGGATGTATGTATGTGCTTATATTTCTATACTTGCTTAGGACTTATTCCTTATAAGCAACTGAAAGCCTGTGCATTGGCATTTATAGAGCACAGAGATCTTTTCTTATACAAACGAAATAATAAGATATTAAAATGCAGTGTTAAGTTTGTTCTGATCTTAATTTCACTGGAGTAAGTGTAGAGTTGAATGCTGCTTTCCTTTCTTTACCTCTTGTCCTTCTTTCCTCAACATTCCTTGAATTTCTGGAGTAGAATGTAGACAATTCAGAGAGACAGCTGTGGGTTGTGGGTGGTAGCGTGGGTGAGATACACGCATACCACGCAGGCAAATAGATATATAAAAATAGTGTAAATAAAGCACTCGCAAACTCCTTTTGTAGCCTGCTTCATCATCTTGTCTTACAACTTGGCGAGATGATTTCACAGAATGTTTGAGATCAGTTTGATACATATTGTTACCATAACAACAGGTCTTTCTCACACTTCTTGTTTTGGTTTGGTTATTTCTTGAAATATCATCTTCTTCAGGAGCTAGCTTACCTGAGAGAAGCTTCTCCTCTACCTGTATTTTTTAAGGGAATTGAGATAATTAGTGAAAAATGCTTAGAAAAAATGATACCACTTCATGGGAACAGTTCACTTAACTCCATGCACAGAGCCAACACTCTATACTGTGCAATGAACTGGGGCTTGTACTACCCCTTTTTTGACATTGATTTACAGCCAATGGAAAGTAGGGAAATACCTAGCTGAAGTGACTGTGATGCTTTTTCCTTTGCAATGCTGCAGATAGGTCAGGGGACCTTAGCTGTTACCAGTGACAGCTCCTCTTAATTGTGTTTCACAACAATAATGTGCTTCATCCAACAGAGGAAGAAGGACCTGGAGATGTGGTTTGAGGACTTGGACAACTAGCTGCTCCACTTCTACTTCATGTCCTGGTGGATCTGTCTGCAAACACTGAATAGTTTCCCTTTGGCATTAGTGGGCTTTTTCCTAGGGTTTTGCTGAATTATATGGAGAAGACAATGTTAAATGAAGGGCTTACTGTTATTACCAGGATTTTGGATTTAATGTTCTCAGTCAGGATAGGTTCATCTCTGCTCCAGTTTATCATGTTCTGATAAATCAAAGATTTCTCCCAAAATAAATTCCATGATAACAAGCTTTCTTCTTTCACCCTTTAATTTTTATTAAAAAATATCTTCAGCAACATTGCAAAATGCACAGCATTGCAGGTTGAGTATGTGGAAGTTTGTCTGATGACCCCTAATATCTTTTAGATAACCTAGAGGCTGACTTATCCTCCCTTCTCTGGGTGTTGTATCAGAAGGAATAATACAGCAATGGGATTCATGTTTCTTAAGGAGACAAGTACATAGCTCAGAAATGCAGATTTTAGTGGTAGGGCTCATGGTTGCATTCTTCAGCAGGAACTTTCATCACAGCTTCAGCACTAAGTGAATGGTTTTTCATTTCATGATCTAAAAATGAAATTGGGCAAAACAGTTTAAGCATGTCACCAAATGGCCGGGCCTGAGGAAGCCTAGGGATTTGTTCAGAGCATGTGAAGGGACAGTTACCAAAGGGAAAGGAAATGGTGAGTCTTTCTCCCAGGGGACAAACATACAGAGTATCAGGAAACATTTCATAGCAGTGAAATCTATTTGGCTGTGGAGTTGACTCCCAGAGGAAGTCCTCTTGGAGGGGCTCCAATCCATTGCATGAGGCTGCACAAGCTGCAGGGGAGCATGTGATTATTGATAATGTTTGCTGTGATAGCACTAAGCAAACCACAGCAGCACACAGTGCAGGAAAAGATGATGAAGTGGTGGATGCCCCAACCCTGGAGACATTCAAGGTCAGGCTAGAAGGGGCTCTGAGCTGTGAGTGTCCCTGATCATTGCAGAGGAGTTGGACCAGGTGGCCTTTAAAGGTCCATTTCAACTCAAACCATTCTATCATTCAATGAAAAGGCCCTATATGTATGTATATGCAATTAAATTCTGCTTCTCGTCCTAACTGTAGAAGTGGTTGAGGCACTCCAAAGAACTGTGTGAAGTTCACAAAGTAGGCCTTCTTTCCCAGCTGCCCTGTGGGTGTAATGACGAATAAAGATCAGTAGCACTTACTGGAACAAAGAGCAGTAGCCACAAGTTCTTTCCTCCAAGCCATAGCCAAGAGAAAAGGCAATGACTATTTTTTGTGAGCAGTGGCTTGGGTTCTGGAGCATCCATGCAGAAGTTGCTGGGAATTTTATCCTTAACCTGAAGCTTTTAATCTTTGCCTCCAAAAAAGATGTCAAGGATGCTGAGTAGGGTAGTGATTGTCTGGAATGTAGTTGACCGTTATACTTTTATCCAATAGACTCTTTGTCCATTAGAGTGGGCTACCAACTAAGGGAACCAAAGAGGAGAGTGATAGAAACTGCAGGAACGAAATTATGCCCCGGCTGACCAGCACACCCTGAGCATCTTTGCAGATACAATGAAAAAAAAATAATTGTTCATCACTTCATGGAACACTGCACCTCAATAGCTGGTTCTGGAGGCAGTTTTCCTTGGAGTCAAAGGAAATAAAATCTTGTTAATACAGGATTTAGGAACATAGAATGCAAATCAGCATTATTTTCAGTTCATTCCTACTTGTGAGTTAGAACCCTTGCTTTCAGCAGCTTCCTTCCATGGCCCAGCACAATTTTAACTCCTCTGCATGTCCACATTCTTTTGGGAAGTTTTTATAATAGCATAAGGAGAAGGTGTTTTGCAGTTCTCTCCAAATTACAGAATATGGTTTTGAAGAATGCTTGGGATGGGAAGAGACCTAATGCAATCAAGTTTTGTGCAAACAAAGGGCCCAAGTGAACTGATCCAGCTCAACAGTGTGGTGTGGATAACATCAGTAAGCTCATTTAGAGCTCTCTATATGTCTTAGTTACTACGCACAGATACATCATGAAATTCCTCACAACTATCCTGTACCACAGTGAAATAGCTGAACATTTTCTCTCCCTGAATCCTTTAGGGCTGATCAGTATTACGGAGGTTCTGGCACGAATGATTGAGAGAGGTGCTGCTATCCCAGGATATTGGAAATTGAAATAGCTTTAACATCTTCACTTGGAGAGTTAATTGGTCTTTTATTGGGATGGAGTATTAGCAGTTTACCAAGGTATATATAACCTCGACTTTTTACTAATCTGTCATATGGGTGTGAAAATGAGCTCATCCTATGATACAGGACATTGTAAGTGCATGTGACTCACTACAGGTTTTTATCTTCCTTTGTGGCACGTAGCACTGATTGGAGATTGAAACCTAATAACAACAGTAGAAGTCTGGGTAAAAAAAAAAAAAATATGGGGGTTCTAAGAGCCTCCACAGATCGATTATGCTGAGAACAGATTTTCTTTGTGATACTGCATGCAGTGAGGATGCTGTGTGACTGTAAATCCCCTCTGTTAGTGCACCATCTGTCTTTGCTTGGAAATTCCTCATTTGCAGAAGCCGTGATAGGTGCATAGCAAAATGGCTCAGGTTTAAAGATCAGAAAAAGCAATGTCTGTGCCATTTATGACTTGATTTCTACCAAAATGAGCTTAATTTGTCTAAATTTGGTCCAAGTATAAATAGATTCTGTCTAGACAGACACTGTAATAGAGAAGCAAGACAAAGGTTTAACTGTACCATGCTCCTGGCTTTAGTAGATTGATCCAGAGGCATTTCCAGACTGAGCTATGCTATCAAGAAAAGAAAAGAGAAATGGGTCATCATGCATTCATCTTTTAGGATTCCACTCCTTGGATTAACACAGTCTGGGAGATGAGACCCAAAATGAAGCCCCCCCCCAAATAATTAGTGCAGTAGCAAAAGTAAAAGAGATCAGACTGCTGAGTTACCACTCCTGTGCTGAAGTCTCCATGACAGACATCATGGCACGGAGACTGTGTTTTTATGCCACACTTTTTGTAGCACCCCTCTGTGATTTGAAAGTGCAAAAGAGGCCAACAACATTTACTGAGAGTGACAATGAGATTATGGTAAAAAAGAAGATGAACAGCAAGAAGCTGTTGGATATATGGTCAACACTATGTTTCAGTGCACTCACAAAAGAATAGGATGTATTGTCTTGAATGCATGAAAAAACCAAAACAATAACAAACAACACAGATCCTCCACTGGTTTAACTTGAGTTTGAATGAAATCTTTGTTTAGAATGAAACTCCAAAACAATTGCGTAAATTCTGTGTATTGATGGGTCAAGAGTTGGACTTGATCTTAGTGATCTATTATATGATTCTATGATTCTAGAATTAAAGAAAATTAAGAAGTCACAAACAAGTCACAGAGGGAAAGCTGAGATGACAATTCAGATCAGCTTTTCTTTGAGATCATTATGAAATGTCAGGCTTGAAAATGTGAGGTGGTAAGAAGTCTACATTAATGAACAAAGAGATTCTGCTTGAGTCATCGAATCTACATCAGTGGTATTAGATCCTTCTCTAAAGGAAAGGATTGCTAACATCAGAAATAGAATTAGTTGCTCCAGAAGTGATCATAAGTGAAGTACCAGAGATCATC
Source organism: Callipepla californica brunnescens (assembly GCA_023055505.1). Lineage (NCBI taxonomy): Eukaryota > Metazoa > Chordata > Aves > Galliformes > Odontophoridae > Callipepla > Callipepla californica. The sequence goes on along the minus strand of JALIRH010000005.1, from coordinate 40,881,241 downwards.
CTATCACAAGGTTTGTTCGATGTTGCATTTATGAGAACTTTGTTCAGTTTCCAATCTTGAGTGCATATGGGACCTGGCATTGATTTTACATGCTTAGAAAAGAGGATGAAGCCACATTTACATTGTTTTTCAAATGTGTAAATATACTTCTCATTTTGGAGGGAGGAAACACTGATTACCAAAACAAATTAGAGATGCAGCTCTAGGAGAAGAAAGCAGAAGAACCACAGCAATAAGGAATATTTATACCCTGGAATGAGGAATTAAAAGAAAAAGAAATTTTATTGGACTTTTATAACAAACAGAAATCGAATAGATCTCTTTCTTTTCTGATTGAGTTTTTAGCTTGGGCAGCCAGGAGTAGTAAAATCACTTTCCAGTGTGACCAGACTCTCCAGATTGCATGGTATTGTTCAGATAAAGTGGCAGGCTGGATGACTCACTCATCAGCCAGTGCGTAGGATAGTGCATGCACAAACAAGTGAGAGTCCCAGAAGACATCCCTGGGATGAAGATTTAAAAGTCAATATACTTCCTTTTTAAACATTCTCTACCAGGTTGTAAAAATAGTTCTATACTTGCTCTTTCTGGAACTTCTCAGAAACCCAAGTGAGCTACCAAATGTCATCTAGAAGTTATTCATTCAGAAAGCTTTTAACCTCAGGCAAAATTGCTTTGAATATATAATGTAATTAGGAGATGTGGGGTTGATCCCCCTCCACAGAAAGCATTTGGCTGAAATGATGGATATTTTTGAAAAGAGCAAATAGGTGGTTTTCTGCAACACATTTATATAGCCCTGATTTTCATAACGTTGTAGGAGAGCAGAAAGTTAGTGTGAGGGACAAGTCAATTCTCATTATTCAACAAGAAATTCTCTATCAAGAAAAATGACAATTGCTTTTAAATTATTCTGGAATCTGGGTTGAGGGAATGGGCTCAAAAACCCACTCCTATTATTGCTATTCTATTTAGCAACACGATGACTTAACAGCTAAATATTTCAGATTTCCAAAAATAAGATGGAATACTGTCTCCATAGGAAGACAGGATTTTGAAAACAGTACAGGGAATTTAGCTGTCAGGTTGAAATGCCTCAGTCCTAGGTATCCTCAAGGCTCTCTGTCCCAAAGCAGTTATGGAGATCTGCAGTGTGATGTGAAGCAGGGAAGATATTCCATAACTGGAATTAGTTGAGTTGCCTTCCAAAACCAAACGGCCTTTTTCAACTCCAGCATGCACAGCAGTATTCCCACTGCCTGAACTTGGACTGTGGTTTCTGTTGGTATCATGATCTGAATATACCAAAGGAAGATAAAAAGCCTCAGGTCAGGGATACTAGCAGTCCAACCAGCATTGAGGGTATTCATAGTTTAACCCAGCTGAGCATCTAAAATAAGATGTCTTGATCACTGACTTTTTCTTTGAAGGCATTATTTGTTATTACGCAGTATGCTTTAAATAAAGGCTGGAGAAGAAACAGAAAGGAAAATAAGAGAGATGAAATTATGAAAGTCTAGAAATCCTAAGAAAATTCTGATTTTCACAGGGACAAGATTTCATCTCTAATCCACTGATTTGATCATAAAATCCTGTAGCAAACGCTTCATGAAATCAGCTATCTCCCATCTTACTGATTGTGAGGTAATGTTTTCGTCAAGTAAAATATATCTTCCATCTGAAATCTCAAGCACACAGGTTTTCAAGGTAGTTTCTCCTTTGATGGTAAACTTGATAATTCACCAAGCAGGTCTTTTAGAGCAGGGTTGAAATATAAGTCTTGGCACTTCAAGAACGTATTTCTTTCTCTCTCTGTTTAGAGGGAGAAACATTTTCCTTGCCTTCTATTTTGTTGTAGGAAATTAAAATGTATTCTTTATTCATGTTTCATCAATGGAAGCTATTGAAGTGTGGCAGTATATTTTTAGGAAGGTCGAATGGTTATTTTTGTGTGTCTCTGTCTAAAAATATCTCTGTATATTTGAAACACTGCAAAATCTTGGCAGGATTCAAAAACAGAACATTTAACCCTTGAGATCCCCCTTCTTAATAGAAGCCTTTGGAAACCAGCTTGACCCAACTGTAAGCTGCTCATGACTGAGATGAACATAGCAGTCAGATGTCCCAGATCAGGTCTCAAGCTGGAGATAAAACAGGAAGTGATCAGGTCTGATCTTGTTTATTCTGTTGTTCTTGAAACAGTATAAAAATTGTCTATAAAAATCTGTACTTCACACATGGGTTGAATGTCTATGGTCAGTGGCCCAAATACAACATACTGCCAGTCCTATCATGCTTGTTCCACCAGAAAACCCTGAAGATCTTTAGGGTTTCTCCAGTTCTCTGGAATGGTTTATGTGTTACATAAAAAGCCACATGCTAAATGTTCTTGAGTCTGGCAACACATTATTGACCTTCCTTCCCTTCTGCAGCATCTTGCTGCCTATTTGGTTGCCCTTCCTTCTCTGCCTGCTGCTGTTGCCTGTTGGATTTGGAAATGAAGAGACATCATTTAGGAGCTGCTTCTCCTTTTGCCAGAGTGCTCTTTCCTGAAGTTCTCACAGCCTCATGTTCAGCAAGGCTATTCTGATGGATAAGCTATTTTATACCATTTTTATAATGGATCTCATTTTAAGGAGCCATAAACTGTGGACTCCTATGCTGCACTGGTTACAACCAAAATAATCACTCAATGAACAGCTCTACTTGACAGTTTACAGTTCCCTGAAGAGTTCTTGTTCTCCTTAACAACAGTGGTTGAGTTTCTACACCATCAGTGGAGGCACCTGCATGCAGACAGTTTTGCTTTGGCTGTACATTGGAGTTGCAACAATCCAGGGACAGAGACAATCTGCTTCTGCTTCCCTGACCCATGCAAGTTTTCCACCTTTCTGACAGGATGAGGTTCCTTACCTGATCTCTTCCTTTTAAAATCTAGGAAGGAAAATTTTCAAACTTCACTGAACAGAGGTGGAGAAGAGGTTTGCTGGTGGCTTTGCATACAAAAAAAGGTAATTAATTTTTGGTACTTGACATCAAGACTGAAGGTCAAATGTTCAATGACATACAGATAGGGAATAAAGGATTATCCCATTGTGCCATTCCTACACAGAATCATAAAGACTGGGAAAGATTTCTAAGGTCATCAAGTCCAATCATCAACCCATCCCCACCATGCCCACTAACCATGTCCTTCAATGCTACATCTTAGGAATCTGATGAACTCACCAGTTTTCTGGAAGTAGTCAGAGCAACCTATGAGAAGAAAATATTGTTGACCTTTGTGAGGATATTTTCAGAGTAACAGAGCTAGAAAGAACCTGCCAAAAAACAACTGGGCATGAGAGAGTATATGGATATGACACTCTGTAGAGTACAGTGATTATCATATCTCTTTGACAGAAAGCCTGAAACATTCAGAATACCCATGGATGAGGGATTTCCAGACAGTTTTCAGAAGTGCAGTAACTGATCACCAATTATGTAATTATTTTAATTAGAGAAAATTACATGCCTGGCACCCTTAGCATTACACCTGCCACAAACTGAGTCCCATGGTCTGATTCCAAGTCTGCTTTATTTAAACCATGACTGTTCAAAAACATCACTGTGCCACATCAGACCTCCATCATTTTTGGTTTAGATTCTAGCCCTGTTGTGCTGTCTTCCTGAGACACTCAGCCTCATATATTCTCCTCCAGCTTGCTGATTTTTTGTTTATTTGTTCTCCAAGTCAAGACTAAAATGAGGAGCAAAGATCAGTTCATGAGCAAAGGAAGGGTGGAACCTGGTTTGCTGATGTGTGGGTTTTGTGATCGTTTGAGTGAAAAAGTATCAGAACGTCATTATTCCTGTGTAAATGCAAAAAAAATGCAAAAATGTCCCACCAATCTGCTGAAGAAATGGAGAAGATTAAAACAAAACCAATAGAAAGTGTTCATATGAAGCATAGCAAGAGACCCTGAATCTCTGTGTAATTACAGACTCAAAGGGAATTTTAAGCAAGGAAGGGGGTGTGCATACGAATCTATTCATGTGCAAATAGAGAAACCTCCATGAAGAAATACCTTTGACTGTTAATGAAGAGTCATCAGCGGAACTGCAGACAAATCTTTCTCACTTTTTCCAAAGATAATGGTACCAAGAAGTGATAAAGGTGTCAAAGTACAGGGATGGATTAGATACAATGTGAACACTGAGGTCCTGAAAGGGGTAGGAGATGATCTGAAGATACAGGAAATAAAAGATTTGGGTAGATGTTAGGGTGGGTTCTGCTGAAGTTTTGCCTGCTCTTCCTTTGTCTTTCCAACTTTCCTTTACCTTGTTATTATGTGCTATTCTTTTCTTGCATCTCAGTAAGAGCTGGAGGAGCAGATCTCATCTGTACAACTCGGCACTCCCTGCTCTGAAACATTCCCTAGATAGGAATGCGTGAGGAACAACATGACTTGTGAGCCTCAGTATCCCTGCAATTAGCAATGTGCTCCACACCTCTTATTGCATCTGCCTGAACTCCCTCCATCATAGAGAGTGCAGATTCTGGTGTCCAAGGAAGAAAACCCTTCCCTTATTTGTACAGCCAGAGAATCCCAGGCACTTCCAGTCCCTACCCACAGGGAAGTCTCCCTTTTGGTAAAGTCCATTCCTGTGATGACCTTCAATATTTAATCCACAGTTTCTCCTGGGTATTTTTTGCCTGGGGACATTAAGTATCTTGGCCATGTAGTGCCTGCAGTCAGATACTGAATGTAAGACCATTGCCTCCACAACCAGCTCCCTTTCTGCAGGGCCAGTTAACACTTTGTAGATTTGAAGCAAATAATTGAGTATTTGGTAGGCTACACAATGGAAAATTAAGTACATGTCAATGAGAACGTGAGACTCTTTGTGTCTGTACATGTGTTCTTTAATAATCTGAAAATTGAGACTCTTGGTGCTTCTTCTTTTCTATTAAAGATATTGTGATAGAGGAAGTCATCCTGAGGGACAATGGCACTACACTGAACCATAAAAATGCATTCTTTTCAGGAGAAAAGGGCAAGTAGCTTTATATTACTGCCTAAAGATCATGTCTTGCTAGATTTTTCTAACAAAATAAACTTTACATGCACTGCATTTCTTTCTTTATAAACAAGGTTGAAAGATCACTTCATCTGGGAATGGAATGATGTGCAAAGAAGCAGTCATCCAAATGACTACTGAATACGTGTTCTCAGCAAATCCATGTATGTGCTTTAAATGTCAAGTTTCTGTCCCTTTCACATTTATTCTCTCTGACATTTAAAGACTTTTATGTTCAATGCCAGGCGTCACCTGGATCCACTGACCTGCTGCAGATCAAAGAAGGAAGAATTCCACTGAGTTTTAAGAGAACTTAATTCTTGAACTTATCACATTGTTTTAGAACATTATCCAGCCTTGATTTAAAGATTTGAGAAAATGTGACTTCGGTATCTCCTGTGGTAAACTGTCAGAGCTCAGTTATTTTGGAAAGCAAACATGTGCACTCATCAGAAATCTTTACTCACTTGGCCATATGCCTGGCAGCATGAAGGCAATTTTCTCCTGCATTAATTAAAATGAACATCTATATTCCCTCACATACATGAACGTGAATATCACTTGAACATTTGAAGAAATATGGAGAAAAGTATATAAGAACAGTTATTGCAGCTCATTAAAGCCCTCATTGACTGTGATGGTCATAACCATCACTAGTTTTCTGTAATTGTTCTGTCTCACTTTCCCCCAGCATCTTAAGCATCAGAGAGTGATCAGTCACTATATCTTCACCGCTGTCAGCACTTTTGTAGGGTATAGAAATATTATCTGTGAGTCTGTCATTAAAATACTTGGCAGTTAGACATAAAGAGACCTTCTGCATAGAATCCTATCAAGTCTGCTATGCAGTATGGCTACAGTATATCTATAAAGAGATGGAAACCCAAGAGAAAAATATAAATCTAATTTCTCAGTCCTTGCAGTGAGATGTGGTCTTCTCTCTCTCTCAATGTTCAGAACGTTAAAACCTAGTCTATCAGGTGCCCACAGATCAACAGCACGTCCTTTTTGTTATCCTCCACGTGTACTTTTAAATAGTCTACAAGACCATATTTAATGGCATAATTTACTTTGCTCTGCAAAGAGGTCAGTTTTCAGCAGTATCTTCAGCACCAACTGACCTAAGGCCATGGAGGAGAGCATTGCCTTGAAGAACTACTGGTATAGCTGTGTTTATGCTAAGGGCAAAGATCAATCCGTCAATCCACACTGAAAATAGTCATCAAATCAGACTTCTTAATATTACTGCTGTACAAATGATTGCTAAATGCCATATCCCTCCTCCTTCAGAATAGCAGCATAGCAGCAGGAAAAACAATTGTAGTGACACATCTTTTTTGGCTGAGTGGATACTGGGGAAAGCTAATTTGGAACTCACCTGACTACTTTCAAGGGAACACATTTCCAGAGCTATCTATTTTCCAAATTTACAGTCTCTCTGGAATGAGGAGTTTGAATTTGGAGGAGCTGGTGTACTTGAGACCAAAGTGAACCTCGTTCTCTTCTGCTAAATACAAATGAAATCTCATACTGCCGTGCAAAAGTGAAATGAGTGCCAAAAGCTAACAGTCCCAAATGAGTGTTTGTCTCTGTAATAATGTGAAATGAAGGTAAAATAAAGTTTTTTTATTTTTCATTGAAACTTGCTGATAACATCATCTGCAAGACCATGAGCTAGTCACACAGAACAGACTTCTGACTTCAAAACTTTTAAAGATGTTCAAGAGTTCAGAAACTGCAAGCCCTGGAAGGTGTGCAATGGGAATTCTCACGTTTTAACACCTCCTGGAACAAAGCAACTGAACATCAGTCTGATCAAATTTGTGTGAGAAAGAAATGAAAATGACAGGAAAGGCTTTTAGTCCTGTAAAACTTAATTTATCTATTTTTCAATGGAGCAGTTGATTACAATGCACAAGCTGGCAAATTACACACCTTTACTTGCCAACTAGCTTCAGTATCCAATTTTGAGATATCCAGGTTCCAGGTAAGGTTGGAAGATAAGCACAGCAGAAGATGGTGCAATGAAAATAAGCAAGCTATCAGCAAGTTTTTTCCCTTAGTTTCTTCCACGGTGATTCCTTGTAATAAGGTGAATATCTGTACAGCAAAGCAAAATTATTTTCAAAGTATGACATATATCCTAGATCAGGGGTCATCGTTAACTAAATTACTATACTGCTTTGCACAGACATGAATTTCACTGAGGAAGTGTAACTGAAAACGCTTTCAAATCCATTAATTTCCTGACTACTTGAGTAAAACAACTGCTAAACCAGTTAGGCTAATTACCAGTAAAATATAGATCACAAGTAATAGCCAATGATGCAATTCAATTACAGTATATTTTATTTTAGGAAAATACAGACTACTAGTTCAGAAACTCTTGCACAAAGGACAATGTAATTGTATTTGGTAAATGTTTTTGTTGCTAATGAAGTATGCTTGGGCACACAAAATAATACTATCTAATATGGCATTAGAGTTTTGCTACTTTTAGCTTCCAGTGCCTGACCGTATAACAGAACAGGAGATTAGCAAAAAAACAGAGCTTCATTCATGTCTCTTTTTGTGAGATCCAGAGCTAGCAAAATACAGCACTCGTATAACATGGATGGGAATTAAAATTTGTTTTCTAGCCTAAGTCACGTGACTTTGAATGGAGTTACAAAGGTTTACTTTGTCGGATACATCACTTGACAATATTATTGCTCTTCTCTCTCCAAAACACTTCAAAAGGAATACCATCTCCTTCATGTTTTTACTATGATAAAACACTAATGAACTACAAATGGATAATCTTTAGCTGCCAGTGAATTGCATATTTATTTTGACAGATTTTAATTTTTGAAATGCCTGCAAGAAGCTTCCAGGGAAAACTGATTTTTCTCTCTGACATTAATTCATATTTTCTTCTCCTTATCCTCGTTGAAGTACGATATAGAAATATCTGTCAAGAATCAAGACTCCAAGAAACTAAATGTTGAACCCGAAATCTCTCAAGCAAACACAAAGGCCATACATAAAGTTCTTCAGCTTGGAAGGGCCAAGCAAGAGAGTTTCTGAAAATCTATGAGGCAACTAATACAGACAATCTTACCCTAGGACATCTGCACATTTCTTTAGCAATGCAACCAGTCCCTGGAGAGCAAGGCATCCTTCAAAGCAATCTGTGCTCAACAGGAGATGGAGGACTCCAACAGTAGCCATGGAGGGTTGTTTTCTTCTCCTCTCCCCCTGCAGTCTTTGGAGATATTTATCTCAAAATGATACATATATATATATATATCTATACACACACACACACACACACACACACACACACACATATATATATATATATATATATATGTATGTATGTATGTATATATATTTGGTCACTGCTGCTCCAGAAGCCCCAAGAGCATTGAGCAATGTGGAAATGGTTCACACTGAATCATGCAGTGCTTTCAGCCAAGGCACTTAGCAAACTCCATGGTTACCCCATAAGGTCTTGTCATTATCCGGGGATTGTTCTCACGGTACATGAGCGGTAAACTTAAAGTTACATCTGCTTTGCTGACCTTGCCTGAAGACTGAACATTGTTTGTGTGTTCTCTGACTTGGAACACTCTGTGTAACTCCTGTACTGAAGTGGGAAGGAAACATTTTTCTCTATTTCCTGTGTCCTGTGTGAACTTTTCTGTTGTAAAATGTGTTTGTTTTTTAAACACAGAAATTAAGTGGAAATCAGTATTTTCCTTCTGTTACACCCCTTTAAAATTCACCCACAGGAACTCTGGTTTGCAGCTGGTACAAGAAGTTTAATGGAGAAAGAGGAGTCCTGGGAACAGCCAAAAATCAGAATTCAGTGTATAACACCGTTTGTCATATCAAAATGCCTATTGAAAAAGTATATGCATGTATAACTTTCAAGACAAAAGGGCAGGGTCTCCTTTGAAAACAAAATATGTAAGTGACAAATGCACACCTACAGCTGGTCATATTTCTAAGATTCAGATGCTGGTATATGCCAGCAGGAGGCATACTTACTAAACGAGAGCAACCATGGGAAAATTGCCACCTACATGGATGATACAGAGAGAAATCCAGGTGAGCTCATCCACTTCTTACATTTTTATAAAAACCTCAGTCAAACAAGCTAAACAGATCCAGAAGAAGATTATTTCATTAGGCAAAACTTCTTGAAGTAAGATATTGTGTCTAATGTATTCTTTGACAGGCTGAGGGGGGATAAGGGAGAGGGGAACATCTAGTTTGTAGTGGATTCTTTACCTAACTTAGGATACAACTGGTCACACTCTGCAACTGCGTTTTTCTATACTGACATCATATTAAACATTGCTGTCAGAGGGCCTACTTTTAAAACGATCTAAAATAGGTTAAATGAATGCCTAAGAGTCACAGTATCTGAACTGGAGTTTTCTGACTCCTGAACTAATACTCTTCATATGCTTCAGAAAGAGAAGATGATGGCTGCTTGCAAGCATTTGCTGGTCCCTACCATCTGTGGAAGTTTAAACTCTCTCCTCTCCCACGAGGCTCCACTAATGGCTTTGTCAGCAGACAGTCTACGTGTTTTTGGGAGCGGGGAGAGAATTATTTCCCTGCTGTAAGGAAGCTGAGCAGCAGATCTAGGACTGAATCTCCTCTGGATCAAAGACAGGTAGCAGGAAGGTCATTTGTTAGACAAACTATTAGTGTTGCCTGAAATGGGGAGGCTAGTTTCCAGTTCCTTTTCCAAAGGCTATTTGTACCTTTTTGTCTAGCAATTTTTAAAGGATTGATTATGATTACATGGCATCCTTCCTATGCTCTACAAATAGGTTGAAAGGCCTGCAACTCAGATATCATCTAGTTTGTGTTGGAGAGTCAGAAGTTGGAGCCAGTCTAGAGATCTAGATCTTCTATCTCTATTTGACTATAATTACGTGATAGAGGGGCAGGAAATCTCTCACTCTTGGATTTTTAATCTAGCAACATTTGCTGGAATAAAACCAAGTTGCACTTAGAGGCTGGAAGAGATCATAAGGCCACAAGCTGCAGGAACAAGTTTCTTTCCAAAGTAAACCCTTACGGAATGAGACTTGGGTTTCCTGTCATGGGAACTTCTTACAGAATCAACTCATAGAGTGGGAGACATGGAGATGTTGAGATGCATCCCTCATGCATTTGTGACATGGATGTGAAGTTTAGAGGCAGTCAGACACTTTTTTTTTCTTCATTTTAAAGGCCATTCTGTTTCCCTTTCATTTATCACAAATGAGAGAAAGTTATAAATCCATCAACCAAGCTTATCAGCGCAACTCATACACAAAAATGGAACCACTGATCAAATCTTGCTTTCAGTGAAGAACTCACCTCAAAGATAGCTATAACTTTTACAAAATGCTGAGGTAAAATTTGTACATGGATGAAATAAAAATGATAGGCATTGCTTCATCTCTGGGACACTGCTACTAAGAAAAGAACGAAAGAAAACATCTCCATTAAACAGATAGAAAATATTTGTAACACATAGTCTAAAACATAAAAATTACTAATCTCCTGGTTTCACCTTGCAGTGTCTTGTCCAATATCCTTACCACATAATCAGCATTACTTAAATAAAGTGGGCCACTCCCTGCCTTATTAGAGACCCTTAGAGCAACTGGAAATCTAAACTAGCTGGTAAGATGGTAGGCTCAAGAGAGCAGTAGTTATCATTTGGCAGCAACTTTAGAGGCAAAAATATCTGAATTTCTTCATTAATTCGTACAGAACAGCTGATGACGCTGAGGAGTAAGATTAAAATATATTTCTAGGACAACTGTAGGCAATATCAGGATTACAATTTGGATTAGTTTATCTTTTAAGCATCTAAAGATTACTTTTACCTCACATCTGTTATGGAATTAATATTGGATATACGAAAATCGTACCTAAGGGACTGTTAGCATACTATATAAAGAGTGAAGTTTATCTTCAAATCCTAATATCCACTGTTCTTAAAATATACAATGTCTGTCCCCAGAATGAATAAAGCAGGCTTGCTTAAGCAGATAAAGATGTTTAGTGACAAGATGAGTCACTAATCATAATTAATTTTCATTACTCCTGTAAAAATTTTATCAATTAACTTTGAAAATAAAAAAATCTTTTTGAAAGTACGAGAACTTATAAGTACCAGTTTCAATAGAGTATTCAGGCTTGTTATAACTGAATGGTATGTGAAAGCAGCAAAAAGGAGCATTGCTCAAACAACATGCCTTACTTTCATGTGTGCATGTGGACTCACACACAGAGAACATTTTCCTTTTCTCCCACCCTACAAAGATGATCGTTTTATGCTGAGGATGCACGTACTTGTACTGATGGAAAAGCCAAAAATCACTGGGGAAAAAATAAGACTGGCAGGAAGCCATGGGGATTGTTTACTTTGCCTCCCTTTGAGAGGTGTGACAGCCTTGTCTCCTTTCCAAGGGATTCTTCTCACTGCTGGTGCTCTGACTGTAGACATGGCTTTACCCAGAAGGGCTCTGCTGAGCCGCAGGGCAAATGAATTCTTATGCGCAGGATTTTGTTCCTATTTTGCTTTATGGCATGTCCTCCCCAGTGGCAAGAGCATACTTTTACCAATTAAAGTCATCTATGGAAGCCAGGAAGCAGGGAGGACTCCTTGTCCCTATGGCTCTCTGTCCCTGCCGAGGTTGAGTAACGTCAAACATAGCAGTGGAGCTGCGGCTCCCGCAGGGTGGCTATTTAAACAGCTGCAGACTCCTGGGAAAGGCCATCCATACAACTCATCTGCCACCATCCGACCACAAATACTTGGAGCTGGCTGCCCACAGCCAGTATCAATTAAGACGGATGGTGGCAATCCCAACCAGATGAGGCATATCCCTGATAAATTTCTGCTTTCTTCATGATGGGTCCATTCTCTCCTCTTGAAGGACATCAGACAATATGAATATCTTATCCATTCTTACATTTCTGTATTATTGATGTAATAGATTTGCTTGACTTTTTACCTCTATAAAGCCATTCCTTTCTCTCTTCTTTTTCTTGTACATAACTTTAACCCCATGATGCACTCCTCAGCTCAGTTCACACATGGTTCAATAGAATTTCAGTTCATCATGCACGTCACGGATGCAAACTGTCTAGAATGCCCCAAGATCTCCTAAGCATGGAAGAAGGCAAGAAAATGTGTGGTATTCTACTACCTGCTGGATCTAGGAAATGATAAATTCATGGTTTCTTCTAAGATTATTATAGTGATGGTAATCTGTATTTTACTGGTTTATAATTCTAAAGAATAGATATAAAAAATATGACACTTCCTAAATTCAGTCCTCCAATCTTTCATATTTTGCCTTCAACTAATCTGAATATAATAGACACTCACTATAAATAAAAATGTTGTAGTTTTTTTCAGCAAGAGACTACAGAGAAATGTACATGTTCTGATGATAACTGACCTTCCAATAGCTGAAGTTTCCCTGTCACTTATTCAGGACAGATCATATATGATAGGATACCTTTGCTGATGTTCTTTCTGTCAGGTATGTACAATAAAAATAAAAATGAAAATTGTTCTATTGTTCTGCCTCATGCATGGGACAGTTTGATAAAATTCACTGCAATCACATTTCAACTCAGTATGTGTAGAAGAGTACTCTCTTTAAAAATAAATGAAGGTATATGAGCATTGCTGTTTGCTATGCATCACAGTCAGTCCTTCTCCATAGAGTATGAGCACTAAGATTTCATAAAGGTTAGGTCATGGCTGTACTTAGATATACCTTCAGATAATTCAAGCTGTGCTTTCTGTTTCAGAAGTCTTTTGGTAACTATCTAGTGTCCTCACTTCATCCTGCTGTTTCAGGAGCCCATAGTGCCTGGCACTCTGGTGAAGGAAAAAATTTGCCATTGTTAATATGAGATGATCAACTCAGGTGCAACACCAGAATGCTGAGGTAGGCATCCTTCAGACAGAAGATTTTAGAGAGAGGAAACAGTAGAGGAATGGATGTCCCATCTCTGGAGGTGTTCAAGGACAGGTTGGATGGGACTCTGGGCAGCCTGATCTGGTGGTTGGCAACCCTACCCATGGCATCTGGAAACAGATGATCTTTAAGGTGCCTTGTAACCTAAGTAACCTATAATTCTTTGAATTTACCCACACCAGTGTTTTTCCTAGTCTAGGAAGTCTGAGAAGACAAATGCAAACAAAATCCAAAGAATCTATATCACTAACACATCCCTCAAACCCCTTCCACGTTTTAATTAGCCCATGCTAGGCCAAACTCCAGCCCGGTTGCCTGAATGCATACTTTATCATGCCAAAATTTAAAAATAGGATTTCTCTCACTAGATAACTTAGAGCTAATATCATCATAAAACAGCTCTCTGGGATTTGAGAAAAAGTAGCCTGAAGCAAAATGTCATTCTCTCTTTCCACTTCACTTTTATACAGTGAAAATATAAATCATTCAAGCAAGTCTGGATGACGATAAGAACCAGCAAGTCCCATAGACCAGAGGTTTTTCCTCAATTTAGTTTTAGCTTAATATGGGTAATTCAAGCCAGGACATCTTCACAGGAAATTGTTGAAAATAAACTCTGGGGGTCACCACAAACAGCTTGAATCAACATAGTGTTGCATAGTCCAAAATAACCCAACAAAGAACAAACAAATAAACAACCCCCCCACCAAAAAAAAAAAAAGAAAAAAAAAAAAAAGACACCAACCAACACATCTGGAGATATATTTAACTACAACTTGATTAAGTAATTACAAACACAATACCCTGATGAACAAAAAAGTTAAAAATGCAGGTGCAGGTACCTCTGTCTCCAGTTTCAATTTTGGCTGTTACCTTAATCATCCACTTTTGTGAAGATACTGAGTCATTTGGGGCTTGTGCTCATGAAACTCCCACATTTTTTCATCTGCTCCAGCAAGTCCTCTATCACCCAACTTCTCTTATACCCATGAGAGATGAAGGCAGCTCAGGTCAATGCCTCATGGCATTGACCGGTTGTGTCTAACTTGTGGTGATGAAGTGGAAAATAATGCATACAGCTGTGCTTGTGTCATAGAGGAAAGCATCCAGGTGCTCCCAGTGAGATGATAAATATAAAGATATGCTTGGCATAAGGAAATGCAAAGCTTGAATGACCTAACTTGGTTGTGTAGTTAAAATAAATTCTAATTGAATAAATGTTTGAAGCCATGTTTATTCAAAATATTTAAGCTAACCTACAAATGCTGTATAATTCACTTGTTTTACCAATAGGTGGTGCTAATAATTTATGCTTTTCTATCTTTTGCTGGGCAAATGACTGAATAATTTAGCTGTACTGACTGTGAGCATACCACCTATAGAGGTGAGTTTTACCCCACTATACTGCTGGGAAATGTTAATTTTGCTGAAGTAGCAATAGCATAAAGGTGGGGAAGAGTGAGAAAACCTTTATGTTTGAGAGCAGGAGTTATATGGCTAAACTAGAGTATTGTTCCTTTGTATGATTCAGAGAATAAATAAATAAATAAATTAGGGTTTTCATGTCCAAGCATACATCCTTCTGAGCATTTATCAGCAGAAGACTTCCAGATACTTTGTTCCTACTTCTACACAAAGTCAATAGCAGTATGTCAGAGAGGTCAAGAGGAAACATATTCATTCACTGAAAGGAAAATTATCAGAAAATACTATTTTGGCAAAGCCTTTTACAATATAGACCCACAGATGTGGGTTCTGTTGGTGTACAGGTCAGTGTCAGCCAAACAGAAAAATGCTGAAGCCTTCCACTTCAAGCTGGGCATTATCTTTCAGATAATCAGTACTGTTGCATTTTGTTTACTTGATTATTACATTCTACTGCTTTAAACTATTTCTTAATCACTCCTCACTGTAAATTTGTGATCTTGGATCAATATTACGGTGTAGCAAAATGTCACTAATTACATGAAAGATGTTTAAGCAGCTTAAATCATTTTTTGAAGTCAACATATTCAATACTTGATGTTAAGAGGAGGAAAGGATTATACGATACTGGTAGAAAACAGAGCGTACCAGAAAACGAGTTCTAGAAGCCAAATCCTTATCTTCAAAGTTAAGTCTATTTGTCTTTGTGAAGTCTTTAAGATTAGAGGTCATTAAGTGTAAGTTGACAGAGTTATGCTTGAGGACTTGTAGAAATGATCCCATTCCCTGGCAGGAAAGTGATGTTAGACAAACTCTCAGGATCCCCTTAATCTCTACAGTGAAGTTTTCTATTCCATACTATGTAAGGAGGAAAGCCTATCTTTCATAAACTTCTGACTCAAAATTTGGAAATTTTGTGGGTTTTTTGCTAACCTACTCACAGGAAATTTCTCCTTAGGTCTTCAGTGTTGCCAATTAAAGATCAGTGAGTCAATACTGGGGATGAAGGAACTGTAGTCCTTGTGGCTTGATGAAATAGTATTTACTAGCCTTCTACCTTGAGTGTCAAACATCCAAAAAACCAGCTGTTTCTTTTGTTGCTAATTTACTACAAAAATATTTCATATTCCCTGTGATTGAGTATCAGTGTACCAGACAGCTTGTGCCAGCTATTTTTGGGTCAAACTGCCTTGACAGCAAATATATTCTAAAATTACAATTGTAAATTTGCAGTGGGAGAGAGGCTTCAGGAAACTGGCCATAAACTCACAGCCATCAGTGTAAAAGCTTTTATACCATTAAGGCAATGTGTCGAAATGTTAGGCAATTCACCAGCAGTGTGGGGTACAAATGGAATCATGAGACCTTGCAGTGATGATTAATTCAGTGCATCTATTTGTTTCTGACAGTGATTAATATAGATCCGTAGGTGTCTGGTTGAAGTCCTAATTATTTATTACCAATTTCTAGGTATATAACAGAAGTGGGAAACAGGTCTTTAGGGGATGGATCATGTCTCTGGATTTATCATTCTTTGGTTTCTCCAGTCCTTTCATTTACACTCACTAAAGTTAAGTCACGCATGAGAGCCCTTGGTTCAGTAGGAACCTCCCCATGTTACTGTGACCCTCAGCATTCAGACAGAACAATAAATTGAGAAATCCAGCAAGCGTCAGATTATTTTGCTTCCCCCTCTTTCAGTTCCTGACAACAGTGGTGATAAAATGAAGTATTTCTTTTTTCACAGTTCAACCCCGGAGAATTTAGAGCTATAATCTGACAAAGCATCCAAAACTAAGGCAAGCCGGTTTCCATGGTTGCAGAAACAAACATCCTCAGAAATGCTCTTAATTAAAAAGGAATTAATCAGAATGGAACTTCAGAGCATTTAATTTAATGGAGTTTCCCTTTCACGCAGCTACAGGTCTGGCCCAGTAGTCATTGAATCACAGAATCACAGAATCATTTGAAATGGAAGGGACCTTTAAAGGTCGTCTAATTACTTTAATTCATTTTAAGTGGAGCACACTTTGCTAACATAGTGTAATTCTGCATGCTTACCTCTTATTTTACTCTATATATGAAAATACTAATCGTTCTTTACCCTTTTAAAATGATCAGTTTGTCAAGTATGTGCAAAATTTCTGAGCTAATACTGAATTATTGCTTTTGGATAGACTCGGTGATGTCAACAGCTGCACAGCGTTTTCTTAAAATACTGATTGCTCTACAATTCCCAGTGAAGCTGTCTAGAGAAAATCAATGAGCTTCAGTTGAAGAAAGGAAGGAGAGAATGAAAAGGTGGTATTTTCAGGTGCTTAAATTGCTGGGTGTATTTATCAGAATCAAGAGAAGGAAAAAGCAAAACTAACATCTTTAGGAACATACATTACAAAATCTAATGAGTTTCTCTTTCTCTTGCAGCAAACAATACGTAATGGGGTCATTGAATGAGGAGGAAAGTCATTCTAAATGCAATTTACTTCTCTCTTCCATAGAAAAGCACTGATCAAAAAAATTATATTTTAAATGCATAGTGAAAGTAAATATATATATTTATATGCATAAGGAAGATCTTTCATGGGTAAATTTTTACATCTCTAAATATAGCAACTCAGTACCAACTCTGAGAAGCCTGTGATTCACATCCGGAGCAATCAGAAGATGGATATTCCAACTCCCTCATATTTTACCATCTCAGGGATGTTATACAGAGCAGTAATTAGCTGTTGACATGAGGCTATATTAGAATCCAGCTTTCAAACTGCCCCAGGAGTTTCATTTGCCCAGAACTGAGCTGATGAGGACTGTGTTCTCTTCCAGCTAGCGAGATGTGCCAGCTGCCTTTGGAAAGCCTCAAGCAATACAGTCTCTGACCTGAGCAGCTCTACAAATCCTGCATCAGCATCTGCCTCATCACCTCCAACTGTCCTTCTCATTCTCTCTAAAGACATTCACTAAACATTTGCTGAATTGCTTTTACAAATGTGACAGCTATAGAAAAATATCTCTTTCAGATCTAGGTACACATCAGGTAAATTCAGTTGTTGGTTTTTCCTGTTTCTTTTGACCTGTCAGGATGAATCCAAATCTTTTTCCCAACAGACTGTGGGAATTTATGGGAAGACATCCTAAATTATCTTCTCTCTCAGCCTGGAATATGCCAGGCCCACAGCCATATTATGCCAAGCTGTATGTGAGTGTGCTTTGTTCAATCAATGTCATTGCTGAGATCCGCAGACCGAAATCCTATTTAAGAAATGTTCCTGTAACAAGCTTTATAGGTGCATGAGCACATTTATGAAATATTATCTCTTCCTTATTTCAGAACCTTAAAATCTCTCATCTCTGCTTTATCATGATTAGCAGATGTAGGAACACTTTTCTCTCCGTTGCTTATCAGGAAGAGCAGGAGCACGAGTTCTTGACTCTCATCAAGCAGTGATTTTCTATTGCATATCTTTTGGGGCTAAGCTGCAAGGAATTGAGAGAAAATACATACACATTGGCTCTGAACTTTTTGATTGAACATGAGGGATTTATAGCTGCAGCACAGTAAAGACCAGTGGTCAGTTGTGGCCCTATGTGAAATGTACGTTACATGTTTCTAGAGCCTGGATTCATTTACTGAACAAAGTCTGCAAGCCCAGGCCACAGCAATACTATGTAAAACAGGTTGTGGTGTCACCCAGTAAATCCTGCATTAATCTCCAGCTTATCTAGACTGTCTCGTATTTAAGGAAGCATTTAAAATATTAAGAATTTTATCAACAGAGTGTGACATCACTGTTTATTCCTAAGCTTCTGCCATAATCAAACAGAGAAGGAGCGAGTGTCAGAAATGCTTCCACCTAGGAGTGTGGCTGACTTTCCACTCACTTAATCAATCTTCTCCAAATCTGACGTCAAGTTTTAGGGCCAGGAACTTTTCTACTCTATTTTTGCTTTATCTATAATAACTGGGACAAAGCAGATTGTGAGCCCAGCACTAAGACTTCATTTCAGAATATAAGTCCTCATCTCCACACCTCACAAGGGCCTAAATGTCCATAAAATTTGATTTATCTTTCCACCTAACATCAGCAGATGCATCCTTAGATTAATACCAAGATTAGGTCTTGTATTTCTCTCTGGAGATATAAAATGTGGTATTACTTTGCTATGAATCAGATTAAAAGATCTTCGTGTCTTTTTTTTTTTTTTTAAGTGCCCCTGAACCTTTATATAAAAGCAAACAAACAAACAAGCAAAAATTCCAAGTGTAAGACTTCCTCTAAGTCATGAAAGGAGATACATGGAATAGGTGGAGTTTTATGATCTCTGAAAACTGATGGCTTTCAGAGTAAGTACATCCATTGTGTTGATTGCCCAAAGGTAATTTCTCATTGAAGTGTAAAGGCAACTGTTCTAGGATCTGTCCCCTGGAAAGCAGAAATATTCAGGAGAACGATGCAGATGAGAAATCCTAGAAAGATAATGCATATCTTGTGCTGGTCTGGTACGCTTTGTTCTCAGCTTATGGAAGCAAAATGAAACCTCGTTAAAAGGTCAGCTTGGAAAGAGAGGAAATGGGCCAGTTCTCAGGAGATGTTTTTGTCAAATTTCCAAGAATACAAATGCAGTTTGGTCTGAGAAAGGGCCCTGTTCAATGCAATAAGCTTCTAGAAGAGAAAAGGCACTTGGTCACTATGTGTTTTTCTTGCCTCTGAGATTTGCATCATGGCTGCTCTGCTACTCTGGCAGAATTCACTCATCAGCACCTCAGTACAGGTATTTCTGTTCATCATCTAAACCTTCATATTCTCCTAATTGAATTACTCTTCTGCTTTTCTTCAATTCAAATATAGTCACTCCTCTAAGAGAGGTAAAACTTTCCAGTGTTTCCAAAAGATGCTGCCCTTACACCAAAGAGTTTATGCTTCAGAATTTTCTTTCATGAACAATATTTAAACAGGTGTCAGAAGACAGCTGACTCCATCCTAGGTTCCTCTCCATCACCTCCTGGATTTGCCAAGGAATGGAATTGTTTACCACTTGAAGGGAATATTTGTCAATCAAACTATCACCTAAGCTTATTGGAGATGTTTTTCCAGTAACTTCTAGAAAGGCTGATAACTGAGGGAGGTGGTATCAAAGAAGGTCAGCATCATAGAGATCTAGATGTAATACCTGTGGATCCTAGTGGACATAAAGTATAACGTGGGGGTGAGCAACTCTAATCACTTGTGCACTGTATACCACTGGCAAATAAGCACATATACCCACTTTGATATATATGAGTCTAAATATATTTAGATTTCTAGCTCTACCGTTTGTAATAATTGATGGTCTTTGGCTAATAATTGCTCTTTTGGGGAAATAAATTAATAAGTAGACAAATATATCCGTGTTATGACAGCTAAAGTCTTGGCTCTGTTGAAATAAAGGAGAACTTTACCGATCACCATCAATAGATAATCAGAATAATTCAGGAAGACTATTAGGTTCTGTTCTGAACTCTCTAGCTCAAATCCAAATAAACTCCACTTGTTTCTGGAGAGTGAACCCACACTTTAAAGGAAATAGCTAAGAAAAACATTTAGATTATTCAGTACAGTTATCGCTTGAGATCTTTTGCCCTAGAGTGAATCCAAGCTTCACTTCCATGAGGATAAATCAGGAGGAATGTTACAGTGGTCAATGGTTAATTTTAAAATCTGAGTCAAATCAAAGAGAAAAAAAGACTGCAAAGTTCTACAATCAAATCAAAGCAAACATCTTATCATGTGATGAATGTAAACCAGAACTGTTTTTTACAAAGTGTTTAGGTAGACAGAGGTGCAAATAGAAGACGCTTCCAGAAGTCCTCAAGCTTCTTGCTAATACAGTACTACAAAAACATAACAGCTGGACAACATAATCACACTGATGTTCCTGAGAGTGTTAATTCTTGTTTTCTTGTTTTCTTTCTGTGGAAATAAGAGAGAGATGACATGTGTGCCCTTGACTGGAAAAGGCACTAAAATGAGGAATGAGACAGATCAGTGAGAGAACCAAGAGAGAATAATCTGCTGAGCAAATAACACCAGCTGAGTCAACGAGAGGGCTTAGTGACATGGGTTCTTTCAGCCACCAGCACCTTTGATCAGAAACCTGAATGAGTTTTAAAATGTCAGTTTCCTAATAGGCAGTTCAAATTACAAAGCATAAGCAGAGTTTGTGGGAAAAATGAAACTCCCTTTAAAGGTTAAAGGAAGGAAGTGATGAGGCCTTTTCTTTCAATGTCCTGTTTTTAATGCCCTGTTAAATATTGTTCTGCTGAGGCTGAAAAGTAGGAGTGAAATTTTAGCTTTCCTCTTGCTTACAAGGAAGAGAGATTCAGCAAGAACCTGAAAGGTTGAGGTCTTGCAAAACAAGTTCAGAATGCAACAATACCTTGTGCTTCCCCAGTGCTTTTCTCCTGCAATGATCCCTACAAATGAATGGAGCAGTGAGTAGGGCAGGTGGTAAGATTCTTTTCTGCAGCTAGGGTTGCTTTTGGACTGGGTGATCTTAGTGGTCTTTTCAAAAATTAATGATTCTATGACTCTGTGGTTTGACAATGATCTGGATGACAGAATTGAATGCTCCCTTAGAAAGTTTGCAGGGGATGAGAGGTTATGTCCTTAAGTTGTGACAGTAGAATTCAGGTTGGCTATTAGAAAAAATGTATTCTCTGAAAGAATAACTGCAAACTCTGAAAGAAAAACTGGACAAAATAAACTGAACAGGCTGCTCAGGGAGGTGGTGAAGTGTTCAAGAACCTTGAAGATGTGGCACTGAGGGATATGGTCAGTGTGCAGGGTGGGGACACGATAGTGGTTGGACTTCATGACCTTAGAGGTCTTTTCCACCCTTAATGATTCTATGATTAGGTCATTTTTGCAATTAGACAGCAATGCCAGTGGCCATATTTGAAGAAAAACAAAAACTAGGACCTAGCTCTTCAGTGTCATCTATTCTGCAGAACTAGAACAGTGTCTGTCTGTCTGGCTCAGTTACAACTAGTCTATGCTGAAGAAATAGCTCAGCATTCAGTATCATTGCCCTGAATTTCAGTTTTGTCTATGTGGGTCATCAGCTCCAATAGCAAATACCAAACTTCATTGTATTGTTCATTTTCTAAGTTCTTTGCATTCATGTGAAAGAGCATAGTGAGTGCACAGCTCAGAATGCTGCATGGCATACTGTGCCTAAGTATGACTATAAGTAGCGGTCTATTTCACTCCCAGGTTCTTTGACAAAACGTATTTCAACCAGGAAGCCAAAACCATTAAAATATCCCTACAAACTCAAGAAAAACTGCATGCCATGTTCTTATTTGATGTAAATCAGCCTCTCTAGCAACAGTTCTGGCTCTACATCACCAAGACTTTTGATTTTCTAAAATAGGAAACTACAAGCCACGAATTAGAAATAGATGCAAATGATGTAATTAGTTATTTCTGTCAACAACTCAGAATTGGCTGAGTATTATGTTCAGAAAGCCTCTAATATATTACTCTAAAATGTTTTCCAAAACATGATTGTTTTCTTAGATACTATTGGAAATACATGAGCCTGCACCAAGGAAATCAGTTGCCTGATAAAGGGAAGAATGCAGCTTAGAAAGCCTGCCTGCACATATCATATCTGTCTGTGGATGTCCCTGTTTGTTGCAGGGCAGTTGAACTACATGATCTTTAAGAGTCCTTTCCAATTCAAACAATTGTATGATTCTCTGCTTATTGTCATATAACTTCACAAAGTTGAAAGATGGTGACCTGATTAGTATCTGTAGCTACTTATCTATTTCGTTCCTCGTTCTCAAACTTGTATTTCCAATCTGCAAGTTCCCAATCTGCCTCATTTCTCATTTGCATGAGTGTGTGGGTTCCTGCAGCACTTGCTGTAGCCAAGAGGATTCGACTTAAATGGAAAATGCTGTTTGCTGGACACACAGAGTGAATATTCCAGCTGGCACTGTCTTTCAAGAGTACTAAA
This sequence comes from Callipepla californica brunnescens, assembly GCA_023055505.1. Classification (NCBI taxonomy): domain Eukaryota; kingdom Metazoa; phylum Chordata; class Aves; order Galliformes; family Odontophoridae; genus Callipepla; species Callipepla californica. Next base: position 40,858,766 of record JALIRH010000005.1, on the reverse strand, counting down.
AATTTCTGTCAGATTCAGTACCACAAATCTATCTCTCAGCAGAAACCATATAAGTACTCAGAGTAGAACTTAGTCTGCATAAAATTTAGGTATGTTGAGGGGGTTGTAGAGGAAGAACAGGAACATCTTTATGAGGTAGCATAAGCTCAGAAGGTGGGATGGGGCTCTGTGCTCACATTGTGTTGATAAGCAAACTCAGAGAGACAACAGAAATGAATTCTCCCATGGGTTGCACTGAGATCGAGTAGGGTTATCTCCTAAATTGCAGTGATAGTTCAGTCTCTAGCTTGGATGAACTTCTAGATACAGTTTGGGCCAGCTGGCTCTAAATACATTCTCTCAAGTCAGGCAATGGGAGAGCCGAGGAGTTAAACCATCTAACCCAGGTAAAGAGACCAGAATGAGTTCTTAACTGCAGGCAGACATGCTACCACAGGCAAGTTAAGCCAGGCTATGCCAAAGAGTTTGGCTAATAACTGCCCTCTGACCCACTCAGGAGGAAAAGTTCTGCACTGAAGTGCAAATCACTTGTTTTCAGTTGCTTCTGATGAGTAGTGAATCAGCCAAACTATATGATCAAAATGCATGAAAAGTTGCTGATGAGTGGCTGTGGGCTTGCAGTGACCATTACCAGGAAAAAATTTACAGTGATTGGGTTCTTCGTTTGATCTCCTGCAAGATTACTATAACTGAGAGAAAGAAAGAAAAACTTTATATTCCATAGCCTACCAGGGTTCTGAGAGCTCTGTTCTGGCTCTTCCTCCATGATCTACCAACAGAATGGTCCATTAGGTGGACCAACCTCTTTCTTCACTGACTTAAAGGAAGCTCAGATTTTAAAAGTTGATCGTGAACTCTCCTGATTGTTGTAGTTGGCATGAACAATACGTGCATTGTAAAGCATGTGGATAAGTCTATAAACCTTTTTAAGCCCACTGAATATTTGGCTTATAGCAAAGATTACCAATGGGACTCCTGACTAACTCAAACCTTAGAAGCTGGAGTGACTAACTGATGTATGTTCTGGCCTTGAAGGCAATAAAAATGCTGTTCATTTTAGAAATGTTGTGGGCCGTGCTGACTTCCATGTTTTCCACCTGGTGGAGCTGAGGGTAGTATACAGTGTCAAGTATAGGATCATACTCACCCCATTTAATTATTGCAGCTATAATTAACTATATCTAGGAAGTCTCAGTAATGAAACTAGGAGAAATCTCAGGAAAAAGAGATGACTGAAAAACCAAGCATGTCAGAAACAAATCAGTCAGGAATGTGCAATTTCCATGGTCCTTCTTCACAAAACTCTGACCATTTCAAAATGGATGAGGACACTTTCACTTGGCAAGGGAAAATTCAAGAGTGAAATCCTGAACTGGGAGCAACAGATATGGAATAAAAGTTGTATGTCCAGAGGAAACCACTAGATGGTCAAAACTTGGCCTCTCCTTGCAAGATCTTTTCAGTATTCTTATGAACTCCTGTGTCTTATTTCAAGTACTTTTCAAAAATAAACAGCACAAAGCTGACAGAAGTAGTATTGCTGAGTGGTGGGGGCAAATTAGCACTGAAGAATGTTTTTTATAACAGCTCTGTCCATTGGTACATTGCAACTCTGGAAAGATTTAGCTTATCTCAAGGTCTATAACCCACAGAATACACTCTGAAAAGCTACTACAAAATTTTCTTCAGTTATCTATAAAATGCAGTAATGTTGTTCTCTCGATTAAAACTTAGATAATATCCTAATCAAAGGAATAACTTCAGCTGCTTCAGCTCATTGAACATGGTTTGATGTCAGAGCTTAACCTTCATTTTTGGGATAGAAATGGTTTGCTGCAGAGGATTGTGCAGTGTTTCTTAAAGAATGCCAGAACCTGAACCTCGGTACCTCTTTCCATTCTCCATGACTTCTCTCTTCTACAGGATTAAATCCCAGAAAGAAAAAATAATAAAAATAAAATAATAAAAAAAACCAGCCAACAGCTCAATCATGATTTCTGTTTTCACTCTCAGCACCACAACCAGTGTGCCCTGCTCATACACACAGTGGTTTGAAGATGGTGTGAGCAGTCTCCATTATGGACAAGGGAAGACCACTTTAAACACTTTTCCTGTACTCTGGAGATCTGGTTCAAGACAAGGAAAAACTGAGGGCTGAAAACTGTTGCTATGTGTAGGCTGGCCAGGGGAAAATATCAAATTCTCATGTTGCAAGATCCATATTTTTTGCTGTCCCCCAGACCTGCTTCCTATTTGATTATTATTTTCTTTACTAACTACGTGGTTTTTTTTTTCTGTATATCCACAGATTGCGATGCTTAGTTTGAGATACTTCCAGGACTTTCCTGTCGTCTGTCATCAAACTGGAGGAAGGACTTTTTTCCTCTGTGTAGGATGAGAACTGATTTTTGTGCCTACAAATGCTCAGATAAACGCTACTGTGTCCTGTAAATATGCATATAAGTAAGCCCAAACTTTAAGAATTTTTTTTTCTCTCAGGGATTAATGAAAACTTTACCGTCAAACACATACGTTTATCTGTAGGTTGTCAAGAGAATAGACCAATAAAGATGAAATAAACTAGAGGATGTTAAAATCTCACAAAAATCATGAATTTGTGTGGATTTAGTATCCAAGAAATACACATTCCCAGAATTTCTTGCAAGAATCTAAGAAATGATCAATTTAATACTATCACATATTCCACCTAAAAATATTCAGAACCATAATTTACTGGACTATTTCTATGAGACAGTGGATACAAGTTTCCCTATGTAAAATGGCTCTAATTGATGTACTTGGGATTTCTGCTTTTGTGTTTGCAGGGTTAAACTGTTTCTTAGTTTGCAGCTTAACTTACTGACCTAATGCTAATCTTAGAATGCAAAGAAATGCCACTATGTATTCAAGCAGTAGATTAAACTTGAAAAGATCATTCATAGAATCATAGAATGGTTTGCGTTGGAAGGGACCCTTAAAGGACATCTGATTCAAACTCCCTGCAATCAACAGGGACACCCACAGCTCCATCAGGTGCTCAGAGCCCTATTAACAGAGAAAAAAAATCAGAACCCAATTATTAATTTCTGAATGGATGAGAGAGCATTTCAGGAGAAAAATGGGGACTAGCATGTATGGCCAGAAAATAAGGTCTAGGTGCCAGTTTGTAACCTGACTGGTGTTTTCAAACTTAATTTAAAATATATTAAAAAATAAAAATAATAAAAAAAGAAAACAATAAGAACAAAAACAAAAACAAACAAACAAACAAAACTACTATCACTGCAATTATCACCACCCTATTTCATACACATTAATAGAAAACAATGCTAAACTAGTGATGTTGTGCACTTGCCTTAGGCCAGGGGTGGGCACACTGCCCTTTGCCAGAGGTCATGTCAGTGGAGATGCAATAAAGCCAGTTATTAAGTTCTCTATCATGAAAGGTGGGAAACCTCTCGCAAATTCATTTTCTCTATGGTTTGAGATAAAAAATGGGGGCAGTGTCTGCAACACATCTGTACAACTGCACTGGATACGTTTGACTTTTCAGTATATATAAAAGGACAGAAGGGAAAATTCTCTGGAATATTTAAATAGGAATGAGTCAAGAAGGGCAATGTTGGTCTTCCCACCAGCATTAGGGTAATCTGCAGAACTGCTTTCTGAAAGTTAGAAGTCTGCAGGCTTAAAAATCTATGGGAGCCCTGAAGGGGAAATTCACTGTGGATTATTAAATATGGTGAAAAGATTTTAAACACTCCAAATTCACGAATTGTCAAAGGTTGGGATTGGACTCTTGTAAGAAGAATTTACCTTGTTTCTCTAATTTTTTTTAAGTGTCTGACAGAGACCACTGTTTGAAAGGGGCTTAATTCTATGTTAAATACAATAATTATTGCTCTCTATTCTGCTTCGCCTGCAGAAAACAGTCAGAGCCCATGCGTGAGCTGCTCCTCCCATTAGCTTAAATGCATGAGAACATGTATAAAAAAGCTAATGTTGTCTGGAGTCAGTTTTCCCAGAGAGGTGGTGGATGTCCAACCTCTGAGACATTCGAGACTCTGAGACATTATGCTGAACGGGGCTCTGAGCAACTGATCAAGCTGCAGGTGTTCCCCTTCCCCACAGGGAGGTTGGAATATATGACTTCAAATGGCCCCTTTCAGCTCAAACGACTCTGTGATGCTATGAGTCTGCCATCAGTGTAAAGATCTTAAACATCTGCAGCCATCACCAGCAGTCAAAGCTCGAGTTTGGAGAGAAGCAAAGTGCCTGCCCTCTAAAGGGATGATAGACTGGGCAGGCAGCAGCATGGCACAAATCACTGAAGCAATTTTATTGAATGTGCATCTCATAACCCTGAGGAAAAGCTTGCTGTATTTTACAGTGCATTTAAATAACCTCTGTACTTGTGGTAGAGAACTATCTCTGGAGTCTTGCAGCAAGTGGGAGCTTTAGATGTACCCCCATGCTATTTCTAAAATAGCTAAGGAATGAGGAGAGAATTTAATTGCTTGGCTGGAAAAGTGGAAAGTTCTTTCAGACGTCAGAATGCCCTTTGCAGAGTTTCTCAGGGTGTATGTCTGTAAATTGGCATTATGGGGGATCTGGGCTGAAACTGTCCCTCGATGGATATTGTTCAATGTTTAATGTGGTAATGGTGAAACTCTCAGAATCTGTCTGTATTTTCTCATTGGAACAAGGAATATTGGTTTTCTGATTTCTAGACTGAGATGGATGCTGAATTATTTAAACCTGGGGAGCAACTACAAATATGTATGCTATGAAAATTCACATTTGTATCTCATTCCTTTCTTCCTTCCTCTTCTTACCAAGCATGATCCACAGACTTCTGTTTCTCATGTCTCTTGTGCCATGTTTTCCAAGAAAATCCCACCAAACACTCAAATATGGCCTTGTGCTCATTCCCAGCACTCCATCATCTCTGTTTTTAAGAAGTTAACACAGCTGAGGTATTTCTGTATGATAACACAGGATTCAGAGCCTGTTCTCTACTGAACAGGTGGGTTCACCTGTTTCATCTCATAAAAACAGGTATGGCTGCTTAGACCAAATGGGTCTCAGAGGATCCTGCTCTTCATCAATGACAGTCAAGGGAAGACAAACTGTTGTTGCAAACAGGATATGCAGAACATAGCAGGGGGATGTTCTGTCTCTGCTCACTGCTCTGTTCTGGCCAGGAATGGAGTGCGGGACAGGGACCACCACCACAACCTCCTCTACCACCACCTATTCATGCAAAGCTATGGAGCAAATTCTCTTTTCCAGCCATTTGAGCAGTAACTAAAATCATCCAGCATGAGCTTATATAAGAAAAAGTCATGCTAGATCAGCCTGACAATTTTTATGATTAGGTTTATATGATGAAGGTATGTATTATTCTCTGACTTGGACAAAATCTTTGACTCAGTCAAAAGATCAGAAGTTGATTTGGGGTGAGATAGATGTCCAGCTGAGTGTAGCAGAGATCCTTGCTGTCCCTGTAAACATTCAGCTGAACCATGTCACTTCTGACCTGATATATTGTTGGCAGTATTCTCATATGAATAAATGAAGAAATGATTTCCAATATGAGCCGTATATGTTCTCTTCTGAGGCTCTAACTATGAGAGAGCCTGGAGAAATGCCTCACACACAGCTTGTCAGCCAACACCTATACAGCAAATTTCAGAAACTCAGCAAGGAATTCGTCTATGTTCAATACATAAGAACGATAAGAAGAAATTCACTGCCTGCCAGCAGATCTGGATCCAAAGCAGATATCAAGAGCAAAGGCTACTTGTACACTGACCTTCTCTGGATGCTTAATGTGGTACTTGCTGAATCCTCTCAAACTCACAGAGGTCAGAAGCATACAGGTACATTCCATTTTCTGCTGCTTCTGAGCACTATAGTTCAACCAGCAGCTGCACCAGTGACCCAAAATGTCTATGGAGTACATTACATGTTGGTCTGCTGATGTTTTACTAGGGCTTCCTCAGGCTAGAAGTTTTCAGCCATGTCTGAGTCACAAAAAGTGGGGTGGAGTAAGGAAATCTAGCTAAACCACACAACCTGTCTTCTCATGGAGGTAATGGTTCTCTGAGCTAACTTAATTATTTTTGATAGATGCTTTCATTCCTGGCTCTGAATTTCTATTGTCCAATATGGTACTGTAGAAAACATCCTTTCCTGCAGTAGAGCCTAATAGAATACTCATGGAATTGTAAGAGAATGTAAAAGTCATTTCCTAGTCCTCTGTTACAGTACTCCTCATTCCATAATCCTCTGTACAATCCCTGTCCTCATCTTCTTTCTGAGACGAAGAGACTGTGTCAACACAATTGCGCTTTGCATGAAAGCATCTCCTTGTCTTTAATTGCCCTAATTTCTCTTCTTGGTAGCTTTTCTATTTATAATATATCAGTTTTGCATATTGAACAGCACAAAGTCTTGTGGCATTCAGTGTGGGAGAACCATGAATTTACTTAGTGTCATAATGATCTATTTTACTTTCTGCTTCTTTCCTAATGATTCTTAGCATTCGATTTAGCATATTTTTATTAGTGTTGAGCTTTGAGCTGATGCTTTCATAGAACTGATGCCGTAACATTAAACTCTCATTTGAGTCATAATAGTTAGATGAGAACCCAGTGGATTTGTTTTCCAGTATATTGCTTTCCACCTTCACATTTATGTTCCCCTTCATTTCACGTTTATCCACAGCGAACTCATTCTGTGATCTTATTTCTCACCCGGTCTTACAAAGTCCTTTTCACATTCTTTACAATTGGTCCTTGTCCTTATTGCTCTGAAATAGATTTATATCAACAGTAAATTTAGTCATTCTCACTGCTAATACATTTTGTAGGTCACCAGTGAATGTGTTCAGCAGCCTAGTTTCCTACAGTGTCCTTTTTGTTACTTCCCTGCATTATGAAAGCTACTCATTTACTTCTAGCATTCACTTTCAATCTTTTAACACTATCAGGACTGTATCTTCTGCTCCTTTTTCATAGCTTCTCTTTTCAGAACAGCCCTCAGAAAATATATAAAGTGTCATTCAGAGTATATTGTTGGATTGTGTGTTCTGTTGGGTAGAAAAAAAAAAGCTTATAATCCTTTCTAAAATTGTAGATATCTAAATATATCTCTAATTAATATTTTTTCTTGTGATTTACAGAAGGAAGGAGTTTACAGTTCAGAGGTTGATTTTTCCATGTTCTTCTCATGTCTCACACTGTGCTTTGAAAGGTTCTTAGTCTAAACACATATTTATCCAGAGAAAATTTCACAAATACATCAATAACCAATCAGCTACACTGTCAAAACACATACAGGCAGATATTTCTCACCTCAAGTTAGTCTAAATTATAACTTCATTATTTTTAATCTCCTTTTGTAGTCTTCAGAAAAAAAAGACCAGGAAGAACAATTTTTTCCTTTCAGGTAAAATGATTTTTTATGGATATTTTAATACTTTAATGGTAATCTTGACAACTGGCTTTACTGGGAGTTAATATCCTTAAATATAGCCACAATTAAATTAGTGAAAACCATGCTATGTAGTTCTTTCATGAAGTGATCTTCATGACAGTCTTCATTCAGATTGCGATAGTTGCAATAGTTTGTAGGATTGCAGTCCATTAAATGTCACCTGGCAGAACTTTTCCAGTCAAGAGGTATACTGGTTTCCATCTTTAGCATGTGGAATTCTGTCTGAAGTAGAAGTAAACTAAGAGATCATTTACAGCAAACTTCAAGAAATACACTCCCAGGGATACAGTGAACATAGTGAAGTGTCTCCATGGCTCTGCAGAAAAGACCTATTATAAGGCAAAGTGTTACTGTTTTGTGGCTGAATCAGAGGACAAACAGCAATCACAGAAGTTTTTTCACACAACACTTCTGGTGGAAAATAAAACTCAGTTGAAGAGAGCTATCTGGTAAAAAGAGGAGATCTAAATCTATTCCCTACTAGCGTGAAAGTAATTGGAACTCATTTTATAGCACTTACAACAAGGACTCTTTAATGCAACTATGTTTATGAAAGCACAAGCTATCATCATGGGGTACAGTTTTATAGGTCTCCAGAAACCTGGCAATAAATGATTGCTGTACTTTTTAAGATTTGCTTGCAGTATGATTCACATTATTTTGTGACAGTTACAGAATCACAAGATATCCCTAGTTGCAGGGAACCCATAAGGATCATAGATTCCAACTCCTGGTTCCACATAGAACCATCCAAAAATCAGAACATATGTCTGAGAGTACTGTCCACTTCTTGAACTCTGGCCAGCCCTGTGCCATGATCACCACCATCTTGATGAAGAATCTTTTCCTGACACTCAACCTTAACCTCAATTTGAGAAGTTGTGTGACAAGATGATGGTTCTGGCAGAAGTATTCATATTTAAGGAGTTCATGTTAGAATAATAGAATCACAGAATCATTATGGTTGAAAGATACTTCTAAGATCATTAAGTCACCAGTATGCCCACAAGTGCCGTGTTGCCTCAGTTGGACAGCCCTCAAAGCTGAAGACTGACCTGCCTTCAATAGAGGTAGCATAGAAAACCAGTGCTATTGCTCCACTTAAATCATTCATTCGCATTCAGGTGCTTTTGCTGTTTCTTAGTGTGGAGATTTCTGCGTGTACCAAGCTGACAGAACTCTTCACAAGAAAACTGTCAAAACCACATGCAGACTGTCCTTTAATGACTAGATAAGTAGCATGTCTGATCCATAATCTCCTCCTGCTGGTTATTCTCTGGCAGCAGTGCATGAAATGAATATCACAATAAGCTCCTGGAGGGTTGGCAGTGTCTCCATCAACTGGCACAGTGCCTGATTCTCCAGCTCAGCTTATGGGCAGCTGGAGTAACCACAGAGAGCAAGGAATGAGAAGGAGCGCTGTCATCCCAAATGGATTTCCCAACAGTGGGGTAATTCTCTGACACTCTACTTACTTGTGAGAGATGTTAGAAGATCTGGATGTTGTCAGACAATACCTGAAGGGCACTATTATCAGGGAAATAATAGATTGCCATAGGCAGTGTATTCTTCTGAGATTAAAAGTATTTCTTAAAAGTAGTCAACCATATGGAAAGGGATGAAGTAGTAGGCGTAGAATGAGTAGTGAAGGTTTCATAGGTACTACATCCACATTAAACAGAGTGCAGTACTGGCTCTGTTGATATTTTACCCCCTTTAAGTTTGAACAACGTTCAGGATAATTCAGCAGCTGTGCAAGTTTACAAAGAAATAAAACATTCTGGTTTCTTCAGTAAATCAATAAATTATATTGATCAAAGTATTAGGAAGGATATTTATAGACTATGTATAGAACATGTTTGTATCATCAAACTAAGATTTGACACTATGGTAACTATGTGTAATACTCAAGAGTTAGAATAAGCCCTGACTCATTCAGGTGGCAAGAGTGAAATGATCAAACTGCGAGCTTTTCTAAATGCTCCTTTGTTCAGCAATTTCCATATTCACATTATTAAACAAGAGAATCACAGAAATATTGGTTGACAGGGAACTCGGAACATCTTTGAAAACTCTGTAGCAATCTACCCACTCATAATGCAGATATTTTGGTGTCTTGGACATTTTTTAGCTACATGGAAAATCCAGCTGATATTCATAAGATCATCTTTCATAGAAAAGAAGAGTGTCCTAAGTAGAATCATCCTGGACTGTTATAGAAATTCTCATCCATAATGCATCTACTGACTCCCATTTTCAAAGAAAGAACACTGTGTACTTTTGGCTCAACCTAAAAATTGTTATACATCACCAGAGTGTCAAAACTTTGGTTATAATTGCAAGAGTTAATTAGGACATAGCCATTAGAGGCGGAACAAACCTCCACTGAGAGTGAAAGTGCAAATTCCTCATTCAGGATTCTTTGTGTGTGTTCAGGAGCTGCTGGGGTCATTCATTAAATGCAGTCAGCAAATTAACACACACCCACTGAAATTCAAGACATCAGTCTAGCTTAAACATGAGTAACTCTAGAAATAAAAGGATCTGTTCTTCTCTTGGTGTTCAACCAAAGTCAATGGAGCTGTGCCAGTTAATAAGGGGTGGTCCAAATCAATGGAGCATATGTAGCATATTATCATAGAAATTTTAGGTATCCTCTTAGTAGCGACTTATCAAACTTTCTGAACACCGAGACAGAAAGATAAAGGTATATTATGTAGAATTGCCAAATCAACCCATCTTTGTATTCTAGAGTATGAAATATCTTTTAACCTAGATGCAGGACCTCTTGTATTTGATGGAGCTTGAAGAAAGGATTTACTTTTAGGAAACAAAAGCAGCTACAAAAGAGCAGTTTGATGACTGTAGAGAGCTGAAACACACAAAAAATTCCTGTTCTGCAATAACTGTAGAGCAGGTGTTATGAACACAGAACTGAGGATAAAACTGAAAAATGAAGCATCAGTAGCATAGGACGATTTTATTATGGAGTCATACACTAGAGTGAAGAAATGATAGAGAGATCTCTTCAGACAAGACGATCCTACCGCACTGTGCATTATTTGGAATATAAACTTCTCTTGTTTGTTTGGATCTCTGGCAGAAGGGACAGAAAGTACAGGGCTAGAAAATTGAGTGAGTGTCATCTTCAGAAGAAGCAAGCAAAGAAAATATCTTCCACAATATTTTCTTGGCTTAAGCTGCGTACTTCCCAAAGCCCAAAAGAGTTTGCAATGTGTCAGCTTAAAGTGAAGGAGAATGAAAGCAAAATAAATAAATGAATGAGCCCAAGGACACACAGGACAATGAATCTGTTCTGCAAGACATCCTATTTAGCTGAAAACCAATGCTCCTCCTCTTCCTTATAGTAATAAGAGTAAAAATAAAATAATAATAAAAAAAAAGTAACTATCCCTAAAGAATAGCTACTGCAGGCAGTCATTTGAGTAAGAAAAAAAAAATCATCTCAATAACTTGCAGCATTTCTGGGCACCTCACCAAAACTTAAACATGTTAATTGAAGAAGACATTAAAATCACTATGTATAGTGATTATGACTTCAGTATATTCCTCACAGACATTAGCTTGTTTCCAGTCTCTTTCAGCAGCTACCTTTAATTGCACTCAGCCTGGCATCTTGGTCCAGTAGTCTAAATGAGTATTCATGTTTCCCACTTCCCTGCTCAAGTCTGAATCTCTGCTATAAGGGTTGTTGGGTATTTTTTTGAGTGTGTATTCTTTTTTTTTTTTTTTTTCCTCCCAGAAAGCTGGTTACAGAAGACTCTTCAGAGCTGTGCTTCTTATTGCCCCATTTGTCTTCGTTGACTTTCCTTTGCAGCTGCTGATTTGTGCTGAAAGTCTTTTCTACTTCCTTAGTTTACTTGTTCTCCAAGTCTTTTTTTTTTTCTATCTTTAATCTTACTGTCTCTCCTAGTGAATTTTATCTAGTTTAATACAGATTCTTGAGTAATTTTGTATCATGGACAGCATTATATATACTGCAGTTACTCATCCAGAAAGCCCCATTATGACTCCTGGAGTAAATATTGATTCTTATACATTACAAGCTTTCATTTTCTTAGGATTTATGCTCTTTGGTATCATTCACAGTAATGCTTCTACAAGATCAATGTAGGAGGCACGTTCCATCCTTCTTTTTCCTTCCTTCTCATGGCTTAGCAAGCAGTATTTCAACACAGTGTAATCACAGACCTTGCTCTAAATTCACCAGATAGACATAAGGAGAATTAAATGAGCAGTGCATGAATCTCAAGAACAGGAAAATCTTGTGTGGGCAAGGATGACTGGTGAGCTCCCTTCTGGGGACAGATTAATTAACAAGGAGGAAGAAATACCTTACTGCATTAGATGGGGGAACTGAACGTTAGGAAGGAGGAGAGATGCTCTTATATTTGAAAGCTTTGGCAGATTTCAAACACTGATAGAGTTGAAAGCTTCACTCAGTTGAAGATGTAGCCTTGGTTGCACCTATGCTCCAGCAAAAGGAGGAGAATTAAATGTGGTGATTTTTATGAGTGAGGCACGTTTAGAAGACTTTTGTAAGCTATTCTATGACCTCACTTCTTCTGTACAATGCTTTGGGAGCCCTAGTCAGCTGAAGCTGTTTCTTCCTTACATCTTTGGAGTGTGTCATTTGAATTTTAACAAATTAGCACAAAATTAGTGTCACTTATATTGTCTCCTAGGACTATTCTGACCACAAGAAGATTTGTACTTTTTTTTACCCTTTCCACCAGAACTTTGTATTATATGTGACACTGAACCCAGGTAAACCTAACCTAGGTAAATCCTTAGTTCAGCTACTGGGTTTGTAAGCACACCTACGCATTTAACTTGAACTGCAAAAGCAAGTCTTTCTGAAGTCCATGATCCAGCTATTCTTTGGCAGTGAATCTGCCTCAAACCTAATTCGTGCTTATGGAGTGTAGTCAGTAAATCCCTTCATGAGCTAGGCATGACCTGAATCATCATTTTGATAATTATAGCAAGGAATAGCAGCAACATTACTGGAAAGAAATACACTTTTATTTTAAAAGAGCTGGCAGTTACAATTCATGGATATCTACCTGCCACTTCCTCTGAATAAAGAAATTGATATGAATTTTGTTGAAGATAATAGGCAGCATCATGTTCAGTAAGGCCTGGTTATTTCAGGGTCCAGTGGGAATATTTTTTTTGGCCAGTCTTCCTATGGCTACGGAAAAGGGTCTCAATAAGAGACATTGGCTTCAAATAAGGAATGTATATATATTACCCATGCAAGATGCATTTTAATATCCTTGAAAGTTCTCATTGCTACAAACATAAAGAAGAGAATCCAAAACTTTCTGCTTCCCTGAAATTCTTGATCAAGTCAGTTTTTCTATTAGAAATACACAATTTTACATGAATGTAAAATATTGCAGTTACTAACTGCATTTTTTAAACTAAGCTTGTCTTCCTCTTGGTATCTGAATTTTAATAATAAACAATGAAAGCAAAATTTGTTTCATCTTCTCTGCCTTAAGAGAATTAGCTAGGAAAAGGCAGAAATCAGAGTAATCACTAATGAACCAGCCTGTATCCATATGAATGGACAATTAGCTTCAGCATTCAGGTGTAGTTCTTTTAAAGAACTTCTTAATTTTAGAAGCATGGACAAGTGTGTGAAACACTAATAGCACATCAAATTCGATTGGACATGTTAAAATGCTAACAAAACAATGACACTCCAAGTGTCCTTGGAATCCTGTTTTGCAATTAAAACCTGTTGTTTCCATTCACTTCACGTATACTGTAAAGCCTTTTCTTTTTGTGGCAAAAGCACTGCTGATATCAGAAGAAATATATCAACTCCCTGAAGCCAATTTCTCTGTATCCTACCCACAACAGTTTTGCTGCTATAGAATAAAGAGCAGAAGGTCAAATAGTTATGGGTGTCTGAATAATTTCTCCAGACCCTTTTCTTATTGAATCATTAAAATGGAGTTGCCATTAGTGTTGGTGAAAGAGGCAGATCTGTACCCTTCACTGTGAAAAGCTATGCTTTGAAAGATGGAAAAGGCCAAGGCTATTATTTGATGGTAAGATTCATTCAGTCTTGTGTTATAAGCTTTCAGCAGTTCTCCAGCAGAGGAAATGCTCTTTATCAGATACCTGGAATATACTGTTCCCAGGGACAATAAGACAAGAAAACATATTCTCAGCTTCACATTCAGCCATGATGTAATTTGAAGTATGATAATGTTTCAAGCTGGCAGTGGGAATCATTTGCTTACAATTCAGCTGTATCTCCAAGCCCCCTTGATCAGTAGTCCTATTCCTTTCCATCAAGTGGCACTGCGTTAAATGTTCCTGATTTCTTTACATTTCTGTCTTTGGTACTGTGATCCCTACCTTAGACTATCCCAATGTTCAAACATCAGGTCTTTGTTTCATCCTTGCAAGAAGAAGCATGGTGAAAAACAATTATGTGATGGACATTAAAAGTATTTCTGGGGTCTATGTATTATTTTTTTATGACTAAACTTATCCTTTACTAGAATGTAGAAGAAGGGAAAATTGAAACAAGAGGGAAGCTATAGTTTTTCAACACTTGCTGTAAAACCCACCACTTCACTTTTTTCTCTGCCTTTACAGTATAGTTGCTAATGATGTTTCTAATTTCTAATTGCTTTCATTAGTTTCATACCCCAAAGTCTCTCTTAAAGCTACTCTTATGCCTGTATACTGAAAACAATTGGAAAATGAATCTCCTATGAAATTTGCGTGTACAGCTGTTTACTTTAACAGAACTTTGCTTATTCACATAAAAAGAAACTTTATTTATCATGAGCTCCATAGAAGCAAAAGGACATTTTATATTTTTATGTTTTCCAATTCCATATCTTTGACAGCTTATTAGAAGACAATGTTTATTCACAGCGGCCAGATCATTTGTGGTCTGTTCATGGTACACTTGTCTTTATCCATAGCAGAAGAACTTTGGGTCAAACAGTTTCCTCACACACTCAGAGCTGAAGAATATTCTGGCAAGGATAACTGAACCATCTTATTTAAAAAATAATGATGTGCCACTAATTATAAATGCTGACATATGGTTACTCCCATTATAAGGGTTATCTACAAGAAACTCTGAAAATGATATTTAAGGAAGTGTCATTAAACCAGTATTGCTGATGCGGAGCAATTTCATTGAGGCATGGCATTTAACATAAGGAATGAGTTTTCCTCCAGTTTTCACCAAGATCGATTACTTCTATACTTCTAATTCCTTCCTTCCACAACACAGGGTTTTCAAGTTACTTTCAAGCCCTTTTCTCAACAGTTCCATGCGCATGGTGACATTTGTTTCCAGTGACATTAAGGCCTTCTCTGAGTCACTGTTTTCTAAGCAAGAATCACCATGCTGAAGCTATAATCCACATTTTGCCCTCTGAGAAACCTCTTGTAAACTCAGATACTGATTTAGAGAACAACGACCCAGTGAAAAAATGTGATAGATATACAAATGCCAAATGGTGATGATAACTGTTAATGACATGGATTTCCTGTCCGATCTTAAACATAATTCCACCAAATAAAATGGTTTATTAGAAAATGTAATAGAAAAATCTCAAAAAATTCTTATTCTACAAAGGTTGAATATCCCATTTGTAGCTATCAGTGTACTGAACCGTGCAGAGTTTTCCTCCAGACTTGGATCAGAAGCCACCAGCAAGGATAGCTGATTGCACAACATTTTGGTCACAGTTCGCAAAGCATCCCTACTGGAGAGATCCCAAATGCCCTCAGAAAAACCCACTTCCAGTTTCCTATTATTTTATTTAAAGCAATTTGCCTGTGAATGTGCAGCCAATGTTAAAACATCTCATGCAGCGACCCAAAGTCACGAGGGCACCACTTCTGGTAATTGGCCTCACATCAACTTGTTTTCACATAGGGCACTTGTCAGTGGCTCAATTATTTGCACATTCCTCTCTTACTAGGCAACACTGTTGGCGTCAGGAAAAATTGAGTAAGAATAATGAATTGTCAAAAGATCTCAGAGAAATTCCTTCTTGGTGAAAGCGTTTCACTTTGCTGCCTTCTACAGCTTGCTGGTTCTAGAGAAAGAATATGGGTTTCCTTTGGAGCTTTAAGCAGTTTTCTCTTTTTCCCCCAAACTCTTGCCTCAATCCTTTGCCACAAGGGATAATATTCTGGGTGTCAGCCATGCTGCCCTGCAGAGCTTGTTCTCAGTCACTGCAGTCAGTGGATAGCAGGAGGAAGCATCATACTTTCTTATTGCACTACTGTAAGACACAGACTAAAAATGAAATTAGCATTGTTTGCTTTTAAATCTCCTCAAACACTGAAGTATACATTGAGGAGATTAAGGCTTTGCATACGAATTCAGTGCCTAGAATAATATAAACATTACTTGGAAAAAGCTTCTGGAGATCTCCAGCCCCAGGCATAGTTCCTCTGGGGGCATGAACTCACACTGGCAGTGACAAGAGATTGCCAGAGTTTTGCCTGCCTGAAAGGACTATCTACAGCCAGAGTTACATCAGGCTAGAAGGTTTTCGTTGCAAGAGCAATAAACAAGACCTGTGGTCCATGAGATAAGTGCATATACTCTATAGAGAACTGCATGAAACCTGATATGGAGAGCTTGCTACTGCCCCTGCCACCACTCTGCCATGTCTTGTCACAAAGCTGTTGAATTTTCTGGTTTATAATTGAATTAGGAACCTGTACAGGAAATCTGTGAAGCATTGTACCTTAAGGTGTGTTACGACCTAGATGTAAGATAGTGAATAATGCTGGGACTCCTTTTTGACTCTGTATTTCTCTAGCTGCCAATTCCAGGCTCCAAAATTATGTTAAAGAAAGATATATAAAAGAAGAAAAGGGCACAGTAGATTTAACAAAGTAAGAAAGGAGTTTGGAGTGTTGTAATTCCTGGATTTCAATGTGATAATCAAGACTACAAAATGAACACTTCCAAGAAAGTAGGTCCTAGTATGAGAAGTAAACAACCCAGAAAATCGATTCTCTCCTTGCCTGTAAGAACATTGTGCCATGCTGAGTTCTACACATTGTCTTTTTTTCCTCAATCTTCAAGACACAAAAGAGCTAAAGAATATATTTCATATCCCTTTCTGCACTATGCGATAAATTACTATCCCTGCTCCAGACCTTGTAACACAGGAACCTCTGTGAAATGCTCACATCTTCACATTCTTATTTTTTCCTACAGTCAAACACTGTTGCAAACTTACAGCTTTTTGCTATATCCCTGAAACTGTAAAATGCTTGGCAATTTGGGATGAGATTCTCCATGTTTTCTACATTCACAGCTAGTACAGCAGTGGGAAGGACATGCAAGTATGGCTACGTCCTGTTCATTTGAATTTTAAGTTGGATACTCCCCGTAAGTAACAGTAAATTTTACTAAATATAAAACAATGAATTAGCAGAAAGTTTTAACTTATCATACAGGAAAGCTTTAAAAAATAGGGCTATCATATTCTTTCTGCAGTTACATAGAATAATTTCTGAATCCCCCTATCGGTTATAGGGCAATTACTTCAAATTTATATTCACGCACAGGCGATTATAACCTGTCCCAGTGTTTTCACATACAGCCTCCCCAGACTTATTTCTGCTTTCATATGGCCCTTCTCAAAACTTTTCTGCAGGCTTAGCTCCATTCTTTCTGAAACAAATTAATTGCTGAGAAAAATAAAAGTTCTTTGGACATCTACACAGCAGCTCTCACTCTTCTGCTTGACTGATCCTGACTCTCACTTGCACCATTTTATAGAGTACAGTGCTCGTTTTCAGAAGCAGTTACACTAAAAATCATTTTCTGGAAAAAAAAGTAAGAAAGAATGGAAATATAATCAAGTTGAGTGATTACAATCACAGGTAAAGTTTCACCTTTGGAAACGGAATAAAGTTATTCACTTTTAGCCTTGGGAAAAGATGATATCTCCAATGGGAAATAACTAAGCCCCCCCAGCAGGGTGTCCATACTTTGCTTTTTCTGTGAACACTGGATAGATAAAAAATAGTTTTATACATACAAAGAGAATGCCACAGTAGGTGCAGAGAAACTAGGTATGGAGAAATTTCTTCTAGCCTCAGTCAGACTATGACCTAAATTACTGATTGAATTGCTGTGCGTTGACCTTGAAACTTATTAAAATAGTAAGCAAAAGCTTTTCAAAAACTTCGTATAATTGAGCCATATGAATTGTTCTTCCTCAGCTATCACAAGTGGCATGCTGGAAGTAAGTCAGCTTTTGCCTTCTCTGCCAACCTAGGAAATAAATCCTGTTTGCTACAGCTGTGAGCAATGACAGGATCTCACTGGTAACCTCTTGCCCTTCAATCATGCGTTACAGATCATTTATCTACAAGCAACACACATAAAAGTAGCAAGAGTCATGAATTGGTTATGTTTTCCATCAGGCCTCTATGTGTCTTTTTGAGTGGCTCTAACCAATAGAGAACTGAATTATTGTTATTTTGCTCATCTAAGAACAAGGACTAATGGCAAACTTCTTGGAGAACATATTAGTTGTCATACACTAACTTCCTGAAATAAATTTGTGTATAATTTTGACTATTTCATTAAAAAATAAAAATAAAAAGGTTATATAAAGACTCACTGAATGGAGTTACCTATGAAAGAAACTCTAATTAGAGCATGTCTTTTTTCTCCTCTTGTAAAAGATGTGAATAAAAGGAAACACAGCAGAAGTGAATGGATGACCTAATTATTTAGCATGCTTTCTTGTAATGTTATTTTTGTCCCTTCACTATTGAACCATGAAACTAATAAAATAAATTCAGAAGTAAAGCGGCTGTAATTTTCCAGTGAGTAAGAGGAAGCACACTTCTCATTAGACTTAGAATGGCTAGGGTTGAAATGGACCACGGAGATCATCTAGTTCCAACACAGAAATGGCAGAAATGGTTTCATGGGTGAGTGGTCCAGGGAGCTGCCAGGATTCCCAAGTCTAAGATACGCCAAGTCATGTGCTTTAGCTTCTCTTGGCATCACAATACATTTCGTGCTGGTTCTGATCTACAACTATTCCTGACAATTGCTTGGAAAGAAACAGAAATCAGTGATCATACAGTACAAAATAATTTAGATTTATAGCAACTCTCTAACCATCTTTGTCATTAACACTGCACCCTCAGGGTTCAGTACTAAGTCAGTCAATGAGAGAGAAAGAAATTTCTTGCACGTTCTTTTTACAATGATCAAAACTGAACACCAAATTGCAAGCCTGGAAATTTGCCCATTATTAGTTCGTGAGAGGAGAAGCAGTGCAGAATTGCCAGCTTTATTCCCACCTATAAGTACCAGTGATAACTCACCATGTCTCCAACATACTTCATCTCTACTCTTAAGGAAGAGGGTTAAAAAACAAATACACTGGATAGGTGATTGTTAAGCAGCTTGACAACATAGATCTTTAATAATGTCCTTAGCACGCCAACTATTTATCAGTCTTGGATATACTACTCTTGGAATACGTGACAGCATTGATTGATAAAATCTCTATGATACGTCTTTACCTGCCTGGAACAAGCACTGATAAGCAGGCTGGTATGGGAAATCAGTTAAAGTAGACAATTTTTATTCAGACTGTACCGTGTTGATATCAGCCACAGTTCCCCACTTTAAAGTACAGACATTGTATTTATTTTTATTGCCTCGCATTGAAATATAGTATTGGTGAAAGATACATTTGGAAGCATTCCACGCTACATCTAAGGCGTTGAACTCATTTCAGTGGTGCAACCAACCTTGAGTCAGGAAAAGCTAGATTTGTCATATGCAATAATAGGAAATAAAAAAAGAAAAGAGAGTGTATTCTTATTCTTCTTGAGATGCAAGAATTCAAGTTGTGTTAACCTGCCATTACTGAGGAATGTAAAATTATATGTAGTTGGCTTACCTGTGAGGGAGAATCTTTATTTCATCATTCTAATCAATTATCTTTCAATGAATGGAGGTCAGCTATTTCTATGCTTCTGAACTATATTTTTATAACTGGGATTTATGTCTAGTATTGTGTGCACCAGGCAAGTTATCTGGCTTTGTTGAAAGGGTGGGAGAATCCTTCCAGGAGGAGGAATCTGGCCTCTTTTCAAGGAAATAAATTTCTAAGAGAGCAGTGAGTGGTTATCTTGCCTAAGGGATTTGGGTCAGGAAGGAATGTCAGCTGTGAGAATTTGCCTTGGAAAAGCTGTTGAAATAAGCCACGTGAAAAAGCTCTCACTTCAGCATGCAAAGCACAGTGGCATGGAACGGATCAGTGGTAGAGGGCAAAGGTGCACAAGGTCAGGGAATGGTTACTCTGTGCCTCTTGAATACAGTTCCAATTGCATGGAAACCCTTTGTTCAGCATTTCCTGTTGGTTAACTCAATGCCTTCAAAAATGCTTAGCTAATAAAAAACATCAGACTTAAAGATTTTAGGCCATGTGAAAGCTGATGCAAGTGATAAGGCAGCAGTTATCTCCTCAGCATTAGCTCTATTCCAAGCTACTTTCAGCTACTTTTAACTCCCGAGGAACCTGAAAATTGTTAAAAAAAAAAAAAAGTTGGCCACGCATCTGAAAATCTTGTGAAAAGTTGTCAGCTGCTCAAGTGGTTGCCAATGGGTTGCCTTTATTGACTGAAAAATAGATGTTAGAAAGGAAGTACAGTATTTTGATGACAACAGTGCAATATTTGGTAGTTGGTCAAGAATGAAGGAGCTAAAGTATTACTAGGTTGGCATAAGAGATAGATGGCTTATGCAGGACAAAAGGTGCAAGCAAGGCACCAGGCAACATTCTCACCACTTTTCCATCACTGACTTTGAGATCTTGCTCATGCTCCTTTCACTGCCAAAGGACTAGCTATAAATCTCTCACAGAATGCATTATTATGAGCTTTTTTTATGCTTGCTTCTCTCTACTTAAAAGTTGTCATCAATGGACTGCAGGAATCTCCTGGACTGCTTCAGTTCACTGTGCTGTTTTCCCAGCAGATATCTTGGGTGGTTGAAAATCCTCCATCAGGATGAGAGCCTGAAAGTATGACGCTTCTCACAGATGAAGCAAGAAGGCCACATCTGCAGGCTCCCTTTGAGCAAGTGACCTGTAGTAGATCTCAACCACCAGATGCTCTTTATTGTTCTGGTCCCTAATTTTAACCCACAAGCTGTCAAACTGTTAATGACTTTTTTAGGGGCAGCTGTTCAGTCTATCTACTTCTTAAAAGAGAGGGCAATTCCCTCAACCTCTCCTACCTCACCTGTCTCTTCTAAAAAGCTCATAGCCGTCAGTCATGGATTCCAGTTGGGAGTCATCCCACAATGTTTCTGTGATAGCAATTAGATCATAGTTTTCCAGTTGTACCACAGTTTCTATTTCCAGTGCTGTAGGCACTAACATAGGGGCAATTTAGCTGGGCTTTTGGAGAAACTGTAAACCCAAAGATTTTGACTGCGATTACCAAGAGCCACAATTTAACCCATAGTTTAACTGAGTATCTTATGAAATCTCAAAGTGAAGTTCTATGCGTGATCTATCCTAGCTGCTACAGAAAATATCTTAATAGAGTTCATCTCCCATTCCTGAGCACTCATGCTTATGTTGGTATTTGACCATTTCCTCTGCAGTCCTACATTGTAGTCAGCTCTGGGAATCCTGCGCATTTGACTGAGCCCACAGCAGTCTGCATGCTCCTTAATTCCTGTGGCCAACACAGTTACTTCTCATTAATGACATCTAGTGGTACTGAAGATAAGGATGAATTAGCATTAATTAGATTATTTAAAATGGTAACCATGAGTATTCCACTTGTGATTCGTCCCTATTAAATTTTAGCTACCACTATAAAACTGCATGTTGCCTGGGACACCTCCTTTCTTAGCAGGCTATTAAAACAAAGCTGGTTTAAGACACCCAACTCTGACACATCCTTTCTCATCAAAAGCTGAGTTGCTTATTATAAGGCATCTTTTTATAATCTCCTCCAGTAATATTCCCCATTAACGCACAGCACATCTTTCTGAACGTGTGTCTCCACATTTTGCCAGTTGATTGAGCAAGGGAAAGGGAGCTCTGTAAATATTGTGGCTCTTCTTGGAGCAGTTACCAGTGAGTTCTCAAGTCCCAGAGGATAGAGATGGGCTCAGATGTCTTTCAGTGAACCAGAGTCCCCTCACATTCCAGCTGTCAAGCCAGCCACTGGCCCCTTGAACCAGCTCTCAACTGAATGTTTTTAATCACCCCCCTGAGCCCTTTTCAACAGCAGTTCACTCATCCCAGGAAGCTTCAGCTATTCTTTGCAAAGGAAATTGTTTTATTAGTTGTTTGTTGTTGTGTGTATGGGAACAGTTTAAAAAGATAGCGCACGGTACTCCTTCTTCAGGAGCCAATGGAAGAAAGAATTTTAGAAAATTCATTTGCAAAATAAGTGTTTTGGATCCCCAAAGAACAAATATTTGGTTTTATTGCAGAGCATTTCTGTTATTTCAGAAAACTGAATAAATACACTGCTCCCAACATTTCTTTACCATCTACTTGAAGATGATTATTGCGTCAATTTTGTTGTTTCCTTTCAGGATCTGAACCCTGACTCAGCAGCACACCCCTCTAAGACAACATCAAGCCAGTCACATGGGGAGTATGGTTATAATTTTCTCAAAAAATCAAATTCTATACAGACCCAGTCTGACTGACTTATGCTGTCTCCAAAGGAAGCCAGTGTGCAGGTTACACTCAGTCTCTAGCAGTGTCAGGACCTGTCATGAAATGTGCCTTGATAAGAGAGATTCTGCTGAATCACTCAATCACAGTCATTAAGGTTCCTGGTAAGCTCTCTAACTGTCAACCCATCCCACCATGCCCACTGACCACATCTCTCAGTGCCACATCTCACAGTTCTTGAGCTCTTTCAGGGATGGTGACTCCACCACCACCTCCCTGGGCAGTCTGTGTCAGTGCATCACCACTCTACTGTGTGGTCTATTAGTTCCATAGACATGGAATATAACAATGAGAGGCCCTTGGAGGTGTAGTAAAAAGAAGAGTGACCAAAGTTTCTCACTGGAAGCGGACACAAGTCATTTAAGAGCTGTTTTACCAAGCACATCTGAGAAATAAATAACACAATCCAAAGTAGCCTCAAGGCCACTCTCTAGCAAAGTCATTCCTAGGATCAGTTTATACATGATCACTCATGGTTAGATACACAAGTACTTCCTGCCATGACCAGGGAAAGGGACCATGAGGCTATCAATCCCAATTAATTTTTGAAATATCTTCCCCCAAAGTTGATTTAGTTACACTAACACTATACGTGCTCTCAAAGTCTCTACCTTCTTTTTATTTTTTATTTTTTTTTATTTTGTGTGACAGAAAGGAATAATGAGCTGGCAGGTGCTTGGAAAAACATCTTTTTCCACTGAAGCAGGTGACAGTTGCAAATATCCTCCTGAAACAGCAACTATGAGATGATAGTAAAAGATATCACAGTGGAATGAGATTATTCAGGTTGCTTCATGTCACAACAAGTTTATCTATTCAAATGTATCTGATTTCAACAGCCAGTAGGGAACTTGCTTTGGCAAGGGGTTGGACTTGATGACCCCCCGGGGTCCCTTCCAAACCCTACAATTCTGCGAAATTTAATATGGGGGAAGAGAAAGATAAATACTTTAAAGTTTTCAACACTAGTGCATCACACCCTGAAAGCCAGCCTTATTGATGTGACCGCTGACTCATTTCCTCTTAATCATGCAAATGGTTACTCTGTAGTTATTTATGGAGTTAGTTACACAAAAATCCCCAATAATAACAGTTAAGACAGGCACAAATTACTGTATTTTGAGTGTTTCTTTTTTTTAAAAACATCTTTTTCCTCCTGCCCACTTTAAAGGAGATAAGAATGCTAAGCTCAGGTTCACATTAGGAAGCAGAAAAAAAAGCAACGATGATGAAACAAAAGGAACAGAAAAATCCTAATTTAAGTGTAACAGTTTTTCTTGGTCAGGATGCCTCACCTCTGTTTAGCTTTTCTGAACACCGACAAACTCTCTATCACTGAAAAGAAATCTCTATGGAGAAGGGTCCATAGAGACCAAACAGTCTCCAAACAGTCCATTTCCTGGTTTTCCAACACTTGCCTTTCTATATCCTAGTGTAACAACATCTGGAAAGACAAACATTGATGAGGTATGCATCAGGATTATCTGTTATGGGGAAAAGACAGTAGGACACAAAATGTTGAACGCTGACTCAGTCCACGCTGTAGATCCAGGACTTTGACACTAACACAAACAGATCAATCTCATCTATCTGATTAAGTCTATGAGGAGTTTTGTATTACAGTTCATAATGAACAGAATAAAATGTGAAAAGGTATACAACTTCAAGGACGCCACAGAAATATAACAATTTTTTTTTCTCTCTATAATATTTGATATTTATTTTGCATTGTTAACATTTCTATGTGTCACATTCAACAGACTTTTATTAATGGAATTTAAAACTCACAGCAAGGAGAAAACATATTCCAGACTATTTCTGGCTGTTCCCAGCTGAGGAACCTGTCAGATACAATATAGTTTTGCAATTACATAGGACTTTAAAAGATGCTGGCAGATGTTTGGAGAGTTTGGCATTCTGTATCAATAAGAAAACAAATTCACGATGGTTTCCCATCAAGACAGAGCAGGGCTGAATATTTCTACCATACTCCTATTCTGTGCCATATTCTCTATGCTTCTGCTAAATCATTATTTCCTGTTTTGATGA
Organism: Callipepla californica brunnescens; assembly: GCA_023055505.1. NCBI lineage: Eukaryota > Metazoa > Chordata > Aves > Galliformes > Odontophoridae > Callipepla > Callipepla californica. The sequence continues at coordinate 40,834,449 of JALIRH010000005.1, read as the reverse complement.
GTTTTCCACTATTATATTGACTAATACATAAGTAGATACAGTCAGAAACATCCATTGCCTTTTCTTGTGGGATCATGTAAAAGATTCTACTCTCTGACAGTAGCTTTTTTTTTCTGCAGTGCCCGTGAATTTGAAATTAAATACACCAGCCCCCCAGGGTCCTGCACTCAAGGGCAAGTCCAGGAACATGAAGAAAAAACATCTCCATACCTCTTTATAAGCCATGATCTTTTGGAACCACCCTTTCTAAAATGAGCATGGTGAAAAAAAATCTAAACATTTCTAAACCTTCATGTTGTGAAGATTGAAATGACAGTAAGTATAATATCAGGAAAACATATGAAAATGACATGAAGAAAGATCGTGCTTCTTAGTGATGACCTGTTAAAGCAAACAAGTTTTTTACCCACTAAAATATCTAGAGCACTTAGTGTGTTTTGAGGGGTATCATCAATATCAGGATCTGTTTTCCTTCATACAATTTTATGCTTTTATACCATATGGGTATGAGAGATCCTGCTAAGACTCCTCTCTTGACATTGCATCTCATTAACTACTGCATTTTCCACTTACTTTTATCTTGACAAGTTCCACGCTTCCAAAGGTGTTTTTTCTGCATTGCTAACCTTCAGTTCTTCCTCTTTTTTTTTCATCAATAGATACCTGTGAAGAGCTCAGGGGTAGCAGCAAAAAACTGGCCTCTTAGTCTAAAAGTGTTTGAAATTTTAGGAGTATTTTGAGAAGAAGCAGGATGTACCTCCAGTAATAAGCACAAGCAACCTTGGCACTCCAGAGAGTGTTATTCATGTTTCCTGAAAACAGAACATTACTAGAAGTTTAATTTCAAGAATATGTAACTTGAAATCAGAGCATCAATCTTAACCTGAAACAAATGAGAACTATAAATTTTCTGACTGAAGTTGGAAGAGATGACAATGTTGCCTCAAATAGCTGTACAGCTGATCAGTGGAAAAACCCATCTTTCTTGCAAGCCTAGAATTATGTTCTTACAAGGTGGCAATGTAGCTGGAAGAACTGAGGAGGAGGAAAAAATGTCCATTCATCACAGTGTTAATGTGATCAGCTGTTACTTTACCCATTATTTTTTCACATTTCTTAATATTGTTCAGGTTGCCTTGTTCATTTCTGATCTGTGAGCTGGCCAGTGCTCTCACCCTGAGGACAATACTTAAGGGACATCACATCTTTTGTCTGAGTCCAGTTATTAACAGACTAGTCAGCCCCAAACCTAATAGCGCACCAGAGAGAAAAACAGAATCATTCATCTCTCAAATGTAACTTCATTTTCATGCTGACACATCCATTTTGTATCAAAATGTGAATTGATTTGCCTTGTTCAACACAATTTTCTACCCCTATTCTTATGATATACTCTTCAATATTAACTGTTCAATGTACTTGAAAGTAGACCTGATTTTACTGAGCGTGAATATGTATCTTCTGAAAGTTGAAACTGACAAATGAATGAAATAATATAAGCTGACTCACTACCTAATATACAACCAGTTATTTACTCGAGTGGACCTAGTAATTTCTGTGATTCAATAGTTTAGCTTGGTGAGCAACTTCAATTTTAAACACATCCACCAATCAACAGAAAAGCTTCATCTTCCATCCTTGTTTTGAACTTGAACTCCAAAAAATTGCTCTGACCATGTCATATTTCAGTGCTGACAACTGCTTTTTAATCTTTCAGAACTTTCTTATAAAGGGAAAATAATCAGGAGAATTTCCAGTTTGCGTTTTCTGTTTTGAGTGCTTCTGGAAGAATAATGACATTCCTTTAAATTAAAAATAAAAATCTTTTTTAATAAACGGTCTATTCCAATGTCATCAAGGCGCATGAATATGCTTTGATTCTGAGTGCCTACACAGCCCCATTAACACAAAGCTTAATGTGATCATGAACTAGAGCCCATTGCACTTTCCTACAATTATTTTCTTTTCTCTATCCTTGTTGAATAATGTAAGTTTACCTCCATAATCAGCGCTTCACCTACCATCCTGTTTCAAAGTTCTTCAGAGAGAGCTAAATGCTTTCCTTCCTAGTAATGTCAGGGGTGAGTAAGGCTGCTTTATACTAAACATGTTTCCAACTAGACTGAAAAGTTGAACTTTATAAAAATTTGCTCTCTCTCGCCACCTCTTTTATGAGGTCTTAAAACTACTACAGGAGGACATTTTAAACAAATTAACTTCTGTTCTCCTAGAAGTTTTCCTTTCCCCTTTCTCTTTTATTTTTTAAGGAAAGGGAACAAAGAAACAACAGTTTTTTGGGAACATTCTCTACTTGGTCAATTAGCAATGTGCACAAATTTTTTTGCATGTGGAAGATGACCGTCAGGTCCATTTATTGTGTAGCATATCTCATGTTGGGGGTTTTGAATAATCTATGTTTTAAAATATTTATTACCTCATAACCTACAGTTTCCTGTTCTCTAAGAAAATTCAGACAGAGAAAGTGACCTTGTAATAATTAAATGAGCAAGTAAATGCCTAAAAAAATGACAAACAGGCCTATCTACTATGTTAGATCCTGCAAACAGCAGCAGCTAGGCCTGGCAAACAACTCAACTCCCCTTTAGAACCTTCTGGGGTTATTGCATAAGTTCTTCAGCTCATGTAAAGAGAATTCTTCTAAGAAACTAATTAGCCTTTTTAGAATTACACAGTGACTGTACTAATTTTTTTTTTTTTTTTTGCCAGCCTGAACCCTAATCCTAATTCTAATGTTTGGCAGTATAGCTAGATCTTCCATACCAGCTGATTTCTCTGAATAACTTTATTTCTAAACCTCATTGGCAGTAAAAACTACATAATCAAGTCCATCTGATTTTTCCAAAATGTAAAAATATATTCTTATTCCACTACTTTTAATGTTTTGCAGTTCAGGGACCATGCAACACTTTACTGAATCAAAATTAGAAGTTTTCTCAACCAGTTTCATGTAAGAATTAGCAGAAGAGAAATGTGTTTAAAATCATGCTGAGTAAAAGCAGTAAGTTACTTCTTTATTTATTCTTTAGGAATCATAAAAAATTAATCTCATTTATATATTTATAAGCTGTGTGAATAAACCCTCAAGAAAGAAAATAACATCTATTTATATTTCAAATTATCATTGACTCATCAGTTTTAAAGCTGATGACACTGAAACATCATGGAAACATTAAGCACCTGCATAATCTCATGGCCATCTTTAATAAGTTAATGAAGGTTAATAACAACCACTGCATGGTATTTACCATCATGATGTATTGAGAAAGCAGCTCTTTCCCAGAAAGGCTGTGCAGTCTCCATCCATAGACATTTTCAGTGCTGAACTGAGTAAGCCCTGAACAGCCCAGCCTGAATTCAGTGCTGACCTCACTTCAAGCAAGAGTTTAATTCAGAGACACCCCAAGGTTTCTCACAACCTGAATTATCCTATGGTCTCTGCTTTCAAATCAAGATCAGCTAAGTCTTTTTTAATTAGTATTTTTAAGGTGCTGTCCAATCTGATGTTTTCTCTGTCAATGTGAAATAACGTATATATCCTGTATATACCATGTTCCAGCAGAGACTGAGGTGAAGCATACGTATGTTTAATGGTAAAATGTTCTTCTTTATTGCTGGCCAATGAAGGTCAGCTTGCCAGCAGCAAACTGCTGCAGTTTTACTTTACAAAAAGTAGGAATAAAACAAACAAACAAATAAACAAACAAATAAAAAGCAATAAACAAAAAAAACATACAGTGGAGGAATTTTTATCCTTATCTCACAGATCTAAGTAGTCATGACAAGTGCCCAAAAAGCCCAGTCGCAGCCATTTTTATGCTCACAAGAATGAAAAATGCAGTTATGTGCCTGGAAGGATTCTCCAATATTTTCTAGATTGAACATCACATGTTATTAAGATTATCTGTGTTGAGACCTGTGCAACACTCTGCCTCCTTGGATGCAAAACATTGAGCCTTTCAGTGGAGGACAAGGAGAAATAACTAAAAGAGGGGAAACAATTCGGAAAACAGGAAAGGCTGAAGGCTGTTCTTGCTGGCCTACCAGAAAACATTGCTTTGTTAAACCACTTACAGTTCTATTGATTCTGTGGCTTGTTGAACAAATTCTACGGCTTTTGGCCACTGAATAAAAGGGTTACAAATGGAGGGTTCTCCTTCCCCAACCCCCTCTTTTTTTCTTTACCTTCTTCTCTTGACAAACAGATTGTGGGAAAACTTCTGTGGATTAGAACGCAACCAGAGCTCTGTGTGTAAATAGGTCTCAGTGGCATTTCTGACAGCAGAATGACAAGTAGAACATTTGCCAAAAGACAGTCAAGACTGTCATCACCACATCTTTGTGGTTAAATCTTACAGATTTTTTTTTCCTATTTTGCTTGGCTCAGTAATGCAGTTGTACATGTACGAAGAATGACTTCCCCTTTTAATTAAGCTATATTTCTGAAGCTTAAAGAAAGGCTTAATGAAAGGCTGGTGTTGAATTTCAATTTAATTCCGTTTGTAGGATTCAGGCACATCAGATTATTCGCGTTTTAAAAGTAATGCTTTTGAACACCTCTCAATAGGCTTTCACTTTCCTTCTGCTTCAAAAAATAGCACCTCTCCCCAGGAGTTTTGAAATAGGAAAAGATTAGTTGTATTCACGAGACAGGTAACAAACATGCCCTGGATGACATGCTAATGCATTTGAGCATAAGGAGAAATTTTTCACATTCAATGGTGGTTACAGAAAAATATCAATAATAAGCAACATTAAGAGTTGTCCAGGGAACATTTATTCCACCCTCCTGTGCATATGCATTAGGAAAGTGTTTTTTATAATGTTTACAACTTCTGCACATTACAAATGTATCCTTTAATAAATGGCTATTTATTCATAGACTATTTTGTGTACTGAGTAAAGAAGCAAGTCAAATTAAACAAAGGCCCCGCAAGAAACAATGCCAGGAGGTGAAAAACAGAGCATGCTGTATCCACAACTCGCACAACCACTGAAGGAGAGCAAGTAGACCTCTGTCCTTCCTATCAAACCCACCATGAGTCAACCAAAGAAAGCCTCATGTTAATGAGTATTACTGCATACACAGGTATGGGATTCTGAGCACTTTGATCAAGCTGTAGGTGTCCTGTTCATGGCAGGGCAGCTAAACTAAATGACTTTTAAAGGTCCCTTCCAATTCAGATGATTCTATGATTTTTTGAGGGATGCAGAGGAAAAAGAACTGGATTTGCAATAGAGAGTTTAAGGAATGTAGAAACATTCTTTTTTGGATTGTTTTGAGGAAGAAGCAGCTTTTCATCTCCTTAGCCTGATGAGGGAGGAACTTCAGCCCTACTGCTTACTGCAGAATCAGCTGTTCCACATTTCTATCTTCTCATTGTTGAAAGCCCATTTATTTGCTGAAAACATATCCATATCTCCATGAGCACTTCCACAGAATTTACAGGTGATGTAAAGAAATGAGATAAGGTTGCAATTTTATAGACAGAAAGGACAATTTTCCACATCTAGCTTGAACTCAGAAACTTAATTTTCATTAGTGTTTGATATTTTCCCAATAATTTCCATGTTCAAGATGTCTACCAGAGTGCAGTAGCCTGCCTAGCTCAGCGCAGTTGCCTGTGCTATTGTACACTCAATCTTGGACATCCAAGAAATAAGGGACTAAGTACACCTGGATGAAAATGTAATGTCATGCCCTTCAGCACACAAGTGCATGGAAGAAAGCAGGATAAAATCATTCCAGGATTTTTTTTTTCTTTAAGAAAGCAACAGAAAACAGATCCTAACCATCTCTTCTACATCAGATGCTTCATTCCTTACACACCTTCTTCCTCTTTGGCAGCCCATGAAGGAGGGAGTCCATGCTACAAGCAGCAGCACAAGACATGCTTTTGTTGCAGTAAAATTGCTGGAGCTGTACACAAGAGTAAACCAACATAAAGTACACAGTAATCACAAAATTCCAAACTCTTTTCAATCTGCTCAGGGAGAAACTAATTCAGATTTGAGTTTTCTAAGTACAAGTATTGAACTTCATTAAATGCAATATGTACCAAGATACTTTTAAATTTTGTACTGAAGGTTAACTGTAGGATTTATAAATCTTTAAAGTATTTTTTAAAGCTTGAATATCCCTTAGTAGGGAAATTTCACCACATACTATTTAACTCTTTTTGCTCCACAAACATGTTGAAACAGAATACAAATTTAGTGACTTTCAGTATCTAAACCACCAGAAATAAATCACTTCATGCATCCTTCCCATACTTCAGATAGTCACTTCTCAGAAAGAAGGAAATAGCAATGTGTCTCCCACATTTCTCTTTCTAGGGATATCATAAGAGAAAGAAAATTTGAATGCCCAATTCTGTCAGAATAAAACTGAAAACTGAACAGTGGAATTTCCCCCCCACATATGCGAAAAGAAAATTAAAGCACACTGAATTTTTGCTACTGTTACAGAAACCCATATGTTTTTAACTTTCAAGTTCTCCTGCTTTGTTAATAAGGGCAATAAAGCCTTCTGTTTCTGAGATATTCACGCAAGAGCAAATTGAATGTTTCTCAACTCAGAGAGGAAGGAGGATTCTTATTTACTCTGCCTGGGAGAAGATTGACTAGAAATCTAGGAACACTAGGAATAGAGTAAAATCAAGTACTGTAGTGGTAGGTGCTTGACCTTTCCTTGCAATGTGAAGTCAAACAGCCCCCCAAAAATTCAGAGGCAGTCTAGGTCACATTACCAAGAATAGCCACTTAAACAGTTCACCACAAACCTAGAACACATTGATTATTTGTCCTTGCTCTTAATGTCAAAGATGGGCTCATAACTGGTGAGGAGAACCCAATGCCAAACTGATGCTGATCTGCTGCATGCAGAGGCCCTGGGAGCCACCAGCACCACCACAGCAGCTTCCAACTGCAGAAAAGATAGCAAGGGCATTCAGACATTTGGCAGCACTGAAGTACAACTGGGATACAAAATCCCAGTAACAGATTAAACTCTGTGATGCAAAGGAAAATCTGATTTTTTAAACCCAATTAGAGCTTAATATTTTCTTCCAGTACTTCCAGGAGATATAGAAAATTGAAGTGCTGTGTGATGTACAGAGTCACTAAGGCTGGCGTTTCCACAAAGTAAAAGCATGTCACCAAAACTTAACATACAAACTGCATATTTTTATTCATTGTTAATCTATTGGCAGACAGATAAGATTCACATCCAGTGAGTTACACTTGGCACAAATGCACAGTGTTTGTTTAAAGCTGAAAATCAATTACATGCCTTTCTAAAAGCAAAGAAAAAAAAAATCCCACTGGATCCAGGAAAAAAAAATCTCTTGCTTACCAAACACTGCTCAACCAGACTCTGGAGTGAAAGCCACACTTCGTTCAGTCCTTTTCACAGAATTAATCTGTAGCTGGAGATAGGACATATTCCTTATATTTTAGAACCCCAATTTTGATTCATGGTCTTCCCAAAGCTGTAGAGCAATAGGGAATTGAAATATCTGGAGATAGACCTGTGTTTCTCCCTCCTTGACCCTGATTCTGATTTCAAAGCTCCCTGGAGTGCATAAGGCTGTGGGTAGGAACATGATGCTTTGACATTATCAGTTGTGTCAGTTGGTGCATCTCGTCAGGCTGCCAGGCATCAGTGATTATAGTCACTAAATATATGTATATTGCCACCAGAGGGTGCAAGAAAAAAAAAAAATCAATTCTTCACATCTGGAGAAAGATAGCCCAAAATATTCATGAAGAATATTCTAGAGAAGTAGCAGTATATTGAGGGATAGTGGTATGGGACTCTTTTCACTTGTCCCATGTCCATGCGACCCTTATTTTATCTTCTTGTCAAGAATTTAACTGAAAACTAAAAGTCTAACCAGCAGACCTCTTTTGACTCTATAGGAAGATTTCCCTTCATTCACAAAATTGATACTTCAGCACCAGACTGATTTAATGGATAATTTTTTTTCTGCTTTTAAAAAGATCACCGATTTTCGATAGTGCACCTAAACTCCATTTACATCAGAAAACTAAACTCGAATCACAGAAAAAAATAGAAACAGGTAAAAAACATATTGGCTTTGATAATTTGAACTGGTTCCTACTTTCTGAATAAGAGACCCAGCAAGATTTCTTTGAGTGGGTCATGTTGGGCTTATATAGCTCATGGTTTGGGTCTCTTAGTGCTAGTGACCTTCTTGGCATATAACCAAAGAGTAAACAATCAGAGTACAAAACTCTCAACCATATTTCACCTCTTCATGATGTTTGACATGTGTTTACACTGCAGTGTCTGTGAATCCGATGCACATTCTTTTCGCAGTCTCTCCTCTCTGGTTTCTGCTTTGGGAGGGAGTCAAACTTGTACAGATGGTGTGACAGCAGACTCCTGCTCACAAGGAGAGATTTCTTTCTGAGGGAATTAACATTTGACATTTATAAAGCATCACATGCTGTGAAGGGAACTTTTGTCTCCATCAGCAAACTGCCATCCCATCGAAAAGCAGCTTGCTCTTCACTTCTCAAAAGAATGCTGATGCTGAGACAGGATTATAACCGTGAGGCTCCATGCCTTCATCTCCAAACAATACTCTGCTGATTGGGCACCCCAAAATTATTTTTTTTCAAAACACTAATTGCCTCCTTCAGGATGGACAAAACGAAATTATTCGAACTACAAGGATACTTAGCACACAGTTTCCATGAGAGTGAAAGGCAAGTTAATGCATCCCACACAGCACACCTGTGCTGAAGCCATGCAGACACTGTGCTTGCAACAGTGGAGGAAAAAAACACCCTTATGAGTACTAGGGCATCCCATAATTGAAGGTTATGGAAGGCTTCTCAGAAGTCATTGAGGTTTGGCACTTTGCTATAATGAACAGTGATTTTTCCAAATAAAGAGATTTACTTTCACTAGAAGTGGGAAAGCTGAGGCTTCTCAGCTTTGTTCATAATTGTTAGCAAAGCAGACCAGTGTATTGACGACTACAGGCATTTCTCTGTAGCTTGATGAATCAAGAAAAAATGCCAAATTACTTAACTGCTACAAAATTCTCCATAGGGTAAATTTGGTCAGTGAACCTAAATTTGGTCAATGAACCAAATTTGACCTTGATAAGAAAATTGGACTAATTGTATGACTTATTTTCAAATGTCACACTATTTCCACACAATTTTTATCAACAGAAATGACAGGCAGTTTGCTGGAAGCACCCTAAATGATTTGTTCAATAACATTTTCATAGCCTTCTCTGTTATATCATTTGCATGTCTACAGCTTGCCAAGGCAACAAAGAACACTCACAGCCTTGGACAAATCTTCCCTGGGGACTCCATCACACCCATTGCCCATATGTCCAGGAGCCTCATAAATTCAGGGTTGGTCACCAACCTGTTCCTGCTTAATTAGTCCCTGGAGTGGCTCCCCTGAGATGCTGTCTTCCTGATTATGTTTTACAGTCTTTGATATGTCAGGAGATGGTCACACTAAAAGAAAAAAAGGAAACATTGAAGTCATAAGAAGACTCTTATGAAGCACTCAGTAGTGCAGTGTTCTATTTCCAGGAAAAATAATTAGTTTATAGAAACTAGATCTGCCAAGAAATATGCTGACAGAACATTTTAACAGCCTTAACTAACGCTTTTGGCCATGGGTATGCACTATCCCTATGTACTATCCAGGCATGAGAAAAGCTAATTTCTAGAAAGTTTTTCAGGTAACACAGAAAACTTACTAGGTTATCCCTGAAATGGGGGTTACTGTTATAGCAGGAGCTGCTCTAGAAATATATGTTCCATAAACCTGTGAAGAACTTCCAGCAGTCTTAGCTGTAGCCTTATTTTCACCTAAAAAAAGTAATAGCTGCAGTTAACAAATCTTGTTTAGATCTGCCAAACTAAGGAAGATTTCACTTAACATATACATCATGAGAACTTCCTTTGTTTGTTAGGGCAAGAAAGGGTCAAAGCATTAATTCTCCACACAAAACACATGGTATTTTCTAGGAAATCTGCAAACAGAAGCAGCTAACAGTGTCAACCTCTTTTTAAAACAAACACAATAAAACTGTCCAACTGCCACGTGGCTGCAACTCAAACAGTCCTTAACAGCATGGAAACGTGAGCTGACAGGAATGCACTTCAGCAAAGGAAATTCTCATTTATTATAAGAATTCCTTTGCAGTGTGGAAAGAAGAGCCTGCCCAGCAGTTACAGAATTTACACCCTTGGAGGCGGTCCAGACTCACTGAGTAACCTAATTCTGAAGTATGCAGAGGCAAAAAGCAGGTGACATCCAAAGGTCTCATCTAACCTACTTTGCAGGCTGAGCCAATCGGAGATATCAGCCTAATGTCTGTGGTTGATTTATAGCTTCCAACAAACAGATTACACTAAGGTTTCAACTTCTTACTTAAGAAAACCTAAGGGCTTACAAGATTGATTTATAATTGCTTGGAGATTTTAAATGCTTCCAGAAAGTATCACTCAACATTTTTTTCCCTAGAGAGAAGGTAGTTATGCCACTACACAGAATTTCAAGAATGGGAATAGTTGTTTTTGGAAGACAAAGCTTTGTAGGATGGAGAATCTTTTTTAGTTCCCTCTCATCATCACTGTTGCAACTTTGTCACTGACAATGATATTCAAGTTTATTCTACGTTAGAATTTTAACCACTTCCAACATCCATCCTGTAGGGCTTTCTTTGTCCTGGTTTTGGAAATAGAGACCTTTTGGATTCAGTGAAACAAGTATCTGCAATTTCAGCACAGGACAAAGGATTTCTTTGTGGGCCCAACACCATATGTATTTCACCTCTTTCTCACTGAAAAGAGGACAGCCCCTTTTTCCACTGCTCATCCCTCCTACCTTTAGTTCCATGCAGTTGTTTCTATGAAAGTTTTGTGTAGAAATTCAGGGGTCTAAGGAGGAAGATCGGGAGGAGTGAAATAGATCTACATGCACCTTCAAGACCAGAATCTCCCACTCAGATCTATCTTGTTTGGTTATAAGAGATTCATAGTGTAAATCCAGCCTGTTTCTCATATAGAAAAGCAGCAGAGGAAGGGAAATTGACATGAACAAATGTCAGACCCAGGGGACTCATCTTGCAAAAGAGTACTTCAGGTCTCCTCTCGAAGCCCAGACAGTGACAGCTTCTTTCTGCAAACCATCTGTTTCCTCATTGCGTGTCTGCTCTCACCTAAAAACATTAAATCAACCAAATCCTGTTTTGGTAGATGTACTCACAGACAAGCAAGTAAGGTTTGTTGAGAGGCAGCAATTAGCAAGACCCCAGAGCATAAGGTGGCTGCATCTATAGTCTGATCAGAAATGACACATGCAAATTCCCCTGAAGGACATGGCTTTGAAAAAAATAAAAAATAAAAACAAAACCCTTGTTCTAGAGCTTTGAAAAAGCCTAGTTATGTTTGCAGTTAAACAAGCCAGTAATCCATAGGGAATACACTTCTTTGTGTATTCAGATGAATCAATGACCAATTAAAAACTTAGGAAGAAATAACCTTACTATAACCCTCTGTGTTCAATTCCCAAGAGAGACACAAACTACATATAAACATGAACAAAAATACACTCTGTGATATAAGATGACTTTTTAACCAGGAGATAGGTCAACTATTTTGCTATTTAGTGGAAAAAAGTACTGATGTGAAAGACTTGTGGGGAAGATTGAAAAACAATGGCTGAAATGCAACTCGTGCATCCAAATTGCATAACAGTTTCAAAATTACAGCCCCACATTGGCCATCCATTTGATTTCAGTTTTGGGGTTTCCAGAGTCCAAGAGTTGGATGCAGCGATCCTTTTGGGCCCCTTCCAATTCAGGATATCTATGATTCAAGGCAATGCCCAGGAGCCTATTAAGAGCTATTTCAATGTCAGTAGGGCAGAACTATCCACCAGCATGAAAGTATTTAACCTCAAATCCCCAGACTTGACAGGAGATCTTGCAGCATCTTGATTTATCTTAAGCATAGGATCAGGCTTTTGTAAACATTAATACTCACTCTTAAATAAAAGGCTGGACACTAGCAAGTTTGCTAACTACAGATAAGTAGTAAACTTGCCTCTTTCACTCTCAATACTGAAGAAAGTTTGAAGTACGTTATTAACCTTGCCTTTGGCAAGATAGCTGGTATATTTAGTGTGTCAATCAAGAAAAGGCAGACAGTGCTATGCATAAACAAATTCATACAGGCATCTGAAATCTTTGTGAGGGATGACTAGAATAGCAGTTCAGAGATAGAATTCGGTGCCATTTTTATTTTCGAAAAGTAGACCAGCATTTCTAAGCATGAAAAACTTTCCTGTCTCCAGGATGAGAATACATGCACTGAAGGTAGTCTGCAGGTGCAATACAATGCAGATTAGCAGAATATTTTTGTCTGATTTCACAGACACTTTTTGAAATAAGACATTCAAAAAGGAGCACAATGAACAAAGCTGTCACTGGATAGACTTGCAGCAAGTCAGCTAGATGAATAACAGTGGTTCTGATTTAGTTCTACTAAGTGTCATTCTTGAGGTACGTTACGATCTTCACTGCCTCTAAGGGAAAAGCCTTTTACAGCTTGTCTTTTACCTCATTAAGAAGAGGTTAAAAGAGAAAACAAGATCTTTTCTTCTAATTTTGACAGCATCATTCATAGTCTGGGATCCTGAAAGATACTCGTTTCTACTACAGAAATTAGATAAGGGCATTATGATCTGTAGAAGTTATACAGGCCAGCAAGAAAACTATTAAGCTTGGTGAGCATACTTATTTTCTCTTCCTTTTATCTCCAGACATCTTTTCATGAAATGTAAAACCTTAGAGTCCCTAAAGCATGTTAATACCTATTGAAATAGACATGCATAAGTGTTTTTACCCTTACTTATATTGCAAGTTATCTGTATAAGCCTGTGCTGGTCTCATATTCATGACTGAGAATGAACACCTACAAACTGGAGCAGATGTTTCTGATATGGGATGGACGGCCCAGTGAGGTGGTTAGGCATCATCCCTGGAGGTGCATATGAAGCTTTTAGATGTTGTACTAAGGGACTTTGTTTAGTGGGAAATACTGGTGACTAGTGGACCTTTAGGCTAGATGATCTTGAGGTCATTTCCAACCTTGGTGATTCTGTGATTAACTAAACAAACTAGTAATTTATAAAGAATGTAATACTATATAGGATATTGGAGAATGAATTAGAGTTTAGATTCAGGTAACTTATAGAGAGCTAGGAGATTGAGAAGTTGTTATAGCTGATTATTAAAATAAAAGTGACAGCTGTGTATTAGCATTAAAAACTGCAGTTACTAATCACACTAAATAAGCATAATTTAGCTATCCCATCTTCTCTCTCTTCCTCTATAGAACGTAACAACAAAGTTCAGAGTAAAGAACCTAAGTCCAAAAAGCTTTCCTGATGTTAATATCATCTAACAATGTTAGACATTCATTGGACACTACTTGACTTCTGCATGAGTACTGCTTCACAATACCTTGAACAGAACCGCTCAATTTCTCCTCACACCTAAACACATCCTTTTGCAGCAACTGAATTATTCCACAAACAAACAGTATCTGCAAGTCTTCTTTATATATAACAACTTGATTAATTATTAATTAATAGAGCCCCTCCCCCTGAAGGACTTATTATGAATAGGTTCTTTCAGCTAACTGCACATTCTATAAAAATTGTCACTCTTTTTAGATTTTTGGGAAAGGTGGGGATTGGATTGAAAAATAAGTAAAAAGAAAAGAGCTATTGAAGTTTAATTTCTTTCTTTTTTTTTTTCTAGTGGCATTTCAGATTTATTTTGATGTACAGTTCAGTGCTCTATTGAGTCTAAATCTTTATAAGCATCCAGAGCATGTGCTTTTACATATGGATATTGGTAGCACTTTTAAATCTTCAGAAATATTGAGCTTACATGTAAAAGTACAAGATAACTTTGCTAAATAAAATGTTGAAGGGAAATATATCCATATCATTTGATTAAACAGATTTTTTTTCTACAACGCTGCCAAGGTGACCTGAACTGAAAAGGAGTTTTCCCATTTGCTGTGTTATAACTGTCTGTAAAAACAGAAGAAAAACAGAAATGCTTGTCTTACAGTATAAGTATTGAATTCAAATGAGCATTTATTGTTTATATAGCATTGATTTGTAGCCTGTTAAAAATAGTTATTTAATTTAGTATTTATTTTGGTATTTTCTTTTATTGGTTTGTCTTCTCGAGGCCCAAAATTTGTGTTCAGATATTGTAAAAATTATGTATCTATTAACTAGTTCTTCGTATATAATCACTAAAGAAGTACTTGTAAGAACTGACTGTTCTGAATTGTCAGGTATTTGTTCTAGACTTTCATGTTTAGGTGCTGTGAAACATTAGATAATTGTGAGTGATTATTAGCTTCAACATCCATATAATTATTTTTAATTGTAGTTATTATTTTTATAAATCCCTAAAGTGAGTTGGGAGATGAATGAGACCAGACTCTTCTCAGCACTGTGTAGCAATATGATAAGGAACAATGGCCTAAAACTTGGAGATAGGAAGTTCCATATAAAAATGCAGAATAACTTTATAGTAAGGATAATGAAGCAACGGAACAGGTTGCCCAGAGAAGTTGTGGAGTTTCCTTCTATAAATATTCAGGACTCATCTGGACACCTACTTATGCAACATATTTAGAGTACCAGCTTTAGAAAGGGGCCTGAACCCATTGATCTCTTCAGGTCCCTCCCAACCACTGCAAATCTCTGTTATAATATGTCTACAATATTGAGGCAGACTGGATGGTTCAGTATTTGTCATGCAGTACCTTGGCTGTTTGTCCCACTATAAGGTGTCTTGAATCTCAGATGTTGAAATACTAGGAAAAAAATATCAGTTTTTCATGTATTTTTAAGCAAATAAGATGTTGAATTTAAGTATACGTGATATTAAAATTTAAATATTTGATTAAATTCAAAGCTTGATTCTAGACCTCCTAGGTGATTTTCCATCAGGCTGAAATTAAAAAGCATTACCAAAATCTACATCGTTAAAACAAAGCACAAATCCCAGAGGGTTTGCTCAGTCCTTGAAACAACAAGGAAATGCATACAAACAATTGCTGTGGTGTTGGAGAGAAGTTTTATTATTTACATTTCCCTAATGATATTTCTGTAATATTATCAGCATAATTAGACATAGAGTGCATTACAAATTAACATTTCAGAGATGTTGAAGGTCAGGCTGGACAGGGCTCTGAGCAGCTGATCAGGCTGTGCGTGTCCCTGTTCATTTCAGGGTCAGGACCAGATGGCTTTTGGGGGCCCCTTTGAACTCAAGCTGTTCTGTGATTTTTTTTTCCTCACAGTAAGCTTTTAATTTTTGCTGCTTTTTCCTTTCTTTCTTTCTTTCTTTTTTTTACTGCTAAATGAGTTCTGTTTAAGGTTGTTAGCATGCAAGCTCTTGTGAAATTTGCTGTCCTACTTTGTTTGGAAGATATCAGTCTTTACTGTTTGATGTTCTAATACGGTGTGACTGTGTTAAGGATGTTCTTGTAAGAAAAAGTTATATTAGTGTAGAACTGACAAAAGCAAAACCATGGAGTGGTACAGTGAGGACTTAAAACTGGAGGCAAAGCTTAAAGCTATGTGCTGAAGCTGAAGGAATTCAAATTCCACCCTTCAGCTACAAGGCTACAAGCTCATTATAAATGATGCAATGAAGATGTGGATGATCTCAGGCTTTATTTGAAAAAAAAAATGCATATATTGAACAAGGGAGTCATGATCCTGGTAAAAAATATTCTTTCCAGAGGCAGAATGACGTCTGTAATGCAGGAATTGTCTTGTCTGTTTTGCTCTTGAGTAGAATTCTTGTTAGTGCCACAACTGCACTGAAACCTTGGAATAAATTTAACTCAATGCAGGATGTTCAGCTCCAGTTCTCAGTTGTACCCAATTTATTGTTCAAACTTGACTAAGCATAAGTTTATTTGCTTGTCCCCTCACATTTTTCTTCTCAAGCAGGAGTGTTTCTTATGTATGTGTGACTGCAAGGACCCATGTTCAAAGCAAAATAACAATCTATGAGCCTTGCATTAAAACTGGACAGTGACAATGATGGCCTGATGTATGCTAACTAAACTTCTCTTCAGGAGAGTTGTATTAGCACAGCCTAAAAACTTCAAGACATGTATCAGACCTTTAGTGATCTGATATTAAATGCTATTTACATGCTGTCCAGGACTTCTAATTCTCTACGTTAGCTCTACCAGCTCATAATGTCCCTGTTGCAGGGAGGTTGAGCTACGTAATCTTTACAGGTCCCATTAAACTCAAAAAATTCTGCGATCCTATAAGGGTTAATCTTCTTAAATGATATGTGTTATATATATTTAAGAATTGCGAATTGGAAGTATCTTCTGAAAGAGGGATAGCAACAGGACTTCTGAAGTGGTTCCCATTGGTTCTTGTGCTTCTCTAGAGATTTACAATAAACATTCAGTTGAAAAGGCTGTAAATACTAAAACAAAGTGAAGACCACTGCTGTTCTCAGCAGTTATGATTCTTTATGAAAATATTATTTCCAAACAGGGTTTGTGCTCTTATGAGCTCAGATAGAGCTTTAGTCAAATTCTGATGTCTTTGTCACTACATCTTTTACTGAAATTATTCTGAACAGTCAGATGTTGTCATCTCCAAATAGTTCATTAGTGATCATCTTGTTTGTTAGTAATAATTGAATGTAATGTTTCTAGTCATTCAGTAGCAAGCTTTCCTGCTATTAAGCTCTTTCATTTATTGAATGTTACTATTCATTATCCTTTAAACTCGTAGATGTAATTTCATCAGTATAATACAAATAGATGAGGGCTTGATTCTACCATCAGCATGTAATTGCATCACTTGCTGCCCTCACCTACTACATGCCTTGTTCAACTAAGGAATCTAGGGCTTGAAGTGACATCATCTTTGGATGGTACCTTACTTGGGTGTCCCTCTTTCGTAAATATGTACAAACAGATGTGATTCTGGCTTGCCCTAGCCATTCTATCTTTTGGGTGCTGGAAAGAAATTAGTTTCTTTGAATTAGTGTGGAAAAGTCCTCATTTTTACCCATAGCATGGAAGGCTGGAACTTGGTGATCATTAAAGTCCCTTTCAACTTGAGTCATTCTATATTCTCAAACTTCTTGTTGTCTACAAGACCTCCATGTCATCAGAATTCCTGTCCCACTGTCATTAATCATTGGTGCTCTGGGGTAGCTGTACTAATGATAGCAACATTTCACCAGTGATATCAGGAGGCAGAAGCACCCAAACCTCTAATATTATATAAGAGTATTGCATCTCAGCATCCTAAGGGAAGCTAGATGCTGTTGAATAAAAGGAAATATGATTCACTCTCTGATAACTAATTCTAATGACTGAGTGTAGTTTACAGAATTAAATAAACAAATTTGCCTCAGAGCCATAAACAAGCCAGGGGTGATAGGAGTTCTTATAGGTTGAATGTCAAAATGTCATGAAGCAAATCAACACATCACTCATATTTTTAATTATGAATGTACACACTTTAAAAAATAAACTGTTCAATCCCACGGCAACTTGATCTAACTATGGTGTCCCTATTCATTGCAGGGGACTTGGACTAGATGACCTTTAAGTTTCCTTTAAACTCCAAGGATTCTATGATTCTACTGCAAAACTGAGTTGCTGTAATTTTCACAATTCTTACTTGCAAATATTTAATAGTTATTTTTTGGATCTTCTAAATACCACACTGGCAATGAGTTTCATAGCTGGTGTACATAATTCAAGAAGAAGCATTCCTGTTAGTAACACATTTGTCAGCTGCAGGATTTAATGGTAATTTTTTTTTCTTTTAATTTGGGGTTTTTTTGGACATGACAAAAGAAGAATGAGCTCTTTCCCAAGACTTCACAAGAACATCTCATATTCATCATTTCTGTAAATAATCACACAATCTTTCAATCTCTGTGAAATCTTTTTCCAGGCTACTAATCATTCTCATACCCAATTTCAAAATCCCTTGTGATTCTTCAGTGTGCTTCAGCAAGTCCTTTTGTATCTATATATTTATTCTATGAGAAGTAGAATAGCAGTGTCTTTAACTGCTGCTCACATTTAATCTGCCTCCCAGTCTCAAAGTAGTTTCAGTCTTCACTACCTACCCAAGACAATTTATTCCTATTCTTCTCTGCACATATTCTTCTATTTCTAAAGAGAAGACAGGATTTATGTCAGTTATTGCTGATACCTTGAATTTAGACATCTCTATCTAAGCTGCCATTATACTCAGAGTAGGTTATAGATTTGCCTTTGGGAATTGCTCAGGATACTTACCTTAGGATAGAAACATCTAATGCATGTGTTAGAAAAATGGAACTGAGCATAGGAATCCTTGGTGTTTAAACATAGACAGGTAGGTGTGAGAGAAAACTGATACATTCAATATAACCAGATTGAATGTTAAAATTCTGAAAAATTCTTACATTTAACTTCATTTATTGCAATTCAGAGCACATAGTTCAAGTATCTGTCAGATTGCCTATTCTCTTTCCTGCTCCAAGACACAATCACGTATATTTACAATGCTTTCTAGAAGATGACTGTCTAGATATTTATTCTTAAAATCCTCCAAAGTTAAGTGCATAGCTTGGTCCTTCTAGCTTCTTGATTCCCTTGGAAGTTTTTGCCTGTTGTCTGACATAATCCCCTATTCTCCATTTTTTTCTCCATTCACTCTTGTACAGTCAGAAAGTAGATTCTCTGTGCGGCAATCTTTCAAAATTTAAAGATAAACATTGCATTACTTCCTCTGTCATCTCTAGGTTATCCCATTATAGAAAGAAATGAGCCTTGACCTTCCCTTCATAAAAATACCATTCCTATGTTTCTTATGTTTGTCTTCAAGATACTTCGAAATAATCTATTTTTTTTCTACTGAAACTCAGTCTGTAATTGTATTTCCTTCTTTTGTTTACTTTTAAGGGAGGCAGATGACGGGCCCTTGCCCAGACTTCAGAAATCTCTCCTATCTATCTACCATGCATTCCCAAGGCAGTCAGCAAAAGCAGTAGAAAAAAAATGCTGGAATGATTTTCTTCACATACAGACTGTTGAGAAACATCAGGTAGGGTCAGGTATTTCCTGCTCTGTTCTTTATTACATCTGATATTATGTTCTGTATTGGAACTGTTGAATCACGGCCTGAACCACTGATGGATCACCTGAGGTGGGCACTGAGTCAGCCACAGGAGCACAGGTGAAGGCAATGCACCTGTGTGACAGGATGGGTTAGAGTCTGACTCCATCTCTCCTAGACCTCATTTAAGGGCTGACCATGACTGGAGAAGGGTTTCTTGTTGGATATCCCTCCTCTTTGGAGTTCTGGGTGAGCCTTGACCGTCAGTGACAGGTAAGCCTTTCCTTACTTACCAGTTGTTTTTATACCATCTGGATAAGCCATACAAAAATATATCATTTACCTTCATTATTTTGTATTGGTACTATTCTTTTGGGGGTACTCTCACTACATGTTCCTTCAGTGGTGGTGTGAAGTTGACTACTTTTTTCATATGGTTTTACATACTCACTTGAAACTGAGTTAGTTGTATGTCGCTGGAACTATGCTTTCAGATCTCTTTAAGTGTAGTCTTGTAAGTACATCAGACAAATTCTAGGCATTGGAAGTGCCTTAATCCTTGTTTATGGTAATGTGGAGAAATGTATTCAAGTACGTTTTGAATGTAGATAATAAAAAATGGTAAGAAAAAATTCTAAGCACATACACTGACTCTAACGTGAGTGAGAGTCATTCAGAGTGATACTTGTATAACTGAAATATAAGAAATACAAACTGAAAGTATGAAGGTACAATTGTCTTTGCTGCAGTAAAGTTCAATGCTCATACTTTGCAACATCCTGTTTTATGTTTGCACAGTTCTATGGCTAAACACCAGGTGAGAAAGGTGATCTTTGCTGTTTGATGGTAAACCAGCCAGAACTAAGAGTAACTCATTCAAGGCCATGTCATTTACCTCTCTTTCAAATAATTAGATTTTATGGCACATTTCTAAACAATTTGCAGATACATCTGCTGAAACTTCAAATGTTTTATTGCTTGTGAACTGGTACTTTTGAATCTGTTGACTTGTTAGAACGCAGTCACTGTGCTACAGTCAGAACTGAGGAACTTCCCAGGGATTTTTATCAAGGAAATGATTGTAGAGAGTCCAGGATTTCCCTAGGAGCTTTACATCTAATACTAGGATCAACATATGCTTTGTCCAGACACAAGGAATCCCAGAGACTATACTTTGACTATTACTATTGCTTAATCCTTCTGTTCCAGGAGTTAGTCTTTATGAGCACCTTCTGGCTCCACTCTGGACATCTGATACTCTCAAAAAGCATGTCAGTCATTTTTACAAGATGATCTTTAGGTGCTGGTGCTGAAATCTGGTGCTGAAAGTTGAAGAAAAAAAGAAGACAAATGCTGGCTGGTGAAACAGTACAGGAAACCTCCTTCAGCTGCTTTTTTTCTTATGCTACTGCAAGAGATGAGAGCTACAGCTCCAAATGATATTTTAGACAAGGGAAAGACATGAATGTGTGAATGAGAATTGGAAGAGAAAAGCAGATAACAGAATAAATTACACTATGTAATTTCACCAAAAGGAAATTGTGTCTAAGGGCAGCCTTTAGGTTTGGGCAAGGTTTATTGGCTTTCATTGGTATTCATGCAAACTGCTTGCCTGCACCTCTGATGCATCCTCCTTAAAACTGGAAGTGTTATTAGTGAATATATGTTTTACTGCCTTCTAGGATTAGTTTCATATTTCTGCTCTGAATTTTTTTACTTTTCATAAAATCATACAATATCCTGAGTTGGTAGGAACATGTGAAGGTCACCAAGTCCAGCTCCTTCACAGAACCATCCAAAAATCAGACCATACAACTGAGTGTTGTGCAGATGCTTCTGGAACTCTGGCAGCTTGGGGCCATGTCCACTGCCATGCTCCGCCTGCTCCATGCCTACTGCCCTCTGGTGTAGAACCACTTCCATATATCCAACCTGAACTTCCGCTGTCCTCCTTTTGCTCTATTTGATTTGGGACTGAATAAGTAAAATGATATGAGTCCTTTTTCTCTTAGCTGTTAAGGACCTCATAACTACTTGCAGGCTTTCACAAGCCCTGCATAGCTTGAATTAAACAATCTTGGCAAGCGCCAGATCTCAGTATGTCAAGGATCTGACCTGCTCTATTATGATGTGCTACCAACTATGTTGTGAGTGAAAACAAATTGTCCTTTATTAAACTCACTGTTGTTTTCTTTTTCGCTAATGGATTCATGAAAATTAAATTTGGATAAATATGTTACTAATAATGTATTTAGCAGAGACCAGTGCACGATTTGGACATTGTCTCTGTATTGCTCTGGGCAGCCTTCAAGCTGGGAAATGTTATAAGCTGTTACTTTTGTACTGAGTTGGAGCATCTCCAGAGCCTTTCTTGATCTATCTGTCCCACCCTTGAAGGTGTTCAAGGCCAGGTTGGATGAAGTCCTCCTGGGCAACCTGATGTAAGGTTGGTGACCTTGTCCATGGTGGGTGGGCTGGAGCTTGATGGTCCCTTCCAACCTAAGCTGTTCTATGATTTATCACAGCATCACATTTATGATCTAGTATGGAAGACTTCCATACCTTCATTGGGGTTTGGTGGATTTAAGTTTAGGAGATTTTTCTTTAAAAAAAAAAATAAATAGTTGTCTCTGTGGAAGTGTGTGTAGTAGTTCTCATTCCTGTAAACCAACAATTATTTAGTTTTATTTACCTTTCAATTGAATTTACTCATGCTTACATGTATACATGCCAGCTTCCTCTGATGTACTTTGGACAAGGATGGAGAGCAGTCTTGACAATAGTAAAATGTGACTGAAAAATAATGATGTCCCAGAGGGATTCTGTTGGAAATCTAATCCAGTTAGTGGCAGCGGCAGCAGAAATATGGTAATACTAAAAATAATATGGATTGAAAGAATGCTATGATCAAAATTTCTTTCAGATCCATGTCTCTCAGGTTTATTTCTGTGAAACAATGTTCTAACTCTACCTATCTTTTAAAACATTGCCTCTGAATAGTCAGAAGGGTCATATTCATTTTTGCTTAAGGGAATGAAGTGAAGAGAGGAATAACTTGGTTAATACATGTAAGATGAGGATAAGAAAAACACTGCAATCGCAATGTTAAAAAATAACATACAGAAATGGAAGCCTCATCATGAATTTTATTTAATAGTTTAGATATGTTTGCACACAGAATTGTGAAAGCAGTTTGCCTCTTAATATAGAAGTTCCCCAGTTTCTCTTAAACGCGTTATCTTGAAATGAAAATTCTTCAGCCTCAGTGCTTTTCCTATTCTTTACTGTACAGTTCTACAACACTTTAACAAAAAGCAGAAACTTTATTGAAGATTCCAGGTGTTATTGTAAATAAATATAAAGGCAGGAGGAACTGAATGAGCCTAAAGAATAAGCTTCCCATGGAAAAGGGCTAATTTAATTCATGGTCATAGAGAAGGACTGCATTTTGTGAAGATCAACTTTTCAGAAGAAAAGTCCTTGGGGATATTCAAGGTTATGGAATAATGGTTATTTTGTTGGTCACATATCAAATTAGACTTTTTTTTTTCTTTTTGCACTGTATTCTCCTTTTCTTCTATTCACGGTAATTTAAGAAAGAATCAAAGACAATTCTGTCAGTCAGAAACTGCTAACAAATTAGCTTTGAGATTCCAACATGAGTCAACTGTAGTAAAAAACTGAAAGCACAAATTACACACATTTGGTATTGTGTTAATAATGTACTGAGTCAAATCATTTTTATGTAGTAGAGCAAAAGATTCAATACCTAAATTATTTTTTACTCTGATTAGACAAATGCAAGTTTTCCTGCTTCTTAATTGTTACTGAAAAATTGATGTGTTCTGCTGTCAGTTAACATGAATCTGAACAGAATGAGAGATTATTATATCAGTTTGGTGTTTGAGACCCAGTGATTCTTTGTAAACCAGTGAAAAACTCAGATTTTTCTAGAACGAAAGTGCTTACAGAAGCGAGTTAAAGTAAATTGTCTGATTGTACTTCTGCTAACTGCTTTCCTTGACTAGCTAACTGCTATGCAAGAAAGCCTTGTAGGAGAATTATTGAATGGATCTGCTGACAAAAAATAAAAATAATGCAAAAAATAATTATATTGAAACATTTTTTAGAATTTATTTTCTGAACACAGGAAAGAAGTAATTGCTGATGAATTTGTATCCAGTGGTATCATCTGCTTTGTTAGGACGCTGTGAGTACAAGAGGTTTTTCTGACAGCTGCTCTGGCTGTGCTCTGAATTTCAATCAGTCATTTTTTGCCAAACAGTTATAACAGCACTTAGCTGTACTTTCCTCTGTAAACATTACTTAATTAAGCAGAACTCTTTCGAAACAACAGAAACTGGAAAGTCAGAGATGGAAGGAGAAAAGGTGAACAGAAACAGAATGAGTATGTAGCATGTAACTAAAACTGATAGATTTCCTGGTACCACGTTGCTGAGTTGTTCTGAAAGCCATTGAAGCTCACAGAAATACCTGTGTAGCTTCCTGCCATGGTGGATATCATCCCTGCTGATGCTGTCAGGTTCAGATAGTCATATTTTGCTCAGCTAGATAAATATTGTGACCCTTTGCTTTTTTTTTTTTTTTTTTTTTTTAACAGGCTTTCATAAGTTTAACCAGACTCAAATGTTCTCCTTTTGCTTGGTAGTCAAATTATATCAGTTAATTCTTTATATTCACAATGGTCAGGAGTCAGTGAGGACTGTGTAAGGCACAGTGTCTAAATAGGGACATTCTTTTTTGAAAAGAATGGGATGGAAAAGCTTTGTCTTCTATTCATTATGTATTTCTGAACTTTAAGATGTCTATTTTTGTAGTGACTCAAGATTTTGAGTAGCAGTAGGGCAGTCTTATCTTACTGAACTAAGGGTTCTAATAAATGTTAACTTTTCTTCTTCGTTCTTTGTGAGCTATACCAAGACAAATCTCCTATTTTATTTATATCTAGCTTCATTTCTCAGCTCTAGAGATGCCAGCTACACCTTGACTGGGGGTAGCTCAGCAGCATTCTCAACAGAAGTTTCACCAGCAGCAGGGATTTTAAGGCACAATGACATTCCAGTTCAAACCCTGTGTTTTCCAGTTTGTATGAAGAAAAAAACTGCTCTAGAATTGGAAAAGATGTTGTGACAAGTATTGTCTGAACATCTTTTCCTTTTCAAATGGGAGTAAATGTGAAAAGCTAGGAAGAATGAAGAAGTGGGAAATATACAACCATCTGTGATGTATCCAAGCTGCAGAAGACTGCAGTCCCACCAATTATTTTCCACAGCAGTATCTCAATTTTAGGTAGTTTCCATCATGGAGCTTGGAAAATCTTCAGAAGAATTTCAGTTCAAAACTGTTATGAAAATAATTTAGTTGTTGAAATTATAAACACATCACTGAGAATCAGTAATTTTATTTTTAAAGAAAAATATTTGAAGGAAACATTTAATTTTTCTTTCTGTTTTCTTTCTATTGTTTTTTGGAGAAATATTCCACTGTGTCCATAAAATTCCAATGGAGTATTACTGACATACCTACACCAATGGTATCATGGCTACTCAGCTGGAAATAATACGGGAAAGCTTTGCATTAAGTCAGTGATTCCCTGGTGTCATTCTGGCTGCGCTTCTTTTGTTCATTGTTATTATAACATCTGCTAATTTCTATGTGCTATGGAGGAACTTAAAATTCAGGAGTGGTTCAGATTTGATAGGAGAATGCAACTAAGTTATTTCTTTAAATTCTCTAATGCGTCACGAAGATATGCAGGGAATATCCTGTGTTTTAATATTTAGGACCATTATTAGCGAGCAGTTAAGATAGTGAAGCAATAGAAAGGCCAGTTATGGCACACAGATGTGTGTACTGATCAAGAGAGGAATAGACTCTTCTGTGCCCAAGACCGGTAGTTGTAGCTGGAGAAGTCTTTATCCCTTCTGTATTAATTGTGAAGTACTTTAAATGGATGTGAAGAGATTACTTTGCTGCTAGTAATATAGTATATGTACAAAATTGATAACACAGATTGAGCTTTTTAAGAGTAGTGTCATCTTGACTTTATTTTGGCATTAGACAAAGTGTTTCCTGAAGGAGTAAGGATCTGTGCTGACAGCAGACCTCAATCAAATGAGACTTGTTTGCCCCTGCATGATTTTCCTGTGTAGCTGATGTCACTGTTAAGCTTTAACGTACTATTTTGAAATATTGCACAAATAATATATGGATTACTTCCTAGATTTTACCTGTTACTGTAGAGGAGCTTATATGGCATCTATAAATCTCCATAGACAAATGTCTTAAGCATTTTTACATGAAAACATTTTATTCTATCTAATACTGTCTCTGTTTGGAGATGGAGCTACAGAAGACTTCTGGATTCAAGCTTCAGGAATCCTGATGAAAGGTATTTTTTTTGTTGTTTTAATGAATGAAATGTGCAGAATGAACTTTCTGGCGTCAAAGGAAAAATTACAAATCTGTGAATATACGTAGAGGAAGAACCAGAATTGTGCTAACTAACAAAAAAAAAAAAAAAAAGGGAAGATGAGATCCTATAAAATGAACTTTCAGATTAATCTTGAGTAGGAGTTTTGAGAGAAAAACAAAATTTTACCAAACTTCTGCGTGATTAAAGGCGTAAAATATATAAAATCTTATTTTTCCCTTTTTGGTATAAGATCAGCCTGTAGCATGTGATATTTGGAACTCAAACTCATCTTGTTACAGAAATAAGCCCTTTTAAGAGAGCTGGTTTAGATTTTAAAGGGGTGTGATTATTTTCATATAATTTATAGAAACTACTTTATTCTAAAACACAGTCATTTTTCTAATGACATTTCCACATCCTTTTTTCATTTGTGGTTTGTACAACAGGGAAGTTTAAACCATCCTCTGTAATCCTCCCTCACCCCTCCACAGTAAATACTGTTCCTTTGTCATCAGGTGTGAGTAATAACAGTTAAATTTTTTTTTGAATGGGTCCATATATTGGTATGGCCAATTCATGTGAGGTTGTGTTGTTTTGTTTCAGGTTTTTCAATATAGCCATAGCTCTGAATTACTCATTGGGATTAAAATCACATTTTAGTCTTATATTTTCTTTTCGTGAGCTTGAACAGATAGATGCTTGGAAATGAGAGAACTCTCCTTTTAAATCATCTATTTGTGGAGAAACATAATTGTCTCAAGAATCAAAATATTTTCCTCTTTCTTCTCTCAATTCCAGAGAGGTGTACTTCAATCCAATACCTGATACTGTTGTCTTGCTTGACCTTTTCTGTAATCTTCCAGACAATGCTCAGATAGTCAGCAGCTGGAAAGTGGAGGAGAGATTTTCCTCATACTACATAGGCTTTGAGCTTTTAGGTTTTTTTTTTTTTTTTTAAGATTTTTTTTCAGTGCATTTCATATTTTGCTTATGGTTGACTTCCATAATCTTCCTCCTGAGTATCACCTAGATCTGCACTGTCTAATGGCTTTAAGCTTGGCATTAACCTCTTATTTTTTCCTTTTTACAATTTCTCTTCCTTATTTCTCTCTGTTAAACACATTAATGCTGTTTTATCTACATCATGATATCCTCAAAGAATGACCAATCATTTCTTACTGTTATCCCTTTATTTTTTCTATTAGTTAAATTTTTCATGGTCCTTTTTGTATTTAGTCTCTCAATATTCCTTCCTAGAACATTAGTTGCTAATGACCTTTCCATCAACTTTTTTTTTTTTTCTCTTCTTCTATTCCAGAAATATTTTATAGCTAAATATTCTACAGTAGCTGATGTGGCAGCAAAGAAATGAGTCATCTGCTGGAATGGGCATATTTTTTCTAGTATGTAGTGGGAATTTCCTTGAATTAAAATAAAAGGTCAGGATATAGTGAACAGGCAATGACAAGGCAGAGAATAATGAATCTTGGTACAGCAAACTTGCATGTGACAAGGATTTAAAGAGGAGGAAGAAGTTCAGAGAGATGTGATTTTTTTTTTTTATTATTTTTTGACAAATGATATCACGGCCATAAATGACTAAGAGCATACTGTTAGTTATATCTATTATTCTTTTGTTCACATTCTGTCCTTGGTTTCAAATGCTTTTTGGGTTCCCTAACTTTATCCTCCTTTAATCTAATCTCTCTGATGTTATTGCCTCTCCACTGCAGAGCCTTTGCCTACAGGTGCCTAAATTTTCAAGAGAAGGTATTTGACTTTTGTAAATGATAACAGAAAGAATTCGTTGGAGCAAATGCTATGTATAACATTCATTTGCTTATGAGAAGGAGTCTGTATGGAGACCTCTGAAAACAGATGTGTCCAGTTCTGGGATCCTCAGAAACAGAAAAATGGGAATCTCCTAAAGAGAGGCAATTGTAGGAGAACAGAGATGATGAGGGAGTATCTCTTGTATGAGGAAAGGCTGAGAGCCCTGGGGCTGTTCAGCCTGCAGAGGACAAAGCTGAGAGGGAATCCTATCAATGCTTACCAGCATCTAATGGATGAGAGTAGAATAATAAAGTCATAAAGTCACCAAGGTTGGAAAAGACCTCTAAGATCATCTTGTCCAGCTGTTCACCTATCACCAATAAATCAAGTGAATGGGGACAGGTTCTTCTCAGAAGTGCCCAGTGACAGAAGAAGGGGTAATAGACACAAACTGGAACACAGGATGTTTCTTATGAACATGAGAAAGACACTGAGTACATAGGAGTCCTGGCACAAGCTGCCCAGAGAGGTGCTGGAGTCTCCTTCTCTGTAGATCCAAATCCTACCTGATCACTTTCCTGTATGACTTGTTATAGGGAACCTGCAGTAAGGAAAGTTGAAGTAGGAGATCTCCAGGAATCCCTTCCAATCCCTATGATTCTGTGAAGTAAAAAAAAAATACCTATATCAAAAATAGCTAATCCCTTTCTATGCTATGCTCCAAAAAACCCACCCTCTCCAAATAAGATGAAGCGCATTGGAGCAAGAAAGAACAGGAGAAAAACAGGAATGAAGCCCAGTGGCCTCACTTAGCACTAAAATTGTCTGGTTGATGAAGTGTGTTTACCCAGTTTTTTAACTGCAGGGGTTAGAGCAGCAGAGGTGTGTGGGAAAGGGCTGAGAGAAGGAAAGAATTGGGTGGGTGAAAGCGTGCAACAGCCTCTGTAGTGTAAAGCTGCTCAGAGCCCTGAAGATGACCTAGCTCAGCTCTAATCCTCCCCCAGAGGTTTCTTCTTGATTGTTGTTGGAGAAGCTTGCTGATTTATTCTTTAGATAAAATACTAGTGCCACTGCTGCAGCACAAAAACAAATGTCAAAGGATCACGATGTTTTTCATTCTCACCCTGACAGTGTACCACAGTGTGGTGGGAACAGACTTATTAACTAGAGATTTTGATGTCAAGCTTCTGTGTGTTACAGATCTGTTTACATGCTGTGGGAATTAGCACAAAAAGATTACTGTGAGGGCTACCAAGGACCTAATGAAAGTCCTAATTTCTAATTTTCATTGGCATAAGTGGAAAGGGAGGATAGAAAAATACAGAGCAGTCTGTTTTACCTAACCTAGCAAAAACTATAGTTGGGATATATCAGCTGTTGTATTTGGTGCCTGTAATCAGAAATGTGTACAATGGTGAAGAAGAGACAGAATTTTCTTTCTTAGACTTTGTGAAATGCTATTCAAACATCAAAATATCGTCAGGAAAGATTCTTTGGACTTCAGTTTTGTAACTTCTTAAAAGAAGAGCAGTAATCCTGAAAGTAAATAAGATGGTATACACTTTGATTTCAGGAAAAGCAGTAGAGCATGGATACTATTTTAGACACTTGGATTTAAATGATGCGAGTCTCATGTGGTTCATATAACCTCAAACAGTGCTACAGGCTTTTGGCTTTGTATCACTTGTAGGTACCAAAATTACTGAAGCAGTCAGGTTTTTATGAAGTGCACAGTAGGTGTTCACATCAAGTGAAACTGATTTTTAATACATCAGGAAGCCAGGGGTGCATTAGGTAAAAGAAAACCAGCTGGAGGCTTTCCCTGTGCTTTCACCTCCATACCTATGTGGCAAGGAATGTTTGCTAGTGATAAAGTTGCCTCATTGTGCTCTGTGCTGTACCATCCACTTGTGAGAATGATATCCCTTCGCCCAAATAACTTAGTGGGTGACTGTGGGGAAGGATGATAAGTTGCACATATTTAGATTCTGATTGTACTCATTCGTGTACTTTAGAGACTTCAAAAGAAGACAGAGTCATGCCTCGTGTGAACGTTTCTGAAAACTTCATTCAAATCACTGCATGTATCTGCTGAGAGCACACGGATAAACACAGTGTGCTAGTGATGTGGAAGAAATACACAAAAAGAATACACCTCAATTTTTAATTCTCTTAAGTATAAGTGAGGAGCCTTTGGTCATGCCGAGCTTTATGTGGTTTCAATAAGATTATGATTTGATCCTTTTCAGTTAGTGGAAATAAAGCTCTATCAAGGCGCTTTTTTTTTTTTTTTTTTTTTTTTTAATTGTTGTTAAGAGTACCTGGATGTTTCAGCTAGTTCTTAGTTTGTGTACCCTCAACTTTTTTTTGTAATAAAGAGTACACCTCTTCAGAGTACAAGGTCTATTCTGAGTTTAAGTATTTCTGGTGAAGACAACACTTGTAACTCTATGAATTAGAAACTCATAAAATTATGCTCTAGATTTAGACAGAATGAATCAAAGTCCTTCTTAAGTTAGACAGAAGGTAAAGCAAGCCAATATAAGGGTAAATGATGCCAAGCATCTTGTTAAGGCCTAAAGGGCTTTGTACGACAGAATAATGTCCTGAGACGGTTGTTTGATGACAAAATGAAGTGGCCTCTCTGAATCTCTTTTTATTTTTATTTTTTTAATTTTTTATTTTTTTTTTGGAAAATTTTGCATGCTGTCAATGAATAATCAAATGCAGAGAAGACCAATAACCAATGATGAAGAGAGGTCATGAGAACTCCCATTTTCAAATAGGTGGACAATTGCTTATTAGGAATATTTCATTGTGGTCTTGGCAGAAACATCTCTTGTTTGTCAAGGAGAATTAAATCCTTACTGTAGTTGCCTGTAACAGAATTCTCTGCATATCGGTTCACAATCCAAAATGAAGAGATGACAGAAGTGTTCTTCCCCTGTCATTCAAGAAATTGTCATTTTGATTGACTCTCGCTTCAGGTTTCCTGCATGTCTGTAGATCCTGTGCCTGTCTGGAGTTTGTAGGTGGCAATAGACCATTGCATATCTTTTAGGATCTAGTTAAAAGGTAAGATGACCTGTAATATATATAGCTTCTAAAGCAATAAAATAAATTAAATGGAAGCTTTTAAAATGCACCTTTAAATAATGAAGTGAACCACTTAAACTAAATGTGTGGTTCAAATGCCAGCTCATTTGGCACATGGGTACTCTCCAGCAAACTCTTACCAGAGCGGAAAATTCCCCTTTATATCTCATGGGCTTTTAAAAGAACTTCGGAGCCAGTCCTGTAGATGGCAACTTGCAGCTAGAGAGTTTTGCTAATACATCAAAATAAAAATCAAACAAAATATCTGAATATCTAATTTTAGGCAAAATGACAAGGTTAACTGCTTTGCTGGCATTTGGATATTGTGCTGAGCACATTAGAAATGCAGATACATTGCTGGGGCGTTGGAAAGGCAGTGATCCTAGCACATAATTTATAATCTGTCACAGTAGAAATTGTTTAATGGAAAAAGAAATATATCTGAAAATTTCAGTAATATATGCAGAATGTCAAGAACCAATGAAACTATGTTAAATGGAAGTGATCGGGTGATGGGAAGGAGTTCAAGGTGAAAATCCACTTTTCATATAATCACAAATTGAGAACCTTTGGGAGACAATTTTGGTGGCTTGTGAAACTGGAAGACCTCAAACGTAAAAATAATAACAGTACTGGAAGTGTATCTTCTCCTGGGTAGCCTCAAAGTGACACAAGGTGTTAGTCTAGGATGAGGATTCACTCTGCTTTACTACAGGTTGGTTCAGAATGCTACCAAACTGAGTCTTTAAAAACCCATAGAAATCTTTAAGCCCAAAACAATGGGAGAATTATCCAGACTATAGTCAAGTTCCTCTTCCAGTCTGCTTTAATGGTTGAAGGCTTTATTTGAGACAAGGTTCTTTCTTAAGTACATATTGCATCTATACTTTTTTTAATCAACAGAACACTATCTTTTTTTCTGGGCTGCATGAAGAAGCATTGGCAGATATCCTTCAGGTTTGTTTATGCCACAGAAAAATGAGGAAACATTGCTCTTGTGGTTTAACAGACATTTAAGGGATAGGACTGTCCCTGGTTTAGTGCTTTCTCACTGCCTAGCATGTCAGGAAGGCTCTGTTTGGTTACATGCTGCTTTAATTAAGCCAGCTAACCTGCTGTGAGCAAGGGTTCTTTAAGGGTGGAGAAATTGTACTGTTGTGTTTCATGGCAGAAAAACAGGATTCAGTGAGACTAGCTCAGGAAAAATTGGCTTTTAACTTTAAACTCTTTCTATGCTTGGTAAAATTCAAGACAAGCTTCCTAAATTTCTTCAAAACCAACTTAAAAGAATGTTCAGAAGACCCTTTATGTAGAAACTGTTCAGCTTATCAACATCTTTCAAATACTGGGAGGTCTACTGGAGACAAATATTGGAAGTGTAGGACAAATGTGGAAGATCTCTCCCTGGGACATGTTGGCTTCCTTATTGCTGGTGCAGCCAAGGATGTGTAGACCCTTGGGTCTTTTTTTCTTCCCATTATTGATGTAAATCTGTGGATATTTTTATTTTCAAAAAGAAACAGTACATGGCACAACAGAGACTAAACTGGAAAAAATGGGGTGAATTTCCAGAGATCTCAAGAACTTTTGAATTGAAGAAATTTAATGTTAACTACTACTGTGCAGTGAGATCCATACAAATAAATATGGGGTTGCCTTCCATCCCCTTCTCTTGAGCCCCTGACATGTGGCAGCATAAATGTTCTTTGTCAGACTCAGATTTCTTCATAACAGACTGTGTATGTAGAAGCAATGGAATCAAATGAAATATTCATGTTATTGAAAAAGGGACTCCAAGCAATTCAAAACTCAAGGTCATTGTGATTGACAGTATATTGGTGACTACACTAAAGTATTTGACAGCCTTTCAAATGTCTGTATCAGCTGATAGTTTTCTTTCTAAATTAGAAATTTCCTGGTGGAAATCCAATAGGGTCAGGAGATATTGCATTTCAGAGATGAGATGCTTCTCATCAGCTTATCTTTGACATCATGTTTTGATGTTGCATCTCCTGCTTTACTCCTGCTGAATCTTAAGCAGATATCTCAACTCCCACCCTGCGATATCCACCTCCAGCAATGCCTTCTATGCATGTTACAGTGTTCTGACCTCTGTATTAGACATCTGATTGGTAACAGTCTACAGGATCCCTCTTCACATCCAGAACTCCTTGATTTGCTAGCTGATAGCAGATTTTTATTTCAGAGAGGTGATACATTTGGAAAAATGAAGCAAAAATTTTCAAAGGCGCTTAGTGCCAGGGCTGTGCTGGCAAGAGGAAATGTGGGAAGGCTCTCCAGAGCTGACAGCTTTTCTGATGGGGCTGAAATCTAAAATGCTCCCATAGTCAGGAAAGGGAAGACGTTGGGAATAATTGTTTAGAGCTGTAAAGCATTAAGTTTTCTTGTTTGTTGCTAACTACAGGTGGTATCTGATTATTTCATACCTTCATATTCCAGACACCAGTGGAAAATATTAGATTAAACCAGGCTCAGAACAGGTTCTGTAGGGCCTCCAGATGGAATAATATCTAATATACAGAAAATATATACAATGTCCTTTTCTTCTCCTCCAATTTGTTATGCAGTGAATTTCTTGTGCTTTTATATGGGCTGTATTACCTAATTGTTTTGAGAGTTTCCTAGCAGAGCAGCATGAAAAGCTTTTAAGACACATTGCCCCTTTTTGTTTCTCTCTGTTAAATTCTCTATGCTAAATTATTGGTCAGAGAGGAAAATTGAGTTGATTTAACATAATTTGTTCTTGACGTTTCACATTGGCAGTATTTCTATTGCCTTCCTGTGATGTAAGTTCTTATGAAATAGCCTGTAACTTAATTTTGCTATTTCTAGAAACGGCAGCTTTGGCAGCTCAAGAGACATACTTCTGATTCCCTTTTTAAAGAATAGCATTATTTTTACCATTCTCTGGAATCTGCTTCCCTCTTCCATAAGCCGTGAGATTTACAGATAATTTTTAATGACTAAAGTTTCTTTGGTATCTGTATGAAATGGTATCTTGAAGATGAGAAAAGATTCTGAAAGCCCTATGTGTCCATGTGAGCCATGCTTTTGGAGATTGGTTTCTAGTTATGTCTTATTTCTTAGGAGACAAAATTAGGCTGTTACTGTCAGGAAAAGTATAAATCTTGGAGCAACTTCAGGAATTATTCAGGCTGAGATTACAGAGCATTAGGAAAAGTATAGATTATAATAAAGCCGTGTAATTGTATTTATTTCCATTATCTCAGGGTACTTCTGGCAACAATTTAAATGCAACTGGTAAAAATATTATTCCCTTCTTAGAGGAAAAAAAAAAGTCATAAAAATGATTAATTGTCCTACCTGACCTTATGAAAGTAGTTCTTGCAAACTGGGAATCAGAATGTAGTGAGAATCTGTTAGTTTTATTGAATGTAATTAATATTGTAGCTCCTTATAAACATGGTTATAAACTGACAAGCAGTATGCACTCCTCATAAATAAAATACAAGAGAGTAAGTTGCATTTTGAAGCTGCCACTCCTTTTTGTATTTCGTCCTTTAGGCTGATTCAGTTAAATGAAGGATTCAGTTAAATGAAGCCATGGAGCATACGTTCTTCAACCTCATTTTTTCATCTGTTTTTTTTTGCTGCCAGTTCAGTGCTGAGTAACGGACGATAGCTGTTACTCTACTTTGGGTTCATGTTTCATTCAGGTTAGTGTTTGTCATGTTTTTTCTTTTTTCTCAGTCAAGTTCTGCAATGTACCTCTAAACAATGATTGGGGAATAAATGAAGTTTATTCTAGAATAAAGTCAGTCCATATGTTGCTCAGATTTCCTATGTTCATAGCTGGCTAATCACTGCGAGAAGGATGCAGGCAGGGATTTTCAACACGACTGGACTGCAAATGGCTTTATCATAAAAAACAATATCAAAGTATAATGTGTGATGATAATATTTTGGACAATTTTTTTGTTTAATGCCTGCATAACTTGATCTATAACACTTCATGAACATGAAAGTATGTCAGTAACACTATTCAGTATCAACTACGGTCTTTTTTTTTCCCAAAATCCTAAGGATTTGAGCAGAAACCAAAGTCTATTTGAAAACAGGGATTATTTTAACTTCTGTATTTATTTTATATAGAAATGTCTTATGCAGTTTAACAGTGCAACAAGATCCTCATTTAAAGTAAACCTTTGTTAAGGAAATACAGTTTGCAAAGTACTCTTCTTAGGAAAACTCAGCTGTGAATCAACATGCAAGAGGAGTGTGGATAAATCTGAGACTTCACTCCTTACAGCCTGCAGCAGTGTGAAATTCTTCTCTTTATTATAAATAACACTTAAGTGTGTGTATATGTGATCCACCAAATGCATTTGAAAGGCCTCTATAGCCCTCAGCAAGGAAAAGATTATAGACTGAGGAACCCAACGTTCTGAGAATAATATGTTTTCAAAGTTTGTTTGGAGGGTTTTTTTATGAACTATTCCTTTGAGGAAAAAAAGTATGCGTAGTGAGGCAAAGGGCATAGCCTCTCTGGGTTGCTCTGATGCAAAGCTACTTATGTCCAATAGCCTGGGGGATTGAAGACCTTACAGGGGTCTCTATTTGGGGAGCACATCTACTTCTTTCCCTTTTGTAGGGTCAGCAAAGCTGAGCACACATCCCATAGGTATGTGAATACAGAGACGGGACATGGACACTGCAGCCACCATTGTGGAGCCTGATCCTCTCTGCTCACTCCTGCCCCCATGTAGCTGCTTTGTGAGCACCTACCCCTCCCTTCTCATGGCTGGGTGTAGAAGACCCCACTGTTTGCCACTAAGACCCTTGATCACTCCAGGAGCTTGCATCAGAGTCTGTGGGCCTTCCCCACTGGACTGGCCACTCCCAATTTATGCATGAACAGCCCTTTTATGCCCTTTCCACCTATCCCCAATTTGTTCTTCCTTCTGTTCCCTTCCCTGCTCACTCCCATGGGTTTACAGAGCTCTGAAGTTTTTGCACTCTTCCAGTCTGGGCCCACTTTGCTGTCTTCTGGATCAGCTGCAAAGTCCATTGTTGGTCTTTCTGCAAGTCAATTATCAACTAATGTGACTGGGAGGTTTTCATGTCTTTTTGCTTTTTTTTTTTTTTTCTCCTAGTTTTTGGCCGTTGTTCCTCCTTCTTTACTGCTTATCTTCTGGATCTGGTCATCCTCATTCAGACAGCATTGCTTGCATCAATATTCCCACATTGTTTCTTTCCTTGTTAACTAGTACAACCAACCAGATGCTGTTCCCATCACTGCCTACCTTTCTTTTTATATCTTGCTGTACTGGAAAAGCCTCTTGACCCATAACACTGCAGATACTCTTCTTCTCTATACTCTAACAGTAAGGAGTTTGACCTGAATTCTTCCTCTTCATGAGTGAGATGAAGTGTATAAAAAACCATCTCCTGAAGTGAGTTGTCATTTCTCTACTTTTCCACCTAAAACCTGTAAAGTGAGTAAGTGTTCCTGAAAACCTTACGGTGAATGCATGCAGTTATATTTTGTTGTCTTATGACTGGAGAAAGATTTAACAGCAATCAATATCTAGCCAAATACCGAGTGCTTAAAATGCATTGAATCCTATGGTGAGGAAGATGAGGTTTTCTTTTTTGCCCCAAAACTAATTCCAGGCTTTTGAACACCAGGT
Organism: Callipepla californica brunnescens; assembly: GCA_023055505.1. NCBI lineage: Eukaryota > Metazoa > Chordata > Aves > Galliformes > Odontophoridae > Callipepla > Callipepla californica. The sequence goes on along the minus strand of JALIRH010000005.1, from coordinate 40,798,259 downwards.
ATCAAACAGTGACTGGGACAAACTCTGATCGATTGTGATGGTTTTCCCTCATAATGTGGATTTCAAGACTGGCTGGAAACAGTCAAACACGAAGAACTGGGTTTGGTGTCTGAAGGTGAACATTTCTAGTTGTATTTTGTAGCCATCTGCAGGTAACTTATGGCCTTAGCATGGCCTTCCTCCCCTATTGGTGTCTCTTCTTTAGAGTGGTACTTCTGAGAAATGCTCCCAGACCTCCACTCTGAATTGAACTGCACCTTTGCCAGACTCAAATGCAACCTGAGATGAACTATTCCTGTGCACCTCTTAAAGCATTGAGAATGTTTGTGCAGGCAAGCAAACACTTTTCTCAAGAAGCAGGAAAAAAAAAATAGGAAAGAAAAGTTAAAGGAAACAAAAAATCCTGAAAACTTTGCAGATGGTTTGAGCATCTTGACCTAAGTCCTGAAAGTTTTGCAAAGGATGCACAAATAAAGAAGTTTCTTTTCTAATTCTACAAGTGTTCTGGACTTTCAGCTAAAGAGCTGTTTGCCCCTCTACGTGGGTGGAATGCGAAGTTTTAATGAAGTGTACCATTCTGAGTCATTCTAATCCTATTAACAGTCCATGCTTTTGCTATTCTGTGTACGTACTTAAGTCTCAGAGATTGGATGGAGAGCTTTTTTTCTACCAAAATCACCTCTGCAACTTTCACACTGGGCAGAGCAACACCATAAAATCACTGTGCTCTGTCTTTTGTGTAGCAAACTATTAAAGAAATAAATTACTGCATCTTTGATAGTGGCACAGTTACCCCAGAAGCCATGACATCTCCTACCACCATACCTGAACCTGAGTGCACTTTTTGAGCACAAAGAGCTGAATGGGGAATGTGAAAAATGATATCATCTGCATGTGATTTGACCTCATTCTTGTGCTGTTATTACTTCAGTATCTGATTATTATTATTTTTTTCAGTGACTAGCTTGCTTGGTGCATTAAAGCATAAAGAACAGAAGTGAAAGGATCTGTGTATTTACTGTTGAATATTGAAAAAGAGCACTTAACATTAACGTTCTGTCTTCAAATTTACTGTTTTCAGTGATTAACTATTTTTATTATTGTCAGAAAATGACATTTAAAGAAAAGCAGTTTTTCTGTGAAGCCATTTCAGGACTATTTCAGTATCTAATTCCTGTTCTAAGCTTATGACTTTTCAGACAACTTTATGTTCTCATATACTTGAATACCCTGATAATGAGCAACACTGAAAAGTCTGAATGGAAGAGCTGAAAGCGGCATCACACTGGAAAACAAAATCTGCAGCACACTCAGGCAACGAGTTTGCAATTTGTGTAGAAATTAGAGATCAATTACAAAAGGTATTTTTGCTTTGAGGTAATTAATCGCCATGCCACTGAACTTCTTAAGTGCTTTACATGATATTATTAATTAGAAGGAACAGGGGAAACTAGATAGCTGCTTGTTGCTCTGTGGAAATGTCCAACAGAACCCCAAGGTCTCTTCTATTTGTAGAGTATCATAAGCAACCTGGTAATATTTTATTTTTGTTTTGTTGCAAGACCAATACTAGCTCATGCTTTTGTTAATGAGTGTTTAATTTCTGGGAATCTATTAGTTATTGTTTTTATACTAGTTTTGAAACATATAAAGTTAGATATATTACTCCATATACGTCTCTCTCAGCATCTGATTTCTTGGACCATTTTCATGATGCAGTAAGCAGACCCTGTGTATAATTCAAGAAATGTTGCTGCTTTGAGATTTTCTGATATACTTGCTTGGCCCACGTCCCAAATAAATTCATAATAAAAGGATGTTCTACTTAACTATGAGTTAAAAAAAAAAACAACAAAAAAAACAACATTTTTCAAGAATTTTCTGACTAAATTTATTTGAATCAATGCTATTTCATATAAAACTAAACTGCACTGACTTCCTGTGGCTTTTTATATAGAAGTTCTATTTTCCAAAACATTCCTTCTACCTTTTTTAGACTTCAAGTTTTCCATGTATTTCTAAAGTTCGCGGTGCTTGAGAAAACTGGGATGCTTTTCTTCACATACTTTATACTAACAGAAATGTTACAGGCATCCCATTAAGAAGTCAGACTTGCTATAAGAGCATGTACATTTTTTTTTCCTATTGACTGTCTTTTCCATGTAGCTTTCCCATAGGCATTCATAGCAAAAAATTGTTCATCTTGCTTCCATGCAGTTTATTATGCCCAGTTAAAAATAGTAGTTTGTAATTTCATTTCATTCAATTGCATTCTACTTATTTCAGGCCACACTGTTACTTCATTTAGATCATTTTTAATGTTATGTTGCTTTATCACAGTTCTCATGGGATATGCAAGACCTACCAGTTTATTATCTTTTGCAAACTAATTGCCTTTACAGCTCTTAATGGGATGCTGTTCCAGTACTTTATTGCTCAGAAATAGCTTAAAAACTTTATTTCCAATCCAAATATATTACTGGTCATGTTTGTTCTTGTACCTACCCCATCCTAATCTTAAAAAAACAATTTCAATAGTGATTTCAATTCTAGCCCAATGCATTTATGAATGGCACTGCATTGTTCCACATCCTGAGTTAGCATTCGTCTGCATTGAATTTCACACGCAAATGATATGTTGCCAGCAGACTTGCTGGATGTTGGGGGTTTTTGAGCAACAGACTTTAGGGGAATCTGCTGCAGGATGAGAGTACTCTATTCAGTACAGTATGAGTCCTGAATGCAACCATTATTAAAAATAAGATTCCCTCCCTTAGTTGTCAGTCCCCACATAGTCCTAACCTCTTATTCATCCAATACATGAAAAGTTCCCATATTTATAAAACAGATAGCTAACTCCGTCGTTCTTATTTAAACGCTTTCATTTAAAATGTGGTCATTCAGATTTGTGGTTTTTTTTCCCCCTACAGTACATTCTGTTTTTAGTTGCATACTTTTTCACTGTAACTCTGAAAAAAAAAAAAAAAAGTCAATAATACTTGATCTTGGTGTAGATCTCAACGGTCCTTACCTGGCATCACTTGTTCTGTCAAAATACCATGCTTCCAAACTCTTTGCAACTCTGTTCCTGAGTACAATAGGCTGACTTCCAAAGGAGACTGCAAAGTTCATCCCTGAGCTATTTTTTCCTTTACACATATCTACTCAGGCTTTGAGTCCTTCCTGTTCATACTTGAGAAACTGTTTTCATACTTCACCCATGTGTCTTCCTCAGTTTCTCAGAACACAATTGTTCTTTAAAGAATACAGGCAATCTTCAAAGCTTGGTTCATGCCTAAGATAGGCAAAATGTGACACCTACTATCTGTAAATCACTCTAGCATTGTCCTTCTTCCAAAATCCTTGGTGAGATGTATACCAATTAAAGTTCAAGGGCTATCAGACACTCAAATACCCCACTGTAAGTTATACAAACCTTCAGTGCCTATCTTCTAGACCATGCCATCATTAGTTGTGAATAAATTGTGTGGGCTTAACATAAAATACATAGCTCTTTTTAGAATGGATCTTAATACAGCAAAATGGCAAGACAACACTACGGTTGTCATGTTACAATTCATACTTTTGAATGATTTGCTCAGTAAAAATGACAAAACTGAGACTTCAGTACCAGCAGTCTTCTTTACTGATGGCCACTGCCAATGTTTTCTTGTTCAAGATTGTAGATCAATTGCCAGATGGTTAGTCATACTAAGACTCCTTATTTGACCCCAGCTTTGACATGGATTATTTCTGTCTGCTTCTCTCACCACTCCATATCAATCATAACATTTAGATAGGCATTTTCAATGATGCTGATTATATGTTGGTCAGAAACTTCTTTCAGGTACACTTTTTTTTTTTTTTACTCTAGGCATGTTACATAGCAAGCTGCAGACTCCTTATTTTCTGAGCAGCTGGAAAGCTGCTGCAAAGCTGCTCAGAAAGCAATATTAATCCTTCTTTGTCACAAGTTAATGGAGCATGCCTTTGCCAACTTAATAGAAAGCATGCGTGTAGCTATTCGAAGCACTATCTATCTAGCAATGATTGGACTCCAGTTTATTAATATATTTTAGGCTCTCAGTGTCCTTTATGTTGGGGATTAGCACCATTTAAAGCTGTTCGGAGGCACGACTGTGATCAGCACATATTGAATAAATGTTCTAACACCGCCCTTAGGGTCCTCTTATCATAGATTTGTAAGGATGACTGTCAGGAATTTTTGCCCTTTCTCCTGTTATTCGTTGTAATTATGGTTTTGATTGCTGGTTTGTCAACCAGATTGCCACTTGAAAATGAGTTTCAGCCTTGAAATGTTATTGCTTTCTCTGACTTCTAGTGATAGCTCATAAAATTCTTGATCAGATACTAAAGAAATCACTTCCAGAAACATCAGTATTTGTTGTCCACTTTCTCAGGAGTATTTTTCTTAATTAAATCTCAGCCAATAAAAGACAAATTTTGACTTTTTCTCCACCATTTTTCAAGTAACTTCTTGAAGGAAATCAAATCATACTCCAATAGATGTGTTTACAATTACAGTCTTCTTTGCTGGACATCAGAATGCTTAGGAAGATGCTGAAATGTCCTAAACATATGTCATTACATTTTAGAAGTAAGGTTGAATCTTTAGAAAACACTTATGCTAAATGCCCCCTTTGCTTTTTAGTATTGGGAAATCAATTACCACTTTGGTTCTGGATTATTACACTCCTTTTGATGGCATTTTTACATTTGGTAGTGTGGCAGAGGAATCTATGATAGTTTTTAATAAGTTAACCCACACAATGGACAGAAGAGCAATACTTCACTGATATCATGACTCTTTTTTGAATGTCTAAAGAGAGTCTAAGTACATTGGATGAGCTTGGTTATTATTGGAGAGTATCACTAAAGGAATATTTGGTCTCCATGATGGAGATGCAGAAATAGCTTTCTCTAATTAGGAGACATCTCCATGAATAAAAAAGCTATATGTTTAATCAAACTAGGTGCAGCTTTATGCCCAAGGAACTTGCCTGATTCTTCAGCTGAAAGAGCATCCATTTAGGCTCCTGTGAAAGAAGGCACTGGAAAAAGTTCTGAACTTCAAATTTGTAAGGAAATATATACATTCTTGTTTTAAGACACTGGAGAAAAAAAATGCTTGTTCCAGTGGCCCAGATGTCTCTGTTCAAATCAGACTGGACACTGCTGGTAACACTGGCAAAGCCTTCTTTCTTAAAGATGATTTAGAATTCATTGCTTAATCCCAAACAGATGCTAAGGCCACTATTAGGGGAAACAAGAGTTATTCCTTGTCTACTGAAAGATTCAGTACAGCTCTCACAGATAATAAAGATTTAACTAAAACATATAGTCCTCACCTTCTCTTACAGTTTAATAGTGGCATGCTAATGTGGTGTATTGTTATTTATAGCTGAAATGAACCTTAAACACCATCTTGCTGGGCAATATATGAAATAGACTGTATATGTCCTTGTACCAGAAAGCTTACACACTAAACAGAATCTGAAATAACCAAATGGAACAGTATAAAAAAAATATATACTTTCAGTGTTAGAAAATACAGCAATTGCAATGGAGCAATGGACTCACCCTGTTGAGCTTGTTTCCTTCTCTGGACATTTTAAGAGCTGGCTTTAGAGGACAGCAAAGTGACTGTGTGGATATTTACTGAGTTCTTCCAACTCTGGAGGGCAGCGTGGGAGAAAGCACGACAATTGCTGTGAATTTTGATGAACAATGCTGCAAGAGGGCAGCGAACCCTTAGAAGCCAGTCCCACTTATGACTAATCAGCTGTGACTCACTGCAGGCTTTAGTTTCTTTCATTAAGGCTTTTCAACATCCTAGGAAACATACAGACCATATGCGGGCACAATTAAGTCAGAGCAGTCCACAGGCTTACAGGTTATTGCAAGAGATAATACCATTAATTCTCTTAAGTGTTCATATATAGAACTAGAAAAGGAAGATGAATAACTTCAAGAGCTTCATGACCCCTCATATAATGGCACTGTGTCACCCCCCAAAAAAAAGCTCTGGTATCCTAGCACCAAACTTTCTTTCTTGACTTCATCAATGGCTACTTTTTCTCCTGCTTATTTTCTGCAAAATCACTTTTGAAAGTGCATGCAATAAATATTATTTGTCTAATTTTCATACCTTTGGACTATCTCCCACTGTAATTCCATGCTCCTGTTGTTATTTTTCCCCAGCCTATAGAATAAGAACTACTTATTTCATGAGAAAATAAAGTCCATTGTCACATACATATGTATCTTTCCTCTGATAACTTCATTATTTCTTCAAAATTCAATTGAGTGGTGGAAAATTGAACATGTCAAAAGTGTTTCCCATACTTTAAACAAGTGACCTGCTCTTTTTATAAGATGTGAAACACTTGCCAGCTTCTAAAGATCTGAAAAAGTTGCTACCTCCAGTACCTTTTCGTACTAGCAGCTCTCAATTCTCCATCACAAACAAAACAAAACAAAACAAACAAACAAAAAAAACAACACTACCTCCAGCATTCTGAGCCAACACCGCAGGCTCTGCAAACCATGCAATCAGAAAAAGGTCAGCCCATGTTCCTTATCCCATTTGGCAATTTGTTCTTTGAAGGTTGAGTCTGGTCCCTGGGGCACTCCCATTCATCTTCAGCAGGAATTGGGCTGGGAAGAACCATTCAAGGTCTTGAATAAATGTTTTTCCCTAAGAGCTGAACCTTTGTCTCTTTTCATCTGTGGAGCCAGTTGTTCATTCTGCCAAGGAACATCTTAAGAAACCAAGCAAGTAGTGGAAGAATGAAGAACTGATGTACCTAATGAATTTGGATATGTACTATTAATTTGAAACTGTCAATCTCACCATTGTCTCCTCACCAGCATTTCCTCTTCCAAAACGTGAGCCTTCTTTGTGTAGGATGTGAGAATAATCTCATACCAAGATGTTTCCACAGGATTTCCAGAGTTGTTCTTTACACCTATACTCTTGAAAGCCAAGCAAATAAAACTTATCCTTATTTCTCTGTTTTCTCTTGTATGTTAGTGCCGGATAAAGAATCAGGCCTATGATAGGGCTTTCAAAAAGACACATTAGGAGCTCCACCTTAGAATCACAGAATGATTTTAGGTTTTAAAGATCATCTAGTTCAATCCCCCTGCTATGGACAGGGGGATTTTCACTATATCAGGCTGCTTAATGCTTTAAACACTTTCCAGTTATGGGACATTCTCTCCTTCACTGGGAAGGTCTTCATTATGTAGAATCTATATCTATCCTCTCTTGCTTTAAAATTGCTTCCCTACAAGCCCTGGTAAGAAGATATAAATCCACTTTGCATTTTGACAGGATTCTCTAAAGCTTTCTTGATACTCAACAATCACCGTTAATTCAACCATTCATCATAGAGGAGGTGCCTCATCCCTCTGAACATCTTCATGGCCCTCCTCTGGACCTGGAGCAACAGACCTGTGCCTTTCTTTGCTGGCACCCCAGTACTTTAGGTGAGGGTTCCTGAGAGAAGAGTAAAGGGCAGATTCACCTTTCCCATCCTATTCTCTGCACTTCTTTCTAATACATTGCTTTTTCATATTCCATTTTTCATCCATCAGTGTTACCTTTTCAGGGTTGCTCTTAACCAATTCATCAGCCAGCTATATTAACATTGGGGATCGCCCTAATCCAGGTGAAGGACTTTATACTTGGCCTTGTCGACCAGCATGACATTCATATGGGTCCTTCATAAAAGAGGAAAGGAACGAATCTTCAGCAGTAGCAGAAATGTTTACTACAGAGTAAGAATTTTTGGGAAAGAGAGCACGTAACTTCATAAAGCTGTAGTCTGCTGCCACACAATGTTCTGTTGTACATGCTTAATCAACAAAACAGTTCCACTGCATTCTAATGCCACTGAAAATACTCAAGCAAATATGGCCCTTAGATTTTACTGATGTACTCAGTGTACTAAACTGTCTAGACTCAGAAGTGAGAAGTTACCTGGCAGGTTCATCAAGTTAATCATTTTCTGGCAATTCTCTATATTTTGCTGCCACATTCCCAGTGTCTGACACTACTTAAAAGGCAGTCAATTAATACAGCTTTTGACCAGGGGAGAGAATTACCACTGACAATTCAGATGCCACTCCTAGCTCATTTTACATTGATTTGTGAATCTTCTTTCAGTAAAAACTGAAGAAGAGATACAGAAAGATACTGTTAAACTAATCTCCTTGCAATGTAAACATCTGCATAGGTTTTAAGCAAATGATGGAATATAATATGATTTCAGAAAACTTAAGTGTATCTAAGACCGGGGAAAAAAAAGATGACGTGTCTCTTTTCCAGTCTAGAGAAGTCTGAACTGTAAAGATCAGCAGTAAATATGTGATTATGCCTTCACCACAACAAATTTCTGGTCACAGCAGTCAGTGACTTGGAACAACACACAGATTTGTTCAGGCATCTGAGACATCAAGTTGCCTAATAAGTGTTTTGATAGAACTGACTATCTTGCTGTCATTTGTTAAATAGATTTCTGTAAAATTAGAAGTGCCATCATCTTACATGGTTGCAGTGGAGAATAACTCTTCAGTGTCAGAAGAAATCGTTGAAGAGATTTCAGTTGATTCAAAGATCCAGTTAAGACAATATTCATGACAACATTTCATTAACAGAGGTGTAAGTATATCAGAGAAAATGCATAGGTGCCTAGAAGCATCTGAAATTTGAGTTTCAAGCCATATAAAACTAAACCGGACTCTCTAGAACTCTGAAAGAGATGATGGTAACAGAATATCAATTGGCATCAATATCAAATAGTATTGTTAACCAAGATAATTTGTAGATTGTGTAATTTAGAAAGATCATCAAAATGGCAGAGACAATCAATACAAAGGGAAACGCTCACCTATTTCCAAGGTTCAAAAATTGCAGAGGGAAACTCCACAAAGGAAGAATCTCCAACAACAGATCCTTTCCTAGTGGTGGTCAGCCCTTAAATGGGGTCTAGGAGAGGTGGAGTCAGACTCCACCCCTTCCATTCACACAGGTTAATTGCCTTCACCTGTGCTCCTGCAGCTGACTCAGTGCTTGCCTCTGATGATCAACCAGTGGTTCTGGCTGTGATTCAATAGCTCCCATGCAGAACAAGTGTCCTAGATGAACCTAAGTGTCCACCTGTTCCACAGACGGAAAAGGAATGTTTGGGTAGAGAAACTTCAGGCTTGACCTCTGAAAGAAAGGGGTTATCTGTACAAGAGACCAGATATCAGAAAAATGCTTTCCCTCAATGCTTCTTGTACCTTCTTTTCAGCCCTTTTCAACACCAAAACTTGGGTGATGTGATTCTCCATTTTTCAATCAGCTTCTTGTCAAAGGAAGGACATGATAGTCAAACTTGATGTGGATCTGTGCAATGCAAACATCTGCATCAGAGCAAACCACTGTAGGATTGCTTACTAGCTGGTGGGAATCGAATACACTCAAATGAGTCTGAAGGATGAGTCAGATCATGATGGTGTGTAAAGTAGGACTGATGATTCATCATTTAAAATTACCTATTTCTATCCCTTAATTCTTAAGAGAGCCTTGAGTGACTAGCTCAGGTATGACTGTCTGAAAAGAAAAAAAGTTTAAGGCTAGAACAGATTAATTCTGTCTGGAGATTTCTTCTTCCCTTTCTTTTTTTCCTCCTTTATTTGTGAAGCTGTGCTGTTTCTCTGCCTTTGCTAACCTCTCGATGATCACAGCAACAGGATAGATGCAAACACATGCCTCTGATTTCATATTTCAAGTAGCATTCAGTTAAGTAACCTTTGAAAAGGAGAAACAAAAACAGGTTTAGAAATGTAAAATGTCATTAATTTCTGATTCATTGTATATATTATAGTCCTTAATCAAACAAAAGTATGCTATACCTAAAAAACTATTCTTTTCTGGTAAGGAAGAGAGGCTAATATATTCCAGAATTATACAAAACTATTTTTGTGAGAAACCATCCCTTGTGTCTTACATTTCAGTAGAAGGCTGCTACTGTAGTCTGCAGGTCATCATTATGACACTGAAAAAACAGTCTTTTCTATTATTGTAATTATAGGATGAAGACATTGGGCAAACTAGGAACATATCTGGGATCTTGAAAACCGGCAGTTATGAACACAGGAATGAGAGTAAAATAGTCAACACTAAATGGGTGTAAAAACTGGCAACTGTTTGTGAGCACAGCAGAGTCTGGGAATGTTTTTCTGAAATATCTTCCATGCAGGGGTTTTCTACTCCAAGAAACTCTGTTATATAGCATTTACTGTGGTATATTGTGAGTTTCAATAGACGGATCACAACCCTCTTCTTCATTGATATTGTGCATTCAGCACACTAAAAGATGGGGCTGAGTTTGGTCAGAAGGACTAGGAAAAAAGTCTTTTTCATGCTGATGTTTTCAGTAAGATTTAGAAGCCCTAAGCTTTCAATTTTAGCTTTTATCTACCTGTATTTGTGAGTCAGTGATTCTGACAGCACTCTTAGCTAGGGACTCTGTTTCTAAATCTAGACTCTGAATCTAGTACTACAGGCTACAAGGAAATGTGCAATCTGCTACAGAAACCTCCGGACACTTCTACAGCAGCTAACGTCTCACAGTTTTCATGATGTGGAACTGCTTCTTCTAAATCCCTTTTTCCCAGCTCTCTAAAATAGCACCCACTTTGGAATATTTCAACACTGCAGTCTGGAGCAGCACAACTGAAGTTTGAAGCGGAGAGAGGAGTTATCTGTGGCTGATGCCAATGGTTAAAATTGGCACTGTGAAAGAGAACAGAATAAAAAAGGTTGATCCAAACTGACACTAAACCAATTGAATATGAGGTCCCTAAGCTAAAAATTTACCTTGTAAATGTAAATTAGTATGATGACTGACAAAGCAGTTCAGAGCTTACATCTCTGTAATACCAACATAGCTTTGGACAGCAGCTTGCCATCTTAAGTCAAACACATTCCTGACTCCTGTCAACCCCCTTATTGTCTCACCTTCTCCGTGTAAGATATCCTTCAGCACTTAACAATAATGCAGTGATTGGAAATTCAGTACAGGCAATGCAGTAGTTACAGAGTTGGTTCTTGGTTTCAGCTCTGAGCAAATCCTTGCCTCCTTCATAAACAGATTCATCCAATTAATGTGATATCTTCTGTCATTGCATTGTTTGCTCTATTTTCAATTTCTAGCCTTTTTTTTTTTCCTGTGCAATCTTAATGGAGAAATCATAGAGTCACATAATATCCCGAGTTGAAAGGGGCCCATTAGGATCACTGAGTCTAACTTCTGACTCTACTCAGAACCAGTCAAAAATCAGACCATATGTCTGAAGGCATTGTCCAGATGCTTCTTGAACTCTGAGAAGCTTTGTGCTATGACCACTTCTCTGGGGTGTCTGCTCAATGCCTGACGACCTTCTTGATGAAGTACCTTTTTCACTTTGCAATATGTATTGTTCCTGCTACTTTGAACGTATTTGCCCCTGAGGAACTATTTTAACAAGTGCCTAACCCTCAGGAAATCCACGACCCAATCCTTATCATGATGTTTTCATCTATATGCCCATGGGGGTAACTATAAAATTATGGAAGAGAAAATGAACCAATTTTGTTCATTGTAGGAGGGTATGCATTTTTCATAGGATCTCTGAGTCATGTATTTATAATCCATCAGAACAAAACCAAAAACACTTTCTAATTAAGAGGAAGCAGCAGGATTTTGATCACTAGTTCCCAAGTTATGTCACAGATATAGAAAACTTTGATATAATACAACCCATGCTGGTCTTCTCAGTGCAGTGCAGACATTAATAATGACCACAGTTGCTGGTAGGGACAGACTAAAAGCATCCACCTTCCTACAAATTTTCCATGTACTTCCTAACAGGAAGACTAAAGTGGAAATATAATCCTCACTTCCTTGTATTTGTTACCCAGAGAGCAGCTATTTCTGCTTCCATGTGCCACAAGTGAGAAATTCAGTTGGCAGATGAGTTGCCTAGGTAAGTAAGGAACAACTGAAATAAAGAACTGTAATTTTTATTATTATTATTATTTTCAGTTAACAAGGCAAATCATCATGCAAACATTCCCTCCTCCATTTTCTTGATAATGGCAGTTGTGAAAAACTTTACAGTTAAATTAGCAGTACTAGTATGGATTGGTAGCTGAAAAAAATATATATATATCTGCAAAACCAAAAGGAAATATTTATCTCAGGTGAGCCTGGCAGCAGTACTTCAAGGATGAAATGAAAATTTAAGAAAAGTTTAAATTTTGAACATTTGATATACTTTCAGCATCCACTATCAGGTTTCCATACTTTGAGAATTACAGAATCATAAAGTCTTCAGGGTTGGTACAGACTACTACAATCATCAAGTCCAACCATCCTTCCATAACCCAGTAATCCATGTCCATCAATGCCAGTACTCTTTTCTTGAAAACCTCCAGGGATAGTGTCTGCAACACCTCCCTGGGCTAGAAAATATATTCATGTGAAGGTATATTCATGATTCTCCAAAATAAACTGGCTAGTTAATTCCTGGAACAAAACTAAAGAAAAGCCTGGCATTTCATCTCCACCCAAAATATTAGGGCAAGAAGGACCTGAGATATCATTCCACAAATAAGAAACATCTGAAAGATGTGAAATTAAACACTTTGTGTTCTTCTTGAAATATTTGAGAGTATATAAACTTCATTTGCACTTTTCTAACTATTTAAGATATGACGAAAATGATATTGAAGAAAGCAACTTTTAATTTTTCAAGTTAGAAAGTAACATTTGCCATCTATAGTAAATGAAATATCTTACTAATCATTTAAATTACTGAAACAACTGCTGATATTTTGGAATTGTAGTATCTGGTGTTCTACTGGTGGGTTATTTTTTGTGGCTAAAGTCACCACATATTAAAAGAGGAGTATTACTGTTCACACCCTTCACAAACATCACATTCACTTAATGTGGTACTTAAAACAGTAAGGAAACAAAAGAACACAGAAGACAATGTGCCAGACTTTGTATAAAGCAGATTTTTCTTCCACAAAATCATGCTCTCACTTTTAAAGTGAGACATACTCTAATAATCATAATTTACTTCCAAATGTTTTTGTCAGTTTTATTAACTGTTTCAATATTAATTTCCAGGTCAAAATTTGACCTCAAGAATCAAAGATATTCAACTTTTGTAGGTTCTTCCTTCCCCTCAACATTTTTAGGTCATTGAAAATCAAAATTCTTTAACCTTATTTTTCTCAGATTACTTCCTCATTAGAAATACCTAGTTTTCACAGATCAAAACTCAAGAATAAACAATGAAAAAGCATTATTTATTACAAACTCTCAGAGAGAGCTCACTTTAGGATTTAATAAGGTACTTTTAATTATTTCTATGGAGTTATCTCAAAAATTTACGTTCATGTGGATTTTTCAAGATAAATAAATGAATACTTCCTTAAATAAATGAAGCTTTTCTCACCCCTGTGCAACACTCATTCAAAATTCTGCTTGCAGTACCTTTTTAATTTAAATATTTTTGGGAACCTGTCTCTTTGCTCTTGCATTCACAATAACAATTTACTATAATGTCTATTGGTTTCATTTGTTCTGTACTTGGATTTCCACTTTTCAGGACCTGGAAAACAAAAGGATGTCTTGTATCTTGTTGAAATGAGTTCTGGAAGACAATGGTTTGAAGCCCATAGCTTTTCATTGTGTATCTGTTTCTGCTGACTGCTTGTCTGAAGTCTATTTTAATCTCTTTCAACACTGAAAAGCTTAACCAGAAATCTAATTTGAGGTCTTTTTGGCTGGAGATTTTGAAATGAATACCATTTAGTCGCATGAGAATCTTCAGATGAGTCTATCATGTTGCATTCTGTTGATTTACTGCTGCACTGTGCTTTGAATTACTGTTTGAATTTGAAATGCATTGCTTCTCTGTTTATAAATGGTCTCTGGATCAACAAGGTGTTTATAAGTACACAGAATACACATATTAGGAAAAATCTTGATGATCCAGATATAGCTGCTTCTCTCTACCAAAAAAAAATGGAAGTTTGTCACTCACAATGGTGCTATTCATCCATGAAAAGTCATATTTTTCTCAACCACTTTAAAGAATAATTGCCTTATTATTTGCAAACCACTGCTTCAAGGCAACTGTGATGTGGGAGCTATCCTGGAAACCTCCTTCCTGTACTGTTTTGGTTTTTTTTTTTTTGGAACTTTATACAGCTTTCTTAATTCAGATTTTGATATTCACATTCTTGGTGCTTTGTACGTAGAAGTTTGGTGACCTTGATGAAAAGCACTTGAAAGCTACTTAGTGATCAAAGATACCTGATCAGCTTTTGCACTAAGCAGAGCCTAGACCTGGTCTTCAAGTGTCATGAAGTCCAATGCTACTTGGCTCAATCTGGTGCAATTAGCAGCAATCAAGACTTACCCTACAAACTAAGAAATTCAGAGTTTGTGATAAAACACTGTCCTTCCTACCAAGAAAAGAAGGTGTACTTCTAACAATGGCATGACATTCTTTTGTGAAGAGTTTTAATCACAGAAGACTGCCCAAGAAGAAAAAATAATGTTCAGAAAATCTCTGGAAGAGAGATATCATGATTAAACTAAATTGTGGAGTCAGCTAATTGCATTGCTGAAACTAGACATGACATTTTTTCTGTTAACCTGAAACATATAGCATGTTTCTGAGTAACAGCTTGCTTGATCATCACAGTGACTCCACTGAAGATGTTTTCAGGTTTAAGACAAGCAAAACCATTCTGAGGGCTAGCCCTCATCAATAACAAACCACTCAAATCACAAAGTAACCTACTCACAACTGCAACACTAATATCAAATTATTCAGTGATTGGAAATTTCAAAGCTTCCTTAAAGTTCATAAACCATCCTGAAAGGAGATAGGTGACATTTCAGATTTGTTCTTACTGCAATGTTGTATTCACTGAGAAGCACACTTGGTGTTTTTGGCATTTTGTACAAATTCATTCTCTTCCTCCAGGTGGGAACTGTCCTATTGTGAATAGTTTGGAAGATAAATGTACAGTTTGGAGTAGTATTTTTGCTGGCTGAGGATGATGTGGAAATTGAGACAAAAAAAGCTCTTCTTTCCCTTTACTGACCACAAAAGGAGCATACAGTAGCAGCCTCATGTGAAAACTGACTGCAGAGAAAGAGTAATTTCTTTTCTGCTATCTTTCATGCATCCAGTGTCAGATCCGAAGTGTGTACATACATCAGTTGTTTATCACAATCAATGCCTTGTGCTTCCATGACAATGCTCAGGGATGTGAAATATAAAGAGATAAAGATGAAATAACAGTGTGGAAATGGAAAAGACGTGATCCAGTACTCCCTTCTGTTGACATACTGCTTTATGATACAGCTGGAACAGTATCTGTAGTCCATCATTCATTCTGTAGACGTTACTTTTATTATACTGCTGCTTTCTTAGACTCAAAGAAGTCCTATCTAAGCTGACAGTATTTCACGTGAATTAAAAACAAAGTTTCACTGACTGCAAAGATTTTACAAACGACAGCAAGAACTGATCCAAGGACACAAAGGTGTAGCCAATTCTAGGTGTGATTTTTGATGCCTCCAGGAATAACCTCTCCAAGAGCCTGACAATAAAGAAAAGTGCCACTGGTCCATGTACTCTGGATATTTCTTTCCCATGAGTGAAGCAGGAGCTGAGCTCTATCATCAGAGTTCAGCTCATTTTTTAATTACTATTAAGAATATGTCAGCTTTGTGTCCCCATTATGGGACACAGTTCTTTGTTATTTTTGTGCCTCTTACAACTGACTAGGAATTGACACTGTGAAATCATTCTGTTATTTTTGTAAATGTATTTTTGGTGTCCAGTAGAATCTTTTGATCCACTTTCTTCTCTGAGGTGAGTGTAATCCTCCCCCTGTTGTTACCTTCTCATCAGTTTTCAGACATGAAACATATTTAGGTACAGAATGGAACTCATTCTTTTAAAAATTACTGTTTTTATACAATAAATTTTACATGTCTCTAAGGAATTAAGACACAAAAGCTAACCAGGGATTGAGATGAGGTCCTTTTAGGTGCAGAGATTGATTTTCCTTCATCATCAAAGTTGAACTGACTAAAAAATGAGAACTTTCAATCTAGGGTTGGAATAGAAAATTGCAGGTGTTTTTTGTTTTGTTTTGTTTTGTTTTGTTTTCCCTGCAAAGTCCACCTATAGCCTCAAAATTAAAGTGGATTGCTCTATTCAGAAAAGCAAGACAGTTTGAAATGCTCCCAATATTCATGTTATTTCCAGCAAACACAGCAATTTCAGAAAGCTGAGCTAGAAATCTTCCTGTGCCATTAGCAAATGTGCATTCTGCTGCCTTACACAAAAATTCAGCATGCCATTAACTTGGATGGATGAATGAATGAAGTTATCACTAGAGACATCCAAACATTTGGAGGTCTCAAAAATAACAGTGTATTTAAGGCATGTTACATTATGTGCTTCAGAACATTAGAACAACATTGTTTTACGCTGTGACATGCAATCTGTCAAGTCAAAGGCTTTCTTTCTGACATATTGTTTGCACACTGTGACTTATTTTAGTATACTATACAGTTAAGAGATGAGGGAAAAAATCTAAAATATTCTTGCTTTCCTACTCCTCCTGCTACAAAAACCTGAGTAAGTTGTCAAAAAGTGAGAGTTGGGAAGTTTGCCTAATTTAAATAAGTCAGTTTTAAAATATTCTTATTAAGGAGATGTGCATGGTTTGTCAGCCATGACTGGTGCAGCTTGAGTAATAGTGGGCAGTTTTGACACAATCTGCAGTTTTGCTATAATTAGAGAAAGACACATAGAACACCCTTCAGAGCAGAAAATGCTTGGTGAAATACATGATTTCCTGTCAAGCTTTAAAGATCTCATGTTGTCCTCTGCCTCTATTCTGTCTGTCACATAACCTCACTGTAATGGCCATTAGAGCATGTCTGAAAATGACCCTTCAGTGCCTTCCTTCATGACAGAATACATTATGGTCAAATCCATTGTCTTTTTTTGAATAAGAAAATTGTTAAAAGCATGAATTTAGGCAGAATGACAAAGGAGCACTGCAAAGCTATTTGGATAAGAACTTCATTCTGGTTTAGGATCACGACCAAATAGAACCTGGGGAGGGGGTTGGGGTTGAGTGGAATTTAAAACAGTTTTAACAGATGTAAGGATTTGAAGCAAATCAGTCTGTTGCTTCAGTCTGGAGTTTGTGACTTCAGTACAGAATTTCTGCCTGCAGTAGAAAATAAATGTATAACGCCTGTAAGAGCGTCCTCTTTTTAAAAAGAAGAGCAAGTGTCCTGAGCATGGGTCAATGCAGGACTACTGGAAGTCCACTGCAGTACCCTCTTTACTGGCTCTGTTATCTTTAATGATGGTTTTGTGTGAGATATAAGGAGAACAACTTCTTCGTGACTGGTTTGGTGTCGCACTGCAGACCTAAGCATGTTTAGCAGGCTTCTCAATCAGGATCCACTTGCCATTTACAAGTGGTCCTTTTTGCATCTGCCAGTGCAATATCCCATAGCTACATCAACGGACATTACTTGAATCACTACTTGCTGGTTTTTAGGAAAACCAGCAGGGCAGAAGCAAATATTCCACCAGAAGTTATAGCATTGAATTGCTACAGTTGGGTCACAGGTGAATCAAAAATAGATAGCTCTTGATTTCTTCCATTGTGCATAAATCCTCTCCAGATCTCCAGCCCTGCTATTCTGATGTCATCACATTCTGCAGCACTCATTGGTTGTTTTAATTGTCTCTATTGATATTCTCATTTGAGTATATCTTGCTCAAGGGTTCTGTCTTACCATTGAATAACGTCATGTAGATAGTAGATTAAGGTCTTCCTGTTGGTGCACAAGGGTTTTAAATCTCCCCCATCCACTATTCCATGCACTTTCTGCAAACATTACTATTTGTTACTTTCTTTTTTTTTTTAATTTGAAATACTTTTATACAAAGAGCTTTCCTTTTCTGTCTGTCTGACTATCACACGTTTCAAAAGTTTTCACAAGCTACAATTGTGAAAAATGAAGTCCTTTACAAATTTTGGTTTAAGGAAGTGAGTGAACCAGATTGTAAAAGTATTTCCAGTCCTGAACAGAGTCAAAATTAAGAAAAAATTTAAAACTTGCCTTTACTTCTTTTTTGCTTGTACTGTGAGTTAAGCATGTAAGACTGCACGAAATTAGGCTTTTCCATATTATGGCACAGTGTGAACTGAATACTGTTACATCATTATTTTTGTTTCCTTTTTAAAGCGCAGCCTTCTGAAATGGGCATTTGGAGCAGACTGTAGGTTACTGAGCTATTGAAATTGCTTGAAATCTTGAGGATATCTACCAGCACATAAACTCTGACCAGTTAAACATGTGATGCAAGACTATTTATCATGTTTTGTCATGCCTTATGTATTACACACAGGCTGAAAAATATCTGATAGCTGTAGTCTTCTCCTGAAAAAGAATATGAGGCAAATACTTTTGCCAAAGGCAAGTTATGGGATTGGATTTGAAAGACGGAAATAAAGTATAAGTGAAAATAAGGTTCCTAAGGCATGGATAAAAATTTATGCATCTAGGTAACATTGGGACTGATTTTCTGTCTGCTGAAGTTTTTCTATCGATATTAGGGCAAGGGAAAACAGCCACAAACTGAGGCATAGGAAGTTCTGCATAAATGTGTGTGGGAACTTCTTCACAGTGCAGTGACAGAGCACTGGCACAGGCTGTCCAGAGAGGTGCTGGAGTCTCCTTCTCTGGAGATATTCAAGACCTGCCTGAATGCCTACCTGTGCAACCTGGGAGCTGCTGGGGCAGGGGGATTGGACTCGATGATCTCTAGAGGTTCTTTCCAACCCCTACAATTCTATGATTCTGTAATTCTGTGATTAAAATAAACATTTGTATCTTCTTGTTGCCCTCAACTTTAACTACTTGAGGTCTCTGTTGGGGTTTGATGAAATTCATCATGCAGTGATGAGTTATCATGCTAACCAGCAAGGAAAATGATGCAATTGGTGCTTTCATATTTTCAAATCCAAAAACAGATGTCTAATCTGGAAAGTGGTCTCTCTCTCTTTTTTTTTTTTCTTCTCTCTCTATTTTATACTTCAGAAGCTGATTGATTTAGCTATTCTAAAGTCTAAGTTTCAAGAAGTACTTAACTTAATCCAATAATCATGTAGTGAACACTATGGTGAATTAGGCTGACTCAGATATATATTTGGGCTTCTGGTGTACACTCTGTCTCATTTTGTAACAGAGTTCAGTAAAGAAATTTACTCTGGCTTGACAAAATTGAGTTACGTGACTGCTGGGGTGTTCGTGTAGGTAGATGTGTACTTACGTGCACTCATTTCAGTCAGAGGATTGGAGTAACTCCCACTTTATTTGTATTTTCAGCTCTTTGACAAGATTGCAAGATACTCTCTTCGTAGAAAAGAAACTTGTTTTCCATTGAAATTTTGGTTAAGTAGTTTTTGAAGTTATACCATTTTCTGAATGCAGAACATGGATTTGTTCAGCCCGGAGCCCGCAGTTGGGCACAATGAATAGCAACTCTTAACTTTAAACCCAAATCAAATTATTATTATTTATAGCAGTCTATGAAGTGTAGTGCTTCAGTAGAATGCGCTTTATCAGAACCCACAAACTCCATTCCAAGAGTGGGAAAATCTCCACAGCCAGTAGACAATTGCACCCAAACCTATTGAAATTTCATGATGTTATCATGAAGGCTGTAGAATTTAGAGTGCCAGGGATAGTGTTAGAGAGAAATATACATAGGTCGCTCTAAAAACAATGCCTTCTGTTTATTTTCATGGAAACAAAGAATGCAGTAATGCTATCTGATAAAGGAAATTCTCAGTAACAAAGTGCTATGTCTTTGACATTGCCACCACTATTATTTATATGCTTTCACCAGCAGTGAACAAGAGCATACATGCAGTACTCTTAAAAAAACCCTGCACCAATGGAGGCAACCCACTGTTTCACATTGTTTCACCACCTGCCACCTCACTGTGCTCACATCCACTGTTAGATATCTATAAATGTTTAGGAAGTGTTGGTAAATGTCAGTAAGTGACATTTTTTCCAAATGGAAGAATTCGGTTCTACACTTCATAAACACTTCCGTGTCAGACTACCCCTCTGCTGCCATCTGTCATACAACAACAAAATGTAATGGGATATTGGTGGGAAGGTTCAACATCTACTGTTCATCACTTGCAGATGCCTTTGATGCTGTGGTCCAACATCATAAAATAAGAGGCGTTACTTTTGGAGCAGCACTCACGAAAGCAAAGTCGTTTACAACAGCATAACTTTATCAACAAATTAGTTATGCCATGTGGAAAAAGTGAGGAAGAGATAAAAACTCATAGCTACAATCTGTCAGCTCTCGTGTTCAACAATAGCCTATGAATGGGAAAGGTTTTTTTCCCTCTCTCAGGAAAAAAAAAGTGAAGAATTTGTTCTTGCATTTTATATTCTGTACAATCCAGTAAGGAAACAATATTTAGTACAGACCTCTCAAAGCACACTGAAGCCAGAAGAGCAGGGTTTACTGAGTCTTTGTGCCTATGGCACTGGAATGTTTCAGTTTTCCTATGTATTAATGACCTGTGTTGCTTTTGCCACTTCACACTGCTGGCTATGAGAAAATGAGGCAGACTCTGATTTTCAGGGGTCAGGAGCTCAAGAAGGAATACATTGCAAAAACCTGGAATGCTCCAAAACAGTGCTTTTTTTTTCCAGTCTAGCTTTATGGATTTATGGGCATAAACATCCAGATGGCTTCGGTTTAGTGGATTGCCAGTCCTCATCTGGGCCACAGCAAATGCTGGTAGCCACGTCCTCTTTTCTTGTGCAAATGGGAAGGAACACACAGTGGCTACATCAGCCCTCAGTCTCTGATACAACAAAACTGTGGTTACATGCACACTTCCTCTAGTAACTAGTGTGCTGTACAGGAGCAATGTTAATGATGCTTTTAGTAGCACATTAGGCATCATGGCTAAAGTCAATCAATACTGCTTTCTGTGACTTTTGCCTCTTGAGGCAGTGTAACTTTGCTCACCTCCTGTAAACAAAGAAACAAATAAATAAAGAAATAATCCCTTTTATCTCAAAGGTAAAGGCTAGCAAAGTAAGAAAAAAGAACAGGGGTGGAAAGTTGGCAGTTGAGAAAGAGCAAATAAATTGTAGATTATTGTATTTCCTTCCTTAAGTGAGTACAAATAATAGATGTTAAATAAGGCAGGATTATCAGTCTCTGTTTAGTCGGGAAAATACAATGGAATATAGGTGAAGGAAGTTTGACAGAAGTAAGTCATGTCGTTGCACTTTTGGGGTCTTTTCTGCATGTTTTCACTTCAAATACCTTATGGGGTCATGGGTCTCTTTTGCAAACCAAGTCATGTGGAGTCACATCGACATCACCACAATCATGTTCACTATAGAGCTGTGTATAAAGATGAAAAAGTTCGTATGCCTCCAGAACTGGGCAACTTCAATAACACAAGCATATGCAATGGTTTAAGATGTGAAAACTCTACATAAACAAATCATTGACCAGAATACTGACTCTGCCTCTCCTTGTCCTTGTCCAGTTCTTTCCAAATATGCTATTTTCAGTTTTCTATCTTCACTTTGTACCTTTTAGTGCTTTCTGAGGCAGTGATATCCTTAGTGCTGGGAGAAAACATTAGACAGGAAGCTTCTTTTATTCTTGTGTCTTTCTGGGATTTAACGCAATAACTTTCATGAGCATTTTTGCCTTGCGTGGTTGAGAATGTTAGTTATGTAAGATAAAACAAGACCAAAAAACATTGCTAGTTATCACATACAGCAAGCTTCACAGCTGTGCGTCTGCTTTTTCAGTGCATGTCAACTTAAAAAAAACAAAGACATGTAAGCTAAGTGTTTATGAATAAAGATTCTGCAAGTACTCAGAATAGTGGGCGCTGACTGGCCCTTGAGAAGCCTTGACTTGTGTGACTCAAAGCAACAATCACAGGTAGGAGGGAATTAGATGCAGGATAAGGACCTGCTTTGTCAGAGGAGCTTCTTGTATTATTTTCTTGAACTTTTACTTTTTTTAGAGCTATTTTTATTCCCATTTTTGTGTGGCTACAGCCCAGTCATTGCCTGTTAGAAAAGTAAGCAGAGAGTGTGGTTTTTTTTTTAAGAACATGGTTTAGTGGGTATGGTGGGTTAGAATGGGACTTGATGATCTTAGAAGTCTTTCCCAACTTTCATGATTCTATGATTCTGTGACCCTACTTTTGTCTCCCACTATAAAGAGAACATAGCGCAGAGACAGACAAGTAGGTGCCACCACAGTAAATGACAATGACAAAACAATGTTTCTTCTGAATCGATATGTTAATAGAAAGCTTTCAAAACAAATCTTTGTAAAGGCTCCTGGAATGCAAACAGAAATAGTTTATGACCTTTCAAGTGCTGTGAATGTGATTTTTGCTATTTAAAATAGGTCTGTGTTTAAGGTTGCATATTTTCAGATCACTTATCTTATGAGCTGCTTTAAATGGACACAGCGCTTTGTCCCCTTCTGTTAGACAGAGGACAATGCACTCAATTTATTAATCTTTCATTCAGACTCTGATGGGGACATTTATATCAGCACACAAGGGTGCTTGATACTGCATATAGCTGTGCAGAGACCTGGCCCAGGTCTTATTTAATGGGATTCTGGAAGTGAAGTTAACAACAGGCTTGGGGCAACAAAGCACAAAGATGACAAGGTGCTTGGATAAAATGTGCTTTCTCAAAGTTTGATTAATGTGCTTTGGCTCTGACTGCCTCCTGCAGCAGAAAACTCTTCCTATTGCATTCTTGCATCTGGAGGGGAGCTGCAAAAGTGGGTGGACAATTGTTTGGAAAAGCTTTTCTGCCAACTGGGCTCTGCACAGTCATCTCCCTGTTTGTCCTTCGCTTTCTACTAGACTACTGCATGGGTGCTATGAACAGCCACTCAGGTCCCTCTCAGCCACTCAGGTCCCCTTTGGCACAAAGCTTTTCTTGGAGTCCAGATGTACTTGGCTTTTTACTGAACTACTGCACATTTTTATGGTGGGAGAGACCTCTGGAGGTCTGTAGTCCTTTATTTATTTGTTTATTTGTAAAGTGAATAAGTCAAACAGATTTGATTAAAAGAATTCAACTGTGAATCTCTTTCCTTGTTGAGCAGATCCCTGATTCTGGGTTGAGCTCTATTTCAGTGGTAAACATATGTAAACATTTAACACTTCTCTTTGTTCACTTTAAGGGAAGGTTGACCAGTTGCTACTGGTATCACTTTAATTTTTTCTGTCTTGTATCAGCAATTCTTCTCCTCTCAGAATCTTCAACTCTGTGTGTGAGTTTTGTGAGAGGATGATTAACTCAGCAATGAAAACATGACAAGTAAGAGTAAATTTCTCCTTAAGTATGTTCAAATATGTATTAAAGTTAGTTTTAGGGTTCCTACTAACAAATAGAATGTAAAATTGTAAAATCAATGGAAAAGGAGGATTGGACATAGATAATTTTAAGGTCACTTCCAAGCCAAGCCACTCTATGATTCTAATAGGATCTGTACCTCAAATTTTGCCACTGTCATGGAAAAAGAAGCTAGACTTCTTTCTTGTGTGTGTGGGGGGATAGCAACTGATTTTGCAAGCAGGTCCAACTTCTCCAATAGGCTGAGTAAATCCTGCAATGGATGCATTAATGGGAGGATGGATAAGGCAGGTGAAGTGCTGACTGCTTTGCATATCTGTTCTCCATGAAATCACATTCAAGAGGTTTGAATAAATCAGTAGTGTTTAACTGAAAGGTGCCCTCCTTAATCTGACTCAGGTATATTTTACTAAGCATTTATATTCATTTTATATACAGTAAGTGAAGATAATTCATTACTTTTCTTTTTGTATAAAAATTTTACTTTATTTTGAAGACTTATTCCGCTTCCCTGAATCTTCTCCTTGACTAAGGAGTCTCTACTCTTTACCACCTCTCAGTTGCTATGTTTTAGAATAAATCACCTATTACATAAAAGATCATTTTCATGGGGATTGAGGAAATCCCAATTGGTTTTGCTTCAGAAATCGATACAGCCAAAAATACTTCCTGGGTAATAAAAGGATTTGAAGTGTACTTGAGAGAAAACACTGATTTTCTGAGAAACTTGAGAACATTATTTTGAAAAATAAGACCTATGTCCTCTTTTTCATGTTCTGCATCTGTTGCATCAAACTTGTTTTGAAAATAAAGTAGATGAGAATAAAATACTCTGTCTGACAATTTAGTTCGGTCTACAGAACAGAAGAAACACTTTTCTGACAAAATAATTTTGGTTGCCAGGATGCCTCCTATCTCCTTTAAAGAGAGAAATTTCAGTGGAGGAGTTTTATGATGACTTTTGGGTTTCTGGCAGATTCTTTTTAAAGCAAATTCTGTTGCAGCAAGTAGATTTGTTATGCATTGTTCTCCTGCAGCCATTCAGCTATCCTCCTTGTTAGTAGACCTGTTTGGGGTTGCTGTAAGGAACACCTATTAAGAAAGTATTATGAAACTTTAAAATGTTGCAGTAAGAACTCGTGAAGACAAGAGACTGCTTTATTACTCTCTTGAAACCAATAGAGAAAACAGTGATTGAGAAGTGAATTAAATACAGGATTCCCATGTACTGGGTTAACATCATAATGGCACAAAACTTCTCTCTGTCTATGGTGGAGGTGTCTCTGTCCTCTGGTGTGCCAGCTCATGGTAAGAATGATTAAAGCTTAAAGTCGACTGCTTTGAGCACAATGTTATTTAGAAATGGCAGGAAACCTAAATATATATTTTTAATTTATTAAAGAACCAAGAGTATGTGTAAATATTTGTTAGTGGTGTGTTTGTTTGTTTGTTTGTTTGTCTTTTTTTTTTTTTTCCCAGGAATAGATAGTCCTTCCTGCAATCTGGAAACCTGCACATTTAATTTACCCAGCGTATATGGCAGCTGCTCTGAAAGTAATGCCTCCAATTTTATTATGTTGGCCTACAGTGATGTCTGAAGGTGTGTCATGTAGAAGCTCATGTGCCCAAGATTCAAGCTACTGAAGAGCAACAAAATAACCATCAGGTAGATCAAACTGCCAAAGTTAAGGTGGCTCAAGTAGACTTGGACTGGCAACACAAAAGTGAACTATTTTTAGCTCAGTGGGCCCCTGAGACCTCAGTCCATCAAGGAAGAGATGCAACATACAAGTGGGCTAGAGAATGGGGGTAGACTTAACTATGGATGCAATTGCACAGATTATCCATGACTGTGACACATGCACCATTATTAAACAAGCCAAGAGGATGAAACCTCTCTGGGAGGAAGGACAATGGCAAAATATGGGGAAGCGTGGCAGGTTCATTATATCACCTTGCTGCAAATTTGCAGTGGTAAACATTATGTGAATACCATGCTGAAGGCAACCTCTGGATGGCTTGAAACATATGGAGTACTCCATGCTACTGCCCAAAACATCATCTTAGGTCTCGAGAAACAAGTCCTGTGGCGACGTGGCACTCCAGAAAGAACCGAGACAGATAATGGGACTCATTTCAAAAACTCTCTTGTAAATACTTGGGTCAAAGATCATGGCATTGAATGGATTTATCATATCCCCTATCACGCACCAGCTTTTGGTAAAAATTGAAAGATACAATGGCTTGTTAAAAACCATGTTGAAAGCAATGGGTGGCGGAACATTTAAGCACTGGGAGAAGCATTTGGTAGAAGCCACCTGGTTGGGCAACAATTAAGGATCCATCAATCTTGATGTTCCTGCCCAATCCAGCTCTCTACCTACTGCAGAGAGAGAGAAGGCTCCTGCAGTACATGTGAAGGGCATGTTGGGAAAAGCGGTTTGGGTCCTTCCAACTTACGGAAAGGGCAAACCTTTCACAAGTGGATGTTTGTAATATGGCATTAAACACTGAATCTTCCCAGCAGTATTACTTTACATTTTGTTGCTGTGTGACAGATGGCAGCAGAGGGGCTGTTTGACAGAATGATGTCTGACACGGTGTCCATGTGAAGCACAGGCAATGAATTGAATTCTTCTGTGCAGACAAAATGGCACCCACTGACATTCATCAATGCTATCTTTTTTTCCCACATGCATTAGTTTAATGAGATTCACATTATTCTACGGGTTTTAAGTTCTTTAAAATGTTAAAGAACAAGATGGTACTGGTAATTGACTGATCCAAGATACAAGGCTGTACATTCACATGCTGAATGTTCGATGGATTTAAAGCTGTGCCTAGCACTAAACCGGCAAACAGTACAATGGTTGACCCCCCGAGGCCATTACATGAGTTCAAATCAAACTAGATCCTTCTAGATCAGTCTAGAAGGAGGTATTCAATGTAAAAATCATCTGTGTTGTGGATATACATACACTAAAGGGACAATGCTACACGCCTTAACAACTCACTGACAGTTTAGTAACATATGTTCTGTGTGGGCAACGGAAGAATCTTGGAGGGAAACCAAAGTCCTTGGAGATACTGCCTTTGCTTGCACTGCGCCAAAATCCCAACAGGAAGAACAGAAAAACACACTGGAATCACTGCCTGATGCCATCTTTGGTGTCTGAGAGACCAGACAAAATGAAAAAGACTGCTGTCATGTGCAACTCACTTTTGTGTTGAAATGTTTAGGCATTGTAGAAATGCCTACAGGGATGGACTTTGATTCTCTTACAGATTAGAGAATTGCCAAGACTAACCCATACTCAGCAGCAACAACTATTTGAGGTGTATTGGCTAAATCCCTGGTATTTTTTACAAAACCTGATATTCATCATGTTGATCTCGCTATCACTGATATAATCAATATAACCTTTGATATAATCTTTACTGAGGGGTATTTCATGCAGATCATAACCTCATCTTCTCTGATTTAGATCTTTAAGACTAAGATTCCATGCAGCTTTGCATATTTACAGGAAAATGATTCAGAACCAGATCTGAAAACAAGATTCTGGGTTTCAAAGTCAGGTCTTACTCTTCTGTTTTCAGAATCTCTGTTTCATTTGTGACCCAGTATGGACAGTAATCCCTTGAAGGGAAGGTATTCAATATTTATCCTTCACTCTCCAGTGGCTAATACCTCTGCCTTATTTACAAAACATTTTTCAACACCATCAGTTTCCTTCTGGATTTTGCCATTACGCTCATTGATAACAGAAGTCCACTTTCAGAATATGAATGCATTTAATTTTTACAATGCAACAGTGGTGGACACAAACAGTGTTATTACTGGGCTTATTTTCTAGATGAGAAAATGAAACACAGGAATATGAAGGTCAAACGTATTCGTTAACTCAGCATCCTCATTTTAAGACTTACAGCATAAATGAGGTCAGAAAAATGTCATGGGCCCTTCTGGCCTTGAACCTTATGAAAAGGCAAGTTATTAAATCTTACCTGGATATGTCTATGTATAGACAATAGATTTCAGGCAGACATGAAGTGGTTATAAAGTTAGCAAGATACAAGCCAGTTCCACACCAGGCATTGTGTAGCAGTGTACTGAGGCCATCATTAGAGCCATGTACATTTGGAATTTAGGCTAGTTCATGTCCAGTCAATCTGAAAGAACACAAACTTGCATCTGCCTACCATCTGCCTACCATATGCCATGATTCTGTGCATTCTATCAGTCCAGTGGTTCTAGAATGAAAGATGCTTTTCATTTCTCAGTAAAATTACATACAATGTTCTCTGAGCAAGGGGAAAGATGGGGATGAAGCTGAAAAGGAGTAGCTGGGATCCTCTCTCTGCCTTCCAGAATCCAAACCCAATGCACTTTGTGACCATAGAGCATAGAGTATCATAGAATCATAGCGGTTGGAAGGGACCTCAGGAGATCATCAAGTCCAACCCCCCACATCCACTCACTTTCTAACCAGAAATGTTCTCTTAGTGCACAGTGATCAGCGCTGTTTCTGCCCTGTCTCCAGCTGCAGACAGTGAAACCAAACCAAATCATATCCACAAAAATATGTCTGCCCAATTTTGTTCCAAGGGAAATATGAATGCCGCTCAACTCATCCAGGATACACAAAATTCTGAAGCATAAATATTCATTATAGTCATTGTCTTAATGCTGAGCTGAAAGTACCCTGAGCATTTTGAGGGCAAGGCAGGCAAATTTAGTCCTATCTATTGTCCTACAAACTTAACATATTGCTGAGAGTATTTTAAAAATATGGATTGAAGCAATTATTCAGCCTTTGACTCAATGACATATACTGGGCAGTATTAGGCTTAATCTGAGATGTGTGCTTAAAGTATATCAAGCACAATGTAAAATAATTACTTCCAGTGACCTTTTCTGCTAACTCAATCTCAGCTTGATGATCTCAAGTGAATGGGATGAAAGATTTGTGTGGTTAGCTAATTTCCAAAGGAGATCTGCATATTGATGCTGTATTCAGTCATATTGTCTCTGACTCCATCTTCAATTTCTCAGCTTCATGAAGCTGCTGTGTGCCAACTCGGGAAGCTTGCTATTGTCAAACACCTTGTCCTACTTTAAGGGATACGTAAATAGATATTTGCTATGAGACTGGACTGATGTTATTCAGACTGGTCTGTGAAGGACAATTGAGTTCCCACTGTCTTCCAGTATCTGCTCCTGTATTATGTCTTACCAAGTAAAGGCATAATACAGGAGCAGATACTGGAATTCAGCCAGACAGAAATGAGATTTTGGATTGCACTGAGTAAAGCCAGGAGTGGGCACTGAAACAAAGGCAGAGGGTCTCAGCAGGGGGACTTGTGTGCAGAAGGCAAATGGTGATCTTTGGGGATGTGAGGTATGCTCCAGATGTGGGTGACTAAGGAAAGGAAGCAGAAATGTTAGGATTGTTCTGCAGAGGTCTGCTGGGGATAAAGGAAGTGGACTTTACTTTTTTTTTTTAGCTGGCGTCCTGTCACGAGTGGTGTCCCCCAAGGGTCGGTATTGGGGCCCGTCTTGTTTAATATCTTTATTGATGACCTGGATGAGGGGATTGAGTGTACCCTCAGTAAGTTTGCGGATGACACCAAGTTGGGAGGATGTGTTGATCTGCCTGAGGGTAGGGAGGCCCTTCAGCGGGATCTGGATAGGCTGGACAGTTGGGCTGAGGTCAATGGGATGAGGTTCAATAAGGCCAAGTGCCGGGTCCTGCACTTTGGCCACAATAACCCCATGCAATGCTATAGGCTTGGGGCAGAATGGCTTGAGGAGTGTATAGAGGAAAAGGACCTGGGGGTGTTGGTTGATGCTCGGCTCAGCATGAGCCGGCAGTGTGCCCAGGTGGCCAAGAAGGCCAATGGCATCCTGGCCTGTATTAGGAATAGTGTGGCCAGCAGGAGCAGGGAGGTGATCATCCCCCTGTACTCAGCTCTGGTGCGGCCGCACCTCGAGTACTGTGTTCAGTTTTGGGCCCCTCACTACAAGAGAGACATCGAGGCCCTGGAGCGTGTTCAGAGAAGGGCAACAAAACTGGTGAGGGGTCTGGAGCACAGGTCTTACGAGGAGCGGCTGAAGGAGCTGGGATTGTTTAGTTTGGGGAAAAGGAGGCTCAGAGGAGACCTCATTGCACTCTACCACTTCCTGAAGGGAGGCTGTGGTAAGGAGGGGGTCGGCCTCTTCTCCCAGGTAACTAATGACAGGACGAGAGGGAATGGCCACAAGTTGTGCCGGGGAAGATTTAGATTAGACTTGAGGAAAAATTTTTTCTCTGAGAGAGTGGTCCGGCACTGGAATGGCCTGCCTAGGGAGGTGGTTGAGGCACCGTCCCTAGCGCTGTTCAAGAAGCGTTTAGATGAGGTGCTGAGGGATTTGATTTAGTAGCTTGGTGGGTAGGGATGGTGGTGTGAGGAAGGTTGGACTAGATGATCTTGTAGGTCCTTTCCAACCTAATGTATCTATGAATCTATGAATTTATGAAGTTATAGCTGAAGGCAGTGCTAGTGTGCCAATGTACTAGCTTTGTCAACTCTAACCTTGTATGGTTTAGTCCACTTGAACATTCAGGTGATTCATTCCTGACATAAGCCTGATGCTAAGTCAACACATTCATTCCTGACATAAGCCTGATGCTACGTCAACACACAAGCTTGGAAGCCCTGAAATATGTTAATTCAACCTTTATCTGACAGTGGAGGTGCACCTCAATCTACATTAATGTACACTGCATTTATTGTTCCCACAAAGTTTATTATTGCTGTGGGCTCACTTGGAATGTTGTGCATGCTTCTGTGATCCATAATTTCAAAGGGAGGTGAATATGCTTGAATATGTCCAGAGGAGGGCAGCAAAGCTTGTTAAAGACCGGGAAGAAATGTCCTGTGAAGAGAGGCTGAGGAACCTGGGTTTGTTAAGCTTGAATAGTAAGAGATAGAGAGGTGACATCATTGCTTTCTACAACTTCCTGAGGAGGGGAAGTGGTGATGGAAGTGCATACGTATTCTGCCTGCCATCTAGGGGCAGGATGTATGGCAATGGCTCAAAGCTGTATCAGGAGAGGTTCAGACTAGACACTGAGAGGAAATTCTACAGCAATAGGGTTGTTAGGCATCAGAGCAGGCTTCCTTGAGAGATGAATCATGACCCATACCTGTCTATATTTAATAGGTATTTGAATAATGCTCTGGATTATGTGATCTTCTTCCCCCCATCTCCTCCCTTCCCCTCCTTCACCTTGCTATCTTTTGCCTTAGTTATTGGAGGTCTAGTTGCACCATAACTAAAGCAACATGGAGCTTGGTGTAGGTTGTAAAAATTGAGCATCTAAGTGCCTTCAGAGCTCAGTAAAAGTAAGCAGCAACCTCCAAGGCTCAAATGAGGATGATATTCTAGCTCCCTTAGTCCATTTGTGTCGTTGTAGGACCCTAAGACAATCTTAAAACCACCATATGCTAATGGTGAGAGGTGAGTTGGGAATTTTGTAGTACCTCCTCCAATGCCAGCAACATTTCTCTCTCAAACTCTTCAGGTCTTCAACTTCTAGAACAGACCTAAGTGGTCTGAAGAACATCCCAGAGACCAAGTTCCTGCATTCACAAAAAGACAGTCTGATTCTAAGCCTGAATCTTTCTTTCCACCTATGATATAAAGAGATAATTTGTTTGTAGTAACCTCTCACAGCCATCCAAGTTTCCTCACTTTTAAGGAGTTTTCTGAAAAGAAAAAAAGAAAAAAAAAAGGTATTTTCTACTGTTAGTAACCTTAGATTCTTTATCAGTTGGGCAATTGTTACATAAACACAGAGTTTTAAAAACAAATCTGCCATGGTATCTTTGTGTCTCTTTCCTTAAAACTAACAACAACAACAAAAGTACAACGAATCACTCGCTTTCCTATTTTTGGTACTGATGAAAACATTAAGAGATGACTTTTTGTGTTGTAAGTAACCTAGTGTGGATAATATTTAGGTTTCATTTTAGTTCAGCATTTGCTTTTGCCTTTCTACTGGTATATTTTGGCTCTTACTCTATTTTTGTTAGAGAAATCAGTTGTTTCTGACATCAGTTCATTGCCTTCTGGGCAGAACACTAGCAACTGAACAAGAGGTCTTCTGTATGACATTTCCAAACCCATATCAAGTTGGCTTGTGTGCTAACCAGAGGGATCAGGGATGTAAGACCAGAGAAAGGATGAATCTTCTTGGTCTTCTTGCTTCTACTGAAGTTGTCTCTTCTCAATACCAACTAGGAAGCAAAGCAGAATATCAGTCAGTGTCTGTCCAACAGAATTTTCAAGAATATCAATATTTGTTCTTGTCTCCACCTTCAGAAATTACTTCCTGTTGGCTTAAATATCCCATCAATGACATCAAAAGAGGGAGTTTTGCTTCAGGGGCAATCACCACATGCTGACTCATGGCAGCAACATGATCTCTGCTCATGGAAACATCAGAAATGGATCTGCCTTCTAAAATTTTGGTTTGTTCAAATTCAGTGTTTCATTTAATGCTTTATACAGCTGACTTTGTTTTTCCTCTGTAGAAGCACTCTAGCCTTCTTAATTTCTTTAAGATACAGAGGTGAAAATGCAAATCCTTCTATTATTTTCTATACTTAAGCTTAATTTACCTATACAGATCTGTCTTAAAACAGGCCTGTTTCTCCAGTCTTCTTGTTTCTCAGTCCTTAAGATGAGTCACTCTTAATGTTTTGTACAAACAAAACTGGTACCTTGAAATTCACTTTTCTTGTTAGCTATTTCCCAATTTGTGTACATAACTGTAGCAATTATTTGAGCAAATCAAGAGAATGGGTATGGAAATAGGAACAGTAGAAATGTTGACTGGAAAGAAAGGCCTTTATTTCTCATTTGAAGGCGTTCGTGCCAAGAGATAATGAATTCCCTCAACTTTACTTCACCCCATACAGAATCAATGCAACCGGGCACTTGACTGCTGTTCTCCCACCCAGACGGGCTGCAGTGATTCGTTTTCATTTGCACTTTCATATTTGCTGGGAGACTGAGAAGGGTAAGGGTGCAAGGACTGGGGGTTGATTTCTCCTTTGAACTCCAGTGAATTTTTCACTCCAAATAAATTTGCCAATTACCACTTGGCTATCTCGTAATGCTTTCTCTCTGCTCAAGGCAATCAGTAGACAGAACAGAGAGAACTAAGTCTGAACAGAGCATTTATCTTTATAACATTCAGTGTGCCAGTATTCAAGTTATAAAAATGTCTTTCCAATTACTCCAATCTCTTCTAATTTGTTTCAACTAAGCAAGGAGAGTTAATAATACTGCAGATGGTTTGGTACAAGTAAGCTCATGATTCCTGAATATTTTGTATATATTTAGTGACTCCTGAATGTTGAAACTGAGGATGTATCACCTATTACGGCACTATGTAGATTAGGATATAATGCTGTCATCTAGACTAAGCTGTCTTACATTCTGCTAAGAGTAAAATTGTTTTATTCATTTATTTTAAATTCCCATAATGTAGATTGATATTCACAAAACTAATCCCTTCGTCTTACAAGATGCAAGACTTTTCCAAATATTGGTTTGGGTTTTTTTTATAGGTAAAACCTAAATTAAATTAGTCTATGCTTTTCTCCTTTATCTCTGTTAAGCTTATGCAACCTAGCTTTCCTGTTTGGAATGATAGATTCCAGCAGACTGTCTTACAGTCTTGGTTACATCATCCATCAACCAGGTATGATATGTTGGGCCTCATACCAAAGTTGTGACTTCACCTCTGGATATCCCTGATGTAGGATAATTAATCTGTTGTGACTACTGAAAAATAACTGGCAATATATTCCCTGGACAATGATTTCTTAGGAGCTAAGAAATTTAAGAGTCCTGAGATGTAGAATTTGCTCCCTCGCAAATATTATGTATTCATTAAGTAGGAAATATTTGTAAAGTTAATAGATATTAACAATTAACAGCAAAAATATGAATGGAGGCTGGTAGTATTTATACATAATTTAAGAGTAGTGGTAATACTAGTAATCAGAGTAGTGAATACGTATTGATATATAGTGCAAAGAGAGAAATTATGAGTATGCTGCTGTAGCAACTTATCTTCCTGATCTGTGACGCACAATTCATCTCCACATCTGTAATATATAACTCTGGGTCTGAGATTAGATTGTCATTACACAATAGAGAGAAATGAACACTTCTAGGGCACAGTTCATTTCCTCCCACAGCAGGATTTACCAATATGAGATTAAATCTTTCCTGGTGGCTAGAAAGTCTAGATATAAGGTTCAGACTGACATCTTTGCTAGGATATACGCAGCCCAAAACAGTCTCCTGGGAGATGCAAACCAAATCATTTTTATATTCTCTATCTGTACAATAATTCTGCAAAATGCTTTCCAGGTGGACACTTTTCTGAGGATTTCAGGTCGCAATCTTTTCACTGCAACTGATGTCAGTGGTAAACTGCAATAACATGCTTAGAATTGCATAACGCAAATAATCTCTGAAACAGTTTTCACAAAATTGTTTTATCTTTTCCTTGCCAAAGAAGTTGTGCATTAAGTCTGTGATGTGTAATGTTCACTATTCACTGTATTTTCAGAGCATGTGGTGTAGTGGGCCTTTGATTTTGAAGCGAGGAGTGTATGTGTGTGCACAGGTTTTGAAGAGGGAGGTGTGTATCTATGTGTTAACTAATCCAATTATCTCTTTTGGATGATTCTTTTCTGAAACAATGAAGTAGTCTTTCATGTCCACATTTATTAGTACCACAGGTTACTGGAAATTTCACTAAAATTGAACACCAGTTTTCAATGGGAAATTGTGTTAAATAACCCCATGTATTTAACTACCCCACATGTTAGTGTTTGCTCTCATGAGCTGAATATTTGCACTGAGACAAATTGGACCACTAAGCATAGAAAAAAGTGGTATAGCACTGTCTCTCCAGAAACCTACTCTCATCACCGTGGTTTACTGTAACCTCTTTATGAAATTTGAAAGGTTTAAGAAGGTTCAAACATTTGGTGAAGCATTAAGAGAAGCAGACTCATTTCCAATAGTTGCCAGAGAGGGCAAGATAATATGATTTCACCTTGGAACTAAGTATGTGTCCCATAAGCAATGGACATAAAAGGTTAATAAACCTCTGCATGTCATGTGGAAAGCTGAAAATGTAAGGTGATTTTTCACCTCCATAACTGTATACTTAATCAAGTGGTAAAGACTATATTCATTCTAGTTTAATTTTTTAGACTGAAGGTAGAAAACCTCATTTATTGCATGGAATTTGCCATCACACTGAAGCTCCTGTGTACTACCATCTTGGCCTACAATGGAAAACTAACTCCATTAGTGGCAACAGTCTTAAATGCTCACTTTTTGTGCTATATCTTTATCAGTGGTAAATCTTGTGCCTTTCTGCTGTTTGTTTTTTCATCTCTACTAAAAAGTTGATGTCATTCTTTAGAAAAAGGAAAAATAAATCACTGCTGCAAGTCTTTGGCTTTATCTTGAGAGACTGGCAAGAAATCAGTGCTGAATTAATGTCCATGAGATTGCATAGGAGAACGCCAATTATTATAGAAAAGGCTAAGGACCTTAAATATTAAAGTCTTTCGTCATAAAAATTTGCACAATTAAACAGGTATTAGAAGGCAAAGGATTAACATGAGGACATACTGGAAGTAGTTCAGCATTAACCTGGTGGCACTCTCCATCCTGTCTTCACAGTGTTGTTGTGCCTTAACACATTGTAACAGTGACCAAAGTTGCCAGACAGCAACGAGAGCTGCCTAGGTATTATGCTAAGACTGGGTAATTCATCACATATTTTTATTTTCTATCCCTCACTTAAATCCATCACAGATCAACATTGTTGCATACTGCAGAAGATGTAGCTTCATGAATACTTAAGGTACATTGTCAAGAGCCTTAAAGTCCCATGAGTCTTTGATAAGCACTGTGAGTCAGGTTTTTAATGTTGTTTTCTTCTTGAATAGTCTAAGTAGGGAAATCCCCTCACTACTTGTTCAAAGAAAAAAAAAAAAAAAGAATAGAATAAGTAATGGAGTAGTTTGAATATGCAATATTCATATCCTTCTTTTGCTGTTATTATGCCTTCCTTGGCTGGTCTACTGTTACACCCCAAAAAGGAGTTGCCATGCTCGCATAATGGTCTGAGAATGGCACGGACAGTCCAGACAGGGACAACAGATCTGGCTGTTCTCAATAAATTCCACTCTGTTAATTGCTTAGTTTATTGAGAGTGCTGTGAGGCAGCACTAAGCTACAGATGTGAAAACACATTATTGAGGAGTATGATTTACATTTTGAACTTTCCCAAGATTTGGAGCTGTTACCTTTCAGCACCCCAGAGCTTTAGTATAAAGGCTGTGTGTATAATTATCAAGATAAGTGGTTGCAATCACCTGCTGTGTTGTAAAAAGATCTTTCCCTGGTGCTGCTAGAGAAGGTTATGTCACAGCAAATAGCTTTAGGCTGATGCACTGTGCCAGGTGCTCTGAATCAGCAGAGTAGCAGAGTCCCAGGGAGGTAGCTTGTGACTTAGCATGGTGATGGTTGACTTACCATGTAAGTCTTTAAGTGCTCTGCCTTTTCATGAAGGTTGACTTGATGCAGTGTATGCCAGAAAGGTGGTGGATACTCCATCCCTGCACAAGACTGGGGGCTCTGAGCACTTGACTGAGCTTTAAGGGTCCCTTCTGACTCCAATGATTCTGTGAGGAATGGGGGCTAAGTGATGCTCCAGGAATTCCAGCTACTGGAAGGCTTCTGCTATCTTTCTGCTAGGCAGTCAACTGGTCACAGTGGATCAGAAAGGAGTTCTTAAAATACAACATGTATGAATCTACTCCCCTGCTTATTCTCTGTGCATCTCTCTGATCTTCCTCAGACTCCCTCCCTTTTAAATGTGTATGTTACAGCACTGAGGTTTCTCCCTCAACTTGTGTATACTCATGTTTACTTCTGAAACTTACCATTTGGACTCCTGCCTATTAGAAGAAAAGGCATACTTCTTATTTTATCCCTTGTAAAGGCTGATTGATATTAGAAGGGTCATATTTATGACTTCATTACTATTTTCCATAAACATTACAGGTGATATTAATGTAACAATGCTAAACACTCAGTGAATTGACTTTGACTTGAAGAATAATAATTCTGAGATCATAACCAAAAATAGCTATGTTTTTAGAGCAGGCTCATAACAACAATGTTTTCCTTTTATTATGATGCATAATCCCATTATATTAAACAAATAACAGAAAAAGTATCATAAAAATAGAAGGTACGAGACATAATTATTGACTCAGTTTTGCCTAAAGGAGTAGAACTATTTCAGCCAAACAAGATAGCATCAAATTTTTATTCCTTGCATTTTGTTACTTATGATTCATCTCTGGCCAACACAATTATTCTAAATACTGCAACCGTTTTCAAAACCTATTTTACATAATTTTGGGCAAATTCTCCGGTACTGTTTACTGAAACCAAACAAGTAGTGAATTAAAGTAAAATACACTACCAATCTGCTAACCTGGCAACTGTCATAAGAAAACTCAGTGTACAGAAGACTATAGAAGAACTATTTTTTTCTTTTTAGGAAGAATGCAGTGGTTAAGACTGGAAATGAATGCAGTATCTTGTTCTAAGGTTTAGAGTTTGGTACTTTAGTCTGTAGTAGCTGAAAAACTGATCCTTGCAATTTTGCAAGTATATCACTCAGTAAGAAATGATGGAAACAACTGCACATGGAGGCAGAAACTTTGGCGGTGGCCTGCACTCATCATAAAATCTTTGAATGGTATAGGTTGGAAAGGTCCTCAAAGATCATCCAGTTCCAACCTGCTTGATGTGAACAGAGTTGTCAGCCACTAAATTGGGCACTAGATCAGGTTGCCCAGGGCCACAATCAATACTGCCTTGAGCAAGTCCAGGGATGGGGCATCTGATGTCCTAATCTTTCACTTCATGCAGATCACATTTTCAGCTGTGTGCTGCTATGAATCAGCTTCCCCAGAAACTCTACATTTGATAGCTTGGGGAAAGACCTGTTACTTGATGTCCAGGATATTCTGCATTATGTATATCTGTTTTATATGGAAAAATCTTGGCAAGTTTTTCAAAGGTGAATATATTGATCACACGGTTATGATGTAACCAAAATTAGCCACAATGAATGCATGAAAAAAGATTCCATTTTGTTGTTTGCACTGGAAACATTATTCATTTTTGGTTATCCTCCAAATTTGGGAAAGAGCTCAAGAGTCTGCATCACCCTGCAACAAAACAGTGCACAACCTCTGGTGATCATATAATTCAAACTTGTTTACTTAAGCCAATAGGGTTTTAGACTTTTGCTTATAGAAACAGAAGTGGATTGTGGACAGAAAAGTTATGTTTGGATATGGTTTTGAAGCCTTTTGAAGGGTGCTGCAGAGCTGCTTTCCCAGAATGCAGGCAGGATTAGACTCAGACTTGTGTTATTCAAAACAACTTTTTCTACAGAGCGAGCTCTGTAGGGTGTTGATTTAGGACTTCTTATCTCCTTTTGCATATTTTCTACTGCTGAGGCTAATACAAGCTAAATTGTTCCACTCTCATAGAACATGGTAACACCTACCTCAAAATACGTCATGCTTGTTCTGGGATAAAACTATGTCTAAGAACAGTTATTCAAAGGTAAATATGAGGTGAGAAAATCATACTTAATAGCCTTCTCAGAACTTGTTCTTGTGGCTCAATCCAATCTCATTATATTTATTTGTAATTGTCTTCCATAGTTACAGATTAAGAATTGGAAGGACAGCATGACATTTACATCCATACTATGAAATGGGAAATCACAGTATCTCAGAATTATAGGTGTTGGAAGGGAACTCTAGAGATCACCTAGTCCAACTCCCCTACCAAATCAGCTCCCCAGACCAGGTTGCACAGGTAGGCATCCAGGTGGGTCTTGAATGTCTTCAGAAAAGGAGACTCCACCACCTCCCTGTGCAGCTCCAGTGCTCCATCACTGCACTGTGAAGAAGTTCCCATGCACATTTGTGTGGAACTTTCTATGCCTCAATTTGTGGCCATTTCCCCTCATCCTATCCCCACGTACAGTAGAGAAGAGTCCAGCCTCATCCCTTTGCCTCCCGCTCCTTAGATATTGATAGATGTGGATCAGATCCCCTCTGAGTCTTCTTTACTCAGGTCTGAACAGCCCCAGCTCTCTCAGCCTTTCCTCATAAGAGAGGTGTTCCATGCCCTTTATCATCTTTGTACCTTGACTCTTTCAAGAAAATCCCTGTCTTTTTTGTACTGGGGAGCCCAGAACTGGACAATACGCAAAAATGTCTTAGAGGAATTGTAAAAGAGGTAAAAAAAAAAAAAAATTAAAGGCTTAGAGGGTCCCATTCTAACAAAATGGGAGTTTTGTAGTAATTAATTAACTGGATGAACTCATAAGTTTAACAAACTGTTGTGCCAGTTGTGCTGTTGTACTTTTCTGAGTATATTAGCTGATTAACATTGATTTACAATCCAGATCTCTTTTAGATTAAATCAAGCTTTCAAAAACCCCCATCATATTTCAAACCTGTATAAGATCAAAAGAAAATAATAAATAAAAAAGAAAGAAAGAAAAGAATAAGATAGCCATGACTCATGTCTTGTTCATTACCTTGGAAAGTTACAATCCAGGATTCTCGTAAAGCCAAGTGACATTTTGAGAGAAGACATGCTATAAAATGCCACAGAAATCTTTTCCAGAGAGCTGTTTTTATAGCTACGAATTCTACCCCACACAGGCTTTATGTTCCACTTGGCATGATAAATATAATTAAATGTATTATTTAAAAAAACTTGTACAAGCAGTTATTTCTGCATATAGAAGCAGGAAGGGACAAATAGCATTTTTAACAACATGAAACTCACAGAATGAAATCTGACTCCTTAAGCTGGTAACAATATAAGTGACAAAAAATCTCCAGTGGGAGCATTTAATAGTTGCAAAACAAACAAAAAAACAAACAAGCCTCACCCCCTCACCCCCACCCCCCCCCCCAAAAAAAAAAATTAAAGATCTTGCTTTAATTGTTTATTTTTTAATTTTTTTTCTATAGTTTCAATTGCTACAGAAGCTGGAAACTCCTTGGGAAGGACTCTAAAGGTTAAAAAAATCATAGAATCATAGAATCACAGAATCAGCAAGGTTGGAAAAGTCCTCCAAGGTCATCTAGTGAAACTATCCAACTACCACCAATGTTTCCCCACCAAACTATGTCCCTTAGTATCACATCTCCACAGTTCTGGAACACCTCCAGGGACAGTGACTCCCTCACCTCCCTGGGCAACCTGTGCTAGTCTTTCAGAGAACAAATTTTTCCTAATATCCAACCTGAATCTCACTTGGTGAACTCGAGGCCACACACTCTAGTCTTATTGCTACTTCTGTGATAACTGTCTGAAGTGTTTTAGTTGTTACTGATCTTAAATAACTAAAATCCCTCTGAAAATAGAGTGCAATTAAGATCAAATAGGAAAATCACAGTAGGAAACCATGGGATAACCAAGGCCAGTGTTAATTCTTTATGCCCCTCTGGGTCTCCCACTTCTTGGTGGACTGGAACAACATAGTGGGTGGCTGTTGGAGGCAAAATTCACTACACTCACAGTTTCAACAGAACAGTTTTGTCCTTGATCAGAGTCCACGATCACGTCCTCCTGCAATGCAGTGACTCTATTATCTCATCTTGATTTTTTCATAAAAGTAGATACTAGGTAACGGGATACAGGGACCTTCCTTTATTTCTTACAAATGCTCTTTTAAAGACATGTAGTATTTATACTGCAGAGAAGTGTGTGCTCTGAAAATCTTTCAAAAGGTATGATCAACAATGAGAAAAAAAATAAATAAATAAGGGAAAAAAAGCCCTGCCCTAAACCAATAAAATTGTACAGCTAATTAACGTCTTATTGTGAAATTGCTTTTCCTGGACAGCTGGAAGCTATAGATTACTAAACGGTCTTTGCTCTGAAATTAGGATATAACTCCAGTTCCAACATATTGATGGACAGTTATTTAAAATGAAGTGATAAAAAAATTGGTATCATACATAAATAGCAGAGAGGCTATCCTCTGCTGATTATTATTATTTTTTTAATTAAATAAGGAAATTTTAAATCTTGTAGGTCAAAGAAGAATCAATTATATCCTTCCCTCTATGATCCCTACATTATCTGAATATAATGTTTTGTCATTAGCTATTTTAGAAGATAATGCATTTTTTATTGCAGAAACATGTTAATCTATTCTTAATTTCTTCTTTTTTTTTCCCTAGAAACAGAGATATTTTGAAATAAAAGTCTGTCCAACATCTTCAATTTGGGTGACTCATACTAAATGCCAATATACAAGCACTTCAGGGTGGCTTTAATAGCAAATAATCTTTGCTTAGTTTTTGAATTTAGATCATATATTTGTTAGGGCAAAAAGCCTTTTTTACTACACTAAGTTAAAAAACAAATTTCCATAATGCTTAAACAGCTATGTTTGGAGGCTTAGCTGAAGTTTATATAACCTTTATATTGCTGTAGTATCTCAAAAATCTGATTATCTGTTGATTACTATGTACTTTATGATTATTTTGTCTCAACATTTTAAAGACGCAGATGGGTATAAAAATAAAACATTTGTTTTTCTCATATAGTTCTTTTCGAATAAATAGAAGGCAGTTGATTAATTCTCTAAGCTTTGTGTTGCAAAGGAGAGCAAAATGTTTTATTCATTCTGCTTAACTACTGCAAAACTTCTGTGCCCAGACAACTACTTCAGCTTTGGGTATTAGTAGAACACTTACATTGTATTTAGTCTTTTGGGCTTCAGTGATGGTCAGGTATCTGAAATAAGCTGGTTGGAATGATAACAGTTCTTCGTACCCCTTGGCTGTGAGATTGTAATGCCAAAAGATGACACGTTTGTAAAAAGTTGGTGGGCAGATAGGGATTTTGACTTGTGAACATCCAGTGGAAACCATTCCTGCGGTTGCAAAAGTGGCCACATTGCACAGATATTTGGGAGGTAATGTGCCTTTCATTTTAAGAAAATGAGTAACAATGAATCATACATGAGTGGGATTGGGTGAGTGGGACCATGACTAGGGATGATGTAAGATCAGAGAAAGATCCCCATGCAAAGATCTGGTCAAGAAACATGGAATGTGAGTGCTTGTGCAACAAACCCATGAGTAACAGTATTAACTTAATAATAACACATCTACTTAATTTGCATTTAAGGAGGCAGCATAAAGCTAGAAAAAAAGAGTTCTTTGTTAAATAGTAGTCTAAAATGCATGCCACTGTGCTTCCCTCTTCCAGTTTTGCTTTACTTTTGGATCTCCATATAAATTTAATCCTAGGAAAGGAAGAAAAACAAACTGTGGAGGTAGTCCTTGAAATTCCTCTTAGGAATCCTCAAAAATAACAATGGATTTGAAATAGGGTGGCAGCTTTAAGGCAGGAAAATGTTTTCCTTTACAAGAGATTAAAAAAAATAATAAAAGAAAATCAAACAAACTTGTAACAATAATCGAAGCATCGGAAATTAAACAAGACTTGAGTCAAACTGAGTTTCATGTTGTTGCTCCTCGGTGTGCTATGACCCACCTCAGTGTGACATACACCCATTCCACATCTAGTGCAAAGATTTTGTGCTTCTACTTCCTTTTATTTATTTATTTATTTATTTATTGTAACGCTTAATTTAGCAGTAGCAACAAATGAGCCTTGTTTATCCCATAGGTTTGACGGTATGGCCTGAACCAGACCATAACTTAACACAGATAGCACCTTAAAATATCCATCAGACCGCCCAGCTTTTGCTATGATGGAATGTAGAAGTTACTACTGATATGTCTATGGACAGATAGAGGCAGTTTTTGAAAGGGTCTGAACTTTTAATTAGATTATCATTTATCTCCCAAGGATATTTTGATTTAGTGTAAGCCAAATCTGCTTTTATTATACGGGGCTCAGGTGAAAAGAAACCTTGTTGTGAAGGGATGCAAAATTCTTCATTAGCAGTTTTGTCTAAGCAAGAAATGAGTCATCATCATGCAAGTACTTTGAGCTTTCCTCCTCACTGTAAGATTTTAATTGGCAAAATACTTCTGTGCTTAATGACTGAAAATACTAGGTGTTATTTCTGTTTTCCCCACCTCCTGAGCTAAATGTATCATTACAATCTTAATTACTTCCCATCCAAGTAGCGTTTGCCATTTATCACTACAATTTAAAACTTTTATACTTGAATCTACCTGATAATTTTTGCTGTCAAATAACTCACTGGGGAGCAGATATATGCCAACCTATGACAAGGAAAGAGAGATACTGGTGTTTTGACTGTTATATTAAGAAGTCACTGCATAAAGTGTAAAACGTATGCTGGGACAAGCATCTGGGCATCCCCTGAGAGCTTGGGTCTCAGTGATTGCAATATAGAGATACAGCTGCATACCTTAGGTCTCTGATTAGGTAAATCTCAAATTTAATTTATTTTGCACATGCAGGTCGTTGAGTCATTGTCTAGAGTCCAACCTATTGGTTGCAGCTTTTTAAGAGACAGAAGATGTTGAAGCTAGGGTTGTATATATCCCTGTTCATTGCAGTGGATGTGGACTAGATGACCTTTAAAGGTCCCTTTCAACCAAAACTATTCTATGATTCTTTTTTTTTTCCTAGGAAAATACTTTAACTGCTGTCTGGCAACTGCTTTGCAGGCTTACTTCGTATCTTTGATGGGATGGAGTAACAATTATGATGGGAAAATTTCTACCAATCTGTTTTCAGTAGCAGCCTCTGTAGTTCTAAGTACCTGGTATAGTCTTGTCCTTGTGACAGCTGGGATTTGTGTAGCGTGGACAGCTGATTGAACCAGAGCATGCATGATGTGTAAAACACATGGGTAAAGAAAAGATCTCTAGATTTTGGGACTATTAGGATTGGACGACACAGCTTTCTTGGATGTGCTGTAATTAAATTATTGGTGAAGATGAGCCCAGTATTTCTCTTTGATAATTATTAACCAGTACTGGAATGACAACAATCACAGGGAAGGCTCATCTCAAGACTGGGATCTCATCACACCTGGTGCTGTTGAATATCAGAACAGTGAGGCCCTATGACCATCAGCATTATAACTTTATCAACACCATCTTCTGCAAGAAGAAAAAAACCCACATATCTCCAGATAACCAGTCATGAGTGGAGAACTTATTCATTTTCTTCCAGGGCTATTTCATAAGCAAACTGATGATTCTTCCCAAGTACAAAATAAGCATGTACTCTCATT
The DNA here is from genome assembly GCA_023055505.1 of Callipepla californica brunnescens. NCBI lineage: Eukaryota > Metazoa > Chordata > Aves > Galliformes > Odontophoridae > Callipepla > Callipepla californica. The sequence goes on along the minus strand of JALIRH010000005.1, from coordinate 40,754,293 downwards.
TTTTTAATATCTAATTGCTTCTCATTCAAGCTGTGACATAATAGAGAAATTAATTAAACCAAATGTCACTGTAGCCATATCTGAAATGAATTTGTGCCCTAAAACTCTCCAAAATTTGACACAAGAGCACAAGTAATCGTATTAAAAGGCTATGAAATCTATTATGCACTAAATAAAGGGCAATTATCTGTGATGCCAAGGGTTTTAGGTACTTGAAATAACAACTTACTTCTATGTAATTTTATTGTATGGGAGCCATTGCTGGGACTGTGTCTTGCTCTACCATGTGCTGTGCAGAGGCATGGTAGGATAGACATTATCCCACAGAGTTTCCAATATGAATAAGCCAAAGAATGCAGCAAGAAATGGGATGCAATGTTTCTGACTTCACAAGTTGCTGCTGAAATCTTCATCTGGCCAACAACAGCTCACAACAAGGGGTGCTGGGTGCTGCTCAGAAGAAAAAGCTGATGGATAACCTTGAGGAATCCACCACTTCAGAGGGGGTAAAGGTTTGCACAGGTGACTTGGAATCCTATGACTCATTTTCTACTATACCTATGCCCTTGGAGGTATAAAATTATAGCGAACAACCTGGGTCACTAGCTCTGCTCACTAATAGGTACTGATCATAAGGTAACAGACTTCTAGCCCTGCACTGCCCATTGACTTTGTCACAAACTATAAAACTCTTCTTAGTATGGAGTTACTATGATGCTTGCAAACTTCTGCAATGATTAATGCATAAAAAAATGGGTGACCAAAAAGATATGAATTTTTTGATAGAGCTTAGCAAGATATGAATTTTTTGATAGAGCTTAGCACCTGACATGTCTGCAAAACCCAGTTGAAATTTACTGGCTGCTTAAAGAAGTGCATGCCGGTGCTTTTAACTTGGCATAGAGAAAAAAGTTAGATACAGTGGTTTATTTCAGCCCTCTTATCATCAGATCACAATACTGGGACAGTATTTTTCAAATCTTTAACAGCATTTGTACTTGTTATTGCTTCCTTTGATCACACAATACCTTAAAGCCTGCAGATTTACCCTTGTTTTTAGCATCTCAGTGTACTGGAACTAGCTGTAGATGTCCTTGTTAATTACAGGGAGTTGGGCTAGATGGGCTTCAAAGGTCCTTTCCAACTGAAACAATTCTATGATCCTATATCACTCTGCTCTCTCATATCAGATCCAATTTACTCCTTCTTCTTTCTCTCCTGTTCTTTCATCTCAAATGTTTCACTTTCTCATGCTACTATCCCCAGATCATATTACCACATTACTGAGAAAAGGTAAACTCAGATGCTTATAGAGAACTACCATAATCTAAGAACCACAGTGGTGATATTACATAAATTTCCCTTGTAGCTGCAGATCTGGATGTATCTTCAGCTGCTGTTCCGTATCTGGAGAGAGACTAGGTGCTTAGTATAACTACGGGGATCATCTCCTTGTATGTAATCAACTTGAGACAAGTTTCGGGCATTATCTGTCTCAAAAAAGCCTCTGATACTGTCCAGCCCAATGACTTCATAAGGAGTTCTTGATGGTATTTTGCTAAAGATGCAGAGAAACCAAGACAGCAGGAAGCTGTGGTCAGAAGCCTAGGTGCCCTCCATTCATTTTTGATCCAAATTCAGCCTTTTTTGGACACCTGGCTTTTCAGCTTCTGCAGCTGGTAGCCACTCCATGCTCTTGTGTTGGAAGGGAGCAAAATATTTTGACCACATACAATATCTTTACACATCAAAAATGCTAACAAAACACAGAATTTTTAAGTCAAGCACATTGTTAGTTTGACTAATGCTATTTATTTGATTATCCTTGAGTTTCTCGTCCTTTCTTGTCCAGTTCAAAGCAAGGTTGGATCTTTCAAGGCAAGGCTGGATGTTTTAAGGCAAGGTTTGTTGTGACCCTGAGCAGTCCAGTCTAGTGGCTGGCAACTCTGCCCATGGCAGGGGGATTGAAACTAGATGATCTTTGGGGTCGTTTTCAACCCAGGCCATTCTGTGATTCTATGATTCTAGTTATTAACAGATTATTCTGTATGGAGCATTTCTGCAAGGCAGCCTCTACAGAATAGCCTCTCCACCTGTGTCTGCATAGATTGTTTGCTATGATGCACTTCAGCAGGCTGGATATATTCATCAGTTAGTGATGGAACTGTGCCTTAGGAAGCTTCAGTATTTTCTTGCAGTGGAGCAATTAAAGTGAAGCAAGTTTAGCACACCAGGTTTCATTCCCACTTGTTTACTAGGCACATCTCTACAGAATTCAGCTACACTCCATCTGCCTGTTTTAAAAGAAGATATACAAAGTGCTTAAGGACCAGACAGATATTGTCATAACTGGGATCTATCTGGAAATTGTAAAAGCTGAAAAATCAAGGTGAATAACTCATGAAAAGAATCACTGAATAAGTTCTAGGAATATTTTGCAAAGTTCTTATAAAATGTAGCTGTCCTGCCTTACACATGTATCCTGAATCATTACTTTCCAGTTTTGTGGAACATAGAAAACTCCTATAACCTTATAAACAACACTAGCTAAACTCATCTTCAGCTATATATCATTTACTAATACATGGATAATATGCTACATAGGATTAGAAGAAGTTCTTCTCTTTTTAAGACTAATTATATTGTAGAGTGGTTTGTCTCCTTGGTTTTCTGCCAAAATTATCCTTGAATTTTCAGAGTCAGTACATCCTGGCTGGGAAAGCAACTTGTTTTGAGTCAATAAGAGAAGAGAGGAATTGCTTCCAGGAGAAGAGAGTCAGAGGACAAGTTGGAAAGTAAATGCCAAATGAAAAGATTGCATTGTATTTTTCCTTCCAAATCCTCAACTTGAAGAGCAACAGGAAACATTTCTGGCTGAAAAAGCGTTTTGCTTTCTGAAAATTTTTAGCATTGAACAGTCCTGACTTGTATTGGAAACTCTTTTGCTTTTTTTAGCAACGCTGTAATTTTCATGAGAGAAGCAGACAGCTTAACAATAATACTTATCATGTCATGCAGTTCTTCAAAGTCTTGCACAAATAGTAAGGAACTCTCTAGAAGATTAGGAAGAAAATCTTAGTTAAACACAGCTGTGCCTCAGTTAATATTTTTAAATATATGTATTTACAAGAGCTGTGTAATTAATACTGGGAGAGGAGAATTCTGCTCTTAGTGGAGTACAGTTGTCAGTCAAACCATTTTTAGACCTTGGTCTGAGGCTGTGTCTATGTATAGTAATTTAGACTGACAGTAAAGTTCCATCACTGTGAACACAACAACTTTTTTTTGCATAATAATGTCAATTTTGATTGGCAACTCAACAATGGCAGAATGTAGCCAACCATATACCCTTCCTAGTTATCTGCTGCTATACAGTTCTATTGTGGTACACCCAAGCTGTCAATAAAAATAGGTCTATTGCTCAGAAGTATGCAACCAGCACACTCCAGGGGATCTGAACTTCAAAACAAGAATATCTGAAATCAATAAAAAAGAATAAAACAGCATAAAAATTTAATGCTCTACCCTTTATGACTGACAGGTTGCATCCTGAGCAGTGTAACTGATGTTTCCAAGTCTGCAATTCACACACCTTAGCATTGGTTAAATATTAAACAGATTGCATAAGAGAAGCCCAGGGTAAGGGCTGTAGATGTTTACAGTGGCAATTATGTATCTACAAATCTGTCTGTTATGACCTCAGGAGGCTGCAGCCTGAATCAGCCCCTAATCTTAGTGTTATCTTGTGTTATCCTGTTATCTTTCAGATAAACAGAACTACTCAAATTTAAGTCTACTTGAGAACATCAGTCATTCCCTTATCAAAGATCAGCCTCCACATCATTCAGTGTTAATCTTGTCATCCCCAGCCTAGGCTTTGTCTCAGCCCTTAATGAATGCACATCCTTTGAGTTTCTGAGGGGACAAAATGAAAAGAAGATGGGAATTTCATTTCATCATCATGTTGTAGTGGCAGATGGATAATGGATAAGAGTTGCTTGGTTGAAGCCATTGTTGCCACCATTACCCTGGAAAAATAATTTTGAGTGAGGGAAGAGTGAAATGCAAAAAGTAGAAACCACACTAGTTAAGGATACAACAGGTAACACAGTGCCAATCCTTGAGTGAGGACCATGAATGACCTTTTGTCTTACCACAGCTTGGAAGGACAGCAGATGCAGACTAATACAGAAGTGGTTTGAAGGAGAGACACTATCTCTAGTCCTGGACCACATTTAGCTGTCAAGGTAACCCTTAACAGGGAGCCTAGTCTGACTTCTCTTTTCCTGGTGAATGAGTGAATTGCTGGTGAAAAGAGGTTATCAATCTGTCAACAGAATTGCAGTAAATAACCACATGGGTCACTGCCAAGTGCATGGCATTCTTAGATGACTGACACTTGTGAAATGTATGAACCTCAAGTCCCAGAAGTATGTGTTCAAATGTATGTATGTAAAATGAGGAAACCAGGCTAATATGTAATTTTCTAAATTGACACTTCAGTTTTTCATTGGTGCAGAAAACTCAGAAGCTTCCAGTGAAACAACTTTGAAAATCCAATAAATTCATTCTGTGCTTAAAGTTTAATTTGGATGTTGATCTTGTAAGCCTAATATCCTCAGGTTTTCATCTTTTCACACGAGTCAGGCTGAAATTGTTTTCTTTTAGTTTTTTGCTTAATTGTGGGAAAGATGAGTCTGTGGCTAAAAGGAATACGTAGTTTTGCATATATCACACTGATCATAAATGTCAGAGAGTACATCTGTCCTATCGTGTGCCTATTAAATCTTCTGTCTTATGGTGGAAGCTGATTTCCACCTCAGGTGAATGATGATAGTGGATGATGACGGTAGATGATGCCTACTATCTCTTCTGGACAGTGTTTAGCTCTTAAAAGACTTCAGGTTTCCATCAATGTATTGTTTGATTTCTTCTTCTACAGTAAAGTTTGATTTCCATTTTTAAGAAGGCTGTAAAGCTGTGATCTCAACCAGAAACCATTCTGATATCTTTAGGGAGCAACAGATTTTACTTTTTGTTTTGTAAAGTGACATTGGAATAAAGTGCTGGTTTGTTTATTTTCAAAGTTTCAAGCAAAGAGTTTATTTTTTTTATTAATATTTTGAGTATAAATTAATGGTTTATATCTTAATAATAAAATTTCAAGTTGAGGAAAGCTAGTGCATGAGGAATACATAAATTTGACAGGTGTCACAAAACTCAAAATTGTGCTGGATCTGGCAAAATTCCCTCTAGATATTCAGAATTTAGAATGGGACATGTTTTTGCTACATAGAGAAGAGTTTGAGGAGAAAAAAAGTCATTTTTTCAAACAGATACATCTGAAACAGTTCTGTGAGTGTGCAATATGCTCATAGATCAAGTTTTTTTTGTCTTTTCATTTCCTGGCATTGCTTACATTAGGAAATGAAATCATAATCGTGAAATGTAAGTTTACAGGATGTATCAGAGCTTGTATCCAAGTACTAAAACAAATGAAGAGATTAATAATTTTCATAAAAAATAATAAAACTGAACGGAGTTACTCCAAGCATATTATAGAAAAATAATATTGACTTGGTCTTGAAATTGTTCTGCATGCAGATTAAGAGCTTAACATTTCAGAGATTAAAATAAAAAAAGAATTAGTATATTAGTTCAAATACTGGAAGCTAGCATTACAAGATCTTTTTCCTGTCTATAATCCATTCCCTGTGAAGCAGAATTTTTTTTTCATAAAATACTGTTTGAATTGAACTGTTTACCAAAAATGTCCCCTATTAGACAGACAGTATGCACAGAGAAACTTAAAGTGTGTTTTGAACAGTGTGGTATTGGCCATCTTTCCAGCTGTGTGGCAGTAGGAGGCCTTTAGCAGGTGTTATGAGCTGAGTTTTGCAGTGCTTAAAATATTTTCTGGTAAAAATGAAGACAGCAGCATTTGATGGATTCTAGCATCTTTGACTTTGAAGTCACTGAGAGTAAAATAAGTGATACTTAGAATTAATTAATCATGGAAGATTGAATTAGCTGAGCCTGAATAAGCAGAGCCCTATTCACTTAGGTTGCAATATAGAAAAAGTGGCATTAATTAATGACATGGTACCATTTGCTGCAACACAGTTCTTCATTTGGGCCAAGGCACAGGTTTGAAAGAACCTGCTGAATTTTCATAGATCACAGAATGCCCTAAGTTGTAAGGGACCCATCGAGATCACCAAGTCCTGTCTCGTACAGGACTTTGCAGAACATCTACTACTATAGGACAGCTTAGGCAAATATTGAGCCAGAATGAAACAATTACACTCAATCTTACACTGGATGAGGGACAACACAGTTTCCAGCCTTGTTTTCTGCTTTTCAGATTAGTCTGTGAATCTGCTCCAGAAGGCTGTGAGTGTGCTCAGGGCAGCTTGCATCAACAAGCACTCCAGAAATTTGGCTACTTTTAGCCTACAGTGTTCAAACACGGATAGGCTTTTGTAAGGATTAATGGTGCAAACAATCAGGAATATCAATTGAGGCAGCTTTCCTAGAGCTTGATGTTTAACACTGTAGATAATAAATAACTGCAAAAATTATCTGTGCTGGTCTGAAGAAAGCTTGCACACATGAGCACTGTTGAAACTCCTCGGTTGTGTTACTGTCTAGGAGATTCATTGCTTTTTCATACCCATTCTGGAAAGGAACTAGCAGGTACATGCTAATCATGTTAGTGTTCTGTTTTTCTGATTATTTATTTTCTCTCCCATCTGTCCATATTTGTTCTTCTGCTGGAAAAACAGTGTTCCTCTGGGCAGTGTTGAAACCTGCCATGTTCAGATAGGGAAGCCAAAAGGGAAGAGACAGGAGGTGGTTTGGCCCCTCAGGCTGCCACACTGATATTTTCAATATAATTAATATTTTTGGGGGGAGGAAAATAGGGAATTCTTGAGTAGAATCTTTGCCAAATTTTTCTGGTGCTTGTAGCTGTTGCAAATAAGGTAGAGAAGAATAACTGAGATTGAAGTGTTGCAAACATTTCATGCTGCAGAAGAAGCCATTGACTTTGCAAGAATTTTCCACACTTTGCCTGAAGAACATCTTCCACTGTAACTTATCTTCATTTGAATTAATGTGATGCAACATTCAAGTTCATGATTCAGTATAATCTATACGCAGAGATATTTATGTTGATGTAGAGTGGTAAGGGTAAAGGTTGCAGTGGGATTATTTCTTTTTCACTTGCATTTTTCTCTTGTATATGTTGTAGCTGTTTTTATGTAGTAATAAAGAAAGGTCTTTGTGGCATTATGACAGAAGCAGTGTTTTCTTTCCTAAAGATGACTGAGCAAAGAAGCTGTGAGTCCTGGTGTGTCCATAGAGTGATCACTGTCCCCATACCTTCCAAGAGGATCAATAATGGGAAAGATAACAGGAGCTACTGCTGCTAAAAGACTTGCTTGCACAAGTACTGAAATCTATAACATCTTCCATGATTTAAATCGTCCTAGATACATTTGGAAACATGCTAGTAGAAGGCTAATAAATACTTAATTTGGGGGGGTTCTGAAAAAGTCTTTCTGTAAGAATATAAATTAAAAATGTGCATTTTAGTGAAGATTCGTGCACAGGAAAGAGCTAGAGTTTATTGAAAACCCAGGACAAGGAGGGTAAAACTACTTTGGGTAATTCTGTGAGCAGTGCAGAATGGCACAGGAATCTCCATAGGTTGTGCACATCTGTCAGCTCCATGCAGATGTTTCATGTACACTGAAACATCTTGAGTAGTACCAAACATCTGTTAGACAATCATTGTTTACCAATGCAGAGATCTCCATCTGAGTAATTTCCCCATGGCTGTCCTAGTCATTAACAGAGAGATTCAGATATACATATTCATCTCCAACTGACTACAAAGAAGGAACAGCATAATTGACTGAAGTGTAGATCCAATTGTGTAGTTGATTGCATTATTTTACATCTGGGCTGTACATCTCACAGGTATTTTGATAATCAGTGTGAGATTCTGAGCAATGAGCCTGAAGTTATAGATAATAACAAAGACTGAGAGAAGATGTAATGAGTCTTCTGAGATAAAAGTAGAAACAAAATATAGGAAACACACCTTTCTTGTTTCCTGAATGTGAGAAAGAAGAAATGATTTAAATTACAAGATAGATTTGCAGTATCTACTTAGGAGACATTTTTCAGAACAAAAAGTGTCAAGCTCAAGAATAAGCTGCATTGTGGGAAATCACACTACTACCCACAGCAAAACAGTGTAGGGAACAGTGTGAAAGTGTTTCTTGGGTCATCTTGATATCAGCTTGGCACTATTCAGGAATCAAATGGGATGATGATTCGAATATCTATCAGAACACTTAATGGAACAAATTTCTTTTTCTTTGTACCTCAAGGATGGCATATCTTTCTCCATGATACCCATCTTTCATCACGAAGCCTTGCCAGCTCTTTCATCATATCTCGTATCTATGAGTATTTAGAAGATAATAGTGGCTCCAGAAAGGGCAGTGATTGCTGATCATTAGTCTACACTAAATAAGCAACTGTTATTTGTCCATAACATATGTTGCTTCTTGGCATAGGCAGTTTTGGGGAAGACTCAGTGTCTTTGTGCCTGTTTGATCTTCACTTCAGCATAGGATGACCCTGGCATTGATTGAAGCCTCTGAGTGCCCTTATAGTCATTTCTTAACAAAAGGTTCAATCCTTTTCAAAGAGTGTCTAGATTCAGCTTTTCTTTTTCCACCTCTGTATTATTGGCTTTTGAAGTCTGCAGGGGTTTGACTATTAAGTCCTGCCAATAATGGATCTCAAATGACAGTCAAGTCACCGCATTTTCTCTTGCAGTGGCTGTGCACACTCAAGCTTTGGGGAGAAGAACAGACAGTATGACTTGACAGTGGGAGCTTGTTCTAAGTCTGGCTCCAAAAACTGTTGTTGGCTAACTGTTCTACTGAATTACTGCAGTGTCTTATATTCTCCCTCGTATCTCTTTAAGTCCAATTTGAGAAGGCTATAAGCCTTTCATGAACATCATTATCTGTTTTAATCTAATTACCAGCAAATCTGAACACAAGCATCTTGTAAATCTCCAGTTCATATACTTAAAGGAAAGTTACTCACATTCCTGTGCACATCTGTAAAAGGTGTATCTGATTTCAGAAACAGCAAGATAAGACGGAACAACAAACAGAATCCTACATTACTAAGCTTCAATTTCTTCAAAGGAAGGTAAAACTGTAACACAAAGCTATATAGGAAAAACACGCTGGAAGGAAATCTTTGTTGTTGTACAGAAACTAGCAAGCAGTTTCTGAGATGAGGCAATTTAGGAGGATGAAAAGGATGTTGTTGATCTCAGCTCTGGAGAACAGATTATTTAACTTCTAAGGCCCACTCGAACAACTAGTTTTTCTCCAAGCCACAGTACGTTATCTCTTGCAGAGTCAATGTGAATGTCTAATACTTTCTGTAAAGATTTGGTGAATGAAAACACTGCAAACTAGATTGTCTAAGGAAACATTTCCACTTCTCTTCTGTTTTCTGATTTCTTTACTTCCTTTTCCATTGTTGTAAAAACTAGGGGACATATAGGAGGGCCTTGCTTTCATTTGCTGAATAATGTATTCATTTTTTCACCTCTTATGACTTGCTTGTCTCAACAACAAGTAAAGTCTACATTAAGAAAAGACAATGACAACTTGTAAGAATTAGAAAGATCCTCCTCTCATTTCATTTGCCCTTCAAGATTATTCTAATCACATTCTAGTCCATCCCCTTTTCAGCTGTCTATGATTTAGTTATCCAAATCCAATTACATTTACTTCCACTAATCAGTTATTTTACGGTGCAACCTAAGACTGTCACTTATGATAGCTGATGTTCAGAGCTGTTTAAAATCAATTTAATTAATTTCCATGTAATCTCTCCAAGAACTTTTGTGGTGTTGCTTCCTACACCAATTAGCCTCTCAAATTACTTGCATGTGCTTGTTAAGAAATCTCTTATCTTTTAGTTCCTATGCACATAGCTGTTGAGCTTATGGCTCCTTTAATAGTCGAATGAGCTTACAAATTGCAAATCCTGGCCCATGCACTGCTGCTCTCCTTTTCTCTTAATGAGTTCTCCTCTGAGTGGTATTTACAGAAGATCACAAATAAGGAGATCAAACAGCTGTTTAGCATGGTGATCAACTACCTGCTGTAAGGTAAAGATCCAATTTAGCCTGACTTGTAGCCATGCAACTGGTTAAGACAGGCAACATGGACAGAAATGTACCCTTAGCTTTAATTAAAAGAGTTTATTCTTCTGTAGATGGTACTTTAAATCTTCACACGTGAACGGAAATATATAATCAGATTTAGAAAAAATTATATAAAATACGTTTAAATAAAGGGATGTACAATCATTTTTCCCTGTGATTTTCAGTACTATAACTTGCTTTCTGTAACTAGAGTGTTACAAGCTTTACACCTCTACCAAGTCGCTTCTATTTATTTAGGGACTTATTTTAGTGTATCAGCCATCAGGACTGAGTGGATGAATGTACTAGCACCTCGGTATTTTCTTTTAGTTATTTAACACCGCTGTAGACCAGGGTTATGGTGATTTGTGGATGTGATGACTCACTGTTGGCTTTATGCACCTCAGACGATTCTGTACGATTAGAAACGAATTTTGTTTAACTCACTGTTTGCAGAAAGTTATTTCCCTTTCGTTTTTGGGGGCTTGGGCAGGAAAAGGACAGACACTCCCCCTAGCGTCCTAGCACTTAGCACATTACTTCAATCTCTTTGAGGACAGTCATCTTTCTTGATTTGGTGCACACATGCTGCTTCCAGCCTGCCTTTAAAATCCTTTCCAACTGCTCCAAATCGACAGCACTGAAATTAAAGAGGACCCGTTCTGCAAAATCCTTTCCTATGTCACTAATGGGACTATGCTAATGATTGTCTGCAGTGATGTAAGAAATTAACAGCCCATTAACAAGCCAGGGGTGCCCAGTACCATAAGAAAATCAGTAATAAAAAACTGACCACGTTGTAAGGAAATTCGACTTGAAATATAAAGATGAATGGAAATCTTCTAGCTCCAGTGATCGCTCTGATTGGGATCTGAAATGCTCCATGAGTGACTGATAAATACACTTCTTATCGGTGGGCTAACATGAACTGAGGTCTCTTACTGCCCCCATTAGCGGCTGCTGGCACCACGTGTCCAAGTTCTTTTGGACTATGCATTGTTGCTCCAGGATTACTTTTCCTTTGCTTTTAACACTGACTCTTTGTCTGGAGAAGCTGAGAAAATTCCTGGGCTATGAATACAACTCCAGGTCACTGAAAGTGCTTTGAATCTCCACTAAAGTTTTTCTTTGACACAAAACCGAGGACAAAAAGGAGGGCATTGCATGCCTTGGTTGTGAACATCCAAAATTAACAACACTCTGGCTCCCAACAGCTGCTCAGGTCAAAATTGTTTGTTCTCGGTGTTCTTCCTGTATATGCATTTTGTGTGTGTTGTGTGTTTGTTTAACTCAGTGGGTTAAAGAACAATTGTTTTTCATACAGATACTCTTGTTCAGCTCTAGATGGACTGATCTAGCTGGAAGCAAGAATCGTGTTATCCCTTGCTGACTGCTCACTGTGATTCTATGCAAGACGTTGGGGAAATAGGAACACAGCATAGAGCGACAAATATTCAATTATCCAGAACAGAGTGATGAGATCCTATAGCTGAACAATTTGTAGAATTGGACATGTCTGCCTTTATTTGTTTCTGAGTGGGAACATAGGAAAAATTAAGAGAGTAGGAAAAAACCTGAATAAATATCTTATTGACACTAACCTGCAGCTTCAAAAATTGTAAGATAACTTTCACTGGAATAAAAGAGAGGCAACTGCAGAATTGTCATACAAGTGTCAGCCCACTTGCCCTTTTCCCTGTGAAGTTTCCAGATGCCAACCAAGAGTTTGCGGAGTGTTGATAAAGCACAAAATGTTGGAAGTTCAGCTGTCTGAGATGCGTTTTGATAAATAACTAGATTTCAGCTTTTAGACTGATTTTGTGTCAGGGGTTGTTTCCTTGTGAGCATGGGGACACCACCCTTTCAGTAATACTTCACTTGCACAACCTGAAATATAGGCAAATGGGCGACCTCTCCGGCATGCTTCAAAATGTTCCTGAGCTCTTTCTTTCCCCCTACCTACACTCATCTTGTTGTCCCTGCAGGGAGAAGGGATAGGTACTAATTTCCAGAACAGCCTTGTAGAATCATAGAATATTCCAGTTTTAATGGAATCAACCCACAGGGATCATCAAGTCCTGTTCACAGCTCCACAAAGGACTACCAAAACTCTTGAGAGAGGTGACACAATGCTCCCTGAACTCCAGCAACTTGTGGCCATGCCCACTGCCCTGGGCAGCCTGTCCCATGTCCTGGGATCACTTAGTCATGTAAGGAACACATAAGTCCCAATACTAGAAAGCAAGGTGTAGAGGGGGCTTAGAACAGGTTAAAGCCTTTGTGTCTCAAGAATTTCTGTTTCTAAAGACAGTGCCTAATGGAAAATGTTACATACTACTTGGGTTGTTTTTTAATCAAGAGAGGAGGAAGCAACAGAAGTCTGATTGACAGGGATAAAAATGAAGGTGTAAACCATGTGGGTGATTCAGGAAGGGAAGAGTCAAAAGGAGCACATGAAATAGGGAAACAATGAAAAACAGAATACAGCTGAGAGAAGTTTCGTATTAAGATCGATTAAATATTTAGTTCCTTTAAATATTTAATTTTTTATCTTCCTGTCTAACTTAACAGAACAAAGGGTACAGGAAAAGAAGGCCAATGTTTTATAGGTGAGGAGCTTTGCCCTCAGATTGACCTCCCCATGCTTTGGTTTCCCCATCACAGAAGAAAACAGAAACCTGCCTTGCAGGGGCATGGAGAGGTTCAACATGTCTAAATAGTTCGAATAGCCTCAGGCAAAAAGAACAAGGAGTCCTGGCCAGGGGAAGAAGGTTGATGGAGCCGCTCTTCCATCTCCCCAGGAGCATGGTTGGGTGCCAGCAGCAGAGCTCCCAGCCTTGAGCAGCACTCCGCTCCCAGGTTCATCTGCTTTCAGTTTGCTTTGAAGACGTGCAGCCATGGAGACGTAAGACCGTTGCATTGTCATTACGCTTTCATCTTCCCACTTTGCTGGCCTTCATTTGTTGCTGTTTTTCACTCATCTGGCTGCAACAATTTCCCAGTGCTTTGTATGAAGTCTTTCTGGATGAAATCCTACAGTGGGAACACACTCAGAGTACTGTAGTCATAATAACTGTGTCATTTATTTATCCAAATATATTCAGAAATAATACTGTTTTGTTTAGCAGACATCCACTGCTGCAAAACAGTTGAAATCCATGTCACATAGAGGGCCAACAACATGTTATTTTAAAGGGGCACAGTCAACATTTCTGATTCTCTATTAAATTTTCAATATATATATTTTTTATCTACCTAGAGAAGACTCTTTGGAAGTAGTATGATTTTTCACAGAATCAATGAGTTGTAGGGGTTGGAAGAGAACTCTAGAGATCACCTAGTCCAACCCCCCTGCCAAAGCAGCTCCCCAGACCAGGTTGCACAGGTAGGCATACAGGTGGGTCTTGAATGTCTCCAGAGAAGATCTACCACCTCTGTGGGCAGCTCCAGTGCTCCATCACTGCACTGTGAAGAAGTTCCCATGCACATTTGTGTGGAACTTTCTATGCTTCAATTTGTGGCCGTTTCCCCTCATCCTATCCCCACGTACAGTAGAGAAGAGTCCAGCCTCATCCCTCTGCCTCCCGCTCCTTAAATATTGATAGATGAGGATCAGATCCCCTCTGAGTCTTCTTTACTTGGGTCTGAACAGCCCCAGCTCTCTCAGCCTTTCCTCATAAGAGAGGTGTTCCACACCCTTTATCATCTCAGGTGGGTCTTGAATGTCTCCAGAGAAGATCCACCACTTCTCTGGGCAGCTCAAGTGCTCCATCACTGCACTGTGAAGAAGTTCTCAGGTACATTTGTGCGGAACGATCTATGCACTAGTTTGTGGCCATTTCTCTTCCTCCCCCTCCCCCTCCCCCTCTCCCTCTCCTCTCCTCTTCCTATCCTCTCATCTCCTCTTCCTCTCCTCTTCCTCACCTCTTCCTCTCCCTCTCCTCTCCCTCTCCTCTTTCTTTTCTTCCTCTCTTGTCTACCCCTGTCTTTTTTTCTTCCTGCTAATTTTATGTTCTTTCTTCAATTTCTTCCTCCAGAAGTTCTGTTTTGCAGTGAGGCTTCATTACTGTAAAAGTTTTGATGCTAGATAGATGTTCCTAGTTCCTATTAGCTGCACCTGGTAATCAACCTACCTGAGAAGTGAATCCATGGCACTGGTGTTACAGACAAAAGTTTTCTACAGATCAGAAATCAGGTTTTTTTTGTTTGTTTTTTAAAGAAGTGCATGAGAGAAAGAACTTATTGTTTACCTTTTTATTCAAGCAACACATGAACACTTAGTGAATCACTCAGGGATGCTTGCAGCAGCTCAAGGACCTCACGCTGGTGCTTTTGGTCCCTGGAGTACTGCCTTCCAGGGACCAGGTTACTGCCTGCCAGTGGAGCCATGCCAGCTGACCACCTGCAGGCGTGCTTTCACAGCTCAAAGTTTTACAAGAAGTAGGAGAGCTTCAGGTCATTCCAGCATGAGTGTTATACAAAGTGATGGATGCCTAAATGTCCTTCTCTGAGAAAAGGGACTTTTCAGAAAGGTTCCAAGGCTCAGTGGACAGATGCTGACACCATCAGTTGGCTGTGAAGATGGCACTAGATACTTGAAACCTTAATTAAAAAAAATATCCTTCCTATACATCTCTCCCCACATCGCTGGAGAATTTTAAGCAAAAGCTGAGATCATACTAAATTTCACGTAAAAAAATAAAATAAAAAATATATATATATTTGTTTAAGGCAAAACTTTGTTTACACACTCTCATTCCTCTTCCTCTCTTCTTGCTATTAGTATTTCAAGAGCATTGAAATTAGCTCAAAGTTGCACATAACTGGTGAAACGAACCATGGAAAAGAAATGAGCATGAATGATTAAATTGCTCTGAGCTGTCAAACTGGCACTTTTGAGGACAGTAATATAGCCATTTCAAGGTCTGCATTTCTCAAAAGTCAGCAATTTTTCTTTAATTTTCTTTATTTTTTTATTAATTGTTCACGAAACAGCTTGATTCTATTGCAAATTTTACCTCAGTTTCTATATTTCTCTCTCTCTCCTGTTCAGAATCTGTCAGGTCAATACCTAAAAGTGTTTTTAACCTAATTCCTAGATTTCCTCTGTTGAAGCAGATTTTACTTCAACTTTTGTTGTAATCTCATAACATCACAGCTTCTTAAAATTTAAGATACAGCAAATACACAGGAGACAAGACTTATCAGGAGAATTAGAAGGGGTTTATTGTGAGATAACAGAAAACAAAGTTTGGATCATTTATTTCTAAACTGGGATTTCACTCAAAATGCTCCAAGGCATTTTGTTACAATCATAAGGCTCCGTCTATGGGCACCAAGTAATCTCCAGAGAGGCTCTCATTTTAATTTGTTTTGAATCTTCAGGGGAGGTGGCAGATCTTAATCTATTGTCTCTTGGGATGAATCCACTTTTTCCACTTTGAACTTTGGTTAAAACTTCATTTTGAAGCCAACTTGCAACCTTAAGGTCTCTGTTTATTATTATTACTATTATTGTTATTATTGTTGTTGTTGTTGTTGTTGTTGTTGTTAATGTTTGGGTTTTGGTTCCATTAGCTGTTGGGGACTATTTCTTGCGGACTGCTATTATTTGTTTGTTCATAATCCTAATTTGGGCAATTCATGGAGAAAAGAAAAATGAAAGAATGTAAACCTATCTTACAGCTTGGGGCACTGCATGGATGTTTTATTATTCTTATTAATTTTCTTTTTCATCTGAAATCTCATGGTTATCATCAGAATCAACGCTCTTTTTCCACCATTCAATCTTATTTCCACTAGGAGGACTTGCATAATCTATTTACAGAAATCTAGTGTGTATATTGTCATTAGACCTTTCTTAATTTGGCTCTAAACACTGAACGGACATTCTTACTGCTACCGTCTTTCTGTGATATGTTGCTTTCTTCCATCAAGACAGACGCTGAAAAAAAGAAAGGCAGATGATTCAGATTTTAAATGTCTCACAGTGAGAGAGGGTATAAGGTTATACCTTCACTTTTATCAGAGTAGATAATGGAGGGATTTTTTGGTTAAAGTATGTAAGTAACTGCACAGACAGAAGACCCAAAGGAATGAAATGATTTTCATCTAGATGGAGCAAATTTGAACAGAGCAAACTACAGACAGATTTAAAAGAGAAATAAAGTTTCTATTGTAAAAGTGACTTGAAGGACATACCTAGGAAAATGATTGATATATCGTAATGGTTTATATATCAGCTTTGGATAAAGAATGAGTGATTTTCAGTGGACAGATGCAGAGGAAAAGAAAAAAGTGGAATCTTCTTTATTCAGAAATGTACAAATGGTATATTTACAGTTGTATAAGAATCGTAGAATCATAGAATCATTTGAATTGGAAAAGACCATTGAAGGTCATCTAGTTCAACTCCCCTCCAATAAACAGAGACATACAGGCTTGCAAGCTTGTTTGAAATACAACCCCTATACCAGAACTGCATAGGCTGGAGTTGACAAGTGACTTTGGCTAAGTACTTTGGGTAATTTACATGGTCTGAGTACCTTCTAAATCCAGCCCTATTGATGGGGTTAATTGGTACTCTTCTTTCCCTCAGCTCTGTGAAACACCCATATACTTTGTGGGCACATTAAAATGTCAGTGATGAGAACTTGGCCAACCTCTGCTCTAGACGATCTAATGGTTGTTTGTGAACTCTCACTGCCTGAGTTTGTTAATCATAAACACACATCTCACCTGAAATCCCCCAAATTCTGGCCACCTTCAGACCATTCATTAATAATGCTTATTATTCCAATAAATAAGTATTATCTATCCTGAATTGAATCAGAACCACTAAGGAGATGCAGTTTTGTTTGGGCAAAACACCCCTCTTGTAGTTCTATTTCTCTATAACAGCTTGGGTGTATTAAACAAAAAAAAAAAAAAAAAAGAAAAAGAGAAAGCTTAATTTCATCTGCCCACTCATATCACTATATGAAGCCAAGATGACAGGATGCTAATACCTTGGTGACAAACACGGGCACAGAGATGATAGGTTTAAATAACTCCTCTATGAGGAGGCAAAACCCACAAAAAGGAATGCCAACTCCTTTTGACTGTAGTAGTCAGGCATAGAAATCTTTTATCTCATCCATGCATGTACGCAAGCATGTCACCTTAGGTGACATGAATCAGATCCAAAGCAACAACATCAATTATTCCTTGTGTCCAATCAAATTTAGATCTTCCTGATCTTGATTGGATTAATGTGTATTATCACTCTGAGTTGTACTAAACTTTGTGGAATTGTGTCCTCAAAATTTTCTTTCCATCCCCAAGACCCTCTCTGTTTGAAAACAGAGAATTTTTTGTAAAATACTGGGTGTCCTAGAGCCAGGGCATGGTTTGTAGTACTCAGAAATCTCTAAGAAAATCCCCAATATTAAAAACACTGTTTTTCAAAACATTACAGGTAACAAACTAGCCCGTGATTCAGAAACTAATGTAAGCCAGGAGATATTGTAAATTTCATTTTCTGCTTGAAAGTATTGATCTCAAAAACATGAAAGTGATCTTTACTTTGGAGTTAGAGTAGTCCTTGTATCACTGATGTAAATTGCCTTTTGCCTTTGTAAAACAAGCAGTATTCATGCACATTTGCAACCTGAATTTTCAAGATTCACAACTAAAAATGAATATGTATTCTTTAGATTTAGATCTTACTGTAGGACTGGAATCAAGTCTTTTTTCTAAATACAAACTTCAAACAAATGTCTACTTTTTCCCTGAGCTATATCTTGTAAGCATGAGAAGCAAAGGCAGATACACAACTATTAAAACAACTGAAAATACATATACTCTCTCTTTCCCAGTTTCTATGTTAGCTATGTAACTGAGAAATAGAAACTCATTCTAATACAATAATCAGTGGAGGAGGATATCCAAAGCTGAAAGCCAAACACGCAAAGAGAAATTCAGTATTATTCAGGACAAGAAAAGACATAAAAAATGGAATATACAAGTTAATAGTGAATACTAATTTTGTTACAGGTAAAGATTAGCTCTGCAATATTATCATGGAAAAGGATCAATGTTAACTGAAAAAAAATTATTGTTTGGAAAATAATGTGAAATACTGTACTTTGATAATCAACCAGAAGTTATCCGTTTGCTCAAATGTAGGAAACTAGAATGGAAAAATTCAGAATGAAAGAGGAAAGATACAGGAGTTAGAAACATAATATTTCCACAGATATTTTCACAAAATAGTGTTTTCATGCTATTTTTGCTTGATGAAAGTATATACATGATCTGTCCTAGTCATTAATTTTTTAGTCTGAGAAAGCATTTTCAAGGAACCATTTGTTGGTCTTCAAAGCAAATGACAGTAGGCATTAAGAAAAATAGACCTGTTGGGAAAACACACATCCTTGTTTTGTTCCTTGAAAGGTAGTTATTTCAGTCATTCTTACATAGCACATTACGTTTCCAGCCTTGCAAAAACATAAGCAAAAGTGGTCACCTTGCATTTTTCTGTAAAGTTAAGCATAAGTTTCTTCAGAGCCAAGACTTATAAATATTATCTCTCTACTGAAACACTTAATTGGAAAAAAATGTATATTTTTAAATATTTTAACATTCCTGTAGTAAGTACAAAAGCTCATTTTTAGCTCCGTCCTGCTTAATAAAGAAAAAAATGGTATAGACATTACTATGTATTAGGGTAAAAGGTGATGAAGTAATGGAGAAAACTTGAACGAATCAGACAGCACCATAATAGTGCAATCATTACAACTGCCAGGCCATGGACCAGTGGCAACACTCATGGGACTTTTTGTTCTTTAGGAGACTCTTTCTCCAAAACTTACAGTACAGTCTGTACTGTCCCAACTGGCAAAATAAGAAGAATTAACTGATTCATAGACCTAAACCAAAATTACTGCAAGAAGAAATGCATCAATCTCTGCTCTGTAAGATAAAATTTAGTTTTATTGCAACCCATTAAAACAAAACAAAATAAAAAACTTAGAAATGGACTGCAGTTGGGCACACTTCCAACTATCAATTTGTTCCAAAAGTCACTAATGTACCACTGAAGCTGCTTTGAACACATGAACTAATGACAGTATCAGTGAATGTTGGTAGCTTTACTGCAGCATTGTTTGCATAGACCATAGACTGCATTTCTCATATCCAGTTACTGGGACAATTTCCATACTTCTGGTGCAGTTTGATAGGGTCATGTTAAGTCTTCTGTTCAATCACTTGACTACTTTCATCCAGTACTTTACATCCTTTTGAGGAAACAAGCACTTTCGTTCTTCTGTATAACAAAATAACATGAGCCTATCTGTGGCCAAAAGTTCATCTAATGTGTCCAACAGCGTGTGTCTAGAGAGATATATATGGTGATACCAGTTTAATCCTCCATATTTTCAATCTACTTGCATTTCCTCTCATTTCTTTCTACAGGTTATCTCGCTTTCAGATTTTGAATCCAAGAATCCACCGAATGTTTTCTCCAGTTTCTGGAATGGCCAGGACAAGTTATCGTTTTCCTCTGTCTGAATATTATGTACAGTCCAAGACCTGCTTATTCTTCACAGACAACTACTAATACTCCACTTATTCAGCAATCATTTTGGGACATGCCCTCTGCAGTGTTTCATAAATGAACAAAGAATTCCTGGGCTTAACTTTAGTCTCTCCTAGAATCCTGCTTGACCTTTACTTGGTTCAATTTGTGCTACAGCTTTGTGTTCTCTTCCCTTTGTATTGTATTCTCTCCTCTGCCCACAGAAAGTGAAGAAACAGGTCTCATTATATTCTTTTCTGACTGGGAAGCGTCTTTCACTAGAACAAAGTCAAAAGCATGTTCGCTAAAGCCCTGAAGGCCAACAGAACTGTACAGTCAATTCAAAGAGGACAAATTAAATAGTAATTAGAGATGAAAGCTTTGTTATGCTTATGTAACCCACAATAGCACAATTTTCCCATGACTTGCTACTCACAAGACATCTGACCTTCTAACAGCTAGCTACTTCTGTACAAATCCACCCAATGTGCTTTTAGTTAAAATCTGCCTTTGAAAGTAGATCCAAATGAACTATCTTTCAAAAGAAAATATGAAATTGGACCCCTCTCTCTAGTTCTACTCTGAATCAGATCCTGCTTATTTTATTCCCATCATAAACAACATTCCTCTCAGTATCATCCTCCTAAAACAAAACCATGAACTAAAAGTTGGTCTCACCTGGAATAACAGTGACAAGGGCTGTTGCTTTGCTATATTCAACTAACAATCATGTTGGGACACTTTAATTAATTTGTTTTTTCTTAATCTGCCTCTAAATATTATGATTTATCCAACCTCAGGACACTGGGAGGTTTGGATACGGGAGCAAGGCATCCTTTACATTAATCAAGTAAGAACTAAAGATGGAAAAACAGGAGATGAAGTTTAAGAACAGCACCCCAACAACCTCTGGTAAGAGCATATTGCACTTGCAAGTGCCACCTTAAAATATAGGTGACAATAGAGAGGTAACCCTAGTAAAATGAAGGAAGTTCAAGGAATATGACATAACTTCTGGGTGAACTTCTCTCACAGTGTCCTAGAACTACATACTTCTCCCAAATTTAGAAGAAAAAAAGCCTAGATTAACAGTATGTTTCTTTCTAGTAGCTTGTTTTATGTGTATTAAAGTATTAATTAGAGGACATCTACATAGTCCATGTGTTAAATTCCAAATGAAAAGATCTTGGAATATAGAAAGTTTTGTTCCTTGTAAGTGAAATTGCCAATTCACGTCAAAAAGCTCCTTTCTGCACTGCACACTAAAAGCCTGCAGCAGCACTTTTCATTTGAACAGAGAAGAGTCAGGAGGTTCGGTTCGGTGATATGAACATATGGACTTGTGCAGCTTGGAGAGGAGGCCTCAATCAGGGATTACCAGTCAGGGTGAACCACGCAGAGCTCATCAGCATTAGTGAAAGTGTGGAGCCATCCCCTTAGCTCTTTGGAGAATATTATTTTCACATTGTGCTCTACAATAAGAAATTAAATGAAAATTGTTAACTGGAGCCATTGTTTTCCATCCTATGATCTGCCAAAATATAAATCACTGTTGTATTGCTTTGCAGATTCAGTGATAAACATTTAGCCAGAATTTCCTAGAAAGATATTACAGTACATTGCTAAGAAAGACTTTCATGTCTTCTTGTGAAAGAGATGAAAACTATAGTTGAATCTCACATGGCAGTTATTACAAAGTCAGTTTCATTCTTTCTCTCCTACAAAAATACTGTTCCAAAACTTTCTCAGTATTAGAGTACAAAATCTATTTGTTACCAGCTCAAAGGTACTCTTAAGCAGTTAAATCTAATTGCTCTTGTTCCAAGATTGCTCTTTAGCTTAAAAAGATGCATTTTTTTCCCCTGGATTTTTTTTCCACTGATGTACTTCTCTCAAGAAGCATATTTCTTCTTGTCTTTTCTTTTATTTGACCAGTGAATCTGACTTTCCCTAACTCTGTTGTCTTATCAGGGCTCCCAACCCCATTGTTTGAGACAATTCCTTATCCATCTTCAAGATTTGTTTTGACCATGAAGAACCAGATTTGAACACTATGTTTCAAATGAAGTCTCTTCTGTTTCTTAAACTAGGGCATTTATATCTCCTGAGTCTACTGGAAATAATTTTCGGCTATTATATTGAGCTTCTCTACTGGTGCATTGCTCCAGCATTTCAGTCACCTTGCTACCAATCACACTACACCTTCTTTCTCCTTTCTCACACATTTCCAGTGGGTGAACCTGCAGCTCACAACAGAATTGCCTACAGTTCACCTCCAAGCACATTATCTTACATTTTTTCTATGAAATCTAATTGAACTTTAAGTCTGTTCTTCAAGGTCACCCAGATTTTAGCTTTTAAACCTCCGATGTTTCTCTAAACAGAAGATGCCATCTAGCTTCATGTCATCACAAAATTAAATTGACAGAATCTCATTCTGTGACAATTTGTAAAATAAACTGTTAAATGAGATGAGACTTGACACTCATCTCCTGGGGAACAGCACCAGTGGCTCATGTATATGGTGTCTATTGTCATCTCTGCTTTATCTGCTACCTTCTCACCTCAGAGGTGAGAGTACCTCCAAGGCACTGCATCAAACATTATAACCGCACAAAGATTATAACCACACCTACATTAAATTTGTAACAGCTATCTGGGAAAATCTTCTGTATATCCATAGAAGACAATCAAGTTTTGTTGACATTATCTACTCACAGAAAATTCAGCTTTAATTCTATCTTTTTTTTTTTCATTTGTTTCTAACTCTTCACATGCAGTGCTCCAAAGTGTCCTCCAAAATTTCACACAGCCTACGAGACAGCTATTATAGCATGATAAAGCTTTCAATTTAGGAAAAACTCAGTATCAGATATTATCAGGCTTATTAACTTCTGTGAGAATGCTTGCTCATGGACCTCTGTGTATTTTTCAGAAGTCTCAAATGGAGATTATTTGGATCTTCAGCTTTACATGAGCTTTTCATGCTCCCCAGGATGCTAATTTTCTCCCATTCTCTGGATCTCTCCGTGTTTTCCAAGCTGTACACTAAACACTTCAGATAAGTTATTCACTTAACTTGTGACATAAATGTGGGTTGGAAAATGACAGTTCTCCACTGATTGAGGTCCACAGAGACACAATAAAAAAGTGCTTTAGACATGGAAATTGTTCTTCTCATTGATGAATGATAGTCTTTCAAAAGAGTTCTGGATGAAGAGAGTATTAAATGGATCTGCACCATACCTTCTTTCAGATTTGCAATATACTCCATCTTTCTCGATAAGGGCAAGCAATTATTTAATGAAAAATTCCTTATCATTATAGTCCATACGGTAAAGAACTTAGCATTATTCTTTGAAAAGCCTCTATGTGAGAGTCCAAATTGAGTTTCTAAAGGGAAATAACAGATTCATACCCGATCAAGTAAAAGAATCTGCGTATTATTCTTTCTGAATAATAGCATCATCACTGCAACATGACACTGCTGACTGTTTTACAGGATTACACACAGATCCCTACTTTTCATCATCGGCCTCAACAGCAACACTGTGTATTTCTAGGAGGAAATACCAGATCAAAATCTCATACTCAAGTATGTGCAAGGTTTTCAACCCACTGAGGGCATGTAGCCATTGCTGTAGTACCTGTGTAGCTGAGTACTGCTGTTAAACCTTCTAATGTTTATTTTTTTTTCCCCTCAAAGGTTAAAGGTCAAATAAACACTTTATTTACTAGTTTACCACTGCATCAGAGCTGCAGCACATCATCTTCAACAGTAATGATAATTATGGTAGTTGAATGTAAAAGCATACCTCTGCCAAAATCATTTCCCAGTGCAAAACTTTTCTCTGGAGGGAAGAGAGCTGTCTGCAAAAGCAGATATTATGCTATATGAATTCGTGATGCTCCCTAGTTTTAAGGTGGTTTCTACCACCTTTGAAAGCTCAATCATCATCCAAAACCAGTCAGAAATAACTGCTAATGCCTCTTAGCCTTGTAGTGTTCCAGAGTGAAGTAACTAGTGCAGGTCATTTGAAGATATTTAATGAACAAAAGAATAGCTGAGTCTTTCTGTCCTTGCTGATGACTGAATCTTTCCTGTATGTTAAAGTGCTCTAGTATAAGAAAATACAGTTTAATGGCAAAATGTTTCTGAAAATTTTCCCGGAGCTTTTAATCCCCAAAGTTTTAAAAACATTCAAAATTTTTTGTTTCAAGATATTTTCAAATATTTGAATTTCCTGTCTAATGTGGGAGCTTGCTCATCTCTGTGCAACACTGATTATGACTTAGAATCATAGAACCATGAAGGCTGAAAAAGTCCTCAAAAATCCCCAAGTCCCTCCCCCAACCCACTCCCACCATGCCCACTGACTGTATCCCCAATGCCACATCTCCATGGTTCTGCAACATCTCCAGAGATGGTGACCCCACCACTCCCTGAGCAGCCTGTGCCAGTGCCTGACCACTCTTTCAGTGAGGAAATGTTATCTAATATCCCTGTGCAACTTAAAGCCATCACTTCTCATCCTATCTCTGCTATCTGAGAGAAGAGGTCAACCCCCACTTTGCTCCTACCTCCTTTAAGTAGTGGCAGGGTGCAATATTGTCTCCACTGAAATTCCTCTGCTTCAGGTTGAACCATTCCAGTTCCTTCAGCCACTCCCCATAACACTTGTACTCCACTTACTGAAATTGAAGCATTTTTTGTGGTTCAGAAATGTGTGAAAAACACACAGACATGAAGAACAGATCCAAAAAAGTCACTACCACAGCCACTGTGGTCACCTCACGCTCTCAGTCATTTTAACTGAAGAGTTCCCAGATTACATCTGAAATTCCTGTACATTTCTTGTACTGAGAGCTGGAGCACCTCCCTTATGAAGGCAGGCTGAGGGAGCTGGTCTTGTTCAGCCTGGAGAAGCGAAGGCTGTGAGGAGAACTCATTGCAGCCTTCCGGTTTTAAAAGAGGACTATAAACAGGAGGGAAATAGGGATAGTCAGAGCACAGGAATGCTTTTAAGCTCAAGGAGGAAAGGTATTGATTAGATGTCATGGGGAGGTTCTTCGCATTGAGCAGCGAGGTGCTGGAGCAGGCTGCCCAGAGAAGGTGTGGATGTTCCATTCCTGGAGATGTTCAGGACCAGGTTGGATGGAGCCCTGAGCAATCTGGTCTAGTACCAGGTCTGGAGGTTGGTGGCCCTTCCTGTGACAGGGGGTTGGAATTTGATGACCCTTGAGGTCCCTTCCAACCCAAGCCATTCTATGATTCTCTGATTCTATATCTTATTATTAATCATTTTTTACTGGTGAGTGTATTAGCAGCATAGTAAAGTCATTTGCCTACTATCCCTGGATGTGAGTTTAAATAAAGGGGAACACTGCTCATTTTAGCACTGAATCTGCAGTTTCTGTAATAAATATCTTATCCCCTTGCTTAAAAACACTCATAGCCTCATCTAAGAAAATGAGATGGATCTACCCCATATTTGCAGCACAGAGGGGTGATTGGGATTCTATAGATGTAGGTGTAAGATCTTGGGAATTATAGCTGCTAGAAAAAACTAGTTTATTCTTATTTCCAGAGATGAAATAATTGCTATCTTATTATCTCGAAAGAAAACTTAGTTGTGTTTTTGGTCATCTCCTTAAGGTAGTGTCTTATATAGCGTTCTTCAGAGTTTTGTGAAGGATGGTTGTATTTAACACATTTAATTTCTTTGTTTAGCTTAATATTTAATTGTATCATGTGGAAATTACATCAGAGTGAAAACAAAAGTTAAAATTAAGAAATAAAGAAGTCTGAAATGCATTAGATACAAATGTGGTCAATGTGCCTGAAGATGAAATCTCAGAACCTGAAACCACAGAGCATTTGTTTTGAACTGCTTCTCTCTTCTTTTTTACCTTATAAAGAAAAAACTTTTACCTTATGAAACAGAAAGGAATGTGAGAAAGAAGTAAAAAGAGAATAAAGCAGAAATGAGAAGGAAGAAAGAACGGAAAAAGGGTGAAAAAGAGAAAAGAACAAAATTAAAAAAATGAAGTAAAAGGAAAAAGAAAGAAAAAAGGAAAAAAAGACAAAGGCACATGGTCGACCCACTGGAATAACATGACAATCAAATGAAGCACCTCTAAGACTAAAAGATTTTTTGAAATATAGCAGTTCAGATACAGAAAACAAAATAATAAGCTAACTTCAGCAGGAAAAAATAATAATATCAGAAACATGAATACTAGAACGTGAATACTAGTTCTCCTAAATAAATTCAAGTAAAGAGCTAAATTCATATGATGCAAATATACCCTATTATTGATTGGGAAATGCTCTCTTCTTAGCAGGTGCTCTATTCCAGATCTGAGTGTTTTGGACTCGGCTAATTTTGCAGCACTGAGATGGTACACTACTGCTTAATTATTTCTTAGATCATTATTTGAACACAGTAAGATTCTTAGTTTCAATGTACTGGAGGACCTTACTGGAAGAACAATAATATGGAAGAATTAAAAAGGAAAATTAAATCATTATATACTGATAGGGAGACTCCAGAATGAAAAACACAAGAACAGCCTACAAAAACTTGAAAGTTAAAACTAACACAAGTTTACAGTTGACATTATTGTTTACAGGTCCAAATATGTAAATATTCTCCCCAGAAGTGGAAGTGAAACAGAAGTGAAGCTTATTCAGTGTTTATTGTGCTGCCACATTAAACAAATTTTGACTTTGTAAGATGCAAGTACATAGTGCTGGATGTGTTAAAATAGCAGTGAAGGAACTCACAGTAGTGGTGAATGAACCAAAAAAATATTAGATAGCAATCTAGTACCAAGCAAATATGGATCTGCTCAAAGTAAACAAGTAAAAAAGATCTTGGATGTGCCACTGCAGTTCTTTAAAAGGAAATAGAAAGGGTAATACAGTTCAAAAATGAAATAAATTATCTCAATAAGTATATTTTTGTCACTCTACAAAATAGTGTAGAGGTACGTCTCTTCCAAACAAGAGAAACTGTTCAGTGCAATTATTTTGAGAACGATTTGCATTGTACCACTGGGTCTATGCACTTTGAATAGACTTCAAAATTGATGACAGAGGTCCTTCACTGTCAGATTCTGGCAATCAACTACCTCCACTCCATATCACTGAAATTTTGAACTCTTTTGTCAGACTACACGAGCTTGGCCAAATGAGAAACGGGAGTAAGATACCAACAGTTGTCAGCTTTCCTTCTTCATTGTTCTTGTTTTGTCTACAGAAAGATTGTGTGCTTGCAGATCTGAGCTTTACTAATGCTATTTGCTTCCTGAAAGGATCTACAAACGTACAATAAATCAGTTTGGGATTACTGATTAGACCATATGTTGAACCATATGCTCTACAAGGTAAGAGGAGGTATTAAAATGGCATTTTGCATTTCAGGGGATCAGACTATTGGTGATTCACTGTTATTTGCCCATTTATATAATTTTGGCTGTCAGTGTGTGGTGATCATGGTGATGGCTGTAAGCACATAGACATACATGACCAGCAGAAAAAAATCTGCCAAAAACTGAGATATAATTATTTTTAGCACAATCAGAGCTTTTGTGCAAACTCTCCTCTTCCCAAGCAAAGAAAATTGGGTAAACATCAGCAAAGGCACATGTAGCTAAGGAAGCATGAATCCTGTAATTAAGTCTGACAAGAAATAAAACTTACAGCTATTTATACACCATTAAAAAGTAAAAAAAGATGTTTAAGTGAATACAGGAATACAGTCAGGTGTGCTGAGAAGTTAAGCAGTGATGCAGTAAAAACAAATGTTTCAAAGGTGTAAATGTATTCAGCACAAGTTTGATCTGTTTTATTGGCAAGACAAGCTGGTATGGAACAGTGAGATACTGAGAGGACATGGATCATTCTGTAGACGGAGGGCTTCTGTCCTACACAGATCAAGCATCTATAAATAAAGAGAGATAAGAGGATGATCTTTGCAAAAACAAAATTAATATGCATTCCCAGCCTACTGGATACTCCAAATAACAAGCTGTAAAAGAAGTAAACTGAAAGTGTGTGATGGTGTTAACTTCAGGAGACACAATATCAGCACATGTTCTGCCAAGAAGAACTAGCACCATTGCATTCAGTGTCATGACTATGACTTGTTTACTATAATTTTGCTGAGCAAGATTGATACTGACTCAGATCTGGAAGTTTTAGTCATGGAAAATCCCCACTGCTTTCAATAAAGTTCTCACTAGCAAGGAAAGCTGAATCTCAAAGTGATTTGTTGCCCCTCTATAAAGAGTATTTATTGTATGTAATGAATAAAATTCTGCATTTTTGCGAGGTTTTTCATTTATATTTTCTAAAGATGAATGAATTTAACTTGATTATACTTAGGTTCAATTTAAACAAGGCTGTTAAGCAATTCAGTGAACTGGTATTGGTCTTTGAGTGTATAATTTATATTCATTAGAACTGGAGAGGGTTCTAGAACTTTGCAATTTTACTGGGCTATTTCAATGAATAATTAATTAGTGAAGATGCATGCAAGATACTCTTCACCTGATACAACCCAAGATTCATGAGCTATGCATATGCAGTCCAGACAAACATATTACGTGGTAGTTGAATAAATAACCAGCTTTAATACTGTACACAAGGAGTTAATTTTTTTTCGTGGTCAAGCCTTAGTCTTTTCAGCCTTTAGGCTCAGAAAGGTAAAATCCAAAGCTTTTTTAAGAAAAGGCTCAAAGACAGGGGATAACAGCAGTCAGAATTACTCATTTTCCCTCCTGTCCTTAGTTTAGTTGTCATGATTGTTCATGCTATTCTTGGTTTTAAATTTTGCTCTCCCTCTTGTTCTCTGCCTTTTAGTCTGCTCTCCCCTCATACAGGGAAACCACCACTTTAACAGCACTTAGCCTTTGCAACAAAGTGCTTCATACTTGGGAACAAAGAATCCAGATTCTCATTAAAGGTTATGTATCCCAGTGATTACACCATGACTCACCCTGCATAACAGTTATCAGAATGCAGGACCTCATTCACAAAGTTCCCCCAGACCCATTTTTCCTCCAGACTAAGATTCTACCTATTATGTTAACACCAATGTGATTACAATAAAACAAAAGTGGAGAAACGTCTGGCAGACGCAGTACAGAAGTGTTTGCTGAACCACAGTGGCCGATTTTGTGGGATTTCAGCTCATTTTGTGTCTATTTCAGCTCTACTCAGGTGGGCACATTAACTATGGCAAATTATCTCAAAATTTCCATGCAATACTGAGCAGCCATGCTCACTGGTTTCTCATGAAGGTGCAGATACTGTCCTCCCAGGAATCAGTTGCAACCTTTTCCTGGGCTGAAGTACCATCAATTTCCTCCATGATCCTTCTGCTATTTCTAACCCAGAGGAAAGTTTAAATTGAGTTGTTAGCTTTTTCTTCACCACTTCTTAAATATGCTACAGATCGCCACTTTTCTTTGTTCTGTACACCTCTGGATTCTAGCTCCTAGTTCACCTGTGATTTGACAAGATAAAATGTTTTTAGCTTTGTTTTCCATGGATAACACTAGTGGGGTTGTTGTCTTCTAGAGCCAGAATACTGCTGGGTTGCCTTTGTTCTCTGTAGCAAATTGCCTTCATTCCAGTGTTAATTGTTTCTTCTAATTGCCAGTTAAGAGGACTGCCTGAGGGTCAGTTTCTTAATGATATGTTGTATGTCTTGGAGCTGAGATATATTTATCCTCTCTATTCCTGGACAGACAACAATCAGATTCAGAGTCAGTGTAAGGATGTGTTGGCCACACAATGGACCTGAGAATGTGAAAGTACCTAAATGCCAGAGGATGCTGATAGATCTACAACGGAATGGACAGATATTGACAGATGGTGTCTACCTGCAATTTGAGATGTGAAAGTAGTAAAACTAGTTAAAGATGAGCAAAAACAAAGAAGAACCTTTTCAGAGAGTTTTATCTGGTAAGCAGTGATGTCCACTGTTAGGAAATACTAGACACTTCCCTACAGTCGATACCTAGCCAATGATTAATAGCTCTTGAAGGAATGGAGATGTGTTTTTTCTATCTTGACAGTGATGCCACTTCCACCTTCTGTGTCTAACTGCACAGTGTTCCATGTACAAACCTAACAACACTGGTGTCTTGATCTTTCCCACTAACCTAACAACATTCACACCCCACCAGATGGTATGTTTCCTGAAGAGTGATTACTGTTCATTGACCCATAGAAACACAGAAGCCTATCATCATTAAGAATGGAAAAGACCTCTAATGTCATCCAGTCCAACTACTGACCCATCACCAACAAGCCCACTAAACCATGTTCACCCGAGCTGATGTAGCTGCCTGTTTCAGCATTAGGAATATGAAAAGCAGGTGAGAATGGAATCAGTAAATGAAAATCTGACACCCACGCATACCAGAGATCCTCTTAGAAGTGCTTTGTAGTTTAAAGGTTATTAGAGGAACACTTCTCCTATGATGAAAGGTTGAGGGAGTTGGGATTGCTTATCCTGGGGAAGAGAAGGCTCCAGGGACACCCCATTGCATTCTTCCAATAATGAAAGGAGCTTACAAGCAGGAAAGGGACCAACTTTTTATGCAGTTAAATAGTGATAGAACAAGGGGGAATGGATTTAAACTGATGTAAGACAGGTTTAGGTCAGATGTTAGGAAGAAATCCTTCACTCAGTGTGTGGTGAGGCACTGGAGCAGGCCCATCCCTGGAGGCCTTCATGGCCTGGCTTGATGGGTAGCAGTCAGATCTAGTGGTTGGTGATCAGCCCATGGAAGGGGGGGTTGGAACTAGATGATCTTTGCAGTCCCTTCCAACCCAAATCATTCTATGGTGATTCTATGGCAAGACTTCCACCAACATCTCAGTCTCACTGAAACCAAATCCTGCAGCCAAACTGAAAAAAATATCCTATCAGGATTTCTTGTTTCACAGCAAAATTCTCAAACTGCAACAGGTTCCTAAACTGGGGATTAAAAATCAGTATGAAAACAGATTTTTGAAACTTTACAGATTCTGGGGTAGGGACAGAGTGGTACGTTTTCACCTCAGTGTTGCTGCCTAGATGACTTCAGAAAGATTAAAATGTCATTTCACATTAATGAAAGCTGCTTTTGGATTATAAATCAGCTCTGAGTGTGCCTTGTGCTGCTTAGATTGCTGCTCATGTTACCACAGCAGCTTTGCTCGCTGTGGTTTACTTTGTCATGGCTCTGACATACATGTTTATTCTTCTAACGGTGCATTTTGTTAACATCCTGTGATCTGTGTTTTCAACTTTCAAGTAGTTTCCAACCTTTCCACCAGTTTCTGGAGGAACGGGAATGTGGGCAGACAGCACCCTCTGCAGCAAACAATGGGGAAATGAGAGTTGTCTGTACAGAAAACTAGGCACAGAGGACCAGTATGTTATTGTTGTACCAACAAGATGACGACTACATCAAATTTCAATTCATAATTATACAGTATTATTGAATTCTGAGAAGACTAGAATAGATTCTCTGCTCTTTTAAAAATATTCTGTATCTCAAATCTCTTTCATAATCTTTTACTTGACTTTCCAAACTATTTGCTTTAATGTCACCAAGGGGTCCAGTTTCACTGAGTTTGGAAGTTCTAATTAAAATTAGGTGCATAATGGTAGCGTGTCTGGTGGATTTTTGTGGGTTGTGTCCAGTTCTGGGCTCCCTGATAGAAAACAGACAGGGATCTCCTGGAAAGAGTCCAGAAGAGGGCCACAAAGATGATGAAGGTCCTGGAAACCTCCCTTATGAGGAAAGGCTGGGATACCTGGGGCTGTTCAGCCTTGAGAAAAGAAGACTCGGAGGGGGTCCGATCCATTTCTATAAATATCTAAGGAGCGGGAGGCAAAGGGATGAGGCTGGACTCTTCTCTGCAGTGTGTGGCAATAGGACAAGGGGAAATGGCCACAAACTGAAGCATAGGAAGTTCTGCACAAATGTGTGTGGGAACTTCTTCACAGTGCAGTGATGGAGCACTGGAACAGGCTGCACAGAGAGGCTGTAGAGTCTTTTTCTCTGGAGACATTCAAGACTCTCCTGGACACCAACCTGTGCAACCTGGTCTTGGGAGTCTGCTGTGGCAGGGAGGTTGGACTAGATGATCTCTAGAGGTCTCTTCCAACCCCTTTAATTCTGTGATTCTGTCATTCTGTCATTCTGTGATTCTGTGAGTTTTTAATTCATGTAATCATAGAAGAATCTGAGTTTTAATTAACACTCAAGGATTGTCATATCCAACCCATGGCTCCACACAGAGCTATTCAAAATCCAAATTCAGTGTCTGAGAACAGTTTCCCAATGCTCCCTGAGCTCCAGCAGCCTGTTTCATGCCTTTTTCTAACACCCAGCCTATCTATAGTATTCCCTCATGTCTTAGGAACTATTTAAGTACTATTTAAGTACTTACTCATAATTTAATGCATGTTGGAAATCCGAGGTATTCCTCACTGGCTTGAAGATTGATTGAACAATGGGAAACTAAATGAAATGTGACAGAACATCCTCCCCCCCCCCCCCCCCCCCCTTTTTTTTTTTATACAGCCATATGTAGAATTTCTTTATTTATTGTTTTTACTTAAATTGTTGTCTGAACACTGAAAACAAAAAGAATTCTTCACCCACATTTTCACTCTGCTCCAGAAATAATGTTTACTGCATATCAGACCAAAGGACCACATGCTCTGACATAATACTCCATCTCAGAATGTGGTGTGTGAAAGAAGTTGTAGGAAGTGAATGAGAAATAGGGAATATACAGAGAAATTCCTTTTCCAGTGTTCCCTTCTTCTGAGCGATCCAGTGTTCAGAGCAACTGTTTGCTGTATAAAGTCAATAAATTAGAGAAAATCTACTAGAGGATGCTTTCATTTTTCCTTGTATTTTCTTCTTGGTTTTAGTTGAAACAAAACAGAGTCATTGCTTCACTCAGCATGCAACTTCTTTAAATCACTTTATTTCTTGCATTGCTTGACAAATCAATTGAAAAGATTGAATATTGCTGATGTGCACTTCAAGGCAATCATAAAAAGTGGTCTTATTTTTTTTTGTAGAATTATAATTTGTAAACCAAAGCTGATAACTTTGAAGTGAACAATATTTTCTTGATCGGCAAAAAAATATCCCAATGACCACAGATATTGAATCATAGAGTGGATCAGTTTGGAAGGAACCCCAGAGATTGTGTGGTTACAGCTACCCTTGAAATGAGTGAAGGTAATAATTAGATTTCATCAGAGTTTCATTTTTTGAATTACAGATGCCATTGTCTTAGGATAATTACCATAGGGCATGGGCAGAAGGCTGTTTTAGGGTCCAGGAACCATGCTGGGTTATGTGGAATCACTTCAGGATGGAGAGCATGTTTCCATGAAGGAAAAATAGTCTGAATAAAATGTTAAAGTATCCTTCTTGTCTTACTCTGAGGAGCTTTTCCTGTTTTTGCTCTGTTGAATCTTCAGAAAGAAAAAGAAATACCATTTGCTTATTAAAATGAAGAAAAAAATCACCTGGTATAATTTTGCCAGGATGCTTAGACTTGCAAATTCTTTGGATGGACAAAAGAGGAATGTATCATGAATAAATTTCAAGAGGGATTATGGCTTAATATCTGCCTTCATGTCCTTTTTAGGAAATAAAATGGTGAAAGTAGTGTTGACCTTCTTTGTAAAGTTCTTAATGATTTTCTGGTGTAAAGAAATAAATGATATGTATTCTTATTTTTAGAATTAGTAGTCTTATTTTATAACTATATCAAATACTTACTAAACTTGTCATTTCAGCCTCTAAATTTCTGTATTAAAACTATACTTCTGCTATAACCTCTCGAAGACAGCTTATGAATTTTGAAAGCAGTTATGTATTTATTCTGTCTCCAAGGTGTTTTGGAAAACTTATTTTATCTAATTCTGTGCTATTGCTTAGGGGGTGGCTGTTTGTCTTTCTTTCCTGCTCATCCTTAGTAATTTTCTCATTTTCCTGTAGTATGGGCATCCTACTTATCTCAACATTTGCCCATGGGCTCAGCTGCAATAATGATGTCCTCCCAGCTCAAGAATGCAGTTATATTTTGGTGTAAATTTTTGACAGAAATTCAGGTGTAAGGCTGTGTTTAAGGGATATTCCATATTCCATATCTGGACATCTAATGTCTTCTAGGATAAGAGTGCCATGAGATTAGAGTGCAGATACACCTAAAGTGATATGTTCCCAGTGGCAGATCTCAGTACCTAAGATAGCAAGAAAGTATCTGAGTACCTTATTTATACTTCTAGAAAGTGATATTCTAGGCTGTAATATTCTCTTTCTCCTAGAAAACTCCATTCCAATGCTATAATAATCGTATTTTCTCAACACTCAGCACTGTCCTGCAGCTGGGAATTGTCAAGATGTGCATGCTGAAATCAATGATGCACCATTTGGGTATATTACGAGTGTGATTTCCTTTATTTATACACATGAAGATTAAACTGAGCAAAGAAGAAAGGTGGTCACATTCTCCTATGTGAAATGTCAGTTCCCAAAATGTTACATAAATAACCTATTCTGTTCTAATATTCTTCTCAATCGCATCCTATTTTTTTTTTTATGTCCACCCTATAATTGAAATAAAACAAAATGACAGCAAGTATATACACAGTAAAATGAGACACTGCCTACATATCCCAGACATTTTGCAGTCCCACGGCCTAAGCCTCTGTTACAGCATCTCCCTAGAAATTTTGAGGATGTTAATTGCCCAGCATTTTACAAATTACATGTGTCAAAAGGCCTCCATAGATTAATTCATTTTATTTTTTTCCCTGGGACCTTATCTTCTTCCCATAGCCTATGAAATCAACCTGGCATCATGGCAAGAGGGTATGACACAGAGGATACTGAAAGGAGAAATAACTGCTCACGACAGGAAAGACAAAGGAACAGACCTACCATCTGAGGTCTGTTCCTACAAATTACTTCTTTATTTATCTCATGCCTTTTATAAACATAACATAAATATTTACATGCTAATACTTAACTGTTCTACCACATAGAAATACAGAAATGAAAACCAAAGCATTGAAAAGATTTACATTTATTTGATGATGAAGGACTGTGTTGTATTCTCTGGATATATCTAATCTTGAAAAAAATATGTAGCTATGCAGCTCTACCAAAATTTCTGAGATGTACCTCTCTATAAACTCTTTCCCTGTTAAAAGGCAGTTCAAGCAAAAGAGAACTAGGCTTTGAAATCCTCTATTAAGTTCTCTGCTCTTTTCCAAACCTAGCTGAACATGCGGGATCACACACTTTTTTCTCTGTGGATTTTAATATTCATTTCTATTAGCTTCTTTGAACGCCTAAATGTCAGGTAGTGTCTGATGACTGCTAGGTGGGTTGTTGAATAGCTCACTGGCATTGATGATCTCTTAATTGCTCCTCCATTTACTTTGCCTATCAATTAGCCTGTTATTGTTCTGCAAGTTACAGTAATTGCCAAGTTTTGCATACAGCTGACAGCCACTATACTGAGAGGTGGAAGAGTGTGAATAAATTTAAATACATATGCATATTGAAAACGAGTGCCTAACAACATTAAATATACACAGCCTTAAAATAACTTCTAAAATAAACAAGATCAGCGGTAATAATCCGAAGTAGCCCACTGACTGCCATCTGCAAAGCTCAAAAAGACAAGAGGTGAGGCCTCACCTGGAGTATTGTGTCCAGTTCTGAGCTCCCTGGTACAAAACGGACAGGAATCTCCTTGTAAGATTCCAGTGGCTGCAAAGATGATAAAGGGCGTGGGATATCTAGAGTTCCATTTCAACCCCTACAATTCTGTGATTCTGTGAAGAGAAGCACCCAGCAGCCAGGGGCACAAAGAAATTTCGGGGTGCTTGTCTTCCTATCTAGTCTGTCACACACATTGTGAGTGTGCACTGAGCACCTGATGTAACTATAGGTGTCCTTGTTCTTTGCAAAGGAGTCCCTTCAAAATCAAACAGTTCTATGAAGATTCTAGGAGTACTACTGCAATCATATTTTACATGATCACAGAGTTACAAATTTGTGGGGGTTGGAAGGGGTCTTCTAATCTGAACTGTTAGCAAACAGTTCAACAAATCTGAACACATGATTTCTTGCTAGATCCAATTTGATCTTATGCTCCTCACACAGAACTGAGCAGCAACAGTTTATTCCTCTCACTAAATAATAACAGTAAATCAGAAGAAGATGTCGTTCACTCCTAGAATTTCAAATTCTTAGCTTTCAGGTGAGCACAGTTCCTGTTTAACATGCTCTACAGATGAATTACAGAAAATAGAGATCTGCTGCACGTATGCAAAGCAGGGAAGTCTGGTTTTACACAGAGCTGGCTGTGATTACAAGAAATAGATTTGAAGGCAACGAAGATGTACAGAACTCCCATTAGACACAGAAAAAAATGTAAAGTAAAAAACCTGAAGAAACTTAAGCATGGGACTGAATGAAACACCTATATCTTAGGTCAAAAAAAAAAAAAAGAGTAATTCAAAATATGAAAGTTTATTTTTTGCTTGCTCTGTGTCAGACTGCCCCCTAAACTAGGGAATAAATATTAACTATACTGAGGATTTATGTAGGACAGATTTGGGCTATAAAGGGGCATGCTCTTTTTCACCTTTATGTTCTATGTAGTTAAAAACAAACTAACAAAAAAAAAAAGTAGGGATGGGGTAAGTGTAAATTTTGCTCTGTGACAGCAATCCTACCTGTACAAACATATTTAACTGATCTGACTGGCAAAACAAACAAACAAAGAAAAGGATCTTAAAGAAATAACTCTGAAAGTAGATCCTCAGGGGGCAGGTGGTGAAATTAAGAGATCTTCCTGACACTTTTTCTGATCCTTACAGACTCGAGTATTTGCATCATCTATTGGGCTACAGCACAGCTGGGATTAATAATCATTCTTCTGGGGACTAGTTGGTGCCTTTTGTCTTCCTAGTCATGGTTCTGGGAAGTGTTAATACTTCGTGTTTACGTATATAGAAATTCATATGCATCTGACCTTGCTGTGGCTGAAGCTGGAGTATTGAAAACTAAGGACTGGGATTCAAATGTTTAACAGAAATCTCAGATTAAACTGAGATTTCTCAGTTTAAATCTCAGTTAAACTGACACGTTATGACCACATGTTAATGTGAAATGTCTATGGAAGTAATTACAAGTAAAAAATAATTAAGGTTCTTGGCATTCTCCTGGATCATTTCTGTGCCTATTGGCACAACATAGACAGTTATCAGAAGTGTAAAACTGGCCAATACGTGTGTCCTTGATCTCTCCCTTACAAACTGTACCTGTTTCCCAGAAATGATAAATGGAAAATCTTATCTATCAAGGAGTAAAATGAAATTAAATGGAGCTTGCCAGGTTAGAGAAAATCAGAGTGATGTTATGTAAGAGAAAAACAAGATGTCATACTGGCAGGAACAAAATACCATTTTCTTAAAGTCAAGTTTAGTTTAATCAAAATATCCACGATATTACATCTCACCATTTTTTGTGTATTTATTTACCTGAAACGTCCTAACTATACCAAAGCTCTCTAGATGGCATTGAAACATATGTTTCATAATATCATGCAGACACTTCCCCCTGTACATCACCTATCTTTCCACCCTAGGTAAATTGCTTTTCTTAAGTTTTAAATTGCTGTGGCGAGGTGGATCCCACAAACAGAAGTTAAATAACCCCAGAGGTTGATTCAGACAATGTGTAATGCTTCTCTTCTCTTTAATCAGCCATTTGTGTCTTGCTGATTCCACTCACACCCAGAACTGAGTTTCAGTATCCTTTCAAAAGAGAAATCTCTTGAATAATAACCAAGAAAGGTGGGACAATGGGGAAGAATAAGGCGTCCATTAGATAAGAGTGGGGTGTTCTTTATTTTTTTTTTTCACTTCACTTCTATTTTTATTTTTTTTTTTCTTTTGGGCAATGACCAACAGCTCCAGTATTAGCTAAAGCAAAGATGTAAAAATCAAATGTGATCTTATGTGATCTTATCTTTATTTTTCCTGAATGGTATTCATCATAGATTTGATAGTAATTTGCATTACCTTCATCTCTGAGCACACATTTTTCTTAGACTACCAGATGGAAAGATTTATACTATACAGATTTAACCAGAGGATATTATTTAGTATTACATCCTAATGTCTAGACAGCTTGACATGCTTCTCACCATTGCAAACTTGTCTTTATTGTTCATGCAGCATGAACTACATGTGAATCAATACTCTGTAACTCAGGATCCAATTAACCAATATCTTCAATTAATTCTTCAGAAACTTGATCTATATTCTTTGACTTTAATTTTATTTCTGACATTTTGTGGGAGCTGTCTCAATTCCTTTTTCATTTTTCTCAATGCAATTTCTGCTTTATTTTCCACAGGGAAATTAGTTTTCTACTCAATCTTTCTTGCAGGCAAAGAATAAATCTGCAATGTTTCTTCGCAGATTGAGTAGATGGTTATTTGTGGAAACTTCTTTTATTGTATCTGGGATTCAGCAGCAAAACTGCTGTCTGTTACAGCAAAAATACAGGAGGAAAAAAGCACTTTCAGAGGCGTAGAGTTAGAAGAGGTATAAATCAATACAACATGTATTCATGTCTCCCTGTCTTCCTGCTGTCAAGTTAATTTCCCTTAAAGTACTTTTGGTTCATTTTGTAGCTCAAACTCCAAACAGAGCATGTTGCATTGATTTAAATCAGTTTAAAATATTGCCAGATATGACATGTTTAGTAGAGCTGTCAAGAAAACATATTCGGTTAAAACATTACCCATGTTTCAAGCTTTATGTGAACTTTTTTTTTTTTTAATTTACACTTTAATAGTTTTTTTGTTTGGTTGGTTGGTTGGTTGGTTTTTGTTTTGTTTTGTTTTTTTTTTTTTTTTTTTTTTTTTTTTTTTTGCAATTACCAGGTTATATGCACACAAATATTTGGTTCATAAAAAAACCTATGAACATTTTTTTTCCAAAAAGGGAATTATGATTTCTGAATATTGTTGTTATAAAGCATATCCTCAGTGAAAATAGTTACTTCTTTAAAATCTAGTTAATACACAAAATCTAGCATGAATTTTTAATATACTGGAATAATAAATCCACAGTTATCTTCCAGTTTCCTTCTTCCCCAAGGAGAAATGTCCCCAGTGATTCCTGCAGTCCACACACTTAATTAATTAGTAATGACAATCTGGTGCAGAGTGGCAAATGTCCCATGCAATGAAGAATCTCCTAGCACTAAGATTTAATATTTATAATTGTCAAATGTAATGATGATGGTTAATTCTCCCCCGAGTTGTGCAAATTTTCCAAAGATTTCAATAGACTCATCCAAAAAAAAGAGATTTCATGTCTGGTTTTTTTTTTTTTTTTTTTTTTTTTTTTTTTTTTTTTTGCTATAGGTTCATTTCC
This sequence comes from Callipepla californica brunnescens, assembly GCA_023055505.1. NCBI lineage: Eukaryota > Metazoa > Chordata > Aves > Galliformes > Odontophoridae > Callipepla > Callipepla californica. The sequence goes on along the minus strand of JALIRH010000005.1, from coordinate 40,714,986 downwards.
AATTGTCATAGAATTTTTTTGAGATTTAAGAGACCCTTAAAGGCCATCTAGCTCTGCCACTAGCAATGAACAGGGATATCTACAGCTGCATCAGGTGCTCAGAGCCCTGTCCAGCCTGATCTTGAGTGTCACCAGGGATGGGGCATCCACCATCTCTGTAAACAACTTGTGCCGGTGACTCACCACCCTTATAAAAATTTTTCCTTAAACACAATCTAAATCTTCCCCCTTTGGGTTTCAGACCATTTCCCCTTGTCCTTGTATGAATGTCTCATTTATCATACTCAAAGTGTATGAGGTCTTCAGCATTTAAAGGGTTTTTTTTGTTGTTTGTTTGTTTGTTTTTGTACCCTTGCAAGTTTAATACTAAGAGTAAGGTAGGTAGCTAAAAATGCATACCTGCTGCCTGCAAGACTTTACCTTGGAGGATTATTAGAAATTAAAGGGATAAGAAGAACGTGTTAACATTGCTAAATCTTCCTTTGATACCACTGATCAATGTGACCTACTCTCACCTTTCTTCAATATTTGCATTTCTAAGTCCTGTCAAGAACATAAAGGACAAGCTGACTGCATCTAGAAACAAAAATCCATGAGTGTGCTCTGAATCCATCAATCCACACCTGCTGCTACCTCTTAATGTCTGAGCAATTCTGTTTTCATGCCAGAGGATACAGCTATCAACAGTTATCTCCAAGAAATAAGCCTCATCTGCAGCAAATTTCTTCATTTATACTTTTATTTCTATTGCTGGTGTCAACAAGCTCATCATTCTAAATAATTACCTGGGAAGAAAGAGGTAAGTCAAAAGAATGTGAAAACAGAAAACATGCATGCAAAATATTGTCAGAAGTCTGATTTAAATTTTCTGTTTTCTACAACAGAGTTTTCAAAGTTCTACCATATGTTGACCCTTAGGAAAAATTCAGCCTTGTTTCCATATAAGCCCCAATTAATGTACCAGGGAACCCAGTGCTGCAGCACAGATGCACTGCAGGAAGGAAAACAAGCTGAGAGAGGGGGAACATAGAGTTGTTAATGTTAGAAAAGACCTCTAAGATTACTCAGCCCAACCCACCTTCACCATGCCCACTGCCATATCTCTACAGTTCTTGAATACCTCCAGGGATGCTGACTCCACCACTTCCCGGGCAGCCCATTCCAAATGGAGTGCTTGAGCCCAGATAGCAGACCATTTAGCACATGCTGAAGATTATGCCTTTTCAGTAGATCTTTCACACATGCAATACTTCGCACTGCAGCTCCTCAAGAGACTTTGTTTGGGTTCATCAAATCATATACAAATTGTTATTTTACCAAGAGCTGACCATGCTAGATCTGTAGCCACATAGTAGAGTAATTACAGGTATGGATTTGTCACATCAGACAATACTAAAGCCATCCCTCCTTCTACTTTTCTACCTACCTGCCAAACAAGAAACAAATTTGAAAGGACACTGCAGAGTACAAGCTGTTCTTTTCACCTCAGTGTACAGGAAAAAAATACAACTTAGCATGAAGCTAATGCAACACTCCCAGGTGAAAGATAACACACTTGTCCACAAAATCTAAGAACAATTGAATTATATTGATAAGTAAGCACACAACTGTTTGCAACCCTCAATAAATTCCACATGCAAATGAGAAATCCAGTTCAATCTTTTGTCATTATTCTGAGACACAGTTCAAAAGCATTCAGGTTGAGACTCTATATACCAGCATACACTGGGTAAAATAATCTGGCCCAGGACGGTGGAAAAGGATCAGAGATTATCTTAAAAGAATCCCAAAGATTATAACAAAAATTAAAGAAATTTTAATGGCACAGAAGAAGACAGACAAATGACTGTTCTCTGTTGCACGGATGGCTTCCACATCACGCAATCACTGGATGATTAATGTATTCACCTAGTAATAATTACAGTGCCAAATAATAGATTACTCATTGCATAGCCTGTCAAATAATGAAAACAAACATTGAAAGAAAAAATGTGTCTTAAACTGGAGAGGGAGATCAATTTGATTGAATGAGTCAGATAACAAACAATTAGAATTATGCCACCAAGAAAAAACACCCAAACCAAGAGAAAAGAGGATGACTCAGTATGTAAAACAACTTCCATTTACTACGGCTAGGAAAAGTCTTTCTTGGGAGATAATCTATTCTGTTTTTTTCTCATGCATTTTCCCGTGAAACACATAGAAAGACAGTTCTTGAATACGCAATACAATAAGAACAAGTGGCCTGGTTTTTAATTCAGGTTGTGGATAAATTTTTATACGTCCATGTGGATTTTCCTTCGAGAACTGAGAAGTCTCTCTTATCTCACCATCATTTTCTTATTTTAGGAGACGTCAGGTTCATTTAACAGTAACTTGCAGATAGGACTCTTGTTCCAAGTCCAATAAAATCAGCAACATAGATTTAGGTAAGCATCCCATCTGATGTTCAGGTGTGAAAAAGTATTGTAAAATGTCATCAAAAAAGGAAAAAAAGTGAGCCCATTGAGGTTATTTTGAACTTGTAGTGATGTATATAAATATTTTGGGTTTACTAGGCTTTACAGAGATGGGATTGTTAGTTAAAGTTCCTTTATATTCCTTATACAACTTAGGATAGCCATCAAGACCTTAAACAGTTACTGAATATGAAAGTAAATGAAAGTAACCCCAATAAGCTATTTGGCAGGAACATACTTATTGCAGATTTCATGGTATTTTCTTGGTTTTGAAACTTAGATTTACATTCTATCTTTCATAACAGGCACAAAAAACACTGGAAGGAAGGAATAGAGGGAACTCTCCTTCTCATTTAAAAAAAAATGACTAAAATGGCTTCCTTAGGGAAACCCAGACTTCAAAAATAATTATGAAAAGGTGGAAGGTGAATAATAGAATTATTTTCTTTCACCTAAATATTGATTTTTTTTTTCAAAGGCAACAGATCAATTTGGTTTATTTTAAAGACATTTTTTAAAACAGGTTTTAAAGCCACTGTTCTTGAGGAAAATCCTGTCAAACCTCATTTAATCAGAATGTTTTCTTTTCTTCATGGGCCTTTTTCCCCTCTGGATTTTGATGAGTAAGGCTAAAAGGCAAATATGATACTAAGGACATCTGACAAACAACGTTAATGAGGTGCTTTCTGTTTCATTTAGAATCACAGAATCATTTGAGCTGGAAGGGATCCTTGAAGGTCATCTGGTCCAACTCCCCTGCAATGAGCAGGGACACCTACACCCTGATCAGGGTGTTTTCTCCAGGAAGTGACTGCAGCTGAATTTCAGTTTATGCTGAAGGAGGAATAGATTAACCATGTTACACCCAAATGCTATTCTGTCTCCTATAGACTCCTTCATGAGCTATTAAGAGATTAAAGAGATTCTAGAGAAAGAAGCATCAGATCATTTTCCATCCATCAGAAACAGCAACAAAGCAAAGACTCAGTGAAAAAGGAAGGTTATAAAGGTGGTTAGCTATAGTCATCTAGCTTCCAAATTACCAGATGTGTAACATAACATTGGCAAATCTTTAGCACAGGCACACAGACTTCAGAAATGCAAAGGTCTGTTTTGACCCCACCTTACCTTAGGTATCTACTTGAGTCGCATATACTCACTCTGTCAATGGAAAGTCAGAAACAACGCTGAAGGAATATGAATACCTTAAACATCCATCTCTTTGCACTAATGATAGCAAATGCAAGGCAACAGGGTACATAAATAAGGCATCCTGGCAAAATGCCTAATTACATTGAATTCATGTGAGTGGAGACCTCAGGGTCTAGGGAGATGTCTGAAGTGTCTGAAATTGCATTATTCTCCATTCCAACCTCCCCCACTTCTTTCTTCTCCCTCAGTGCTTCCCTCTCCTTGCAATACTTCATCTTTCGTTCTTCCCTTTTCCTCTACCTTCACCATTTTACTTTTGGTCCTTTATCATTCTCCTTTTTTTTTTTTTCTCTCAAAATATGCTCATATTTATACAATAAGGAAACATTTAATCTAAAAAATATCAGGTAGAAATAAGAGTATGTTAGCTCCTGTATTATAACTGTTCCTCTATCCTATAATATACCTACTGAAATTAAAAGCTCCTCAGAAGCACTGGCTGCTCCTTTTAGTGCAATGCCAAGCTCAACAGGGACCTCTGAATCCTTAGGGACAAACACAATAAAAGCAGTTAATAGCACTACGGGAGAGAGTGGGCCAGCTAGCTTCCATCTCCTTTCATTTTAGTGAGTTGGAAGGTTCACATCAGTACAAATTTGAAGGCAGATGACTGACAGCACTACTTCCACATGGCAAAAAAGTCTGCAAATAAACTGTGGAGCAGGTGTTCAGTGGAATTAAGCGATTCAGAGTAATTTGCAGCAGCAGAAGCATCGATTTGAGAATTGCTAAAGTACTGAAACATCGTATTTTATTATATTTTCACCTAGTAAATGTCAGCTGTTTTATTGGTTTTAACATCACATCAAGTGCACCTCTGTATTTACAAAGCACACTATTTGCATTTCTAGTAGGTGTGAACTACTAACCTCAGAAACCATTATTTCTGCTTCATTTATGAATTCCATGAAACTTAGAGACATCCTTCTGGTTGTGATTCACTTCTGCACCAGTTTCTTAGGCAATTACTAAGCAATTTCTCAGTGTCTTGAGCAAAGTGTTAGTGGTTAGGAGATCATGTTTGTTTTACATTAGCTTTTGTTCTGATAGCAAAAATTTTTCACTCAGAAGCAGAAGAAGAATAAAGCTGATTTCCAAGCTAACAACCTGGCTTGCTGTGTTAGATAACAGAAGAGACCTTCCCACTCCCAAGCAAAAATGTTGGCAATGAAATCATTAAGTGGCTAAACAGTCAATGAGGGGATTCTGAAATCAAATAAAAAAGCTTACTGTAGACCTTAAATCTTCGAAAAATGAAAAGTCATGTCCTGTTGGTAAAATAAAATGAAGATCTATTAATAAATCTATGGACAAAATGTTGCAAAGTTGATTTTGAAGCTCCGTGAAAATTACGCTGTGTGTAGGCAATGTATGTTGCATTACAATTTAGGGCTCTCTTCAATCACTAAAGCTTTTTTCAGCCATGGTCCATGATTTTGCCATACTGCATAATGTCATTATGCATCAACTGAGTCTCATTGTTAATATTCCATTGGACACTCTCTATATAACTATCTATCCAACCCACGGTTATTTGGAGGTATCTTCAGGGTGAGGAATATGTTCACCTTTGGCATTTTACAGTGTTGTTGCAAGCTATTTTTGAGCTGGATATGGGAATGGTGTTGGTGTGCTATTGAAAGAAAAGCTTAGATGGGTGAAATGAACTCAGCGTGGGTGGCAGGTCGACATAGCAACTAATATAAAATCTTGCCAATGACAACAAGTGGGCAGAATCTCATTTTTTAATGCTCTCTGGATAGACTGTAGTGAATTTAAAACTAACCAAGCTCTTACTTTCTTTCCTAACATAAAGGAAGGGTGCCATCTAATGAGCACTAACCGTAATTTCTGTCACAACTTTTTTCTGCCTCATAAGAGCTAACTTGATTCATTACATGACAAGTTGTTTCATTCTGCTCAGCTACAGTTGACCTGGGCCTTAGAGCTGTTAATGTTGTTATGAAGTGGCTCTTGGTAGAGCACATGAAGATGCTGCCTATGTGATTTTAAATGCCATTTGTTTCTATCTTTTTTCTCCTTCTATCTCTGTGGGTAGTGTGAACATGCTTTTATTGTCTCCCTTGTATCAATATTAGCCAGTTTCACGTTCAAACATACTCACAAGGATATTACTGTAATTAAGAAACCACTATAACCATTGTAGGAACAGATACAGATATTCATCCTTGCTACTTCCACTTCACAAAATAACTCTTACTACAGGTGTGATTTCTTTGGTGTAAATCACCTTTCAAATAAAAGAAACTTACAGGGCTCTTAGACCAATGAAGGCATCTCTCCACTACTCATGGATCAGCAGGTTCTCTCGTATGAGACATTTATCACGGAATGGTAGAATGGCTTAGGTTGGAAGGGACATTAAAGAATATCTGCTGTGAATTGGTTGCCATCCACCCAGACAGGCTGCCCAGGGCCTCATCCAACCTGGCCTGAAGCACCTGCAGGGATGGGGCACCCACAGCTTCTCTGGGCAGCAGTGCCAGAGTCTCACTGCCCTCTGAGTAAATAATTGCTTTCTAAGCTAATAATAGGAAATCAGTGCTTTCTAACCTAAATTTCCCCTCTATTTGTTTAAAGCCATTCCCCTTGCCCTGTCACTACCAGATCATGTATACTGTCAGTCCTGCTTGTAAGCTCCTTTCAAGTACTGGGAGGCTGTAGTGAGGTCTCCCTGGAGCTTTCTTCTCCAGCTAAACAAACTCAACTCCCTCAGCCTTTCTTCATAGCAAAGGTACTCCAGCTCTTTCTAGGACATCAGGAACTCTCTGCAATGTGTTGCAGGGGAAAGGTTATGCCAAGCTGACATCCTTCTATCATTCATTATTCAGCAACCCCCACTGTTTGCCATGAATTTTCAGATATGGATAGCGTTTCTTCAAAGAAAAGGCAGAAATATGTTTAATTAGGGCATATAGTAAAAGAAATGAGAAGATAAACTGCAACAAATAAAATATAAAAAAGACCTTTGTAAGAACTTTCTGAAAATACTAGAGGTCAGATAGAACAATTTTATGCATGACTTTAGCCTTAAATGTATCAAAAATGTACAAGGGATAACACCTTTCTTTTTTTTCTTTAACAACAAATTCTTCTAAAAATGAATCTTATTTATCCTATGTACTTACGAAAAGGTGACTGATCTGCTGCCAGGACAAATGTAGTTTTTTCATTTAGTAATGGAAAAATTACTGACTTCTAGAATATTTCCCACCTCCTGTCCATGTTCTGAAGCACTCACGGCTTTCAATTCAAAACCAGAAGAACTGTAGAAAGTTTAGTGCAGTTTAGAGAAAATCAGCTGCCACATTTAGGCAGCGGCAAGTGAGGTCATTCCACAGCCTCTCACTTAAGTCTATCTAAATTAAATTCTCTGCAGGATGAAATGTTAATTTAGGAAGTGATTTTAATTTCAATAGTGCTTCAATCAAGTGACCTCAAAAGGTATGAGTTAATACTCTCTGCCGCTGCAGACACTTTTCCTCTTTCTTCTTTGCTTCTGACAATAAAACTGAAATTACTACTATTCTTCCTGCCTCTCCTAGGATCTTGATACCAATGTATGTGTCCAGCACCGTCTCACAGAAAGAACTGTATTTGGAAAAAGTTCTTGCACTCTTATATTGAGTTTTAAATGAAAGAGTCTTTGGAATTTTCAGTCTGGAGGACTAGTGCAGAAAAAGCTACTCAGGTCTGCCGTGACTGAATCACAGAATCATAGAATTATTAGGGCTGGAAAAAAACCTTCAGATCAAGTCCAACACCTACCCATCCCCAGCATGCCCACTGACCATGTCCCATATCACCTCCAGGGTCTGTAATCCCACCACTCTCTGGGCAGTTTATGTCAGTGTATCACCACTCTTTTGGAGTAGGAATGTTACTTAATATCCAAGCTGAAATGGGGGCTCAGAACTGTTATTATTATAATTTTTTTTTAATTTCAATCTCTGTAAAATGAATCTACAGTTCTGTCATTTGCAGTCCAAAGCACATTTAAATTTTTTATTAGTCTTACATCCAAACATCTCAATAGACAATTCAATTAGGAAATTACCAGATTCATTGATTTTGAAGTCAGAATAATCCATGAGAAGTCTGAAAACTCATACTGATAATCAAAGTGTTGACAGACAAGGACAGAACCTGGAGAAATGAGTGATGTTGTTGGTTCTGGTCTTGCCTTGCATAGGTATTTTCCTTCCTGTTAACTGGTGTGGTGTTGTGTTTTGGAAATAGGATGAGAGTAATGTTGTTATCAAAATTTTTGCTGAGCAGTACTTACACTAGCACAAGATCTTTTGGTTCCTTTTTGGTTCCTTTTGTTGTCCTGCCAATAAGTGGGCTGTTGGGGCTCAGAGAGCTGGGAGGGAACAGTCCCAGGACAGCTGACCCAAAGGTGACAAAGGGATGTCTCATTCTGTATGGTATCACATGGAATACAAAAGCTGGATCAGTGTGGCAGAAGTGTCTGCCACTGCTTGGGGAATGGCTGGGCATGGGTCAGTGAGTGGTGAGTAATTGTGCTGTGCTTCAATCATTTTATATATTTATTATTATTATTATTATTATTATTGTTATTATTATTATCCCTTCCTTTTCTGTTCTGTTAACCAGTTTTCATGTCAACCCACAAAAACCTTTCACCTTTTTCCACTTCTCTCCCCTAACCCACAGTGTGTGGAGTGGGCAAATGATTGTGTGTTGCTAAGCTGCCTGGGGTTAAACCACAACGTCACTGCTAGATGGAAAATTGTACCCAGCTCTCTTTCAACTACACTACAGTAATAACAAGGATGATGTGATTGACTGAAAGTTGTTTGTTCTTCTTCACTGTTTCTACTTTTATTATCATATTTGGTTGTTTGCACAGTTCCATCTTCAGCAGTGTTCAGCCATAAACCAGGAACTTGATCAGGATAATACATATTTTCCTGTATGTATTTTCTTTGTGCTAACTGTATATTTCATATGGGAGAAGCAAATGCTCATTCTTTTTCCATAAAACTCTTTTCTCTTTCCATAAGATATTAAACCTGATAAATCCAACTAGGCTTACCATTTCTACAAGTCAGGCAGCTATGAATGAGCAATCATTTCTGTTCTCATAAAGTTTTTATTCCACCTTTAGTTCTATGATATAATTTGTCAAAATAATTCAGGTCTTTTGGGCCACGCTAAAGCCTGACATCCCTGAAAATGGTCTCTGTGAAAGATTGTTCAGTTGTGATACTGTGTTGAGACACTGCCACAACATACATTACGCAGGAGACATCTCAGACTTTGTTCCCCAGAAGCTTTCAGAGCTTAAATTTAGTGAAGCACTGGCACAAGTTGCCCAGAGAGGTGGAGGATGCCCCATCTTGGAGGCACTCAAGCTTAGACAGGACAGGGCTCTGAGTGCCTGATAGAGTTGTGTGTATTTTGTTCATGGCAGATTAGTTGGACTAGCTGGCCTTCACGAGTCCCTTTCACAGTTATATGATTCTTGGAAATTCTGGCCATCCAATCTAAAGCCACTGCTGTTGGCAGTTACTGTGACAAAATGGGATTTTCCTTCTTCAGCGTATTACTGGTCTACTTTCTCAGCCTTGATAGGTTAATCTAGATACGCCAGGAAGGTTTAAACCCTTACAGCAGATATTGAAATTCCCTTAGAAAATGACCCAAAACTTCTAGAATACTCATGTTGTACTGTGGGCATTGTGACAATGTTTTCCCTTGATCTACTGCTGATTTAAAAGCATCGTACTTGCAGTCTGTCACTGGGTCACACTACAGACAACGCTCAGGAAAGCTGGAGTTCTATTCCAGCCTATCCTTGTTGTAACAAAATTAGAGAAATGCTTAAGAAATAGGAAAGCACAGATTCAGATCAGGCATGACTCTTTTTTTTCCAACGGTTACTGCAATTATACTTTATAAGGCACGTCAGAAACTCAGGGCATGGCTCACAGATATTCTTCCTTACAATCAGGTGATTCTCCTCTCAACTTTTCCAAGTGCTATTGACAGTAAATGACATTTCAAAGGGTCTATTAAAAATGTCCTTATACCTTTATTAATTTAGAAGATCACTTTGCACAGTACCCTTGTTCAAAGGTGCTTGTTATGAAAAAGAACAAAAGTGAAGTGCTCTTCTGCTATATTTGGTAATGAATCAGTCTCTGAGATTAGATCAGTTGGTTATTATTCCTCATTTTCTGGGGGAAATGGGAGAGCTCCCATTCCCCACTTACCTTCTTGAGGGAGAGCTAATGAATTGCTTTTGAAACAAAAGTGCATTTTACACGTTTGAAAAATAATTGTTATGGCAGTTTAATGACATTATCTACTCAGTTTGTGTTCTGTAAAGACCAGATGGGGTAGTACATCCAACTGTAAAACAGGACAATGACATCGGAACCCAGACCCCAGATGGCAACCATGGGAAAACCTACTTCAATAAAATGATACTAATTTATAACATTAATTATTTAGCAGGACCTTTTATACATTATTATTTTAAAAAAATGAGAAATGAAAGCATAATTATGGCATGTGGTTTTCCTATGGTCAGGAAAATTAAATAGGAGGAATATCATCAAATTGTGACAGAGTAGACTGATGAAAAAATAGAGCAAAAAAGATAGCCATAATTATTCTGTGACTAATGTCAAGAAAACATGGTGAGTAAAGTTGAGCAAAGGTTTATAATGTTTCAGAACTTCCCATCATGGACGGCCGATGAGAATGTATGTTTGTAAATGACAATAGAATTTAACTGGGGCTCTTGGTTTCAGAATTTTTTGACAGATATTCACAGTGCCTTCAGGAAAATCCTACCTCTGCAGTCTGCTCTGCTAGTTTAGAAATAAGTAGGGGACATTTCATCAGACTCATTCCAGCAACTTGAAATCACTTGGGTTTTTGGGTGGAGCTGAATTTCAGAGTGGGGAAGAAATGGTTAATGTGGATAATGTTATTAAATGAAATAAATGGCTGTTCCTACTAATATTAACAGATTTTTGGCACAATGACTAATTAGGCTTATGTAGAGAAAGCACAGGCATTAAAGACACGGAGACTTTTTTTTCATTTTGAAGCTCTGTGCTGCCCTGAATATGTTTTACAAACTTTCTCAGGCTAATTAGAAGAAATGTTAGATTTCAGCATCAGCTTATTAGACCAGGAGATTAAATTATATTTTAGGATTTTGATTGCATGTTTCTTTGTAAGATTAGATCATAAAATCTAATATTTAAATAATATAAGCAATAGTATTTTATCCTATGGTTGCATTCAGGAAGCCAGCAATAGTACAATCTAATTGGAGCCACAAGCTTCAGTTAAAGATTTCAAGTAACAGTGAATTTCACACATTCCTTACTAAGATGTTCTCTTGGTTAATCAAAATAACTGTAAAAATGATTCAGACTTATTTATAGGTCTGACTTTTCCTAGATTTCTTTTCTAGCCATTATGTCTTAATATGTCCTTCTGAAAGATCTATACTCCCATCAGCTGCATGCTGAGTTTTTTAAGTCCGATTTTGAATGGAGTTTTATAAATATAAAATCAGATTGGCAGCATGTTTAGTTCTCTAAATGCATAATCCAAAATAAGAGCATGTTATCTGAGCAAAATGGTTTAATCTCTTCAGATAGGCAGTGTGGTACAAATGCAAAGCATTCCTTGGCTCATGTTTTTAAATTGCTCTAAATAAATTATTTAATGTTAACAGAATTACTTGCTGAAACTCTGTAGGGTTGTGCAGCTGTGTTTGATGATGACTGCTAGAATGAACAGCATGCTGATAAAACCAGATAAAAAACATACTCTAATCTTACACCTGCATCAAAAACCTTCCACAGTACTTAACTTCACTGCAGGACAGCAAGGTATCTAAATCTGTCAGCAGCAAATTCCCAACCCTTAAGAGCAAAGAGACAAATAGTCAACACCATAACAAAATATTCATCTCTTTCTTCATAAGCAAAGCTGAAAAACTGTTATTTCATTCGATATCACCATCACCATTATCATACCATTCATTTTATTCGCAGGTGGAGGAGGAATGTACCTTGATTTGAATGCTCTATTTGAAGAAACACATTTTTTTTTCTTGTAGATGAAAATTAAAATTGAAGTTTGAAAATGTTAGGCTTATAATACCACAAATTGCCACAAAATTTATCTTGCATATTTGTGTTCTTTTTATTATTGGTAAGAGCTACAAATAACTTAGCAGATTGAAAGCAAAAACTTTTCCATAGCACTGGAAAGAAGAACTTCTGTGTTTGCTTTTTGCTTCCAGTCACTTACATGCTGTGACTAGAATTAGATGCTAATCTCATCAAAAAGTCATCAATATTTTTCCAGAGCAAGAATGTAGCGGAGGGACTCTTGTACAAGGAAAAATTACTTCAAAAACAGTATAAGCAGTTTAGCAAACAAGTCAAAACAAACAAAAAGGCATCAAAACTTAAGGTAAAAGGTCTGCTGACAATAGGCAGTCCTAAGATACAATTACCTTAGAGCCCAATTTCTCTGTAGTAGGTGGGGTGAGGCAGGACAATTCATTTCTTTAATATAAAGAAAAAGAAGAATTTATTTTCCTATGCATAAAGAATGTGATTTTATCCTTTATTTCTTTTGTGAAAACCACTGAACCAAACATCTTTACCTTAATTAACATTTCCTTTACCTTAATTAATTAATGTACCAGCCCTCAGACAAGTGCACTTTACTGCTCTGCACATGGAATTAAATGCTCTGCCTTTTCAGATACATATCTCTTAGAACCACTTTATAGTGCTGCCAAAACTGATGGTCAAATAGTGTCCTTGATAGAGCATATGGTTGGTATAGTAGAAAACACAGTCTATAGTGTTTTCTTCCCTGTTCCCCCTTCAAAAATTTCAGCTAAATTTTCATTAAGTCCCTGCAGTAGGTCATTCTAACTATTCCTATCCAAAATCTTGATTTCAATATGATTTTGGAGCAGATTATATATGCTTAATAAAATATCATAGAATCATAGAGTCACCAAGGCTGGAAAAGACCTACAAGATCAACCAGTCCAATTGTCCACCTCTCACCAATAGTTCTCTCTAAACTGTGTCCCTCGACACAATGTCTAAACGTTCTTTAAATACCTCCACAGTTAGTGACTCCACCACTTCCCTGGGCAGCCAATTCCAGCTACTGATGACTCTTTCAGAGAAGTAGTATTTCCTAGCATCCAGTCTTAATTTCCCTTACGCAACTTGAAGCCATTCCCTGTGGTCCAAAAATATAGCAAACTGGTTATTTATATAGTTTCAATGACCATGGATGACACAAACAATATTATAAGTGACACATTTGTATGTGAGCTCTAAAAACAAGCAGTCAAAAAAGCCATCTGCTGCAGTAAACATTTTCAGAGCAGTGCACACATGATAAAAATTATGTAGATTGTGTGATGATTACTGCCATTGCATAAGTCTTGCAAAATTCAATGAATCAGAAAGAATGTGGAAAGGAGCAATTCAATTATCCTGCTTGGCTTTCTGTATAGCATTGCCCACGTAATCTTATCCAGTCTTTCTTCATTGCTTCTAGATGCAGTTGATCTTCTAGAAAGTCAACCAGTCTTCAAATGGAGAATTCACTATTGCCCTTGGAGTGGAATACATACCTTATTTCTGATTTGCATTAATTTTGTTCTACTTTCTAAAAGATGGGGGAAAATGACAGAAAATATTGTTGTACTCCAAGAAAAGTGTGCTGTCCTGAAGAAGAGAGGTGTTATTTAAAGTCTTAACATGAGAATGAGAATTTGTATTGGAAAGTTGAATGAGACCACAGTATACAGTAGGTAAGAGTGAGAAAGGGCTTGAGGTGTGTTAAAACTATTTTGTATTCATTTAATATGAATTTTTTTTATATCTTTAGTCTAACTTTTGTCAGCAGAATGCTGAGGTGAAAACTGGACTCTTGGACGAACTCTGAAAGCATTTTCCATTTTGCTTAACCTCACAACTTCTTATTAATGAGGAAATCTTATTCTTTTTCTGAACAAACTTTCAACACCCTTGATCTGTTCATTAAAACAAATAGGTACTTTGTTGCAGCCAAAGACACTTGCCTTAGGAAAAATTACACCAATCAAATGGGAGTGTTCAGACACTCAGAAAGTTCCTAATTGAATAAGGCTAGAAATTTTTAGAAGAGGTGTTTTTTTTTTGTTTTGTTTTGTTTTGTTTTTGTTTTTGTTTTTGTTTTTGTTTTTAATATTCTCTGAAAACATCCAGATAGAGAAAAGGTGGAATCAATGAAAAATGAGTACTATATAAGGAGTTGGAAAATTTATGCTAAAATAGATATTATTTGACACTGGAGAGTGACATGATCACAGGAAATGGACAAAAATGTTAATTAGAAGATATAACTCCAAACCTATCCTAGATTCTACAGATTCTGCCTTGATTATTTTTGTATTTCGAGGAAACCACATACAAAGTTACTTAATTTTTTTAGTCATCAGGATGTTTAAATGTGAGGATACTGGTCCTGGAAGACTCTTTTCAACCTTTAGGAAGCAGTTGGATTTTCACGAAGAAGTCAAACTCTTCCTACTAATGATAGAACTAGAAAACATTCCTTTCTGTTTCTCTCCTTCTTCCCACTCCCTCATTTAATCAATACCTGGAAATTTCTGGAGTTTTATAATGGCAGATAAAAGAGTTTTGCAATAATTGGAAACACTGCTAGGATTGCAATAGTCACAATGAGCAACACTCATGGAGTCAAATTCCGCATTGAGTCACATCTTATTTCATTCAAGTGAAGAATTAAATTTATACAAAGGATTTGTTGGTGACAAATTTGGTTGTCTATGGATTACAGATGAGAAAGTTACAAAAATGTCAACATGCAAATAATGTAATCATGTATTACAATTGATTTTCACTGCAGTGCATAGGATTTGGGTTGTTATTTTCAATTGCAGGCAATTTAAACTTTAATGTTAAGAAAAATAGGAAATTCTGACTTTGTGACAGGGAAAGAATGGACTTCTCATACAGAAAAAGCCTCTATTTGAGATGCTGGTATGGAACCCAAGACTGGTAAATATGTGATCATGGCAAAGAAATAGATTTATATACATAGCATTCTACCTGATGGTACATATAGTCTGAATACGCATACACATCATTTGTATCTGAAGTAATTCAATAAACACTGCCCCACCCATAGCTACTTTTATAATTGGAAATGTGAGTGTGCATATGCATATAACACACATACACGTAAATCCATCTCTGAACAGATACATGTAGACAAGTTTTGGCAAATCAATTATTCAGGTGAATGTTTCTGGGCAGGTGTCCTCCCCAAAGGTGATGCAAAACAGTAAAAGCTTCAGGCTGCTCACTTCTCAGAATATGAATAAGCCCTTCTCCCACTATTGAAAAGTCTCTCGGACAAATGATGAGATGTTATCACAATTAACCCTCTTACTGAATTAGACTACATCTGCTTACATCTATCTCCGAACCCAAAAGAGATAGTTTGTCTTCAATTGCAATTGAAGGATTGCAATGACTTTCTTTTGAAAAAAAGATTGACTTCACCTTGGGATGTGGTGATTTAATATCCACGTGCTTTTCTAGTCAAACACTACCCACTAGATTTTCCAGTATACTGGGAATAAGATTGTTCAGAGATTTCTCTGGAGACTTTAAACTCACATGAGCAAGTAATTCATGTGAGGAGTGGGTTGATAAGTTGGTTGGCCTTGAAAGCATCTGCTCTAGCCTTTCATACTGAGTATAGCACAGATCTAATTATTTGTGTTGCATAAGAAAAGATGCTTAATGGTGTGGTTTCTGTACAGCTCTTAGGTTTCAGTGAGCACTTTTCTTGGATTATCATGAAAAAGACCCTCCTAGCCTGCTCAGCAATAACTTCATTGTTCAGTTTTTGCTGAAGGAACTTCAATTGCTTGCTTAATATGAAAAAGAAAACAAGACTCACAGAATTCACGCCTGTAGGGTGAGAATTAAAAGTGTGACCACTTAAAAATTATCTTGAATAAAAATTCTTTGATGAATAGGATTTTTATCCGTGCCTTGATGACAGTGTCATGTCTGCTGTATGCTTTAAGCTATTTATAAATCACGGTGATCTGTTCCCTTTGACAACCTCGTAATAATGTTTGTAAGTTATATAAAAAAAAAGATTGTGAAAAATATGGATATTCATAGAATTGGGATCCAGAAGGAGTTTTTATTATTCTCTTGTTCCTCCTCATATAAAATTTCTTATGTCCAGGAATGAATGAAGAGTTCAGTAGTACAAATGGGATTTTTTGATATGTTATTGACCTCAAAATCCAGCTTTAGAAGGGCTATCATTAAAATCCATGGTATTAGAACTAGTCCTCTATCAGAGAATGTATAGAAAGACTTTGTAGGTATTTAGTTGCTTAAAAGAGTTGATAAGAATGATACTAAAAAGTAAAACAGGTTTTCAATTTAGTCAAATATCTCTAGTCAGGTTTCTGAAAATTAGAGTATCATTAGTATTAAATGCACAGAAAGAAATGGCTGGCCAGCTCCAGTGTCTGAAGTTGTTGGAGAAGGAGGAGGAGTGGACTCCTTGGTGACCTTTGCAATGTGCTGTGGCTATGATGAAGAGTACCTACAGGGCCTAGATCCGGGAAAGGGAGGAGTCAGGAAATTATAAGTTCTGAAAAGCCATGAATCATTTTGTTCCTGTCAGTAAGAGCTTTGGATTTGCAGACATGGAAGTAAAAATACTGCCATTATTATTAACTTTCCAGAAAGGGTTGTGGCACCTAGATTTTGGATGATGTTCTACTAAGAAGGAGCAAATTGAGTCAATGGAATCTTATATTTGCTCACAGCAACCTTAGAAAAATGAGTGTCTGGATGTTCCTGATATGTGAATTGCTGGAAAAGAGCCGGAGATATCCAGGAAAAAAATTGTTTGTAGATCCCACTTTCTTATGAAATGTTTATATATTTTTAATCAGTCTGAAACAAAAAACAAACAAACAAAAAACAACTAGATTCTGCTGGATTCTTCTGGAACAGTACATAGGCATAAGGAAAATAACAAAATTTTTCGTATCCTGCAATTTTAAAAGGATGGAACAATTCCTACGGTCCAAAATCTCAGGTTTTGACTAATTTTGTTTCTCCAGCTCTTTTATATGCAACCAGAGAATGCTGTTAATTAAAACAGGCCCCCAGGGGTAAGGGCTGTTGATGTTGTGTTGAGAAATAGAATTAAAAAAAAAAAAACAAAAAAAAAACTGCATAGTTTGGCATTGCAAGGAACTTAGATAACACCATTTAAAATTCATTTCCACTGAGTACTCTAAGATATGAATACTTGTTCCCAGAAAACACAATCATTGGGCCAAAATGCCAGGTGTTGTTGATCAGTATGGTTCACACTGCAGACATGAAGGCTGCAGCAATACATGAGCCTCAACAGCATTAGAAGTACATGAAAGTACATGTCGTGAAAAATCATTAACAGGCATCCCAGAAGCAGCCACAAGAGCATGTTTTCCGTTCTTGTTGACCACAGGCACCTCTGATTGATTTAATATGTTTAAAATGTTTTCCATTTCCTCTCCAAGGCTTCCTGAGCTGTTGTTTTATAACTTTTTTTTCTTATGGAACTTGTCCACTGGTTCATTCGTGTTCCTCTCCTTGGTGACGTTTGCAGTGAAATAGAAAGTGAGCATAAAGTAGAGGAAATTGTTTCAGATCCAATGACAGGATCATTGGAAGAGGTATTGATCTGAGATCTTTGGTTAGGAGTTTTCTTATCAAACATTGCATTACTGTAATGTGTCAGGTAAAAATATGCAGGTTCTGTATGGATTTTGGTATGGAAAACGTTATTATTATTTATTGAGTGCACTTGAATTTTGTTTTCATTTATTACAGAGGAGTTGTCACACAAAATTTTTGGTGAAGGAAACTAGAAGTTTCTCAGTATTATTTGGCTTTGATTGAGAAATGATGTGAGATTAAAGGACACGTTTTGGGTTTTTTTGTTCTGTTTTGTATGATACCTGTGTACAATGATTAAATGGTTCACACTGGCCACCCAATGTGAACCAAAGTAGGAAACCCAGGTATCTCATACACAGCGCAGTGTCCTAAATGTAAATGCACTTCTTTCCCCTGCTTTTCCCTTGAGAGTGAGGATGATCTATTTGGATTTTGTGAAGCTTGCAGCCTGGGGATGGTGGGTTAGGGCTCACTCCATGGTCAGAGCAATTCTTCCAGGTAAGCCTGAGTCTATAGGTCTCATGGGTCATCATTACCACTATCTTTGAAGAAGCTTAAGCAGAGACAGTACAGTTCCTTTTTTTCCCAGTATTTTTAGACACTTCCTTCTAGACCAGGTTGCTCTAAGCCCCATCCAGCCTGTCCTTCAATGCCATCAGGGAAGGGGAATTCACAACCTCACTGGGCAACCTATTCCAATGTCTCACTGCCCTCACAATAAAACATTTCTTCCTAATATCTAGTCTAAATCTACCCTCTTCCAGTTTAAAACCATTTCCCCTCATTCTGTCGCTACCTGCCCTTATAGAAGAATGATGAGAACTCCTATACTCAACTTGCTATTTTAATTTTACAGCTTATCTTGGTTTTAGTGTACTATCACCCTAGCAATGCTTTAACCACACTATTAATGTGGTTTCTGATCAGCCATTATAACTGATTCCAGTTAGTATGCCTGCCCATAGTACTTTCCTGCTTTCTCTACAAGAAAAACACAAATGCTGAATAATAATCTAGGATTTTCTGTCTTGGCTGCCAAAATTTTCTTGCCATTCTTTTCTTTAGAAAAACACAAAACAAAACAAAACAAAATGAAAAAAACAGCAGAGTTTCCATCTGAGATGCCAGGAGAAGTCTCTTATATTTGTTCTCATGTATAATTAGAATTTCAGGGAAAATAAAGGCTTGCAACTAATTTGGTGCTGAGAGCAGGTCTTTTTCTTCTGGAGGAGCAGAACATAATGTCTTCATTAGGATTATAATCATTAACGTATCTCAAAATCCTTAATGTAAAGTGCTCTTGAAGAGACAGAGCTATTGCTCTAATCAGAGAACTTTTAAGTACAAGGGTTTAGCTGAAGGTACGGAGAGAAGATATGGAAAAAGCATAGTACATGTAAAACCATACTATGATTATTATTTATCAGGTAAATGGGACAGACAGCACACGATTTTGGCCCCACTATTACAAAGATGAATACATATTGAATAATATCTGTAGTTCCAAGTTATGTTAGTGAGGGAGAAAGAAGCAGTGGCTGGGACACACCTAGTTTTATTGAACTACGTGCACCAAACCTGAGCTCTTTTGCTCCTTTGTCTTGGCAACTGCTTCTACTTGATAAATTGCTTTTTTAACCAGTCATTTTGCCAGCACTGATTCATCAGCACTACCATGACCTATCAATATGATGTCCTTATCAATTGTTTGATGCAAAACACAGACATTATTTGTTTTGAATGAACCCCTCTCTTGAACAAAAAAGGTCCTTCACTGACCCAGAGTTTCTGGCAAAATTTTGGGGAAAATTGTGTTCCAGTGATATAGTTGCTCCTGGGTTCCTCTCAAGGGATGCTATATCATCCTCATGGTGAAGACATACTGTACACCAAGTTACAGCAGCAGCAGCTGTTACATTGGCTCTAAAATAAGCTGGATGTAAAGCTTTCTGCTAAACACATGGCCAAAAGGACAAATAGATCATTTCCACTTTGTCATCAGAGCTGGAAACACACAGCTTTTGTATGTCAAAGAGACTAACAAACTTGTCTCAGATGTCTCTTTGCTTTGAAGCATTTAATTTCATTTACAAATCATGAGACTTATCTGAATGTCTGCAGACTTCATGATATTTTATCACAAATCTTCTGTTTGCATTTGCCTTTTTTACATGAAGATCATCTGAACAAAGGGAAGATACATTGCTTTTGCATTCACAGTGATTTTTTGTAAGTTTTCCAAAAATCTCCAGCAATATATAATCAACTGATAATTACTTACTATGAATTTGTCAACAGTTTTGCCAATTGTATGAAAAAATCCTGTTTGGTAAGTCCTAATATTACCTCCCATAGATAAAAATGATAAGAATGGGAAATGAATAAAGCATAATAACACCTCAAATAATTACTAACTCTGCTTCTGAATGAGACACATTGCAACATAGCTATGGCCATTAGACGCAGGTCTAAAGTTACACCCATATAAAAAGAAAAAATATAGATTTACCTAAAAAGTTTTCTGACATTCCAATCCTTTCTTCTCTACAAACTGTTTCTGAGTAAGGAGAGCCCTCTAGGGTTAGTTCATGCACTCAGTGTTGCTCTAATTACATCTCAGAGAATCCCAAGAGGCATCATAGTCAGCTGGTTGGACACAGACACTTTTGCCTACAGATACAATTACTCAGAAGTCATCTTCTGTAAACAGCACAATTTATGCTCAATGCTCGTAAATCTGTAACATAAAGAGATTATGTCTTGGAATCACCTTTATCCCTTCCTAAGAAAAAAAATGATGCATTCATAATCTCTCCACAAGTATATATTTTTGTATTTTCCAACTTTGCCTCTAACGTTTGTCTGAGTGATAGGAAAGAGTACTCCCACTCACATCAAAGGGTCTCTCAGCTGTGTCACACACTTCTCCTAAGCACATATTAAGTGCATACATATGAATATACATATGCATATAATTATAGAACCATTAGTGCTGAAAAAGACCTCTAAGATCCCCAAGCCCAACTACAACCCACCCCCACCATGCTCACTAACCATGACTCTCACTGTCACATCTTCACTGTTCTTGAATGGATGGTCACTGTACCACCTCTGTGGGCAGCCTATGCCTGTGCATTACCACTATTTCAGATAATAAATATTTCCTAATATTCAACATGACCTTCTCCTGGTGCAACTTGAGGCCTATCCTCTCATTCTATTGCTGCTACCTGGGAGCAGGGGCCAATCCCCACGTTGCTCCAACCTCCTTTCAGGGAGTTGTAGTTTCAAGTTTCAAGCCTAATTTTAAAACACACACACAAAACAACCCTGGAGATATGAGCCACAGAAGACTGATATTAAATCTTTTAAAACCAGATGTTAATATCTGTAATTTTTCTAAAAGAAATGAAAGAATACCACTTAGAGTATGGTTTGTGACAGAAACATTCTGAAATCCGAAGGTAAAGATCTGCATATGCATCTCGTGTTGAAATCCCCTTAGAGGGTAGTCAAATTCCCATCTGATTTTGCTGACAGAATGACTTGTAACACTATAAAAATGTGTCAGAAGAGCTGTTGTGGGTATTTTAAATGATCGGTAACTTAGAAACTGACTTTTAGAGTTTCTGAGCCACTGCATGTAAAACGTGCAAGTTAGGCTGAGCTGAGCATTAACAGCTACATGCCAATAACTATGGTCACAACTTGTCTGTGTTTGCCCACTCATCTTCCCAGATCTGCTTAATCCCCTCTGAGTGCGCGTGTGCATATTAAAGAGATATCTGGTGATTTTCTCGGGGTTTCAAGCTGGTATGCAGAAAATGAGAGGAGGCATGGGAGAATGGGACTGAACATGCTTACCACTCCCTTCTCCATGCTGGAATACAGTTTCTGGTTATGCTTACTTTCCCAGTGTCTCCCCTTCACCACCTTGCAGGAGTGGTGAAGGTGAGCTACAGCACATCCTGCTTTCAATGCGCTCCTTCAGACTGAGCCAGAAGAGGGAGACCAAGGATGCATTAAGGCAGATGCTGGCTCTTTTCACTGCTGGCCTTCCACCAGCTAATATGTTTTCAGGAAAATTTCTGGAAATAGATAAACTCTAGTTTACGGGATTCAGTAACTTTTCAAAATCTAGGGATGGAGCTCTGCAGATTTCATGAGTTCAGCAAGATCTAACTTGCTTTTTCAAATGCTTGAAATTGACAAAATACAACATAACCTGCACAAAGTGATAAGAATGCATCAAAATGGCCTTGACATTTTGATTGTAAAGCTAGAAAAGTTATATTTTAACACAGGAAATCTGCTTGGTTTAGGTCTTTAGGTGCAGATTAATGTGTTTGTGAACAAAATGACATTATATGCCTGTCTCCATCACTAGAAATTAACATAGAATTGAAGAATCATAGTGTCATTAAGGTTAGAAAAGAGCACTGTGCCTGGATGTGTTGAAGAACCATGGAAATGTGGCACCGAGGAACGTAGTCAGTGGACATGGTGGGGATGGGTTGAGGCTGGACTTGGTGATCTCAGAGGTCTTTTCCAGACTTACTGATTCTGTGATTTTAGATGCCGTGGTCTGCTCAGGTGCAGCCAAGATTACCATCTGCTGCTTTTTGTGCCACATGCCTTCTCTGTTATTTAAATTCCTGTAGCACCTAATCTTCTGGAAAAGTTTTTCAGGCAGTGTTGTCTGCAGGTGAGTATGAATGTACATCCAACTACTCATGATGCTCTTAGAATTCAGTTATACCCCAACAAGTCTGGAAAGAACTTATCTTTGGGGGATTCTCAAACATATCACTGAGATGCCACTTTACACAAAGGGAGTGGATAAGTCATTTCAAGAAGGACTTTGTTTGATTTTGTCCCAGTGTTTAGCAGTAAGGAATTTGGAAAACCTGTCTTAATTTCCCCTTGATTTGGAGCAGAGTCCTGCAGATAAAGGGGGTGCTGTAATCACGAGACTACTGCATTAGTTTGGATAAATTTGTACAACTGAAGCTGTTTGTTTGTTTGTTTGTTTGCTTTGTAGGTAATTAGATATCTAAATAGATATCTAAGTAGGTATCTAACATACCCAAGTGTAAACAAGCCAAAAAACGAGACTGTGTGATCGTTATTGTCCTGGGATCAGTATTGAAAGGTAAGGTCAAGTGCATGTTCCAGTGAGTATTTCTTTGCATAAAATAGAGTAGTTCCAAACAAAGAGATTTTAAGTGTCTTTACAGAAATATCCAAGACCTGTAGCTGTTTATCTGGGATTTAAGAAAGTATTTCCTGTGATTAAAAGAGTGGGGATTTGTGAGGGTGTCTTCTGCAATTCTCCCTTTCTTCTGCACTTAGTGACATGGTTAGTAGGCACTGTGGGAATGGGTTGGTGTTGGACTTGTTGATTTAAACATCTTTTCCAACATTAATAATTCCAGGCTTCTATGATACTATGGTTCTGCCCCTACTAGGCGATCTTTTTACAGAGCTAAAAACAAGCCTGGCTTCAGCATTGAATGCCAGCTTGGAGCTCACAACTTAAAATATGAAGCAAAGATATGTGCTAGATACACATCATTTTGATATGAACAGACTTCAGTTTCCTAAATGCCTTTAAATCTGAACCTAAAATTGTAAAGATGGGAATATCAATAACTGAAACTTCATATTGGAGTTGAATCATCTTTTAAATGTCTTTAAGATATGTAGCACTCTGTGCTAAACAGTGCAGTATTATTTTCTTTTCAGACTTGCTTCTCATTTAACATGAAATATTTTCTCTTAGAGAATGATGGGAAAAATAACCAAGTGGTTTCCTAGTAAGGAAAGGAACCAGTTCACCAAACAGAGAAAAATACAACTGAACACTAATGAAAGAAATTGTAGCAAAAATGGACAGCTACAGACTGCATTAAGCCCTCATCAGGCAGCAGTTTAAGAACTGAGAAATCATAGCATTTGGACTTGATCCCTGCAGAAAAGAAATGTTGTGCTGTGCTGACACCTGGTGCACAAACATGTTTGTTCATGAAATCACAGTCCCCTGCCATGCCTTCCCTGAAGAAGCTTTCCACTCTAGACTGGTTAGCCATAAACCTTCAGAATTATCTGATGTCTGTTTAACCCTTAAGAGATGAGCTGCACTGTGGGGAGTGGTGTCTTCCTGAAAAATTCACCACAATTAATTTTCACTTGTTTACAAGATGCATCCTGTTACATTAAAGATTTGATTAGAGGCTCTGGAGGAGTTTTTCTTTCCAAAAACATGAATGGCAGCAGGAGTTCTTATGTTCAAAAGAAGCCTTTGAGCTGATTTCCTTTACTACCTCTTCTTTAATTTGGAGGCCTTGATAAGCAGGAGCTGGGTGGATGAATCCATAGGTCATGTTTGGCCTAGGTCACTCTCCAGGGTTATAACCTGAAATATTTTTTGGTCATAGATTGTTGCGCTCCATCCTGCACTCAGTACTACCTCTCAGTGGGTTGAGAAACAGCCTTTCCCATAAACATGATCCAAATAATTATCTGCATTCCTCAAAGCATTTTCTCTAACTTCATACTTCATTCAAGGGCCTTAAGCAGTACTGTAATAATTAATAACAAACACAACTTCATAATGGGTAGTTCTTAGCATATGTGATGTTCCTGCCCTCTTGCTATCACCTCTATCACTATCATTATGATTGGAGAACCGTATATAGTTCCCTCTTTTGGCCTTTCTTTGATAATTTCCTACATTTCATAGAAATGCTATCCCGCTTTTTTAGTCTTTTTATTTTATTTTATTTTTAATTTTTACATCATAAACTCTGTTTTATTTACTCACCCTTACTTTTGAGGCTGATTCTCGTATTCAGGGGCCACAAGTAAAACATCATAGCATCATAGAATTATTTGAGTTGGTGGGGACATTTAAAGGCCATCTAGTCCATCTCCCCTGCAATGAACAGGGACACCCACAGCTCCATCAGGTGCTCAGAGACCCATCCAGCCTCAGTTTGAGTGTATTCTGGGATGGGGGCATCCATCACCTCTCTGGCCAACCTGTGCTAGTGCCTTACCACCCTTACTGTAAAAATGTCCTCCTTACATCCAGTCTAAACCTCCCCTCTTTTAGTTTGAAACTAATTACCTTGATCCTACCACAACAGAGCCTGCTGATGAGTTGGTCGCCTTCTTCCTCTTAGCCCTCATGTCTTTCTCTTTGGCTGCAAAGTACCCAATCCTTTGAGATAATATATAGTAAATATTACATAATCCAGACTTTTTTTAGGTCATTTCTATTTAGCTCAGTGTGAAATGAATTCTTTGTCACCTGAGAAGAACAGTTTCACCGATACATGATAGAATCACAGAAGTATAGAATCTTTAAGATTGTAATGTCCACCAAGATCACCCAGCCATCAACTGT
The DNA here is from genome assembly GCA_023055505.1 of Callipepla californica brunnescens. Lineage (NCBI taxonomy): Eukaryota > Metazoa > Chordata > Aves > Galliformes > Odontophoridae > Callipepla > Callipepla californica. Next base: position 40,690,087 of record JALIRH010000005.1, on the reverse strand, counting down.
TCAACACTATACCACTAAACTGTATTTCTCCTTGCAAGAATTACTCTTTTTTTTGAACACCTTCAGGGATGGTGATCCCATAACTTCCCTGGACAGCCCGTGTCAATGCCTGACCATTCTTTCTGAGAAGAAATGTTTCCTAACACACAACCTGAATCTTCCCTAGTGCCTCGTAAAGCCATTATCTCTTGTCTTATCATTCTTCTATGTACTGTCAGGAAAGGTGTGCTGTAGTTAATCTCAAGAGTTAATGAGTTAAGAGTTAATCTCTAGTCAATCTCAAGAGATTAATTCTTACAGTTGTCCTTATTTTATGCTAATCTCTCTATAACTCTCACAACTCAGCCTTTTGTTGTTCAGAGTTCCCACCATCAGAGCTATACTCCTTTCCTGAACAAAAACCCTAGTCCTCATGTTTGAGGGCGTTCATAAAAGTGAAGAAGTGATGAGCATCTGTGGCATTATATATCAGATGTATCCTGCCAACAAGACCCATTCACTGCAATTACTAATGCAGACCTAAAAGACACATTACATCCAGACAATCTCAAACTGCAAACATGGTGCTTGTTTACTTCCATTGAAGCATGTTAGGCTTAATCCACACTTCTTCTCCCCTTGTTTGTCAAATTGATTTATAGCATCAGTTTCAAAATTGAGGTTCCTTTCCTTGTTTTCATTTTCTAATACTCCACACTGCACAGAGTTCTTCGCTTGGTGTTTAATGTTAGGTCCAGTTTCTGAGTGTAGAAGAAAAATGGCTGCTTGTTAGGAGTATAATTTACCTCACTTGATATGGAATTGAGAAGCAGACAATGCACTGCAATAACCTCATTTAATTACCTCTCACCTCCAACTGTTTTTGAACGTGTACAACCATTAGTTCACGTTAAAAACACAATGACAAATCCTCCCCTTAAATTCCTTCAGGCTTCTTTTTTCTTAATCTCTTGAAAACTTTCACTTCTCATCTGGGAGCGTCTCTGCTCAACAGTCGCTGTCTATGGAACTTTTAGATGCATCCAAATTATCTATAAATGAGATAGCTCAACTACCTGCAGAAATTGTACAGGACAAAGGAAGGCAGAAGGACTGGGGGTTAGCTTGTGCTGAGTTAATTCTTTTACAGGCATTTCTCACTGCATGGGGATGTTGTGCACAGAGTATCAGGCAGTAAAGTTTGGGTTTTTATCCGGACTGTAGCATCAGCCCTGGTTATATTTGACTTTTGCTGATTCTTTTGTCATCTGTAAACCACTTCATCAAAACTGTAAAAGAGCAAAAGTTCTCATGATTTCATGTCTTGATCATTACAAGGAGAGAAGGATGTAGGTTATCAGATCTGCACAAATCCTTCTGAGCGTGCCACTTATTTCTGTCTGTCCCCCTTTACTGTAACAATAAATCAAGCCATTTGTCTTCCCTTATGTGCAGATCAGTACCCTCACATCTCCTGCTTAACCTGGCTATCATTCATTATCCTGTATGCACATGATCATTTTATTCTATACTTACATAGTTCAGCACTGTGGGGCTGTTCTCCATATCCAGAAGCTGAAAAGCCTTAAATAAATCCAACTCAGATACGCAGACGTTGGTGTGCACAGTTGCATTATTTTACTCGTGTTGTCATGAAAAACTGTGCATGTTCAGTTCTGGGTACTGAACCATCCACACGGGCAAGCTGCAGCTACATTAGAGCCAGTGAAAGCATCAGTGGGTGTATTTAACTGCACAGTGCTCTCCCCACTGCAGTCCTGGTCTGCTCGGAGTGGAGTTATGCACTCTGCTCCATGTCTGAACATATGTTAGGTCAGGGAGACATTTGCCTACTCACTGACCATTGCCCCTTTGTGAAGAAACCAGAGCAGAAAAGTTGTGAGACTTACGAGGTGTGTTCTCTCTGCTGGATAATGGATCCCCATAGAATCATAAAATCACCAAGGCTGGAAAAGATCTCCAAGATCATCCAGTCCAACTGTCTCCTACCACCAATAGCTCCCCACTAAACCATGTCCCTTAGCAAAATAACTCCTGTTGGCCTGGCTGCTGTGTGGCCTATGTTACCCATGGTTTGGAAACACAAGCTATATGTATATACATACATGTATATATATACAGATGCATATTCACATGCACAGACATATATATACATACATGTGTACATGCACAAGCACTGCTCCAAAAGTAATGTCTCCAATTTTATTGTGTTGGCCCACAAAATCAGAGGCAGATGTTGGTGATATGAAAGTAGAGGTTGAACCTTCCCACCAATATTCCATTACATTTTCTTGCTGTGTGGCAGATGGCAGCAGAGGGGCAATCTGACAAGATGGCATCCGACATGGAAGTGCATCTGAAGTAAAGATGTGTCACCATCTTTTTCTTCCATGCAGAAAAAATGGCACCCACTGATCTTACATCAACACTTTTTGAACATCAAGAGACACCAAATAATGGATATGAGCACAGTGAGGCAGAGGGTGATGTGTTTCAGCAGCAGTGATAATGACAACAGGGGGTCACCTCCCCTAGTGCAGATGTTTATGAGTACAGCATACAGGCTGTAGTTCATTGCTGGCAAATATGCATAGCTGATGGTGGTAACTATGTTGAAAAATAAGATTTTCTAGCTGAGAATTTTCTTTATCAAACAGTATTATTGTGCTCTTTCTATCTGTTGTAGATTCCACAAGAGTAAATAGGAGGCATTAATTTCGGAGCAGAGTACGTATTTGAGTGTTTCTTCCCACAGCTTTTAGATATGGGAAGGACATGCTCAGTGCAACAGCTTTAAGCTACATGTGGTCCTGACTAGCTTTGTGGACACTGATTAAAGGTAATGGAGGGAATGGTGGTTCTGCCTCATTGGTCAATGGATAGTTCAGCAGAAGGCAAGTTGCTGCCTGCTAATCCATCCACCAGGCACAGTTTGTCTCAGAAACTGAGAGCTGTTTCACAAAGACAAACAATCCTCCACAGCCCACCCACTGTGCGTGTACATGCATGCAGATATTCCTTGTCCTGACTTCAGCACAATATGCAGCATTTAATACCAGAAGCAGAGTCCAAGGTTACTGAGCAGTTCGGTTGGCAAGCCATGTGTGAAACAAATTCAGCACACAGACTCACTCTGGGTCATGGATGGGGTCAGGTAGGTGGCTAATTAACATCCCATGGTAACCTTGTCCCTGCCCAGCTCTGCTCTCACTGGTATTACTGAAAAAACATGGATTTTAGAGGCTTGGTAGTGAGTTTAAATTTTTAAATTTTCATTTTATTTATTTATTCATTTTGTTGCAATGCAAGGAATCTGTCCCCAGAGGTTTTCTAGAAACGGATAGATATCCAGCTGACTGAAATAGCTTAGTGGGCATGGTGGTGATGGGTTGATGGTTGGACTAGGTGATCTTACTGGTCTTTCCAACCTTAATGATTCTATGATTCTCTGGAAGAAAAGCCATAGATCTTAAAATGGGAAAAGAGATCTTAAGCTGTTTACTTTTATTTTTTTCCATGAGCTGCTGGTAACATAAGGGTGTTTTGCAGAAGGCAAAATCCTTTGTGGGCAATTCAGCATTAAAGGATGCTTAGAGAAACAAATGGTTATTTAGAGCAGTTTGTATGCCCCTTTGTGCCCAGAGAGAAAGGATGTGCCCCTATCACAGCCATGAGATCCTGCCCTTCAGCTCATGCAGGAATGTTCTGAGCTAGGCTATAATCACAGCTGAAGTTGCTACACAAACAGAGGTCAGGACGTTTTCCATACAGCGTTTGTAGAAAATTTGACTGATTGTTTTCCCTTGATTTTCGTAGTCACAGATTTTTCTAGGTCAACAGTTCCCCCACACAGACACCATGCACAAATGTCTGCAACGAGAGGAGCCAAGTCAGAATTCTTGAACAGGGTTTGTGTTTCTGCAATTAATAAATCATCCACAGGAGATGTGATAGTCGTGCTGGAACTTTCTTTTCAGATGCCTCAAGATCAGAGCTCAGCAGGGAAACTGTTGACTTATGCCCTTCATCCATTTTAGGATTACTAGGGAGCAGAGTCAGCATCCCATTAGGAGAGCATATAGTGAGAACTGCCAGTGCTATCCTCATTGCTAGGAGCTTCAGAGTAGGCCTCTGTGAGAAGATGTAGTTAACCAGGTCACAAGGGTGTGCGCAGCCACTCTTTGGTACTCAGTGAGCATCCCAGCCTGCTATGGAAGGAGCTGTGATGGTGTGAACAAGGAACTGCCAGAGTTCAGTCCCTAACTTTAACAGCAAGCAAGACCACATCCTCTCCCCATACTAATTGCTGACTGTGATGGTAGTAGCTTAAAACCAAACAAATGAAATCATATCAAAATGCAAAACAGTGATTTAATCCTACACTTACTACAGTCAGTGCATGTCTGACCTTCAGAAGGATTTGGGATAGCTCTGTCTGCAGTAAGCTATGGCTTATTTGTAGTTTCTCTTGATTTATGAGCTTTGCTTTAGGCTATTTCACTCCAAGTTGGGTATTCACAGCTGTTGACTTATCTGCTAGGTTGCAAATTGCCAAGCATGTTTGCTTACAGAGCAGGAGGGGCATTGCCTGGTTTAAAATGACAGCCTGGATGTGTTGGAGAGCTGTGCTTCTCATAGAATAGGTAGAGTCTCCTTCTCTGGAGGTATTCAAAATTCACCACAACGCTTTTCGGTATAAACTACTGTAGGGATCCTGCTTTGAGTAGGGGTTGGACTGGGAGATCTCCAGAGGTCCCTTCCAACCCCTACGATTCCCTGATTCTGTGTTACCACGTGCCTGTAATACTACCTCATCTTTATGGGTGCGTGAAAGACTGTCCCACAGATTACTGTGCTCCACAGCCCAGATGCATTTCTATTTCCTTTGGGCAGCATCTGAGCAATCTACAGGCATGAGATTTTTTTTGGCTTACCACTCATGGATTGAGAATGGACCTTCAAAAAGTTGCTGTCTGTACACCATGTAAACCTGACATTTTGGTCAAGGTAAGGCTAGATCACAAGAAGCAATATAAATGCATCTAGAGCTATCTGATGGCAAAGCTTACAGTAAATATTAATATATCTTCACATATTTCAGTATAAATCAATCTATGTCAATATACCTCAGTATTAATATCCAGCTAGAAAAAATATATTCCAAATTTTTTTGTTTTTCAGGAGTTGCTGAGATATCTGACTTTCAGCTGAGAAATTCCACAAAAGTTCGTGCTTTTAACTTGCACTTTCCTGTAGAACTTGCTTTGTATTCTGCTTTTCCCTTCCTTGTGTAAGACTGTGGCATGACTTATACGGCAGTTCGAATGTCTGACAGTTTTTCAGTTTCAATAACTAAATAGTTAAAATGAATGGGGATAAATTGCATTAAAACAACCAGCTGCTCTGTCTTCAGACATTTCCATGAGGCATTCTACAAATGCACCAAATCCTATTAACAAAAAATAAAATGAAATGAAGGGATAAATTTCCAGGAGCATCAAAATTCATATGACTGAGCATGGATCCTCTAGTGCTGGCCTTTCAACCTAACACTTTGTCTACTGTTTGCTTTATGAAATGTGTTCAGTTGTATACTTTGTAAAAAGAGACTACGTCTTTCTAACAATATGTGATATCAGTTAATAAAATGAGATCTGCAATTTAATGGAATGAAAATTGAAGAAGAACGATGGGAGCTACATTATGATGGGGTTGCACTATATGTCCACACACTAATCCCTCTGTAGAAAACAATTCAGTGAAGATAGAGTCTCAGCATTTCCCTACAGAAATAAGGCAGACTTGGGTCCCTAATGTGCCACTGCTTCCCTGATACAGTTTTACCTGCTTCTCTGTATATTTAATATCTTTTAATTTGCTGGATTCTACCTTTTAGATGCATATGATTTCTTCATTCCTGTGGCTCCAGGTTCAGTCTGGTCACTTGCCTTCTTGTCTGAACTATCTGCTTGGAAAAACTAGAAAGGAGTAGGATAACATTCATCTAGTCACATCATTCTTAAAGACAAGATCAGCCCTATCATTTTCACTGACTTATTCTGATGAAGCAGTGTTATACCAAGTCTATTATCTTTGCCATGTCTTTCAAGCAGGAAATTATGAGTTATAATTAGGAAGACACAAGGAAGCCTTGAAAGAAGGAACAATTCTTCCCTGAGTGAAGATAATTTTTTCATTAAATCTGAAATTGTCAGTGATACCATCTCAGAGAAAGTACTCTTTTTGTTTCTTAAGAAATGCTATTTAATCTTTCTTCTTTCTAAATATCCAATTTAAACCTCTCATTCTCCCTTTTTCCATTCTCTCCCAGGAAGTCTGTCTGAATACCAATTGTATCACTGTAAAAAAATAAATCCTGTAACTAGATATTAATTAAAAGGTCTAAAAAGTATTGCTATGTATTTTTGTTAATCTCTCAAGGTTCATCCTTAAAAAAAAAGCACAATACATCAACAAACCAACAACAACAAAATGTTTTCTGCCAGCAAATAGATTTTTAAAAACACCCATGAATATAACAAATCCCAATTGGCAGCTTTTAACTTTTTTAAGGTCTAAATTCCTTTCCCATTTCTTGTCTGTCATCGCCTACCACTCGAAGGGTCAGACTTCACACTTGACTTTGTCTCACTTCACAGCAGCAGCTTCAGAACAGATAGAGAAAGATGCAATGCATGGATTTGGACTGACCTTTTCATTGAGATCTCATTTTTCTCATTGCTATCAAAAATTCTCACAGCCAGTTGCACGCATTGGTTTTGTTTGCGAAAGGATTGAAGAGTGTAATAACTGGAAAAAAGATCGACACTGACAGAATGAAGGTGTGGCATGAAATAAATGAGCAGTTTGGTGTTTTTAAATGTGACCCTGAATGTAATATTACATTATACTAGAATTAATAGATTTTTCTTCATGAAGGGAGAAAATCAAATGCTGGGATGTGACTAGTTTTGTTACTTTCACATCATATGACCAGAATTCTTTTTTCATCTGTCTTTCTCTCATGCTTCCATGTAACCCTTAGGGCAGAGGAGGAAAATCTACCTTCAGCTACCTATTTGCTGCTAGAAAGTTGTGTCTGATGGCTTATGTACTTCATCAAAACTTTCCAAAGTGTCCTCAAGAGTTATGACAGCAGGTGCAGAAAGACTGAAGCCCAGTAACACATTAAATACAGTAGTCCTGATGGCTGCTCTACACAATGACCATTAGTGGTTCTGACATACATACTTCTTAACAAATGTGATTAATAAAGGCGTGCCTCCTTTCCTAATGAGTAGACCACCGACTAAAATTAATCTCTGAATGATGATCCTAACGTGCAACACCATTTTTGTGGGTAGCTATGGGTGAAAAACAGAACATCATTCTTCAATCATTTTGCTGTGAAAGAAGAAAATTGCCTCCAGCCCAGGGGATATCCCATTACCTAGAGCCAGACCTCTTTTTTTTTTTTTTTTTTTTTAATACCAATGTTACCCTGGTATACAACACAGGGGTTTTTGCTGAAATTGCTGGATATCATAAAATCTTGGTCCTTAATTTTGATGTGTGTTTCTGTAGATTTTAAAGGTAATGTTCTCTGTTGAGCTGATGCAAACAATAAGCAAAGAGCTTTTTCTATGATGGCCCATCCTTTCTCCTCTGAATGTTATAAAGAAAAAGAAAGAAGCCTATCAGCAGACCTGGAAGACACATGACACTCAGCTCTCAGTTCAGTCCCTCTCAGTGGTGTATTTAAATGAGCACTTCCTTATACTTTATGCAAGGAACAGTAGGTCTGACTAAATATGGATAGAAGGGAACTTGGCCAGTCAATTTATCCATCCTTCATCTTCAGGCACAGCTTGGTTTATGTAAACTCATCCTATCAGACAATCTCTGCTTTTTAGATGTCCCAGTTGTCTCAGCAACTCAGTTTCGGTGTTTAATTTTCTTTGGCCATCCTAAATCTCTTCTAAGCCAATCTGTTATTCAGGATACCCCAAGGATGATTTAACATACACTGTTAACCAAAGACTTGGTACGCTTAGTTTTGTTGAGAGTGTAAAGTAACCCTGATTCTAAACATCTTCCCCATATCACATAATTGAACATCCTTGAGTCTTTTCTGAGCAAAAATATCTCCTTATCCTCCTCAGGTTAAAACATAAAGCCTTTACAGAGATAAATTTCTATTTATTCTCCATTTTACATCTTCCTCCCATTTGTATTTTAATTACTGGCGTAGACATTATGAATCATTCTCAGATGAACACTGACAAAGATTTACTATCTTAGTACTGAAGTCACTTCTTTAACAGAAAACTTTCACTTCAGCTCCATGTGTTTGGGCAAATGAAACATATTCTCTAGACAGAAACACTACTGAATTTTCATCTCATGATTCATGGTCATTTTTAGAGCAGTCTTTGAGTGAAGGACAATCCTTTATCATTATACTGATGTCACCCTTATGCAAATAATTAAACTGTAAATGGAAGACAGAAAATCCACCCAGACCACAAACAAAATTTGTCAATTTTCATTTCTTTATGCCCTAAAAACTGACAGGTGCAACTATGCTTTCTTATAAGATCTTATGAACTCAGTGAGTAGACAGAGTAATACTTAGAAATAACTTAGACACATTTTTGCTTAGATAACATCAAATAAAAATGTGTGAGGAAACAAAAAGTTGGGTTCATGGAGGCTGTATTATATGAGAGAGTGGATGAAGAAGGTGATGGATGTGCCCTGGTGTTTTCCTTGGGCTGATATCCCTGGGTCTCCTCTGCTGAACCATGTTCATGTAGTGTTGGGTGACTTTAGGAGCACGGGGTTGCTGCAGTTGTGGGGGTGGATTTACAGTGAAATCAGCAAGCTGCAAGGTTGTCTTCAATGACTCATTCTTAGCCAAAAACTGACTCCAGTAGAAGTTCTGCTTTGCAATCCTTTTGAATCTGGCACATGGAGGTTTGCCGTAAAAACCAACATTCAGCCAGGTAGCATGAAATTTAAATAAAAGATATCCTTGTAAGACATCTAACTACACTAACAAATCTGTTGGCTTATATTAAGAGAGAATCAGACATGAAACTACATTCTGAATTCCCAAAAAATACTTTGACTAGAAGATGTTTTTGATCGGTGAGTGCATTGGTCTGGCCTCATTTATCAGCAAGTTTCTTCTGAGGTAATTCATGAAGATTCTTGTCCTTGGCCTCCATGTCCATGTGATTTAAGCTACGCAGAATGACAGTTTCTTCTTTGTTAAGTGTTAAATGAACCTGTAAATAACCACAAAGTCACATTTGTTGGAATTTCTATGTTTTAAATTGCCTTTCTCTCTGGTTCCAAGTTCCAAGTAAAACAAAGTACAATAAAATATGATGGTCTCAACAAGATGGCTCTGGATAAACAACTTATATTTTTTTCACATAAGTGAACAACCTTTGATTTACAAAGATGGATAAGTTTCCAAAGGCAAAATTTTCTCCAGATTTGTAGAAAAATTCTACTAAATAACCATTTTCCATTGTGCTTACTCAACAAAATTGTGAAATTGTGAGTTGGGCATGGAATTTTAACAGAATACAGCCTGCAAAAGATACAAATGCAGGAAACTCCTGTGGGCAAGAGAGATTGATACCAAAAGCCTTGTTTTAGTCCAATACAGTCACATGATACCATGTCATGTGCATGAATGTGGCTTAGTGCAAGCAATTCTTGAGTCATGGGTGCTTTTGAATGTTTACAGGATTAAACGGATGAGAAAATAAAAGGACAAATAAGGTATAGATAGTTAAAAGTAGCAAATTTATTAAGCTCCATAGATAAATTGCTTTGCATTGAGCACAATATGTTCCCCCAAAAATTAGCAGGTGTTTCAGCTGACTTCAGCTTGCAAGGAATTTAGGTGTACACAATGACTTTTTAAATTCTTGCCATAAAAAGTCTCATTAAAGTTTCCTTCCTGAGACAACACCAATCACAATTTGCACAAAGGGAAAACATGATATATTTCTCTTAATTTTTACCAAATAAGAATGAGTATATTAAAGAAAAAAAAAAAAAAAAAGCAAGATGGAACTTCCAAATACTAAGTAATTATCTTCTTTTGCTGACAAAAATATTAACCTTCCTTTGTAGTAATGTGTATGTATCATAAATGCACACTTCTTCTATGGCAAAACTGTAATACAAAAATTTTTGGTGTTCTGCTTTTATGAAACAACAACAAAAATGACATCTATACCACTGTTTTATTTAGAGCAGTATAATTTCATAAAGCTCTGCTTGACTTCATTACTTCTCATAAAAACATTTCCAGAAAATTGTGAAATAATTATACAGATGTGTACCTCAAAAAAGACAGCTCATATAACAGTCTTCTGATTTTACTGTAAATAAAAAGTAAACGTTTATTTTTTATTTTCTTGCTCAGAAAAATCTCAAATAACCTTTAAGAAGTTCTGTGTGCACTTCTGTGTTACCTTTCTGTTTTTATTCAGGAGACTATTCAATATTACTTCCAACATTAGAAATGAATGTCTTGAGGGAACATTGCTACCAGAAAAGATTCACTGAAGGGGCATTGGGTTGACCATGAGACAATTATAAGGAAAAAAAATAAGCAAGAACAGACTTAATATTCTCTTGGATTAATGGCAATTCTGACAAATAAAAGTAACTGCTATGTAAGGAGAAGTTGAAGTGGTAGGACTTGTCTGACTTCAAAAGAGGAATCTAATTTAGATGAATGAAATTCAGAGTGTCATGAAGTGGCTGAATAGGGACTGAATATCTCCATGAAGCAATTTCAAAACAGAAAGAAAGGTTTCTGCTTGATTATTGTGCAGCTAAGATGTGGAATTACGACGGGTGTTGTAGATTCAGAATTTTACAGGGAGCCAAGAGAAGATTCGACAAGTTCATGGAGTTAAAATCCACTAAAAATTCTCAAATATTTCTATATTTTTATGAACATGAAATTGATTTTGTAGACTAGACAGAAGTCATGTCTAGCTTAAGGATGGGAGAAATGCCTTGGGGAGAGAGCTATAACTTTTGAATTGATCTTGTGGTATGTAGCAGAAAGATACATTTAGGCATCACTGTAGACAAGCTGCTTTTAATCTCACCCAGTGTGATGAGCTGTTTATTCTTATGTTTGCAGTCAAATATGAGATAACATTAATCTCACAATACCTGTCAACTAACTGTCTTCTGCCTTCTGCAACCTGTTTATCAAGGTTCCCTTAATAGATATCAAAATAGACTAACATTGAAAAATTATTTATTCTAGTTACTTTAGGAAGAGATTAATGGTCACGGAGATGCCTTTGTATCTCTGCTACTCATAGAGAGCCAGCAGAAAATATCTTAGATCAACTGAAAATGGAAATATGATATCACCATGAATCATGCATGAAGTGGCATTTTGAAGTTTCTCTTCCTGGCAGGTTGCAGCTTCCATGTTGTTTTATAGAGACTCGGTTGATTGTAATCCAACTGCAACATCCATTTTGCACTATAACTACTATTAAACATCCTGAGTGCCCCATCTAAGTCATCAAAAGCTAACCCCCCCAAAAAAAACCAGTGAATTTGGAATGTGGTAATGATATAGGCTGGAGCCCTTCTAGAAGTCCTGTGATGAAATAACAGAATTCTGTCCCTCCTTCGATTTGGGGATAATGCAGTGACAATTGGGTTCAACAGCTTGCTCGTTTCCACAAATCTCTACATTTTCTGCAATTAGAAATTGCACTTTATCACTGTATCCTTCACCCTATGAAACTCTTGTTCATTCTTTTCTTTCCTACAGACAGTTACAAAGCCTGGGAATACTGCTCTTTCTCATCTTCCCCCACAGTCACCTGTTTGGCATACATTCACAGCGCTTAACAGAGAAGTGCTCTCTACACTGAAGAGACAATGGACTTTGATGAACCTTTTGAGAAAATTACAGAGGGGAAAGAATTGGATTCCAATTGCCTAAATTTCACAAAATACAGGCAGGCTGAATGCATTTGTATAATATCTTGCCCATAATTATTATCCAGACCATGACAAAGCAGTAATGAGAAACAATGCTCTTTTTAGGGTAATTGAGACCATTTATGGGAGATCAGAACAAGTCAAGAAGGAGGTTATGTGTGACGTATAGGATTCACTTATCGATCACATTCACACATAAGAAATGTTTAAACACTAGGGTGAGTTTTTAAATCCTAGTACACTACACACAAAAGATAACAAGACCCAGCTCATCATCAGTATGACATGGAGCTGCACTGAGAACTATGACTGCAGTGTCTGAAGTCACCTCTAAATACAGTACAGCTTCTGTTAAGCAGCCTCAAATCTGTGAGGGAGATGTTGTGATCAGTAAATTCAAGTTGAATAGCTGAGGTGGAAGGCAGAGGTCTAACTCAAAATTGATATTAATTAGGATAATTACCTGGTACCATGTCACAAATGCAATACAAATGACTGAATGCATACCATTGCATCTCTAAATTGCTAGATGAAATAATGCAGCAATTTGTTTAATTTTATTAAGCTTAGGAAAGACAGACTTACGGTGTTTAGTCATATGAGGGCAAAAGATAAAATAGCTTCAAATGTGTGTTATAACACCCAGTGTGCATCTTGTCTTGGGATAATGAAGAAATTATTTCAACATGATGTGTGATGTCATAAGGATGGAATATTCCTTTGGCCAGTTTGGGTCAGCCATCCTGGTTCTGTTCCCCCCCACCTTTTTGTGCATCCCCGGCTTCCTTGCTGGCCAGGCAGTATGAGAAGCCAAAAGTCCTTGACTCCTTGTACACATTGCTCAGAGACAACTAAAACACCAGTGTGTCATCAACATTTATTTCTTCCAGAACACATCGCTGTGCCAAATGCTCTGAAGAAAATTCAGTCTATCTCAGTTGAAACCAAGATAGAAATCTGAGAAAGGAAACTTGACTATCAGAACTGCTAAACTTAGTGGGGATAAAACCCCAAATATAGGAGAGTCCTTTAACTCAGAAAGCAAAATGATTGACCAGAATGAACAGCTAGGAAAAAAAAAAAAGTAGAATTAGAGGTATTCAAATTACCAGTGGGATTTTTATCAGTGACACAAACTCCCAAAGGATGCAGTGTGTTTTCCATCTTTGGCTATCTGCAGATCAAGACTAGATACGTTTCCGAAGTGATACAGGACAAGTGGATGAAATCTCATGAGCTTTATTTTGCAAGAAGTCAGATGGATTGACCTGTTGGTCCCTTGTGGCCATTAACTTGGTGTTTGTTAGTCATACAGAAATATCTGAATTCCCAGAGCTCTGACCCAGGCATGCACAAAACTCTATTAAAAATCTTGCTGGATTATCTAGGATCTTAACCCTTCTGTGATAAGTCCAACTCTGTGGGCCAAAAGCAATATATATTCACAGCTCTTTCTTCTCTAAATACTGGAACAGCGGTTCAATGTGAAATTCCATGTTGATCTTCTCATTAACCTCAGAGTCTTTTTCTATTTTTTCTTTCATTTATTTTCATAAATGTTTATTCAAAAATATTCTTAATTGGATTGTAGCTGAACTTTGTCTCTGTTAGCCAGAATTTATTTTTTCTTCTTTTCTTTTGGGAATTCATATCTTTTACAAGAAGTGTCTTGCTACATTAAAAAAAAAAAAAAAAAAGACTTGAGGAGGAGTCCCAAGAAGATCATCAGCAGTGTCTTGTGCAGTGAAATGTTTAATTGAAAATTTAAGAATACTTTTAGACCTTATCCATTATAATCAGATATTTATTAGCAGTGGGCAGCAGGTGGACAAATCCTTTCTGTTTAGTCAAATACCATTTTCTCCACCAGTAACCACACTTTCCTGTCAGATATTACTCCACAGTGCAAAAGGCTTCCTGTGTAACTTAGAAAATGAAGTTTGCTAAAGAAATACAAGTTGCCAGTGGACACTGTCCTCTCTATCGAGAGACAGATTCCTTCCACTTAATACAGAATGGACATCCTTCCAGATCAAGGCCAAGGCCAAGGTCTTGCCCTATCAGGGGCACACAAAGCTGGTGGTTTTCAGGCCCACATCCTGGTGGTCCCCAAGGAAGAGGCTCTACATCTCTCTGGTTCCTGTTCTAGCTCTCTTGCACCTGCCCAGCACAGCAGCTCTGTCTGATGGGCCAAGACAGTTGTGGCTAGGTTGTGTCCAGTGCCTCTTTTGAGTTAGGTTGCTGTATGTCAACTTCCTGCCCAAACCAAGACCATCGTTGTATTTGCAAGACAGTGTTGAGGAACAGGCCCTTTCTTCAGGCCCAGATCCCTCTGCTGATGCCTATTTGCCTACTAGGAGATCAGTACAAGATTTTAGAATCATAGAATGATTAAGTTTGGACAAGGCCACTACCATCAACCCAACACCACCATGCCCACTAAGCCATGTCCCTCTTGCTGCCCTCAGCATTCTAATCCTGTGAACAAAACCATTAGAAATTTGGAATTGTGGAAGCTTAAGCTGCTGCTAGTGAAGAAGGGTGTGAGGTCTGTGGTTACAGTAACGTGCAGTTGTAGGAAAGGAATTAAAAGGGGGCAGTCAGCTAACTACAATCTTTTCCTTGGGATCACAGCCTTTCCATTGAATGTCAGAATGAGCTGTGCTTACATTTTATTTACTTATTTGTTTCATTTTTTGTGGCTGGAATGGTTCAGTGATTCAATGCAGTCAGTGGTGTTTTGATTGTGAAATTCAGTGGCTACAGTGCAGGGAGCTGTTTGGCTTTCTGAGCACTTTTCTTTTTTTGCTACTTCAAAGTACCTCTCACAGCTGATGTCTTCAAAGATGTAGAAATATATACGCACATATATTCTTTTTAACAGATAATAAAGGTGATTACAGGGAAAGGCGGAGGATGCTGTTTTCTAGCAAGACTGCCTTTTCTCATTTCTGAGAATGAAAGTAATTCAGGCTGACAGGTTCTCACTGCTTCCTGTACAGTGCATGAAAAACAGCAGAAGGTTCCTTAAATGCAAAGCAATGCAGAGCAATGAAAGCCGTGACTGCTTCAGAGCCGCATACAGCAGAGAAACATGACTGGTACTTTGAGCAGAATGCATTTCTTGAAATAATCTCACTCCAGCAGGTGGATAAAAGTTTATTTCATTTCTTTTGCAGCATTTCATCGTATCATGTATAACACTCCTAAAAGTTTTATTCCTCGAAAGTTCAGCTGTGACCAAAAGACAAGGATTAAAAAAAATATCCCCAAACCTCTCAGCCAAAGATGTAGTACGGAATCTAAATAACATTTCAGAGAGGATCACATGCAGATGCATTTCACAGCAACTTATTTATTTTTTGAATAATCGCATTACTCAAAGCAGTTTGGCAACACGCAGGAGGGAAAATGACTCAGGGAGAAACAGAAGGCATTTAAACATGTTTCTATACCCCAGCAGTGCATTTGGTAGCCTGTAGAAATAATACAGCTGAGCTGAATTAAGTATAAAGCAGGAGAGATATGAAATAAAACCTGGATATTTGAAAGTACACTCTGCAATCTCTACTTAGGAAAAAAGAGACTAAGCACATGGCTGATTTTGCTTGAGTGAAGAGTGTCAGTTTAATTGCCAGATTTCCTTTGTGTTCTTGTTTTCTTTGCTGAAAATGTCTTTAAGGCATTCCTTACTATAGTAGGGAATGTACTCATATGCACTTCATTTCTTCCACGGTTTAAGAAAAATTAGTATTTAATGGTGAATCCTTGTCTGTGAGCTGCAGGTGGTGACCAAACTCTTAATGGATGGGGATTTGTTTCTGATGTGCTACGTATGGTATGTGACTGAAACCAGAAAGAGTCATAGGATCATGCTATAGGGGATAGACCCTTTAGCAGGGTCTGTTTAGACAAGAACATAGGAAAATGGTTTCAAACTCAAAGATGGGGGATTTAGGTTGGAAGAGAGCAGGTTGTCTAGCGAGGTGGTGGAAGCCCCATATCTGGAGGCACCCAAGGTCAGACAAGATGGGTATCTGGTGGAGGTGTGGATGTCCCTATTCTTTGAAGAGGAGTTGGATCTGATGGCCTTTAAAGGTTCCTTCCTACTCAAACAATTCTATGATTCTATAAAAGGGCCCTTCATGAGGTGGGATGTAACTGACTGACTCCCATGTAAGTAGCTTCAAGAATGGTATTATAGAGTGTAAAGTAGTAAATGTTCAATGCTGGTTTCTTTATTTTATGCCTCAGGAGAGCTTTTTTCCATCATAGTTGCCACCTCTAACCTCATTCCAACTACATTTACAGTGAGTGGCTTACAACATTATCAGGATTTTGGATATTTTTGTTTACATGTGTGTGTCCAGGCTACTGCTTCTTCATCGCATGCTCACCTCTATTGCTGTAACATCTTGGTAATATACTTACCCATGGCAAGAATTTCCTCAATCTGTTTTGGACAAAGCATTTTCACAGGATGCAGAGATTTTTTGTAATGGTCAAAACAAGGCATAAAATGTTTCTCAGTGAAGTTTTTCAACTTTGTCTCTATTCTAAAGGAGTTAGAAAAAGATGGTCATCCAAACATCGATTTTTTTTTTTTTCAGTTGTATATATATATTTTTTTATGTTGTAAAAGCATTTTTTTTCCTCAGTTTTTCTTTGCTGGTGCCAGGAAGCTGGCTACTAAGAAAACAATTATGTAAGTGACTTCTTTCATCTTGTGCAGATTGCTCTCAACTCTAGGCACTTAGAAGAATGGGAGAAAATCCCAAGTGTAATTTAACATAGAAATTATAGGTAGGTTTGTGTAGACTGGATTTGCTGTTATGGAAGATTTTTTTTTTTGTTGCTCTTTTTTAGTTATTTACCATCCTTCCCAGAGATTTGATTACACTTCTCATTCAGCCTCATGGTCTGTAAATATCATTTACACATGGCAGGATCATCCACGAGGATCTGCAAAATCTTGGAAAAAAGTGTTGTAGCTGAAAGTGCTCCCATAAGTGGCGTTCTTTTCTTTATCTGAGTAATGTCTTACTCTTTAATTGATAGGCACTCTTGTCAGAACGGGTACAGGTCCCCAGGAAAAAATACATCAGCATTGTCTCCATGAACAGTGTTTAACAGGATAGCTGAACACAGGCAGCAATTAGTTTCCATTCCTTCTTCAAAGGATATTTATGTGAACCCCTTGAGGTTTTTGCATTTGCCTATTCTGTTACAAACCATTTTGTCACATATAAAATGGACATCAAGGCATTTTTACAAAGCTATTACTCAATGACTGGTTTGCAAAGAGAGTAAAGACCATGAGTATTCATCTCCCACAATGAAGATTGCAACAAATAGGGTCAGACCATTAGGAGATGCAAAGGATTAGCAATGGGAAAGCTGCCAAGCTTCTTAGGGGATGAGAGGTAATTCTTTCATCATTGTCATTGCTCAGGTTGTGTTTACAATAAACAAGGGAGCTGATTTATAGGAAAGCCAGAGGACATTAAAAAGTGCTGTTCTCTCTTATCTCAGAATGTTAACTTGTAAGATACAAATAATCAACAGGACTATGGCAATTATAATATTGCTTTTATTACAACTACCCCCCTGCAGGACGACTCCATTTCAGTCCCACTTTTCAGCATGGTTTCTCTCTCTTTAATGGTTATCCTTGTCTTGGAATGTAAACAAAATTTTAAAATATCAGCAGTGTGAAGCACTGAATTACAAATGAAAACAGAGTGTAGTCAGAAAATAGCTGTGATGGAATTTAAAAGGGTAAATTCCATATCTGAGAGTCCCAGTACTTTCTCAGTCTTGGACTCCATCATTAATAAAATTAGCAATAGAAATACACTCTGGTTTGGAACGTTTTACAGAAAATCTCAGCAAATAACATTACAAAACATAAAATACCAAATTTATCTCTAGCCAGTCAAATATTTGCCCAAAATACTGTCATTCAATTTTAAGATGACATTGTCATATACAATATCCTAACCTGTAGTGATATTTAGGCTCACAAATTCAGTTTTAGCAGCACTGAAATCCTTCTTGGGGTATATTTAGAATAGAATGGCTTGAGTTGGAAGGAATCCCAAGGATTATCAAGATCTAATCCTTCTGCCACAGGCATGGTCAACAATCTCTATATCTGGCACTAGACCAGGTTGCCCAAGGCCCTGATCTTGAACATATTCAGGGACAGAGCATCCACAAACTCTCTGGGAAGCCTGTTAAATTTCTGAGTACCTATTTTCATGCCTGCCAAATGAGAAAACATGAGACGTTCTTATCATTTAGAATTTCTGTCCAGACAATAAGAAATTGGTATTTTGACATTCTCTGTGGAAGGAAAAACATAACAAAACAAAACAAAACAAGAAAACCCACACACCATAAAAGGCTGTTTAAAATAAAAACTGAACCAGGACAGGACTCCAAACTCAAGTAGTTATAGTTGTCTTGTCTCCAACTCTGGCAAAGTTCAGCAAAGAAAGACTGGCTGGAAGAGAGCAAGAGAGATGGGAAGGGCTTGGAGATGGGGATCCTGCCTTAGCCTAGGGGGAGTGCTGTTACAGACTCCACTCCACAAACCAAGATCTATCTTCAAGCCATCAGCCCTGGAAAGCTGAGTGCCCAACTGGACTTCTCACAAGAGCGGTCAGAAACTCAGGCCATTTTCAGATGGGACTTCCAATACAGATTTCTTGCAATTGTTTCACCTTTCATTAAGTTTTCTTAACTTAAAAAATTCTGACCAGCGGTATGTATGATAATTCTTATAAATTAAATGTTGTAAATATTTGTAGAGAAGGGGCAAATATCCACCTTGTTGAAGTGAATTACGAGTGTTTCTGTTCAATCACATTAATGCACTGAAAAGCTAGTAAAAATCTTAAAGATTATAAAAACTTTTTCTTTTTTGGAAGAGACTTTGTTGCTTTTCTTTTCTTTTTAGGAATGTTTAAAATCAGCATCCAAGTAAGGGAATTCCAGGGAATACTGGACTTGATATTTTTCCAACCTTGGTGATTCCATGATTGATGAAGTGTAATTTGTAGTAGAGTGCTAACATTGCATCTCCTGAAACAGCACACTGGCAGAAATGATGATATGCAAAAAATTAGGAGACATTTAGCATTTAGTAGGTTTTATTCATGTTTGTATTTTATTTTATTTTATTTTATTTTATTTTATTTTATTTTATTTTATTTTATTTTTCTTGTTATTTAGGAATGGATACTTTGATGAAGACAAAGTCAAACTCATAGCATTTAGTAAGAACTTTGTACTCACTTCTGTCCAAGTCTGGAGAAGTTCCTATTTATTTGTAATACATTTCAATAATATTTTTGTAATACATTTCAATAGCCAGACTGCACTATATATCCCACATTCACCTATGCCCTGCAGTCACTGCAAAGCCCTTGTTGTTTGATGGAAAATAATAGTTTTTTGCTTTTGCTAGACACTTCGGATTGAGGGCTGTGACAATTTCCAAGTAGCTGCAGGATGCTCGTTTGCATAACAGAGGAATTTGGCTACTCTGAGACATTGTCCCTGTGACTGTTAGTTTCCATCCTTTCCCTGTAGCACAGCTGCCATCACACAGAGTCAAGGGAGACACAGACGGATCCCATTTGTGATTCTGAATGCAAATTTTCAAACAAGCTCTAATGCAATCCAATTAGGTGAGGTGGAAAACCAGAGCAAGAATCTTGATTAGCATTTACAAACAGTAACGTTTACAGTAGGCCAGACAAAATAATAAGCTGTTCCCAAAATAATCATCGGATGTACATGGAACTTGTAAAATGGGGTAGTTGGATAAAGTCTTGTGACTTCATTGCTTGTTAGAAGTCAGCTCCCTAGTTCCTCTACTCCATTTTCATTCATGCCATGGTGTATTATGTGGTTGCTTCCTGCTTGCTAAAAGAGCTGTGAATTGCATGCAAGTTTCTGCTTTTGTAATATTCCATTCATAGACACAGCTGAGGACCATGTTTCATGAACCAGCAGATGGCATCTCAAACTGAACATAACATTTCATGTTCTGATTTGTTTGTCAAAATTCCTGGAGCCAGATGTGAAAAGTTCCCCTATTTCCCATTGCTTGGTGCAGATTGCTTGGTCCAGCTATTTATCAGTGCTTGTCTTTCCCTCCGTTTTTGACTTCTAGTGCTTGGATATTTTTTTGTATATTGAATATTCAATAGCTACACCATAAGTGGGACAGAAAATCACAGAATAATGGGAGCACTGAAGTTGTCAGGGACCCTGGAAGGTCATCTTGTCTAAGCCTGCTGTTCATCAATTACAGCAGGTTGCTCAGAATTGTGCTCATTTGGGTTTTGACTGTCTCTATGAATGAAGCCGTGGAAGAAGCCCTTCAACAAGTTTCTCACCAAGCTTTTATATTCATACAATTTTCCTTTTTCAGAGTAAGTTTCACCACATATTGTGTTTCTGTCTGTGAACCCAAGACCTCTTATAATATTAATTTATTCACAAGAGATAAGTTGGTTGAAGGAATCTTGGGATATAAGTGTCAGAAAGCACCTTGCTACTATTTCTTTAAGGAAAGCTGTGGGCTTGTCTTCATTTCTACAAATGAAGCACTGTCACAGGTTACCTGGGGAGGTGGTGAGTACCCCATACCTGGAGATACCCAAGGTGAACAGGGCTCTGAGCATCTGGTGGAATTGTGAGTGGCCCTGTTCATTGCAGGGGAGTGAGAGCAGATGGCCTTTAAGGATCCCTTCCAACTCAAATGATTCTATGATTCTATTAGAACTCCTGAGCTTTTCCAAGTGAAATGCCACTGAAGATCATTATTTTCACTAACATTTACAAAGACACCATAAACTCAGCACTGCCCACTAGGTTTTCAGTTGTCTCATAGGTTCAACAAATCTGAGTTTAATGCCTCAGCTTCCTAAACAGCACAGAGTGAAGAAGGCAGATGTCAGACTGTTTCAAAGGGGCTATAATTAAAAACTGAGTAAAATTTCCCAAAATGTCATCATGCCAGAATTTTCTTCAGGGGTAGCACCTCAAATTTAAAAGCTTGTGCAAAGCTAAGTTCATTTTAAACTCTTCTGGCTGATGGAAAAAGCACAAACATATTCTAGTGCCTCCTATCTGCTGGATCTGTGCCTGTGCCCGTGAACTGTAGGTTATTCTAAAACAGGTCTCTCTTGTGTTCTCCTCTCACAGTTAACAGCTAATTAAATATTAGTTGCCAGGGGTGGGTTGTGCTGAAATCTGCAGATGAGCTTCAGAACAAATCTCTGTCTTAATTTGGCCTAGTAAGTATGTCATTTTTTTAGAGATACATGAGGGACCTGGGAGCACATTCCTGTTTCAAACTGAAGTGAGGACTCAATGCTGAAGATGAGTTTACCACTTAATTCTGCTACAAGGAAAATTACTCATCTTCCTGTTTTGGTCATATCAGTCCCTGACTGCTGATCTGTGTGACTAGACTGGATCCCAAAGGAGATGTCGAATGGGGGCACTTGTTTTTATTTGCTGAAGTATCCTCATGGTCTAAGGAACCAGCTTGATGACTTCTGTATAGAACATAGAATCAGGTAAGTTGGAAAAGAGCACACAGATCATCTAGTATCTGTGCTCACTGTCAAAAAGCCACAATTTTTGTTACCTCCCATGTGCTCACTGATATGACAGGCAATCCTGGAAACGACCATGATCATGGCAAAATAAGCAGCAATGTGATCACCATGCCCTGACCCTTCCTCTTCCCTCACTTTCATAAAGGATTTTTTTCTGAGATCATTATTTTTTAGAGTTATGTTGTGGATGATGATGAAATAAAAGAAAATGTGCAAGTGTATTCTGCCTCAACTGGAATAGGAAGAGAGGATTTTGAGTACAGTATCCAGATTTGTTCTAACGTAGACTTTTATCTCCCCAAGCAAAGCATGAGGCTGGGTAAATCTTACTCTTCCTTCCTCCTATCAGCAGGCATAAAAGGCTGCAAAAACATGTCTGGCTTCAGAAAAGTTGTCATTTGGGTTTGATCTGTCTCCCATAACAATCTCTCTTGTAAGATGAAAAACACATGGAACTTGCTGGATTTCATTCAGTACTATGCCATGTTAGCACTATGCCACGTTAAGCTACATGCAACTTGCATCAGACATGGAGCTTGACATTCGTGTGCTGTGGTGGTGCCTTGCCAGTATTCTTCTCTGAAAATACAACTTCCCTATCCACTCATGTCTGATCAAAAGGACACTGAACAGAGCCACACTGCACTTTAAATTTGGAACAGTAGCTATATTTCTTTGCAAATCTTTCTTTAAAGAAAGGGGACAATAATAAAATGGAGAAGCAGAGCTTCAAATCCTTGTATCTTAAAACTTCACAGACTTCAAATGGCCTTCGATAGCTTCCTTCAGTGTCAGCAAAAATACAGACAAGTAAAAAATTACAGTCTAAGGTATTGTTCTTGGCTTCCATGGGTATGCTTTGCAGGCTGAAAGGACTTAATGACATGGAATCAAATGCCGTAGCTTCGTTTTATCACCTGATGACCAGTCTTTGTTTCATGCATTCACTTTCTCATTTCATGTCTATTGATCAAAGTGCAGAGAATTCCCTGAAAGATTCCTTTTCTGTGGCTGAAACAAAAAGCAATAGAACTATTACAAACCTGAAAACTGCATTCAGGCTTCTTTGGTTTCAGCTAAATAAACATCTCCTCTTGATTCATTCTGATCTTGTAAGATATATATTTTTAATCTCCATTTCTCTTGAAATTTCATTCACTTACTTTCAAAGAATGAAAACATTTTTGGATTCTTGTGTACTTTTTGTTTCATAGAATCATAGAATTGTTTGAGTTGGAAGGGGCCCTTGAAGGCCATGTGGTCCAACAGGAACATCTACAGTTTTTCATTTCTTTATCTTCATTTCTTCCCATTCTTGTCATGGTGTGTATATTAAGCAGTATTTTCCACACATTTATAAGCTTGTACACAGTTATCATACTTTTTTTTCCTGAAATTGAGATTCTTCTCAGTATAGATATTTCTCTTGGATACCATTTCAGGAGCACTCATTATAAATGCAAGAATTATCAGTCATCCCAGTCCATACTCATTTTAGGATTTCTTTTGATATGTGTTATTAAAAAATGCCTGTTTAAATTCTTTTTGTTTATCAAAGTACTAGTCTAATTATAAACTTCACTTCTGAGTTTGTTCTCTAATTTGAGCATTAGAAATGAACATCGCCAGCCCTTAACAGATGAAACACAAAGAACAAATTGCATATTAACAGCAGAGCATAGAAGCAGATTGCAATATTAAATTGTATTGTGAATAACAGGCAGGGAGCTTTTGGGTGAGCAATTGAAAAGAAAATGCTATCTGCAAGATAAGTCACAAAACATGATGTCAGATATTCTGAGAAGCCTGGTAGAAATATCAGACTAGCATGAAAGTGACAGATTTCTAAATGCTTTGGCCCATGGGAGAAAAGATTCAAAATTGCAAGTCAAGCATCTGCAATCTGGCTCACATATTTCTAAATATGAAACAGACATTATTTATGCCGTATGATGTCTGGAATGAAAGCTGCTGGTTGTGTAACTGCCCTGGGTCTCATGCTGTTTTAATAGTACATCCCAGTGTCAAATGGTTATCATTTATGGATTTACTGCTAGCCCTAGAGAAATCCACCACAACTTCAAAAGCAGACAAATGAAAAATATTCCAAAACAATGGACTAATGTTTAAGTCTATAGGGTTGTATTCACTTCCTTCACTTTTGAAAAAAGAGACAAGGAATTCTAAAAGAAAAGTACATAATCATATAATAGAATCATAGGATCATTAGGGTTTGAAAAGATTACTAAGATCATCTAGTCCAACCATCCACCTACCACCAACATTGCCCACTAACTCTGACCCTCAGTGCCATATCTCCATGGTTCTTGAACACTACCAGGGACTCCACCAACACTCTGGGCAGCCTGATCCAAAATATAGTGATGGTCTGGTATAGTGTTCCTCTTCTGTTGTGTATTGACTGGTTTTCCACATATAGAGATCTCCAAAGAGGAGGGGAAAAAAAAAAATATATATATATATCTTTAGCCCAACAAAAAGGCTGTGCCCACTCCTAGGAAGTATCACTAGAAAATACAGGAATAGATCTTAACATACACTAAAGGATCTGTCTTGCTGGAAATTATCCTCAGTAGTTCTTCTCTATTTACATACTGAAAACAGTATATTGCCTTTGCACTTTTCCACTCTGTGTCTGAGAACGGTATGGTGTCTGCTATTATTCATTTCTCTATGTTCTGGTACTGCTATTTCTTAATTTTTCCTCTTCATAAGGGGAGCAAACAGTCCTTTCTAGTGTCTTACAGACACCACTCACATTTATACAACCTGGTATAGAGTTTGTCCTTTGCCAGGAATGTGATTTTTTTATTTCTACTGTGACTTCTTTCTCACACTTGATAATTTGAAGTTCAGCAAATCTTTTTTTTTTCAGTGGATTTGCTATCAAACTGCTTTTTCTGCATTTGCAGAGATTATCCCTATCTAAATGTAGAAACCTGAACTTATTTTGTAATGAATAGTGCCATGTATACTCTGTTCATCAAGAATATTTAGAATTCTATTTATCCTCTTCATTATGCAGATAGCCTCTCTTTGTTACAAAACCATAGGTTGTCTACAAAAATAAAAATCATACTTTTATATTAATTGAGAGTAAAGGGTATGCATAACAGCACCAAACCTAAACAGACCCAGTGTCATGTCACTTTCTGAAATGGCAGACAACATTTGATGAGTAGGGGCCAGTTTTTCAACATTTTTCTACCCTCTGTAGCTCAGTTACACTCTCTGTACACTCAACTAGTGTTTTCACATCTTACCCATGAAGATTTATACAGGATAGCATAAAATGGTTTATTAAAGATATATCAACTTCTTTTTTTCTCTTATTTTTCCCCATAAGGACTGTTATTGTATCTGGATGGATTTGGGTGGATAAGTGTGGGGATCTCCAGAAAAAAATAACAATTCTTACGTAATTTCAACCAGTTCTCTACATGGCTGCAACTAAACAATATGAAATCAGATGGGAAATTAAAATGTTTTCCAGCACTGCCTACCTTTCTGTTTTCTAGTTGTAGCAACCTTCTGCATTAGCTGTATTGGCTTTTCCAATTCAAACAATTTTTATTAGAATATCAAGCAAAGACTAATTATTTTAGTGAAGGTTGGAGTAGAATATACATTAAGCGTCACAATCTCTTGGCATTCTCTGTTGACACCCTTCACTTCTTATTGAAGCAGATGAGTACTATCCTTTTTTTCCCACTTACTACTGCCAAGACCACATTTTCTGTGTCTCTGGTTTGCTGTCTCTTATACTGTAGAACAGACTTTCTTATCTTCTTTCCTGATTTATTCTTCTTCGTCTAATTGTGAAAAACAAAGTATTTGTTCTAGCATCATGAATTAATTCATTTAACTTCAATACATTTAATTGTTTTTATTTAATTTTTTTTAAGTAACATTTGAAACATTACAAAACAGATTTTGCTACTTCTTGGGATAGTTCAGCATATGTTCCAAGTACAAGTGGACCTATAACTTTTGAATCAATTTGGTTTAAGAGGGAAAGAATACATTTTAATTTGTTGTTTTGAGTGGCTGAGATTCTGAGCATGCTTGTAATCATTATTCTCTGCCTAAAGCATTCAATAAACACTTCTCTAACTGAATAAATATGAAAGGCATCATCATGCAAATTTCTCTCTTCTTCCTGTGATCCCAAATTACAATACGGTACTTTCAAATTCTGCATTTAGACTTCTTCACCTCCTGCTCTTCCTCTTCTCAATCCATTCTTTAATTAGATCACATAAAAAAAAAAAGGAAAAACAACAACAACAACAACAAAACCCAAACAAACAGAAAAGGAATTAAAAGTAAATGACATGAGAAAATGCATTTTTTCTTACATTGATTTCACAGATGGTGGAGGCCTACTTCACTGAATGTAAATATAAACAATACTATTTTCTTCTGTCTGATCTGTAAGATCTATCCCGATGAAAAGAGAACCATATTGACATAAATATTTACAATGCACAGAAAGGCACCCTCAATCATTAGGACAACAAAAGTAGTTATTCTTTTTCCTTGTTTTTTTCTAAAGGATTAATTATTAGTTCTTGCATGGACCATGGTTTTCATGGGGTTTTATTCCCTGAACTCCTACTAAAATGCAAGTTCTTCTACTGTAAGTCATCCTGCACCTTTACTCTTCGATTCATTCTTTAGGAAAATGGGAATGAAACTCAACATTTAGAGGAATATTTTAAAGTATTTGGGAAATCCAAACTGGCATGGTGCTAAAAATTTCATGCACTTCAGAGCAATTTTTTAGAGCAGCTGCAGGATAATTTATTAAGCATCAACTTATTACTCTTGTAAATTTCATATGTTAGAGTTTTACCCAGTCCTAAAGCACTGGAAAAATTTCCAGTCTCTTCTATAGTCCCAAGCCTTAAACCATTTACAAAGGAGACTTCCTTCATTTTCTTCACTATATTTTTGCATTCAGATGATCAAATCTTAAAACTTTTTGTGCAAATCAGATGCCTAGCTTGGTCTCACTTGCACTAATCCTTATGCAAAATTCTCCCCCCTGTCTCCGCAAGTAATATACACACAGAGACAAATCTGCTCACCAAAAATTCTTGGCCAGCTCAACCAGACACATGAAATAAGTCATCCGAAACAAATGTTCTGTAGTGACTTACACTAAACTTTAGATAACTTGTGAATTTGTGAAGATGAAAAAAAAAAAAAAAGAAGATAGAAAAAACACAGAAGAAAGATGGTGGAAACAGAAAATAATCTATTAACATGTTCATCCTAAGTGGGGCTTAGCTCCCACTGCGTCCTTCTGGCACTCCTACCCCAAATCACTCATCTTACAGGCAGCTCCTCAAATATTTACACTGGCTCCCAAGAATCACCCTTTTGTAAATCTATGTGAGAAGGGATACCCACTCTCAACCCCTTATAGATTCTGTGTTTGAATTAACAATTACTTACCAAAAACTTGCTTAGGTCTTGACACAACTGCAGTCATGAGCACCTATATTTCAGGTATCAAGGAGGATGTTCCCAAATGGACAGTGATAACTCTCTGAGACACTGACTCAATTGCCTGAGGAATCTGAGGCGTATTCTGTTTGGATATTTGGAAACTTTTCTTCTCTGAAAGAGCAGCCAGGCACTGGAACACCCTGCCCAGGGAGGTAGAGGAATCACCATCCTTAGACGTGTTCAAGAACTGTGGAGACGTGGCACTGAGGGACATGGTTAGTGGACATGGCAGGGGTGGGTCAGTGGTTGGACTTGATGATCTTAGTGGTGTTTTCCAGTCTTCTATGATTCCATGACTCTATGCTTTGCCCTTTTTTAATTTTTTTTTTTAATTTTTAGCCTGTCCAAACTAACCAAGTCGGTTGTTCTGGTGCCCATTCTGGTTACTTTTCCTCCTTCTACTGTAGGAACTGTACCTAACATGCCTTTTTTTCTGCAAGCCATTTTGAAGACAGTACTTCTGAAGTCTGGGTGCATTAGCAACAATATTAAAACATGAAATACTTTTACTGAACAGTTTCTTGATTTCTCAGTTTCGGTCATCTGACTGGGAAAGACTTGAGCAATAAATCTTCCTGTTTAAATATTATAACCTGATATGGGAGATGCTACACTTTGTGTGCCCAGAAATCAACATAATTGGGTTCTGATAACAATGGTGAAAAAGTATGTCACAAAGACAACTGATTTAAATCAAAAGGGCAACCATCCCATTATTAAAGCACTGTCCAAAGCAATTTCTGTTATGATAAAAAATATACTTACAAGTGAAAAAGAAATAACAGATTTTGGTTTTGATACTGTCTAAAAAAAATTGGAATAATATATTTAAGACAAAATAAACATTTCAAAATAAATTTTAACTCTACTTAAATGTGAACTGTATTGATTTTCCAATTCAGAATGACCTAGTGCTTACCTCTAAGCAACTTTCAAACAGTCTGAAATACAAGCTAGATATCTGATTCTTAGAATGAAGAATGTATACCATTCCATTAGAGCTGAATTCATTTTTAACAAAGATAGCAAGCATAGGAAATCCCTGATTTACATTGTAGACCCAATTGTAATACTAAAAACTTCACACAGCTACTCCCAACACTTGCAGAGTGGTAAAAGCACGGTAGTGGTGCATGGTCTATACTGAAGGCAGTGAAATATCCTTGTTGCTAGCAAGACATGCTCAAGCATGGATGGATAGCTGTGATAGCTGCAGCTGGAAGCAGATCTGTGTGGCCAGGGCACACTGAGAAAGAATATGGGACATCAGGAATTGGCTTGGTTAGAACCTAGCATCATTTCTTTTGGATACAATGTGAGAAAATGTATGTTCTCCAATTTCACACTAACAGAAGTCTCATTTTGTGCAGCACATACAGCCATGGGCTAGAATGATATTAATGATGTGGAAAAAGACCAGCCTGTCATTTCTGCTGAAAATGATAAGAGAAAACAATTTCCTGTAACAGTAGCAAACACAGTGATGAGATTAAAGACTCTTTTGTCAACCTGGTGTCCTCCACGGCCGGAATGGATCATTTACGACAGTACTCTGTTGCAGTGTGAAGAGAAATAACACCACCTCAAAACCTGTTCAACTCAGGGGAGGTTTATGCTCTTAAGAGATCAAAGTTAAGCTATGAGTTATTATTTTGCAGGGATGCTCCTCTCTGTGAGCAAAGCAAGCAACTTTGTGCTGTTGGCTTTGGCTACTACAACGCTTTCAAAAACCTGTTTGGGTGCTGCTGCCATTTATGGGATTCAGGATATATAGAAAGATTTATGTGAGCAGGAGATACCCTACAGAAGTTACACACCACATTTTTTATGATTCCCCTATGTATTACAACTTAATTTACCCTGGTCTTTCTATTTAGTGTGAACAGTGCCAGGAAAAACGATATTCAGCATTGTCATCAGCGCTAATAACCTTATGATTAAATGTTTTTCTTCCTTTTTTCCCCTCAAACTTTCCTAATTGAAAGTAGCATTTTTATACATAAAAAACAAAACACGAGTAATTGTGAACTCAGACAAGAAAAGAGGTAGCACTGAAGAGGATTTGAGGTGGCTCTCAGATGATTATTGCACTGTTTCTTTCATAGACTGTTTTCTTACCCTCAAGAACTTTTCCTGTACAGTATTAAAGTTTCCAACATGATTCAGGGCAGCAAATATGAGCACAGGAAATGTCACAAGGAGAAATCTAGGCTTCTTTTACAAAAAAGTGAGAAGTTGTATGGATCTTAATTATTTACAAATATTACTAGGCTGCTTAATTGAGTACATTTTGGTGATAGAGTTTATCAAATGTGACAAGAATTCAACAGAGATCTCAGTAAGGTCAAGCAATGAAATTTTTTGTTTGTAACATTTTCAAGTACAGTAAAGGGGTAGTGACAAAAACTCAGAGAAATAAGGAATATTTCCAAAGCTCATCTTTTAACCCTATTAAGAAATTAATTTTACTTCTCCTCTCTCTTTTCCTCAGTCTCTCCCCTCTTCCCCAATATCTTTGCAGAAAGCTGCTCTCTGTATATTTCATTTTATTTAGGAACCATCCAGACCTGATCCAAGGTCTTTTGAAATCAAGAGGAAAAAATAAAATAAATTAATTGACTTCAGGATCACAATCGTTGCCATTGGGATCAAAGCAGCCAGCTGTTAACCCCTACCAGCAGAGACAATTGAAGTAAATTGATTGCTTGTGGTGCTGGTGCAAAACTCAGCATAGACTCATGAAAGGATTCTGTTGCTAAGAAATCACAGAGCAACCTTCTCACAACAGACTTCTAGAATTTCAAATTGCTGTTCTTGTCTTTAAGGGTGTTGTGCATTACCTATGTCATAATTCAACTGGAGAAATGAAAATGAGGGATTTGTTTGAGGGATGATCTTCTGTAGGGCTGAAAATCTGTTTTGCCCTAATTCTGGAATGCAAAATGGGATCCAGGTGTATCTTCAGTCTTAAGGGTGAAGTTAAATGTAAAAAACTGTAAAAAAACAAAAACAAAACAACTGTAGAAAAATCTCCACAACTAGAAAGAAACTCAAAAGGTGCAGTATCAAACTTCTGTGGTTACTGAGTTTCAATGAAGAGAAAAAATTCATCTTCAATTTTGTGGATGGCCATCCATATATTTCATCCCCATCCTCCCATGAGATTTTCATAAACCAAACTGACGATTTTTCATTTCTTTCAATTTCTTTGTCTTTTTTTTTTTTTTCATACAAAAGTGGTTTGCACTTGTTTTATTGCTAGTGACATCTTAGGGGACTTTCTAGAAATGCAAATTATCCAGTTTGAGTAGGTTGTTCTTCCCATGTATTTCAATAGAAAATGAAAAATGAAAAATTCCTTGGGGAGGAATGATGGATCATTATTTTGAAATCATACCAGAACTTCTGTTTGTGGGAAAGAGAAAATAAATGGGAAGGATAATTCCTTTCTTTTTTGTTGCAATTATACCCGAGGTCTATCTTCACAGAAAATATTTAAAAATACAATGGTTGTTGTCATGAAAAAAATGAGAGTTTTATTTCTGCCATCACGTGGTGGCTTTTTGTAAATGATCTATCTCCTTCTGGGATGAACTACCTATTCTTCTTCCCACTTGCAGGTCTTTTCTCTGCAGACTTCTGAGCCCTACTGACATTAGAAAGGCTTCGAAGAGGCCTTAGCAGTTTATCTACTCCTTTTAATATTTGCACATGTAGGAAAGCAGAGCCTGCAAGAAGTTGTGCCACAATTTCTTTTGTCTTAATGATGCTGCCCGAAGCCACAGCCCTGTAGTGCTTGTACCTATGAGGTTGATGGTAAACATTGTGCAGAAGCCTATTGTTTGCTGAATGTGTCCATAAAAAGATCATTCTGTTCATCCAAATTGCTTCAGTTTCTATTTTCTGATGGCTAAGTTCAGGAATCCTCTGCTCCTCTTGTTGTCTTTGGATTCAGCAGAAAGATATTATGTGTTACGTATATATTCATGCAAATGCATTATTACCTCTTGAGAGAGATGTTGCTTAGATGGATGAGTGACACCTGGCAGCAGAAGCATTTGTTACTAGGTGTGTTTTCTGTTGCTGATATTTCTTATCTCTTTATTTATTGGTAGTAACAAAATAATTGCTCGCTTTCAAGCTTGTATTCCATATCCTGTTGGAAAAACACATGCTACCACAAGAGAGGTCTGCACCCTTGACCCCCTTCCCTCATACAACCCACCCTTCAGTCATACTCTGCTGACAAAACAATAAAAACAAATTTCAGTGCCTTACCTGCTTGACCCACCACACAGAACTGACAATTTTTTTTTCTCCTTGCCATTTCTCTCTCTCTGACTTCTATCAATCTGAATTCTAAGTGTTAGTCTCATTCCTTCAACTGTCTTCTTCAGATATTGTGTTCTCAAAAAAAAAAAAAAAAACCAAAAAAAACCAAAAAACATCTCTCTAACCTACTTTGATGATACAAACACAACATGCGAAGGAAAATCTGCCTTGGAATTAGGTCACAGCACTGTGTTTGGAAACTTATTGAACTGAAGCCATTACAGCGGAGTATATCTGGATATATCTGTAAAATACCATACATCATTGCAGAGATGTGAAGCTAGGGAGTGCATGGCCAGTGGGGCAGCCTGCTTAAGCTGATTACACACAAAGAGCTTTCCACACTGAGTTTAGTGTAATATATCCTTCTGCAGCTCAAGTTAACATATGAAAACTAGTTTAGTTATTTCCATGTTTATTTTCTTCAGACTATGACATAGGAAGGGAGCTGTATCCCACATCCTTACTTTTACCTCTCCACTTACCTTTTGTAATCTCTTATCCTCTCACTCTCTCGCTGACCAACGGCCCTCTCTCATGCCAACCCTACTTTTAGGACAATGCTAGCATGAAAAGAGGGTTAAGAAGATATTTCAGGGGACTGGTATTGCATTTATTTCTCCATTCCCCAATCATGGAATCATAGAATGGCTTGGTTTGGAAGGGATCCCAAGGATCACCAAGTTCCAATCTCCCTGCCACAGGCAGAGCCACCAACTTCCAGATGAGGCACTACATTATATTGCCCAGGGCCCCATCCAACCTGGTCTTGAATACCTCCAGGGCTGGAGCATCAACAGCCTCTCTGGACAGCCTGTTTCAGCACCTCATCATTCCCTGTACAATAATTTGGTCTGTAGTGTTGAGCTGAATTTAGCGAACTCCATAAAATGTCACCAGCTATCCCACTTCCAGCAGAAGAAAGTCTCCAGCTCAGAAGACCTCAGACACAGAAATGTGGCTCCTCTGGGGATTTTTGTGGAGGTATATTGGGGATGAAGGTAAGGAACAGAAGATGGTAATATCTGGACCTCAGAGCATATTGCTGCTAGAATGAACCAGACACGAGATAGTGCAGTGTTGGAAGAGCTGCTGTGGAAGCCAGAGGTTGTATTACACTTGGCCAACCTAGCTCAAATATGGTAGAAATAGCAAAGTCTCCATAACAAATACCTATCCATAATCCTTATTTCATTCTGCTTTGTTTCCCCAAATCCTGGAGTCTTTGATGGATAGTTGGCAATTACTAGGTGGAGAAGGATACCAAAGCATGCCAATACATACAGTGAGGGGCTCATATAAAAACTGAAATTGGGATTTACGAAATGTTGTCTTACTGTCACAGTTAAAACTGAAGTTACCTGACAAGATTGAATCATAGAATCACAGAATGGCTTAGGTTGGAAGGGACCTCAAGGATCATCAGATTCCAATCCACCTGCCACAGGCAGGGTCACCAACCTCCAGATTGTAGCAACATGTAGGTGATCATCCATTTGATGAAGTCAAACAAACTTTTGTTTCATTTTTAAAGGTAAATAAATATTCAGCTTTTTTTTTTTTTTTTTAAGGTTAAATATGTCTGATTCTCTCATACTGTGTATCCTATTCTCCACCACTATCGCCTCCTCCCAGCGATGTCCACTGGTCTCACTCCGTGATGAATGACAATGTCATCCTTGTGCTGGGGAGCTCCAAACTGGGCACAACACTCCAGAAACATTCTCACAATTGCCAGATAGAGGGCAATCATCACTGAAAACACTGACTTAAAATTACATGGGAACAAGACAAGAAAGAGTGTGCTTTGTTAACATTCATTGTACCCCTTTCTAAATCACTTTCCCTGCAGATTAATGTCATGAAGAATATTAATACATTTTAAAAGATTATGACCACACTATTAAACTACTGTTTAATGAATAAATGAAAATCAACAGCTTTTAATGGCAGTCCATCACCCAAACTATGCTGTTAATATGAAAAACAGCATTAACATAAGCAAACCTTCTGCTAAAGTAAAAAAGTGCTCCAGCATAAAGTAGGTGGAAAAGTGCAGAATACTGTTGGACTGTTACACAATGACAATGCTTCGCATATCTGTTTGAAGATCCCCAAATACTGGAACTATTGACATACGAATTTTCCAATAAGTCAGAAACATTGTTATTCTCATTTAATAGCCAGAGTTATTAGAGTGCAAAGAAATTTTATGTCAGTCAAGATTTAGGGACTAGTTGAAGATGGATGATAAATGCCTCCACATCATGATCAGGGGTTTTGTCCCAGAGTAATTTTAATTTCTGTGTACTTCTATGTATAAAGTGATATCACGGTTACATTTTATCATAAAATCTGTTAAATGAAATATTTGCAGGTAGGTATTGAGTGGTTTTTATTGGCTTCTTCAGCAAGATTTTAAAAGCTTTCTTTTACTTCGATGTACACAAATTGTTTCTCCTTATACAGTACATTAAATGCTGGTGAATAATTTACAATAAATTTTAATATGAATTAGTTATTCTTGGGATTGGGTTTTCTAGAGTTCAGTTAAGGCTTTCAAAGAAAAGTGACTGAAATCTTCCAATGAAATCCATTTTGAAGCATATAATTTAGACTAAACTTTGAAAATATAGACCTTGGGGACAGTATAAAGCAGCTTTCCAGTTTTCAGTTGTAAACATCTTTCCAATTCAGATTCTCTTAGGTTATCAGGGAATAAGAATAAAAGCTTTTCTGGAAAATAACTTTTGACTTTTCAATATTATATTTTTCCTTTTAAATTATGTGGAAATTCCAAACACTTTGTAAGCATTAAAAGCCATCATAAAGATACATGTGGGACAAAGCAGATACTAGTTTTTGCTGAAAGAAAATCTGGGTATTAATAAATCATTCCTTTATGAACTCAGTCACAACTCACATAATTGTCAGTGTTGGAAGGGATTTATAGAGATTGAATCCAACCCCTAAAAGGATGTATTTTCTCATTTCTGCTGTTTTTCATTCTTTTCTTTCCTTCTTTGTTTGACGCTAGATACATTATATATGTTATACAGTGACAGAATATAGGTTCCCTCTACAGCTGACGGAGTAGGCACCTGTAAAGGTGAGCTATCCCAACTGTTTTGGAATGAGAAAATGATTTCCCTATCAAGAGAAGCCCATCTGTCTCCAGTAGCCTTGAGAATAGTTAGCCAAAGAATCACCTGAATCCACAATATTTTGAGGATTGATTTTTATCAAAACAAACAAATGGAAAGTTGTGTGCTGGCATATATTTCACATAGGTGCATAGATCAACAAGTGATAGCAGCCACTCTGTGTCAGCATCTGGGAAATGCTTGGGAGAGCTCCTAGTGAACACTATGGTACCAAAGTCCATAGTAACATCACCTGCTGATAAAAATTCCAACGACCTCTTGTTAGCCAGAGGTCTCTGAGTGCCAGATATTTCAACTTTTACTGCTGGTAAGTGACAATACAGGATATCTAGACCTAGAGCATCAGTGCTCAACTCATTTCAGGGACATCACCACACTTAGCCTGCTCCTGGTATTCTATGTCACATTTCCACAAAGCATTGAATCAAGTTGAGGGCATCACTCCTCCTTTTCATGTTTTAAGTGCCTTCTTGGCTCAAGTGACTGTAAACATTCTCTACACTCCCAGCTGAGTACAGTGATTAGAACCCTTTTTTTTTTTCTTCTGTAAATGCACCTACCACCAAAAGTAAGCATAAGTATTTGTGCAGTAGACTGAATTCTGGCAAGTGAAGAATAAATAAATAAAGCATAATAGTATGAATCCACTGAAAGCAGTGAATTCAGAGTGCGAATTTGGATGTAGAATTTGGATGTGCTGTTGCTTTCATTTTAAGGTGAAGGTATTGAATGCCTATAATGTCTGTGTGTGGTCATAATATGCAGTTCAATAAAAATAGCATTTAATTTTAGCATTTAAAGTACTTTCTTAATGCTACAGTGGTAGTAATTAAAATTACTACTGTTGCATACAGCCAGGAGTCAATGGTTTGCATTGTAAAATCAAAATCTCAGTTCCAGAGGATTCACATCAGTGCCAATAGCACATTGATTTCTCATTGAGTTTTACACATGCAAATTAGATGCAATCAAGGAAAATGGCAGTGCTGATGGAAAATGGCCATGTCTTGCCACTCTGGTACATCCCTTGGGAAATCCCAGCCTGAGGCCAATGGAGAAGACATAGGTTCCAGATAGGTTTTTTAAACCATTATTTAATCTCATATGTTTAGGCTCAAGTGGACACAGAGTAACTACGGAAGTAATTTGCACTTTCTCATGATGATATTGGATAAATAAGAAAGGCTGTTGCTTGTCCCTACTGTCTGAAAGAGAGTTCAAAGGATAAGCCCTAATGACCATGCTTGGCCTTGCTGCAATCAGAGTTTTTATTTGAGCAAATTACACCGCATTGCAGGTCATAGCACAAATTTAATTAAATCCTTATAAAATCAATTTGCGGCTCTTGTACTGCCTAAGTCAAGAATAGAAAACTAGTGATCTGGGCACCCAGCTGGAGAAAGTTATCAAGTAGAAAATTACAATTGCACTTTTAAGCATTCATCTTCTTTAATATGCAGAAAAGGCTAACAGGATAGAACTCTTGCTGCATAGGACAGGTGAGTTCAGCTGCTGGTGGGATTTTGTTCCCTTAAGCCAGCTGAGGTTCATCCTTTAGTCAAACTGATGACTGAGGAAATCAGCCCTGGCTACAGACTTCAACCTTGGCACAAGGTATCAGGCTTTTCTATCTAGAAAATTTGATAGTTTGTACTGAGTCTTTGTTTTTGTATCCAGAGGGCTACTCAGAGGTGGCTATATGATATCCCTTTCAAGAAGGACTTTCAAGAATTGTTGTAAATGACCCATCATTTGCATCATAATAAATGTCTTGTGACCAGTAGAACTTCAAGAGAAATCAGACATTTCACAATGTCACAGCGGAGGCAGACAGCAATGACAAACAGGTTATTTCTGCTTTCTAAGCAGAGGATGGGCAATTGGAAGACGTAGGTCTAACACCAGCTAGCTGAGTGACCTGGCACTTTTGAACTCTCAGTGTTGAACCAACCTGATTTCAATAGACCAAACATTATGGGGTAGAAAGAATCACAGAATCCTAGAATCATTCAGTTGCAACCAGTCAATTCCCACCGTACCCACTACACTATGTCCCTCAGTGCCACATCTACCCTTCTCTTGAAAAAGAAAACAACCATCCTTTTTATCATCTTCCATGACAGAGAGCATCTGTGCTGTCATTTGATGTAAGAGGTCTGGAACACATCCTTGCTAACTAGTCTGTGGTGCTCCATGCCAGAAGGTGAACAGTGAGTTTCTGCACACGACATACCCATTCTACAATAATGCCTCAGTGATAATTTTTGCTCTTCCACATTAGTTTCTTGGTCCCCACTCAAGAACATCAGCATTTCTTTGCAGAACAACACTACTTTGTATGTACTTCATGAATCCAGATTCATGGTGCCTCATCTTCTACTCGGAACGCTGATGAATAATTCAGTGATGCTGCTGACGCAGCCGTGCTTTAAATAACAGATACAAATCAATGGCTGTACATTAGAGATGCAGTTTCTAAGCCTGAGGTTTTTCCATGATGGATAGGAAGTTTCTGGACATACTTATTGCACCCTCTTGTGTTCGTTCACTAGAAATGCATGGTTTATTCTACTTCGCACTTGTTCCACCTTTACACAGAATGACGCAACATTTTGAGTTAGAAGGGACCTTTAAAGGCTGCCTTGTCCAACAATTTTGCAATGAACACAGACACTCAACAGCTCCATCAGGTGCTCAGAGCCCTGTCCAGCCTGACCTTGAATGTCTCCAGGGGTGGAGAATCCACCACCTCTGTTGTTGTGCTTCACTACCCTTATGGTAAATAATTTTTTCTTTATATTCAACCAAAGAATGAGGTTCTATTTGATATCTAATGCTGGTCTCCTCCTGGGCCTCTATAGTAGAGCACAAAGGATTGAAGAAGAGGATAAGACGTTTGTGTGGAAGGAGATTCCCAATAATTTTGTAGCAAATAGGGATTTAATCAATCAATTAAGACAGTGAGCACTGTCTTTTTTTTTTTTTTTTTTCATTTCAGTAGCACTCATTAAGATTATAGTTGCTCATAAAATTGATTTCAAGTCACAAAAATATATGTGACCCAGAAGCAACCTATATCTGACTGTGGTGTGCAATAAAAGTGTTAACACCACTCCGTGACTTCTGTACGAGGAATTGAATTCACAGACACTTTGCCTGGCACTTAACCAAATGATTTTCCAACCTTTGATGAATGGCATGTGGGATCTAAAGAGCTTTTCCGGTTCTCATCACATTTTCTGCTGTCCTGTTGTGGGCAGGTTGCCCAGCTCCGTCTCTTCCTTTACTTTGCACTTTTCCTGAGCCTGGAAGAAATCCTTCAAATAATTAGTGATTTGGTTACTGTCAGCACAATTTATTCTTATCGATTTCTTCTTACCTCAGGGCCTTTCCATGTCAAAGCTTTCTAGGGCCATCCAAGCCACTGACAACTTTGAAAGACCAAAGCCAGATATATCCTTTCTTCTCTTTTATATTAAATGAAATTTTCAACC
This sequence comes from Callipepla californica brunnescens, assembly GCA_023055505.1. Lineage (NCBI taxonomy): Eukaryota > Metazoa > Chordata > Aves > Galliformes > Odontophoridae > Callipepla > Callipepla californica. Next base: position 40,651,921 of record JALIRH010000005.1, on the reverse strand, counting down.
TTACCTCTAGAAGACTTTAAAAAAAGGTATTAAACTTTTTTTTTTCTTTTTTCTCCCTGTTTTGCTTGCTTTGAAAGAAAAGTTTATAAGTTCCATATAAAGTGTCCAGATACTTCTTCGTGGGAAGGCGACCGGTTTATTTGTAGGCAGACAGTGGAATTATAGTGGGAACAGAAAGTTAAAAAACGCCTTGCACATCTTTCTTAAGGCAGATTGTTAAAATCCAAGGATTAACAATTAATTGTTATAATTATGTTTTACAACAATTTAAGCCTGTGGTATCCCATCGTATTAGGATCCCTATTAGAACTGGACTCATTTTTTTTAAATTTTCCAGTGGAGATAGCAAGAAAATGTTAGCAAAAATCTGTCCTTGTTTTCAACATGTTCTGCTTGCACAGCTTTGATAATGCACAAATGCTTTTCAGACACATGTCATTGCTCAAAGTGCTCTGGGGGTGGAAGGAGAGATTCAGCAGGGAAGAGCCTTACATATTTTGCTTATAATGAACCAGGGAAACTGCTGGCCTTGTCACAATCAAAAAGTATACCTCAGGTTATAAATATGATTGTTTTGGGCAGTGTTACTCAAGTTGGTCAGCTGGATAAGAACTTGGTTAAAAACTGTGAATTATGTACATATATATATGCACACACACATGCAGAAGTATAAAGTAAGGTTGTTAAATTCAGATAGCACATAAATCATATGATACAGTTGTTGCTTCTGTTGCTTTGGTAACCAAGCATGACAATGTGTCAGACAAGGCAATTTTAGGCAAAATAAAATGTTTCTAAAGAGTGTTGGAGAAGCAGATGGATTTTGTCTTAAAATGAACTCATTTGCTCCTCAGAAATACATAGAGACAGATGAAATACATACAAATTTGCTTCACAATTCCTTGCTCAAAGAAAAGAGCTTTCCAAATGTTTTGGGACGATCTTTATTAACTGTGCCACACTTGCCAATGCATTTTTCTCTACCTGCCCAAAGTGATATGAGGGCCAGATCTGAATTCTTTTTGCTATATTTCTATTGGATTGCTTTACCTCCATCCTCAGCATCTTCACAAAGAGCTCCAGAACTCTCCATTTTTCCACAATTTTTTCTCTTTGAAAAGCTGCTTTAACTGTATATATTGAATTCCTCCTTAGTGCCCTCACCTTTGCTGTTAGTTTAATATCCTCCGGGCTGCTTCCACCAGTCTGGCATTAATTTTCAATGATAAAGTAGCGCACATAATGCAAGACAACTCCATTTGGAATCTGAGTATGATGAATGGAAATGAATTAATCAGTGGACTAGGGATGGTAGTTGTTAAGGCACCAGTGGTCATGACCTGACTATAGGCAGGATAAATAGAAGACAGTCCTAAGCAGTAATAGGTTCACTTAGTGCTACAGAAAGGCCATTTCCCAGTTCTGAGGAAAAACATAAGACAAAAAAAGATGAAATAAAAATAGGGATATCAGAAACAGATTTTCTTTTAAAAAATTAATTCAAGTAAGTTCTTTCTTTGCTAGAGAGAGAGGCAAACCTCATGAATAATATTGCAGAATATAAAGAAATGCTCCTTACACTCTTGTCATCTTGAAAATCGACAAGAGATTGTTTTCTACATGGTAGAACATGTGCCGGTACGTGTTGATAAAAAGTTGATGTTTTAGTTGTTGGTGAGGAAAAGGGGAGGTACAGGAAAGAATGGGACAGAGTCTTACATGGAGTCTGTGGTAATAGGATGAGGGGAAAAGGTTTCAGGGGTAAGGAGGGTAGATTTTGGTTGAATATAAGGAAAAAGTCTTTTACAGTGAGCGTGGTGAGGCACTGAACAGGTTGTCTGGAGATGTGGTGTATGCTTCATCCCAGGAGAGTTTCAAAAACAGGCTGGATCAGGTTCATAGCAACTTATCTAGCAGTGCATGTCACTGTTCATTGCAGGGGAACTGGACTAGATGACTCTAAGAATTCTATGATGATTGTTGCACATTTTTGGTGATGACAACTCCATGCTTTATAGAATCATAGAAATATTATCATCTAGACAACTATCAACCCATTTTAGTAAATCAAGAAGTGAATAGCCAAACGTACCAAAACTGCCTCTTTTACAGATCAGCTAGTTTGCATGATATTCAGAAGACAAGAGTTGATTGAGGAGATGTTTCATGTATTGCTGTGAATGATAATAGAATATTTTGTTCTGCTGAAACTCCAAAAGGCAGAAAGACTACTTGTGAGGTATTATTGTACAAGACATAGAAGAAGCTGAAGACTTGACATCTATCAATCCAAAGCAAATGGAAGAATGGAAAAGCTTCTATGAGATTTGCTGTGTTAAGTCTGTTAATATAATTAAAGCCAATCAAATCTGCCTCTGGAAAATGGACCTTGTCAAACAAATCTCATTTCATTCTTTCAGGAGATTACTATTTTGATTGGAAAATGTACTGGTAAGTTTAGACTTTGCCAACACACTCGTCTTTATATTGCACTACTTCCTAACTGAAAATACAGTACTGCACAATATCAGTACAGCCTGCTATCTTACATGGGAGTCACATCTTTGGGAAATGAATATGAAACCTTTGGTAGCAACCACAGATAACTTCACTGATTTTTAGACAGCATGAAGGTGAACCCTCATGTCTGACATGCTGAAGAATATTTCCAAGAAGATATGATTAAGTCCTTCTGAAATGTTATCTCGGGATGGTTGATAGTGCTCCAGTGATGCTGGTAGCTCCCAAGGGATGCTGAAATGAGACTGAGCATCTCATGAGCAATACTCAGTGTCTTGTAGGATCAAGGCTGTATTTCTCACCAGGAGCAAAGCCAGTCCTACTACTGCAGCCTACATTTTCTCTCGCTTAATTTCTTCCAATTACCCTTAATTGTGCCCCCAGGAGTAGAGCTCTGTGAATAATTGATTTTTTCTGTTTTGTTGCCAAACTGGGGGGAAGGGAATTATTCAGGGTTGACTGCAAATGAAAAACATTTTGTTTTTCTCACCAGAACAAAAGCCCACTCCCCACCTTTTTTTTTTCTTCAGATGGGATCAAATAGTCCATTTAATTTAAAACAAGATATTTTTGTTCATTTTCTTTTTCTAATTATTATAAACAAATACATGTAACTATATCCAACCATAAAGCATCATTTGTAATGCGAAAAATTCAAAACATGGTATTTAAAAGAGATTAAATGAAATGTTTCATATATAATTAGCTGTGTGGAGCAGGGCATCTGACATAGATTAAGTTCAACCTATATTTTCAGAGTCTGTTTTTCCAATTTCAACAGACTGAAAGTTATTGTTTTCCCCATTCTTTCTCACAGTTTTGCTATGATCCCACCTAAATAATCCCATTTTTTTTAATAGTCTTGGTGTTCAGCTTATAGGTACAAATAGATTGATGCCATTTTCCTGAGTTTTCCCTTAGCTGAATTTACCCATGAATTTCTTCTGATCTTTGAAAAGTCAGACACTTCTTCCTACTAATCATTCTTCTTGCTTTCTTATACGATAAGGGTAGTAAAGCACTGGCACATGCTACCCAGAGAGGTGGTGGGTGCCCCATCCCTGGAGACACCCTAGGTCAGGCAGGATGAGGCTCTGAGCACCTGATGGAGCTGTGGGTGACCCTGCTCATTGCAGGGGTGTTGAACTACATTGCTTTTAAGAGTCCCTTCCAACCAAATGATCCTATAATTCTACGATTTTGCTTCAGTTAATCAATATGTGAGCCAGTCACAATGACTACCTTTCATAGGTAGATAATTGGGTTTTGCTATTTTTCTTGCAATAACCATTTTTGGCTTTGGTTATTTTGCTTTACCAATCTCCTTGAAACACATTTCAAGCTGGTGAAGGTCTGTTTAGCAGGTAGCTCATTTGTAGACATGGATTAGAGAAGCATATATCATGGATACTCCAAAATCTTTTAATAGTTCACAGTCTGAACATTTTACACTACTGCGTTCACTAAAATACCTCTTCTCACCAAACTCAAATATTCATCAAATTTCCCTAAGGCAAAAACTTAATACACACACTTTGTGCTTCCAAACATTGCTTATGAACATCTGCGTGTGTAGATGCCTGAGGCTGTAATAAAGCCAAACCTGTCTATATAAAATATTGCAAGTAAAGACACTGGAGGGTCACCAAATGAGAAGAAAAAGAAGGAAGAGAAAGGAAAAAGCTACGTTTTCCAGCACATTCAAATGTCAGCTCTGCTCTAATGCTCTTTCATGCAGCAAAGTGAAAGGAAATTGATTTGGTAAACAGTGAAAGATAGCTGCAGATTGTATGCTGGGGAGAGATTCAAGCGCAGGAGGAAGAGCTATGAGAAATCTGTGTGTGTTTTCATAATTCATCTGAGCAGAGCAATATTTGCTGTCCCTCAAGGTGATCCAACACACAATCCTGCTGCCAGTATTTAGCCCTTTCAAATGCATGTCAGGGTGGATGGTGACAGTATTTTTCTGTTTCTAAACCTGCCAGTATTTTTCTGAGTTTTCCATTAAGGAGCGTGTTAACCATGTTCACATTTGTTCATCACACATGCCTCATTGATTTAGATTGCATGAACATACCTTAGCTGTGTCCTTAAAACCTCTTTAGTGTTGAATATCCATTGAAATCTGAATTTTATTCATAAATGCAAATTTACAAACATTTTTCATTGTGTGTCATGCATCAGTGACATTTCCTCTGTTTTGACATAATACGGATTTAATATTTCTCAAAACTTACAGTCTAGATAATATATAACAACTTATTGCTTATCCGAAATCCAACATTTCCCATTGTCTGCAGATCTGGTTAGTACCCACTGAGAAATGCATTCTGCAGTTAACAAGAATGAACAGCCACTGCTGTGTCCCCATGTAAAAACAGCACTTTCAGCAGGAATTCCTTCTTTAAAGAACAGAAACACAATTATCATAGAGACATAATATTCCTAGGTTGGAAGGGACCTTGATGATCATTCATTTCCAACCCTTGCTGTGGGCTGGTTGCCCCCCTACCAGCTGAGGCTGCTCAGGGCCCCATCCGTTCTATGATCCATGGCCTTGAGCACCTCCAGGGAGAGGGCATCCATATGTCTCTGGGCAGCAGTACCAGGGCCTCACCACCTTCTGTGTGAAAAATTTCCTCCTAACATCTAACCTAAATCTCCCCTTTTTGTTCAGAGCCTCAATCCTTGGATTATTATTATGACGCAGTCATCTCCCCCTGCTAATATTCACCTCTTTCCTCAGAGCTGGCATAGTTTTTGTTTGGCAGTGGGCATGAAAAGCCAAAACTGCAAACTTCCACTCAGCACACACACTCCACGTCCAGAATGAAGTACCTCAACTTGCTGGCTATGACAATGCCATAATAGCCACAAAATTCTGTCAAATCACTTCTTTCAGAGTTGTGATGACCCTCTGTAATCAGTCTTGAGTTTCATCTATGAACTGTACCTTGAACTTGTCACAAGGGTGTGCAAATAAAACCTCAATGACTTTTTAATTTCTCATCAACAGGGTAGGTTGATCAGAAGGGGAGAAATCAATAACACTGGCTCATTTGTATTACGTATACTGTGGATCTGCTGATTGAATTCTAAACTCAAGGAAGCTTCCCTTTGTGCAGATTTTGACAGCGTGGCACTGGAAAGGAAAAGGAAAGTTACTGGAAAGGAATAGGAAACTTACTAAAAACATTTAGTGGATTTATTCCACCTGAAAATCAGCAAGTGTTAATGGTAGCTTTGCAGTGCAGGTCTGTGTCTCATCAAAATTAAAAGTGTTAGTTTAGGACTGCAGGTATTGGGCAGTTATTTGTCTGACTTCCTCTGAACAAAGCAATCAGCCTCAAAACACAACTGCACAACACCTTGCCAATGAGTGAATTGTTGCAACACCACTGCAATCATGACCTTGCTCTTTTGTTAAAATCTCTGCCTTTAATTGCGAATTGGTCCTTGACCTGGATACATCCTTTTTCTTCTGAGTGCCTTTATGTTGCTTCTTTTTAGTCTGCGTAGACACAATGATAGACACCTCCTCTCTGATTCAAAAGACGCAGAGTAAGACCCAAGAAATAGCAAATCAGAGATTCCAAATTCACATGTAATCATCTTTCTTGCTCAGTGACAGTCAACGCTTTTATCCCTTTGATTTTTTGCTTCAAAATATGTACTCATTCTCCTATTGAACTTTTTTTTTCCTTGGAAGCTGCTACTGTTGTGTGCAAATTTACCATTTTCTTTGGTGTTCTTCTTATGCCACATCTCTGCAGCCAGAATAGGAAGGCTTGAATCCCACCCATTCCCCAGCTGTTAATGTGAACATGGAGGAGCCCCTGGGACCATGATGAGCACCATAAAGGCATATGCACCATGCCTCAAGGCTTTAAGATCCTCCTAAACCATAAAGGATGGGTGGATTTGGTTCTACAAAGCTCTCCACCTCCGGCAAAAAGGTTTCAAATTAAAGGGAACTCCATCCCGTTAGGAGTGTTCTGGATATTATTATTGTGCATTTAAAAATATGCAGCTTATTTCTGAATGTTCAGCTTCAGGATTAAAGGTATGGCTAAGTCCCTGTCTCCAAACTAACAATCATCAACAATATTTGAGGATTATACTTGTCACTTTAACTCTGATGATCTATATGAGTACTGAAAATGTATTTAATTTCCTTCAATTATGCTTTTTTATCAGATTTTTCTCTTGTAGCTCTTTTCTAAACCACTTCAGTTTTTCTTCATGTTTCACAAAGAGCAGACAGCTGAATTTCACATATTAATTCAAGTCTGTGTTACAGAAAGAGCGTAGAGATGCAGAAGAATTATGTGAAGTAACAAACTTTGGGGTGGGGGTAAGGGTTAACTTGGTCCTTAGAGAAGGCACTTGAGTCAGATTGTCTGGCATATAGAATAATTTGGAGTTGGAAGGGATCCTTAAGGGTCATCTAGTCAAACTCTTTTGCAATGAAAAGGGATATCTGACACATGACTCTGACTTATGTAGGACAGTGGTAATGCTCCTCTTCTTTCTCTATTAAATACTCTATTTGCAGATTTATAGTAGATAACTTGTCTCTTGCTGTTGTGAACCTTTGAAAGTAATTAATCATGCTGAAGAGTCTTGCTGCTCAGGAAGGAGGAATCTGCAGTTCTTCAGGTTGTTAGTCAATAAAGAGAGACTTCTCAGGCATTCTTAATTAACTATCATTTTTCAACAATTTACGCATAGCGAACTTATGTTAAAGATACCCTTAAGGAGCAGGTTGCCAAATCAGAGTAAAACAGAAATTGCAACGCCCACCAAATAAGAATTCTGTAGAAATTCTCCCAGCCCACTTCCCATTATGTCAGTCAGTTTTTGATGTCTGAATTTGTGAAGTAAATAAGGCTGGGAAATAAGTGAACTTGTTGTACATCTCTATCAAGCCAAGAAGAATTAAAAACCAAAAAAACAACAACAAAAAAAAAACATTTAAGGCAAAGTGTCAAACAACAGAGAGGCCTGTAGGAAAAAAAAACAAGTTGTCTAAAAAGCCATTGACTTCATAACTACAAAATCCCCTGTTGCACAGACGATGTTGTTCAGACTTATTAAGGAGCAGAATGTTAATATTTATCCTGGGAGCAGTCATTCTCACATTTTCTGCAGATTTTCATGAATGAAATGAAATGAATGATGAATTCAGGAAGTAAGAAACTTGAAGGGAGTGTACAAGCCCCCAGTACTTGAAGGGAGCATATGAATAGGAGGGGGAGTGACTGTTTACATGGGTTGATAGTGATAGGACAAGGGGGAATGGTTTTAAACTGAAACAGGGGAGATTTAGTTTAGATGTTAGGGGGAAGTTTTTCACTCAGAGGGTGGTGGTGCACTGGAACAGGTTGCCCAGAGAGGCTGTGGATGCCCCATCCCTGGAGGCACTCAAAACAAGACTGCATGTGGCTCTGGGCAGCCTGCTCTAGTGGTGGGCAACCCTGCCTATGTCAGGGAGATTGAAACCATTTCAACCAAGCATATTCAATGATTCTATGAAATGAGGAGAAAGATGTTCCATCACAGTGAGATATTTTATATGCACAACAGACTCATAAGAAAAGATAGAAATTCCGTTGCTCAAGGTATTTGAAATTAGACCAAATACAAACAGTGTTATGCATCTATCTCCTACTTCAATTTAAAAGAAAAAGAAAAAGAAAAAGAAAAAGAAAAAGAAAAAGAAAAAGAAAAAGAAAAAGAAAAAGAAAAAGAAAAAGAAAAAGAAAAAGAAAAAGAAAAAGAAAAAGAAAAAGAAAAAGAAAAAGAAAAAGAAAAAGAAAAAGAAAAAAAAAAGAAAAAGAAAGAAAAAGAAGAAGAAAAACCACCCAAATAAAGCTGGGGGTATAAATAAAAGCAATTTGCTCACAAACAGCCTTAAAGGTCCCTGCTATCTTCCTACCCTCTACCACAGTATGGAGTGCTAGAAGTGTTGCAGGGCCAAATCTTGGAGGGAGATGGACTTCACACCGTGGTAAGTATGCTCTCTTCAGAAAGTTGTCATCTTTTGCCATGCTAGAGAAGATGCATGTTTTGTTTCACACTTGAACTTGGTATTGGGAATCTTTATCCGTGTCTATATCTCCTGCAATTCCACTTTCCTTTCCTCTGTATAAAGTAGCAGAGCATACTGGCTTGCTACTGCAGTTTATTACTTATCTTCCTACCCTCTAAGCCTTTATAAATGATATTGATTTCACCAGTATTCCTTCTCTTGTCGCCTGTGAGCTTTCTAACTAAAATCTTTCTTCTTTCTCATTTTCCTTTATTGCTACATGCGACAGAACATTACAAAATATCAAAACTACATATGTTTATTCCCTGAATTGTCAGGATATTCACCTGCAAGTGATCCAGGAAGGAAACTATGTATAACCAAAAATATACTATCCAATTTCCATGGTCACGATCTATAGACATTCAGGAAAATGTCAGAACACAGGATTAGCTCAGTTGGTGATCTTCACAGTGATCATGTTTATTGCAAAAATGGTAGTATGGACCAGTACACCAGATCCTGAAATAGTGAAAGACTTTTGAGAGATAGTTTCTGTCTCAACAACCTGATTAGGCTCTCTCAGACAAGTTAACCATGGTGCAGTTACGACGATTTTCTTTATCAAAGCTAAGCTCAGCTAGCTTCTGCTCTGCAATTGGCATAGACACCTTTATAGTTGCTCTTTCTGTGAAAATAAGATAGAGGGGAGAAATTGAGAATTGGCTGGATGTGCGATGAAAACACCTCCTGCAGTTGCTCAGCTGACAGTGAAGGCTTACCAAATTTGTGCCAAACATTACGTGTTATTTTTTTTTCTATCGCTTTATTTGGTTCATGCCATGTCAAATGTTTAACAATGATGCTATGTGGCTTAAATAGAGGAGACAGAATGGAAATAAAGCTTTCAAACTAAACACTGATTTGTTCTGTTTTGACCTTCATAAAGAATGAATTTATAAAAGATTGCATTGCAGAATTAGAAAAAAATAATGAAAGGGGGCTGCTTTGAGTCAAAAATCTCCACCATAGAATTGCTGTCATGGAAGAAAAAGTTCTGTATGTAGTACTAACAGCCTTCCCTTAGCTTCACATAGGAAAAAAAAATCTTTAATTTAATGCTCTGAAAAGATTTTGGAGGCAATTGAAAATATGCCCGTTAGGAGAGAGCACCTATAGGAATCTTTGAGAAGAAAATTCTGACACAAATGTGAATATAGAGAAAATTATGCATGGGAATGCCAGCAGAGATCAGGCTTCAGGTCCTGATAGTTCTTGAAGAGAAGGTTGAGTCTCTAACCTGGGGAACTCTCATAGGAGCACCCAAATGGCTTCACCACACAGCTAAGCTCCCTTTTGTGTCTTTTCTGGGCAATATACTCTCAATTCATATCTGCACAATAGAAACTTTCAGCAAAATGGGTGGGTAATTCTTTTGCCTTGCAGTATCTGATGTTGTCTTTCAATGTAGGATGTTTGGATTTGAGTCTAGATGATGAGACTGTTAATGCTTATCCTGGGTGCTCTGATAGCAGAGGTATTTTGTAAATACTGAGTAAAAACAACCTGCTGCACAGTGAAATACTGGAATAATGCGATACAGGATCTCTGATCCCACTTTCAGAAGAATAGTTATTAGGAGTTCCTTACAAAGAAAATAGCCTGAGAAATGGGGGAAATATATTTTAAAAATTGCCCCTTCACTGCAAGAAAAACCCACTGAGGCCCTTCAGCATGTCCAGAGAAGTGTAATGAAGATGTGAAGGGTCTGGAGCACAAGTCTTGTGGGGAACAGCTGAGGTAACTGGGACGTCTCAGTCTGGAGAAGTGAAGGATCAGAGAAGACCTTATTGTGGACTACAACTTTCTGAAAAGAGGTTGAAGTGAGTTAGGGATCGGGCTCTGTTCCCAAGTAACAGCAATAGTATGAGAGGTGATGGCCCCAAGATGTGCTAGGTGAGGTTCAGACTGAATACAATAAATATTTCTTTTCTGAAAGAGTGGTCAGGCACCAGAATGGGCTGCCCAGGGAGGTGGGGGAGTGACCTAGATGTCTTGAAGAGCCATGGAGATGCAGCCCTGAGGGGCAAGCTTCAGTGGGCTTGATGAGATTGGGTTGGGGTTGCACTTGGTCATCTTAGGGATCTTTTCCAACTTGTACGATTCTGTAAACACAAATCTCTATGTTCTGCCTTTACCCCTCTGCAGAGTGCCCTGAATTGGATGGCTCCTGGCTCTGTACACTGTGTTTTAAGAATTCCTTTCTGAAATATCTTGCTCTGCTGAGTATTAGCTGCAGCAATCCACATGGCTACCATAGGGCCTCAGATGCTGATTTGCCAGGACAAGTGCTGATCTCCTGTAATGCATCTTGCTCTGGAATATGTGTTGTTTTGCTAGAACAGATTTTTACAGCAACACTGGAGCAAATCTACTTTTTTTTTTTTTCTTCTCTTTATTTCCCTGGATTATTATCTGCTTTGATCAGAAAGAAAACAGGTAATGTGTGCAATTGCTTTTTGACTTTCACATGCATATATTCCCTTTGTGCTTTTTGTCTCAAAGTCTTCTAGACTGTTTAACAAATTTCTAATCTTACATAGTGTTGCTAACAAGGAAGAAAGATTTCTGGCCCTCATTTTCAATGATGCATTCAACTATGGCCTATTTTAGCTCACAATATGCATGAGAGCTATTTAAATAAACCTCTGAATGGTTCAAGAGGAACAAGTCATTTTTTCCTCAGATATGTGCCATGAGGACTGAGTCAAGGCCCACCATTGTAGCATATGGCTGCACTACAAGCCATAGCAAATTGTCAAAACCCTTCAGCAAACCTACCACAGGGGAGGAGTGGAGGCCCAGAGTGTGTTAATGAGAATTACATGCACATGAAAAACTGTTTATATTGGACACTGCTGTCTTCAGACAACTCAAACTTTCTATAAGACATTTCTTTTTGTTTTTCTGTCTTCAGTTGCAGATCTGTGGTGAAGAGGCCTTTCCCCCTCTTGCTCTATATAATAAGTTCCTGCTTCAGGGAAAAATTCTCCTTGCAATTTTCTTTTTTTTTAAGTCAAAGAAAATTCCTTTTGGTGCAAAGTAGTTTGTTGTTAAGGTAAAGATGGAGAAACTCTTTTGTGATCCAGTCTTCAATATCAGTGAATCTGTGGGTCTTCAGCAGAATTTTACCAAGTCTGTGCCACTTGTATAGGACAAAGCAGGGATGTACATTTAATTGGGGACAACATAATTTCGGGGACTATAATCAAAATCCCATTCATCTACTGTCACAAACTGATACACCCCAAATACGCAGACATTAATTCAAAGTTTTTCCAAATATCTATTTCTCTTGTTCTCCTAAGGGCCTTATTATTGCTGAGATGAAGAGTGTGATTACCAGTATCTATTTCACATGTGCTGAGTCCAGAAATCATAGTTATTCTGCTTGAGAAGGAGACAGGGGAGCCATCTAACAAGCTTGCACTGTGGATGGGAGATCAAACTGCTGGAGCAAAAAAAGAACTCTACAAATCAATCCATTGAACCCAAAATTGAATTGTTAAAGCACTTCTCCAGGTTCATTTTCTTTCTCTGCTTGAAGGGATTCATACTTTCATCTCCTATAAGAATACTTAAGCAAAACACCAGGCAATAAATGAAGAAGGACTACAGAGTAAGAAAGGACAAGATCATAATTCTTCTAATTCAACTTTGTCTTGCATAAATAGCCCCAAATTATCCTGAGGGGTTCAACTTGTTTTTTGATTCTGAATTGCCTTGCGGTCCATAAGAAACTCTTATGAAACAGTATATGATATTAAAGGAAGATTGAGGTATCACAAGGATTCAGTGAAAATTTCCTTGGCCTTATCCAGTGATCGTATCTAACAGCTATCTCAGCATGATCCAAGAGGGGTTCCTCAAGACTCCTAAACTTTAGCAAAAGAGTATAGATGAGAAAAAATTGAAGCAAAGTTGATTGAGTTATATGGCGACACACTGACAAAGACTCTGAATAATCTGATTGTAATAACTGTGCATTGTACTTTGAATAATTGTGCATAGTATATCTAAATTTTTTACGTCCTTACCAGCAGCACTAAAATGAGATTTGAGTAAAAAGAGAGTAGGGAATGTGGGGAACAGGAAAGGATAATTTGTAGTAAATATGTCCTTAAAGGGAGGTTGTGAGCAAATCCATCTGCTTGAAGGAAGGATGGAGCCATTGGGATGAACTGTAGTGGGAAAGGATGTGGAGGGAAGACAGATGTGAGGTCAGAAGGAGAAAGGTGTTTTGCAGGTGCAAAAACTAAATAGAGCTACTTGTCATTCTATGACCCTCTAATCACCCTCCACATTCCAGTGGTTGATATATTAATAGCATTACAAGTCAACTTGACAGCCAGATCGTTGTCCAAGATGTGAGCAGAGAATGAGTGATGAAAAGGAGTGATAATTTTTATTACCTTTTTAAGGTCAAAGCCAAGTTAATGTGAAGAAGACTCATGGAAGACCTTGACCCTGACGCATGCTTCTCTATAGTAAAGTCTTGAAAAAGAAACAGAACTGCCAATTGAAGCACATTTTTAAACATGCCTCTTAATTGTCCTTAAGAGAAATATTTGTCCTGTTGTTTATGGGTTTGATATGAAGGGCATTATTTTTACCTACAGTACGTTTAAGACCCTTTAGCACAGCCAAACTGTAAGTACGGACTTACCACACATGAGAGTTGGGCCGTATGGGAAGAAAAGGATGAGCATTTCCCAGAGAAGGTCCCTAAAATTGAGGCACCCATCTGTCTTGGACTGTACCCAAAGCAGCTGCTGTGCACCTGGCTTTCAAGAGCCATTTAGGACAAAGGGTGAGCCAAGAGGCTGTCCACAGGTCTGAAGTATATTATGGTCAGAATGTTACCACACTCATGGTAGAATGCTGTGTTTGATTCCACACAGGGAGATGGATTATTCAGGTTATTCAGATATAGTTTCTTCAGGCTTATGATTCCCTCATATGAGCAACTAAGAGAAAATGTGTTTAAAGGTGAAAAAATCAGCTGATGATGTCCACAAAATGAATTTCTTCAGATTGGCACATAAAATTAAATTTAACTGAGGGTCTGACATGATTCATGAAACTGTAGAAGAATGCAGTTCTCCAAGTCCTAAAACACACTCCTGCACGTGATGGTATCTGAGTAAAATTAGTTAAATTCCTGATAGTACACAAAGATACACATGTGATAAAAAAGATTTGTATATTTCAGACATTACACATTTGTGCTTGACAATAAATGGAAATCATGTTTATGATGTTAGTCATCACGAGGGGAAGAAGAATTAGAATAATAAATTACAGAGGAATTTAATGTGGAGGCTAAATTGATCAGGTAGTTAATTTCACTCTTGTAAAGCAATGTAGTATGTATAAGGACATCACTGAGTGGGATTATTAGATGAAGAAGTAAAGATATACTATGTTATCTCACACAGCTAGATTATTCCACACAAAACCTATTAAGTCTATGTAAATGTTCCTATTATATTCAGTGACCTCGCTGATGCACGAGCAAATCTGATTGCAAATTCTCAAATAATAATTATTCACTCTTGTAAGGTTAGAATATTTACAAGCAGAGCTGGACAGTGAACTGAAAGACGTGCCCCATCACCTTTAAAAGTACACCTGTGCATTACATAGAAAAATCACATGTAGAGCACATCAGTTAAAAGTCTGTCAGCTTGAAACTAGGAAATACAATTCCTCTGATTATTTGCACCACCTGAATTTGCCCTTTTAGAACATATGCGTTGGGAAAATTGAATACCAAGTCTGGAGTAGCCCAGAAGTTGAATGGATCTCCCTGTGATATGCTAGTAAATGAACTCTACATCACAATTTAGATTTAGTCTGTGTTGGTGATGGTAAAAAATCATTTGCTGTTGACAAACACCTATTAGGTCTACGTGAAAATGAGCTCAGTGGTCTCAATACAACTCCTACATGATAATCTGTTAATAATGCTTATATCTTTTGAGGAATAAGTATTATTGTTTTCAGTCTCTGAACTTAATATTTATCTGCATAACACTCATGACACAGCAATGGACTATTTCAACTTACTCTACAGACAGACAGAATAAGTCATCCTAAGAGGTCCCCACCAATCTGGGCACAGCTCTGTTGAGTGCTCATGCATTCAACAGAGCAGAATCTAACTCCTCTGTACTTTGTTCCTGGTTTCCCTGTACATGGCAGAGAAATGCTAATGTACAAAGTGATGGGTGGCTGATGGTACAAAATAGAGAATATCTAGGTGATATAGAATTATAGAATCATTGGATGGTTTGGGTTAAAGCCTTAAAGATCATCTAGTACCAACATCCATATGTGAATCTTAGGTGACCCTTAGATACCATAACAATATTTTGCCAGACTTTACTTATCTATCAAGTGTGGTATCTTACCAGCACTCAACAAGGATACAACCAAGCTTACAGGAAAATGTCAAGGACTGAACAATTTTTCATTCAGAGACACAATAGCCACAATATGTGGAGAATATGTCCTTTTGTCTGCCTGACTTTGCTTCTGGCTTCCTTGGCTGTCAATATGACATTTCTCATAATTCTAAAATTCATTTAAAACTGAGAACAAGGAATAAAGGAAAATTCATCTGCTGTGTACCCAGTGTCCTTCCACTGGCAGATGTGCCTTCTGAAAACTCATTGTGTATGTGTCATCCTTGTGCAATGAGACAGCAAAGTCAGACATGACAAATCAGCAAGTTGTCACATCAGGCAAAGGAAGATTTAAAGACAGGCTTAAATTTTTTGCAGCCTTTCAATTTTATTTTTTATTTTTACTGTATTTTTTCTACCGTATGAGGCAGTACAAATAACCTTGGAAGGAAGTAGTGATCTCTTCTGCTTGGGAGGTGCTTAAAGAATTCATATAGACAGATGTTTTTAAGTTGCACCACAGGAGGCTCAGGTTGGATACTAGGAAAAAACTGTTCTCCAAAAGAGTGGTAATGCACTGGAACAGGCAGCCCAGCAAGGTGGTAGAATCATTATCCCTGGAGATGCTCATGAAACTTGGAGATACAGAACTGAGAAACAGAGTGGGCATGATGGAGATTAGATGGGATTGAACTTGATGATCTCAGTGAACTTTTCTAACTTTAATGATCCTGTGATTCTATGGAGCTATTTTTCTGTTTCTTATTGAAGATCAAAGAAGTCTTTAGACAGTTGTAAACAGGAACAGGAGAAATTAAACTTTTATCTAGATAGCTGTGTTCAATGTGCACTCCCCCAAAGAGTTCTTTTCAGTGAAAGTTACATCCAGAAGGAAATGACATTCTGCATTATTTTATTGTAATGTTCTAAGCAAAGTTCAGAATGTAAGGATGACAAAGCCATGTCTAGTGTTTTAATCGTGTCTGAAATCTCATGAATTTTGACTATAGTAGATTGATTAGTTGTATTAACTATGGGCAATCCAATACAAGCTTAATGAGAAAGCATTAGAACATCCTTCTCTGTTTCTCTGGTGAAATTGTGGCTTAATTTAACTCCACGGTCTTTATCTAACCAAGGAACTTTTTTGGTCTTGTGAAATTAGCCTCTCACAGCATTATTTTACTCACAGATTTAGTGCCCGAGGTTTGGTCTGGTAAAAGTGGTCACTTCTGTGTCTTCTGACACCTCATGATACAGTACTGTCAAATTTTAAATAGCTTGTGAGAAAATGAGAAGTGAAAGGATTATTCTTTATTATTTATTTTATCTTTTCCCTCTCCCAGCTTTAGTCCCTCTCTCATTTTTTTTTTTTTCCTTTATCCTGATATTTGTCTCTCTTCTGCTTTGTGCTATGCCTGTTATTTTGGGTTATGTCCATCTTCAATGTAATTGCTTCTGAAAGGCTTAAGGTAAACACAGAAAAGACCAGCCTGATAAACAACTTCTGCAAGAAAGCCAAGTATAATAAAAGATAGAGGCATGGAGCAATGTTTGGGAGTAGGATATAATTTTAAAGGTCAATAATGCACCGAGAAAATTTTGCCTGAAGCACTGTTCACATTGGTACTGGAGAGCTGGTGCCTTCGTAAACTTTAGCTACTAAATGAGCTTAACAGTCTGCATTTTTTTATCTCACACCTTCAGGCTTCCCTTCCACTTCCCATTTCCCCTCCCCTCCTCTTCCCCTTCCCCTTTTTCCTTCCCTTCCCTTTTGTCCTTCCCTCCCCTTCCCTCCCCTTCCCTTTTACTCCTTGTCTTTCACATCCTTCCTACATTTTCCTTCATTCCTTCCGTCCTTGGTACTCTTCTGTTTGTCTATCTAGTTGCATGCGAGTACTCACTCACTGATATACACAAGTAGAAGACTGATAAGAAAAACAGTGCTGCCTATTCCTCTTATGATAAAGTGCCCCCAGCTTTTTGTAAGATACAGTTTTGCCTCATAAGAAACCCATTCAGGCTTTAATATATGTGTCTATAAATGCAAGCACAAGTTCCTATGCAGGGAGGAACCTGAGTAATGACCTGTTCCATTTTCTTCATGCATTTATTCAATGCTTCTCCCAAGTCCTACCAGGCTAGGATAGAGTGGCTGCAATTAGGACTGCTGAGGCAGCTCATTGGCAGGCTCTGTGTTTATGAGATCCATGGTAAATCATTATTTTTTTCTGGCCCAAGCTGTAAAAACAATAACTGAAAATGATTGCACTAGGAACTCTGGCTTTTGCTTTTATAGACTCCCAAGCTATAACAACATCTATTCCAGGGACAGAGACCATAGGTCTACAACAGTCTTCATGCTATGGGCTAAGCATGAGCACTGGACTGTAAATGCTGGAGCACATGCCATCAAATACAGCCCCATTTGGGGCTGCAAGGGGGAACTCTCTTCATAACTGCCATCTGGGACAGACAGTATCAATCAGACATGCTTTTATTTCGAGACATGTGAAACAAGTGCTGTCCATGAGCGCATCTGATGTTTTATTATCCCTAAGACAGAATCAGCAGCATCTATAGCTCCATGGGGAGAGTTAGACACGGGGTGGGAGATGCCATTTTAATGCAGACTGAAGGCAGAATACTGATCCAATTAAGAAAATCCATCCATAACATATTAAACTAAACTACATTATTATTACAGAGTTTGAAAGTGAATACTGCAAGTCTCCTCGGGCAAAGCTGTGAGACTTTTCCATGTACTGAGCTGACTCTGAACCTTTTCTCCTGTTTCCCCCCAATCTTATTTCTGAAAACAAAGATCAGAAAGAGATTGTGTTTGCAATAGAACTCTTACCATGTCTGACATACAAATGCAAAAGGAAATTACTCCTATCACCTACCATTAAATCTAAAAGAACTGTGACCCAGAGGCAGTCACATAGGGATTTTAACACAATCCATGATTTTAACAAAGAGGGACTATTTTGTGGAATTAACTAATCATGTATTGCTCGAGGTATTCTTTTTTTCTTTCAATATTGCATATACCACAAGAAGGGAGTTACTTAAATTTGCTGACTCTAGAGCTCTAATATTAGCATGCAACTAGTACAGATAGGATAATATTAAACATTGGCAGTTTGCAATTATTTGCATATTGAAGTAAAAAATGTCTTATGTTTTATTTCCTGTTCAAGCTCATTTCATACCTCCATTTTCAGTTCAACAAAATTCAGCAAAATGCTCCCACTGGTTGTGTTTGCACTGTTTTCCTCACTGTTAATTCCCAAAATTATGTGAATGTGGATATGTGATGCAATTATCACTCACTGGCTGATCCCTGAAAGACACCAGTTGAGTTTTCAGTCCATCTCAGCTGCAAAATAAGACCTGCTGGCACGAAGTTCTTTTGTGGTGTTTTTATTACATAATTCAGTTTGTTTAATTATATTCCAGCTATTACTCTGTGGCTGTGGATTAAACCAACATGATATGCTATTCAGGATGATCATATGTGATATAAACTTCTGTACCTTTCTCTAGGATTGTCACAAAATCCTAACTGATCTACCTGGACAAAAAAAGTCAGTACTCCATACTTCTTGCTCAGGGATACATTTTATATACAAATTTTGCATGCAATGTATGCATGTGTACAGTGTTGAGGAACCCAAACACTACCCTTACATATAAATGATTAGATAAGGGGGCTGAGTCTGGAAACAAACTACAACCCCTATTACAGACATGACCACCCTGGCAGGACCCCAGCAACATGCCTCCAGTGCATATGGAACTCTAAAGCACTCTGCATTACATCACTCTAGGTTCACCTTTATTTTTAATTCTATCCCTTTACCTTAATAATTTCTTCTGCTTGTTTCTGTGCGTCACTTGCCCTGCCTCTTTTTGGCATTCAGAGCCCTGGACTAAAACAGGCCTATTCATCTTCCTGTGTTCTGGTTCTGCATAAGTGAACCGAGCAGCTTTAATATTTATTGCCAGTTTACATTCACCTCAACACAGTTTTGTCCCCAGAAATGTTTCTTATCTCTTGTGTTTAGGTCCAGGCTGAAATAAGCAGGTGATTTTCTATTGATTCCAAGAGGCCTCTGCTTTGGCTGTGTCTCCCTTGATAGAAGCAATATCACATTTTCAAAATGTAATGACATAAACATGCTTTTATCACATAGCTTATCATTCTTCTCTCCAGTCTGTGTACCTTTTGTGTAATAGGTTCTGCACGAGTACCCAAACCTAAAGAAAGATAAACAGAGCAGGAGTTAAATGAGCAAGAAGAGCTGCTTCCTGCAGCAGTGAAACTTCAAAGGTGGTGAAAAATTTGCAGCTCTGTAGAGGTGACTTCTATCCTTCCACTGGCACAAACCTTCTCATGTCTTTTCACTGCATTATTCTGGCTTCTACCACCCGGATTTGCTACCTTTTTGCCAGGAATCTGCCTAGAATCTATTTGTCACCCTTTCCAAGGACCTTTTTACACCTCAAAGGCTCTCTTTTACATTTCTGACTTGACCTTCGCTTCTCCCTGTCCAGCAAAATGAAAATTCCTGCATTTACTGGCTATATTTGCAGTGTCATAAATGATTTCTTGCTGTGAGGCCATACATTCACTGGTATGATTCTTCTTAGGGTAGTGAGAAATCAAGAGTAAAACCTTCTGATCTATATCTTGTGCCCTTGTCTTCCCTTTTTGTGTCCCACATTGTTTTAATTAAGCTGTAATTTGGAAGCTAAGATAGGGATATATCTGCCTTTGCTCACATAAAGTTCTTTATAGTGTGTTATAAAGACAGGCAGAAATTTTGCAAATCAATCTACTGGCATGTCACCAATGCACTCAAGGTTTGTTAATAGCGAGCTTGGGAAATGGACAGCTCTGTGAAATCTAGTTTGGCTTATTGTGATTTGCTAATATCTATCAAACCCAGTGAGTTTAGTTCATGTCATCTGAAGGACGTTCTAGGACAGAGGATTGTAGACCATACTACTGCTTCCTTTTCTCTTAATTTAATCGGTGATATCATATTGTTATCAACAGCAGCTGTAATTAGGTTCATAAATCCCACATTGATGCAGAAAGGGGACTTTAAAAAGGCACTAACTTTCTCTTGACATGATAAGGAAAAAAATAAAGAAGGAATGGAGCAGCTGGAGAGAAAGAGAAATGCAGAAAAATGTGCATGGCCCAAAGAAGAGTTTTAGGAAAAGTAAAAGAGTACACAGTGATAGGGATTTATTGGTAAAGGATAAAGGTAGAAGGAAGACATTCAAAATTAGGAGTTCAATGCAGAATAATGTCTTTTACATAACATTTAAGATAGAAGATAAAAATGCCAATACGGAATTTTTATTCTCTCTTACACCTGCTCACAGTGAAATCACAGGAACTGAGCTTGTGACAAGTGAAGGGTCCAACAAATCTCACTAATAGCAGCTCCAATAGACTCATCATGCTGTAGAAAGGAAAAAGTTACCTCACCTTTCTTGTGTTTGAATTAATTGATTTCCATGGAGACCCACTTCGTGCAAGTTCTGTGACATTTTGCTTCGGAAAAGGAAAACAGAAAATAAACACAAGAGGTATTTGCATAATCATTACTACACTGGTCATTTATCACCTAGAGCATTGTTGTATGAAAGCCAACATGCTTCAGCTTGAACTTGCATACTTTGAGTGCAGACTGAAAACTCGTCACAGAAGATTTTGTTGGGTACAGAGGTAAAATGTAAACAGAGCCTTGTAGCAAGGACAAATTTGCACAGATACAAAGAACCTAGTTCATTAGTTAGCTGAAGGCTACTGAAGACTTGAAGTTTAGATATGTTAAAGGAAAGAGAAGGCAGAGATTGATTTTCTGTTCTTATTTAGCTCCATTGTATTAATACACTTCCCTTGCCATATTGACCATTGAGATTCTTTTGTATTGGTCTGCTTATATCTGTATATTCTGTTATCTTACTGCTGACTCACACTTTATCAGTGAAATAAAATTTCAAAGTCTTCCTTGAAGAGCTTTTAGCACAGTGAGCACATTTAGCCCTCATTTATTTTCTAGTGAAGAAACAGCTCATGTTTTGGATATGACGGCCTCCTTTGTGCCCTTCTGTGTATTTGGAATTCTTTCCTCTTGAGCCTTCTCTTACCAGTCACAACCTGCCTCATTTGGTGCTACTCTATCATCATCAATAACAATCACATAAAGTTCCAACAAGTGTGCTTAGAAGAGTACTAATTCTCTGTCACTAATCAAGTGCCTGATTCAGAGGCAATGGGAGCACGGACAAGAGGGATGAGAAGATCAGGTTGGAGGAGTGAGATTGCAGCAATTAAAGGAGGGAAGAAAGAATTAAGAACTGAACTCCATCTCAAAGAAAGAAAGGGAGGGACACCTCTTAGATATACTAGCAGTTAACAGGTGTCTCCAACCTCTCTGGTAGAATTGAACATGGCTACTGATATCCTTGGTATGTGCATGTGTTCTGGGGAGAAAAAAATAATTAATACTAAATATTTAACCTATGACTGGCTTGAGGTTTCAAGGCAGATTATAAATACTGGCAAGAAAGATGATTAAAAAAACAGATCAAATGCTAGAAGCAAAGGTGCTGTGAAGATGGATGTGTTAAAAAAGGAATAATATTTCAAATATATTTTCATATTAAAATGAATCACTCCTTCCTATCTCTTCAATGTAGCTAGAAATATCTACATACATAGCAAAAAACTTGAACCAGGAAACCCCAGACTGGACGCAGTACTTCTGGGTTCATGATTTAGTGAATGCCCATTTTTCTTGAATATTCCATGATCTGATCATCTTCCATTGATCTTACATCTTCCTTACTACAGACTTTTCTTCTCCTCCTTAAAATCCTAGATTTCTGAAGATCAAGAATATTGTTATATTCTGAGATAAGTAGTCATTCATCTTCTCAGGATCTCAAGAAAAGCCTTGTCTAGAATCAAATCAACTTCCCATCCCTAGCTACACTTCCTCAAGTTGATACTCCTGCAGAACTTCCAGATCTACTGAAGTAACGCATAAGGATTGAAGTGCATATCTAGAAGTTAGGATTTTTGCGAGATAGACTTTTAAATTTGTTTAGGGTAACAATAGATTTTTCTACCAAAATTCTTTACTGCTTTTACAGCGATGCAAATTCATCCCAAACCAAGATTTGTTATGAAATTATGTAAGTTCATGTAATCCAATGGAACATGGGGGTCAGAGTTTCACAGAAACAGATACAACTGAAACTGTATGAAATTGCATTTCTGTATTTTTGCTTTTACCAAGAATTCCCCTGACTAACATCTTGTAAGTATGACTTTCTCAAAGAATGTTAAGGATATGTAGATTCCTCATTTGAAAACTAAATATGTAAATATATCATTTTTTATATTTATGTATTATTCTTTGCATTCTCTCCCCATCTCCCTGTTCTCTCTCTTTATGCTGTAGTACATAAAGTCTGGGTTTTAGTACCATTTGGATAACATTTCCCTTCTCCTCCTATTATGAGACAGATATTTTCCCAAGACAATATAAAATAACATGAATCTTCAGATGGCAGTCTGGCAATAACTCCATATCTAGAAAAGGAAGGCAGAGAATTCTTTGGGGAAACGAATAAAAATGTCAAGGATACAGGAGGAAACTGATAACATTTCTGTTGCCAAAACATGCTTGCCAGCAGGCAGGTAACACTTTGCTGTAGATAGATATGATTGCATAGATGCTGCAGATCATACAGAAAATATCTGATGTTGCCTACACTGCAGTCTTTCTCTCCCTACTTATAAAATTCCGTGGAAGCTTTATCACACACCCATCCATGACTTTGACACCACTACTAAATATGCTGCTTCAACCCCTGAAGTCAATAGGCTGGAAGGAAAACCAATCCTTCAAACCAACCCTGGCTGCCACAGTCACTACAGTGTGACCTCATCCTTGAAGCTACATCTGTCAGTGATCCATGCAGGAAACTTCCCTGCTGGAAAAAGTGAGAAGTCCTGCATGATTTCAGAGGCCAGAATACAGTCAATTATTTACCTTGCAATGATGTATTTCAGGCTTTGAGATGTGGAGAAGCAAAACTAGTGAAGAGAGATACCCTGAAATCAAACTTCATAGGGCATTTGGAGATTTTTGATTAAAATACTGTGTAAAAGTTTAATGGAATTACATCTACCTATTTTGGAAGCATTATACTGCTAATACTATTTTTATTTTCCAGAAAGGTTGCAGAACCAAGGCTTTCATCATCTGTAACCACTTAAGATTCCAAGATACTTTTGCTAAAGAGGGAATGATAGCTTTGGTGTCTGGGCTAAGATCCAAACGAGTAATTACATTCTGTGAGCATACATTTCTCCTCAAGTTTTATATTAGATAAAGTTCTTTTCACTTAGCAATGTTGCTTTTTAAAGACTGACATCTTCCAAGCCAGAGGCAGCTGTATTTCACTGATGGGTGAAATAATTCCTATGTAAACATAATCTGAATAAATTGAGCTCTTTGTGGTTTTCCAAATGCAACGTCCACTCCAATTCATGTTTTTCATTTGTTACGTGCATGGAGTAAAATCCTGTAAAGCAAACAAAAATATCCAAGAACTCTCTGATTTCAGGGGATTGCCTAAGCACAGGCAACGGGGAAAAATGCTTTGGGCAATTAACATTTACTTTCAAGTGTTTTGTTCATAAACAAATTTTAATGAAATGAATTTAAACTGAGTATGATGCATATGAAAACAAAACAGATATTCACCTGCAGAAAATCCCATTAACAAAACTCCAAATAAGATGAACCAAAATTAATAATTCTTTGAACTTCCTTGAGATGTATTTTAGAAGTCTTCAGCTCAGTAAATAATTAATTAGTATGAAATTTTGCTGCTCTTCAGAAATATAAATTCTTGCAGCATAAATTAATGTGATTTACTTACTAATGATTCTCAGTGTGTCAAAACTGAAAGGTGGCAAGGCAGAAGTGCTGAAATGAATAAGTAAAAGTCAACACCGACTTTGCTATGCTACACTAAGGTGTTCGCAAATCAGATCTTAAAATATAGTTCTCTTCACAGAGTATAATTCTGAGAATTGTTATTTGAAGGTTGTGGAACAATACTCAGTACTGTGCTGCCCCAAGTTTTATTCTAGATGAGTAGTTATAGCTGAGGATACAGTGGGTAATTTCCTTCAGTTGTCTTTTTCATGATGATCCTTTTACAAAGAAGAAAAGGGGAGAGAATGATACAGCTCTGCTAAGGACATGAAATTCCAGTCCGTTGGATGAGGCTCGTATACAAGTCCGTAAAGAAAAGAGAAAAAAAAGTAGAGCAAGATCAACAAGACCAAGAAAAAAAAGTAATAAGAGTAGTTAAAAGGAAAAAGACAAAATAAGAAAAAAAAGAATAAAGATGGGAAATCTGTGGGAAACCTGTGGCAAGAGAACAGGTCTTTTCTCAAGGCATGTTGTTTGCACTGGATATTTCTTTGTGTTAAAGGTTGGTCTTTATTCCTGTTTTTGTGCCTTGGATGTTCTGGCACCCCACTCATCCCCATTCAACTTCCTCCCAGGCCAGGAGCAAATTAGTTTTTTCTGGTAATATCCTAGTGCCAATTCCCACTAGCATTGCTTTATAATTCAGTTTTGCTGAAATACATAAAGTTTTTGGACTGAAAACTTGGAGTGTAAGTAAAATAAATCATAAGCAATATTACTGCTGCATAACACACTAAATTTTGTTGTTGCAAGGTATTGATCAGACCAGTCAAATCTCTTACAGCCTAAAGGATTTTACATAATCTACAACAATTACTGTGTCTTCCAGCAATTACTGTGTCTTCCTAACTGGTAAAGATACTTCTCAGCTCCCTGAAGGGCATCCAGGATGGGCTGAAATGAGTGACAATCTCCTAGTTACATTTGCCAAACCAGGATTTTTTTTCCATGTTAAGATGTGGAATGTATTTTTAGCTTAAAGACAGATTTCTCTGGGTCCCACGGTCTCAAACCAGCTCAGTGCCATTGGCAGCCACAGCTGGTGGCATTGGATCACCTACTCCAGTTCTCACACTGAAAAAGCTTGCACATAAGTCTTCTCAGCTGCAGAGAAATCCCACACATGACATTTCATGTTCATGTTTTATTTGTGCAGAGTCTGAAGATGGGTATGTGGAGGCATTTTACGTTCACTCAGTAAGAACTGAACTGAAGATGCTGTAGGCTGTATATGGGCTTGTTGACTGGGAGACATTCAAGGTCAAGCTGGATGGAGCTCTGAGCACTTGATTTAGCTGTAGGTGTCCCTGTTCATTGCAGAGAAGTTGGACTATGTGGCCTTTATAGGTTCCTTCCAACTGTCAAGATTTTATGAATTTCCTTCCAGAAGTTTACCTTCTCAAAGGCTAGCCATGCCTTGCTTTAGCTGTGTGCCTGCATCTCAGTTTGATTAAGGTACATTAGCATTGCAGTCACCTTTCCACTCAGGAAATGCGCCTATTTTCCCTGCATGAACAGGGGTTTTGCATATTCCTTTTAGATACAAGCTTTTATGTATAATCACTGTATAATAATTACTTATTATTATTTTTTTTAACAAAGCAATCAAGGTTTAGCATTCTCATAGTAAATAAGTTTGTCAAAGAAGCAATCAGAGAAAGTCGTTTTCATTCATCTAAATGACAGGCAGTTATATTAGAATGTGCCTTGAGACACATTTTAAGTATTAGTAAGGCAATTGAGAGAAGAGTACCTTTCGTGGTATACTTTGTTCACAGCTCATTGGCTACTCATGATGATTTTGTATTGGCACCTGCAAGACTGGTCTGATACCTAGTGAAATTCCTACTGGTAGCTCTATGTATAGCAGCAGAGTATAGCACCTCAAATGCATTTCAATGAGTACCTTCTGACGTGTGGATGATACTGAAAGGGAGTGTTGAGGGACATAGTGACTCCTCAGATAAGTAAAAATTTGTAATGTTCCAAATAATGGGAAACATATCCAAAGAATTGTACTGTCTATTTCATCTTTGCATGTTTTACTTCTGGTTGTATAATGTGAATTGCATAAAAAAGCACAAGTCAAGGGCAAGGACCCTTGAATTTGACGCCTAGCCCAGGACAGTATTTGAAATATGACCTTGGTCAATGTCAAGTTCAGATTTTCTGTACCTCAGCTTCCCCATTTACAGAATGATGGTAATAATTCCTTCTCCACAAGACTGTGGGGCTTAATTAACATCCATAAAGCACCTTGAAATCCTTAGATAAAAGGTTCTGTAAAAGGGCAAAAGTAATTACTGTTATTATAGTGATGCCACTGTAAAATATTCATGGTATAATAGCAAGTCCAGTGAACATTCAGAAGCTTGTAAGATCAATTGCTGTGCATGAATGCACAAGCACATTAGCAGGTGTACATGATGCAAAGCAATTTCCTTCCAACAATCAAGGTCCCATCCTGCCAAGAACCAAGAGCCCGTGTTCCCCACTGAACTCAATGAGCAGCTTTCGCAAATAGAAAGAAATGTGGGATAACACCTTCATGGATCAAACCCTTAAAACCATAGGCTGAAATTCTTATCGTGGAAATAAATTGTGGATTTTTTTCAAATTGGTTAGAAACGTTGTAATAAACTTCACTGAGCTTTTGTGCTAGAACCCATCACCAAAGTTTAAATGCTCAAATCTATGACTGATGCAAAGCATAACAACCTTTCTAAAGTCAATGCAGTGTAGCTCTTAGAAAAGCAAATTGATTTGGAAAGCGAATTTTTTGAGGCACAAATGAGGAATTCTGGTAAATTAAACTACCTTTGCACATTAAATAAACATATAAACAAAGAAATAAACTGACATATTTTCAAGACTCAGTTGCTGTATATCTAAATAGAAAACATGTCAAAATTAGTTTATCGTTAAAATATATGTAAAACATTAATTCTTTTGCATTTAAAGAGTAACTGGATGTGCAGTAGATTTAAATTATTACTATTCCCCCTAGCATTATATTATAGGCATTATTAACTAGAATTATTACCTAGAGTTTCACTGTATCAGCTGTTTTGTTTTGAAGCAATTTATCATTATTGACTTTCTAACTAATTGCAAGCATACTTAACAACTGACTGTGCTGTTATACAATTCTGGTATTTAAGAGTTTCAAACTTAAAGACTGTACTCAAATTCATGTGTTGTCTAATCACGCTTTGCACTTTGACCAGCTGCACCTTCTCAGATCATGATTTGTAGCATTTCACAACATCCCACCTATTCTTTACAGTTCTGAGCTTACCTGCAATGCTTTCAGCCAGCTTAAAAATAGTATCACCTTTAATGTCCTTCTGAGTGTACAACATCTCATTAACTGCCATAATATTTTACTTCTCTCCTTTTCATTTCATTCCTTCCAATATTTGTTTGGTATTTCCTCTGATTTTAATTGATGGCAAAGGAAGATTTCTTAAAACACAAATCCTAAAGAAAATATCTAATTATGCAATTACTCTAGTAGGGTTTCTGAGACTTTAGTTGAACGCTTTTTGGGAAAGAAAATCTTCTTCAATCTTATGTGACAGTAACATTCATTTATAAAGAAAAGGAAAATTCCTAGAGTGCAAGAACATAGCTGAAGCAGACAAAATTTACCTTATTCATTTTTAAATTCAATGAAAAGTTGTGGTCTGGAATAGATCCTTGAAAGTCTGGAGAGGCTCAGTGTAAGTGCAATTAGGAATTTTCAGGGTTGCTATTATCCACTAGAAATTACAGAGTGGAAGCTGTAAATATTAGTCAGAGAATCTATATCTATTTTCAGTGAACATAATTGAAAACCATGAAAAACTGCCTACAAATAAGAGTTAACATAGGCTCCTTGACTACCTGATGGACTTCCAAGAAACATTTAGGCTGGATGATTTATGATCAGACATTTCTAAGCTTCCCAGGGCCTTGGGGCTTCATCCTCTGTCTTTTTGTATACAAAAAAACTCAACAGAACTCCAGGTCTTTTGAATGAAAAGCAAATTTCCCAGCCTGTCAGGAATTTGGCAGGAAACCTGGCCAATTTCCAAGCTCCCAGTTCCATGGTAGTATGCCAAACTGCTGTCCAGAAAGGAAAGAACGCCAATTCTCTTTCACCACCCCAGCACAAAAAGGTTGGGACAGTAAGAATCCTATTCCATTTTTGTTAAAATAGGAATGTTCTTAGTATGATCTATCAAAACATAAGCGTATTTCATAGAACAGTTAAGTTCTGCAGGAAGAAAAATATACAGCACAGCAAAATAAAACAATGTATTTTCCTTTTGTCATCATTAGATATTTACAATTTTCCAAGATTTCAGAGTCGTGGAACTCAAATTTTTAATTTCAAGATAGCTCTTGCCTTTGGCATGATACATAGATGACCTTAAGAATGTTCTCTTGGAGTACAGCAGCCTGAAGCACTGCTGTAATTTATGGCAGATGTCTTCAATTTCCATTCATATCTTGTCCAGCACCCATAGTGCTTCTTGCATCCTGATACTTCATCAATTCACATTATTACATAAATATGCAAATATAACATTTCGGCCCAGTGGATGACTGAGAGAGAAAAGATGCACGAAGGGAGGAAAAAATGTATTTAAATATTTACTGAGAAAATATTAATGATATGGGGATATTCAAAAGAAGAATACAGTGAAATTGTAAATGCTATGTACATTAGTAACTACTGAAAACAGTGACTCGGAAGAAAGATCCTATACTCTTTGAAATATTCAACACCCACAGCTTTTGAAATTAGCTTTATGACATTAAAAACTGATTCTTTCCCTGGGAAGTATTTGTGATTTTCACACAATATTGCATTGATCCTTTTCTCTTTTATAAAGACATCCAGGGAGTACATTTGTACTTTTTTCAGCATTGGGCTGTTCATCTGTGTATGCATGCAGAGTCAGAAATCAGAATCGGCAAATCGGTAAACTGTTAAAATGTCCAGAAAAAATGCTAATGGCTTCATGAAAGCTAAGATTAAGTACTAATAATACTTTTAGACACATGCAGTGAGATTTCTCCTTAGCTGGTCAGTAGAATTATTTGCAATTGCTGCCCAAAGAAAGTTCAGCCTATAAAAGGATTTAGACTAATAATTTAGTACTGCAAGTATCAGTTGTAATTACTGGGATGGATGGCATTATTCAGATTAGACATGCATAAATCTTTGCAGAATGTCAGAGCTGACCAAATGAATAAGCTCTGCAAATGGCAAGAGGTAAGTAAAGGGAGGGAGAAGGGATGTTGTGATTTCTGAATTGATGCAGAAGGAATGATCCATCTAGTGCACCACTGCTCAGAAACACACTGTAAAAAGCAGCTGGGAAACAGTCACATGCTACGTTATAGCAACATAATCTTTGCCTCCAAATTTTATACCCATTTGCCTGACAATCTTTGATATTGCATTTCCCTTTGTTCCTGTTCTACATGTATGTCTCTTGGTCCATTCCTTGCATACTGAAGAAATTTCATGTTGTAATGAATTCACAGAAAGAGTGAACAATCAGACCTTGAGAACAATCGTTTTATGCATATGCATTAGCTGTTCTCAAATTTCTGTTTAATGAATAGTCATACAGATAACACAACCAAGTCTGCATTTCAGAAAGAGTGTCATTTTGCATTCCAAAATGGATATGAAAAATTAGGATGTCCCAAACATGAGAATCACAAAGTGATGACAGAAGAAATATCAAGGCTAGAATGAGTAATGAGATAGATGGGATTGCTGATGAAATTTAAGAACAGCAAAAAAGAAAAAGGAAGTTGGAACTTGTGATGGCTTTGATGCCAATGATAAAATATAGGACTAGACTGGATGCAAATCAACATACCTCAGAAAGGTGTAGAGATGGTCAGTTTAAAACATCATTTCCACAGCCAGGCTCTGGAAGAGCCATTTCTAGAAGATGGAACTAGTTTGGGAGCTGCAGTTAATTATGAGCTGAGACAAGGATGGATGGTGCTATGCAGAACTGATTGTGTAGGTCAACATCAGGAGTTCAATTGTCTGCTAAAGCCCAGCTCCTCGAGGTGTGATGGATGCAGAATCAAGCAGGCTTGTAGCTAGTCTGGATGTCAGTGGATGATAAGAGGAGATGACTGCCCAAGTGACAGAGTGGGCCTTGTCAGAATGGGGATGGTGATGGAGAGAGAAAATGAAGAAACCATCAAGCTTACAACGAGAAAATGAGTTCAGAATGGGCCCTTTTCAAGCCAACTCGGTAGAGCTGTCAGAGAGACAGTTCTGATGTATGGGAGTAGGGCTGAGGGAGATATATCACAGGTTGAGTGTGGTGAGGTTTCAGAAAGATGTTAATAGCTCTCCATCTTTCATGAAGGCTGGACATGGACCTGAGTTCCCTGCACAAAAATTTGGAGTGTATAGGGGGAATTTTATACCCCATTAAAAAGCAGACACCTCTCTGAAGGGCTGGCCCATTTCATCTCTACTCCTTACTCTATAAAATATCTTTGGAAGAGTAAGCAAAAAAATCATTTTCCTCCCTTCAGGTTGTTACTGTAATTCAAGTGAGCAAAGCGTAATTACCTAAACTGAAATTTAGCCAGCAAACTGGTTTTACATTTCTTCTGAAGCAAAGCCACTTGGAATGGATATGATTCCTCCTAGCACGAAGCCAGAGCATGGATTCAATTCCAATTCAAGTGGAATATAGTATGCTCCAGAACACTTTTCCTAAAAGGAGCCAAGTTGACTCCAACCTCCACCCTTTTTAAAGAGCAAGGGTTCTCATCACCTTCTAGCTTGTCTTCATGCAGTACATGTATAGGGGTAAGTTGAAAAGCTGATATTTATAAAGACAAAGGGTCATGGTTTGGTGTGTGAGCTGGTGATGGGTTGGTGGTTGGACTTGATCTCAGCGGTTTTCCACCCTTAATGCCTCTATAATTCTATGAACGGGAAGTTAAGTCTCATCTTCTTTGAGTATATGATTCAAAGAACACATTCATTTGTGCTGCCTAAAAAAATCCCATGTTATTCAATCTTGATCCGGCAAGGGAATTGGGTTTAACAAAATCACAGACTCAAATACACAGCTGGAATAAGGCCAGGGGATAATTCAGGGTGGAAAACCTATCAGGCCAGAATCAAAGACTGGATACATACATCTTAGAACAGGTAGATATGATGAATGTCATGAACCAGTCAAAAATTGCCCAGACAAGGATTCCCTTGTGGGACTCCTCTGCAGGCTGCATGCAGAGCCCTGAGGCATCACACCTTTCCTGCAGCATGGCCAGATGGGTAAGTGGGTGGAAACAGCAACACTGTGGGCTAGGAGACTTAGTCTGGTTATCTTCTGCTATGGCAATTCTCCTCTGGCACATCGTCTCAGAGCGTAAGGGGCAATCTTGCCTTTGTAGTTAAAGCAGAAGTCTCAGCAGAGTCTCCTGAGCATGTGTGTCACTCTATTTACTGTTTTGCTTGTTCTCTGCAGTGTCCCACTGAAATAAGTGACTTTTGCTTGTGACATTCTGTCATTTGTAGGAATATTTTTTGATACTATGCCCTATTTATAGCATCACAGTTGTTCCTTCTTTATCAATGAGTCCATCTATTCTTTTGTGAAAAAAAAAATTGAGAAAAAAATTAAAAAAATGAATATTTACTGACATATCTGTGCAATTATCCTTCCCTGCTCACCACTCCTGGATGCCATGAGGATTAACTTCTTAATGTTCAAGGAATGATCTGAAAATAAAATGCACTGCATGACTGAATCACACCCATATACATCTTGCTGTCCAGTAGAAACCTTGTCTCACTTAGCCACACGTTAGTTACCTCTAAACCGGATCATCACAAAGTTCTTCTGCATATCCATTCTATAAAACCACTGAAGGTACTGCCTACACAGATGCTGACTTGCTTACTGGTTGTGGATGAAAAGAGCCCTTCAGAACTCATCTAGAAACCTGATATATTCTGGTTGTTGATCTTGATCCACAAGGTTGCCTTTAGTTTGTGAGACAACTTTCAATACGCTTTAATGTAATAATGCAGAGCTTACCACTGGACAACAACTTTTGCCAGTCTTTGGTGAAACTCTTCCTAAAGGTCTTCTGTGCCATGTATGAGGGACTTTCTGTCTTTCAGACAAACTTACATCCATCCAGTTTTACACTGCAAGTATGATGAAGGGTGATGCTTTCTCTCAGTTTTCCCAGATTGGCTCCTGATTTCATATCAGACATGTTGCTTGGTGTTCCAACTTGCTAAATAAGATTATTTTAAAACAATCTCTATTTCTCTTGAGAGTTTACAGTGGATGCACCACAGATGGTGATGGGAGGCCTATTTTTTTTCGGCATCAGGAATACAGAGCTCCTGATGTCTCTCTAATAGACAGAACAAACCTACACAAGCTCCAGAAGGCAGAAAAACCCGTCTGTTCCCAGAGCTAAAGGAAAGTATCTATGGTCAGGAAAGTTGGCTGTATTCTTAAGAAATACAGAAGGAATTTTTTTAAGTAGGCCACAGAAATATCCTCTAAATGCACAGTACATGTTGGCTGTCCTCTTGCTTTGCAGAATGGCCTGAAATGTTTCTACTGCAGTTAATGCTTTGAGCCATAGCCGACATAACCTCTAAGTGAGATATTTAGTCCTGGTTACAAGCCTGATCCTCGGAAATATACTGTTTCTAACAGGACAGTACAACACACTATTTTAATACATTTTAGCAGCTGATTTCAAGGAAGCTATCTAAAGATAAAAAGAACAACTTTAAAGCTTCCTAAAGTCTTCCAGGGAGTCTGTGTCCTTAGGGAGCTTTCTACGTGTCTTATAATATTTTAAGTTCTCTTCTGAGGGTATTTACTGCTCTAATTTTGCAGTTTGGGATTGGTATATTCCCAAGATAACACAGCCTGTGGAGACTGTGATGGTTTCCCTGACAGGACCAATCTGTCTAAATTCTTCACTTGCCCCTACTTGACACTAACTGAAACATAACAGATATAACAAGGTGATACCTTTCATCAGTATCTTTTTTCAACCACACCATGACTATATTTATTTCCTTATTTAATTGCCCCAAACTGAGTTTTCCATTTCTTCAGGTCCTCAAGACAGCTACTGTATCCTCCCTGGGACAGATCCTAATACCATATCTCTTTAGGAACATTTCTCCTGCCTGCATACAATGTGGTTAATTTCATGGAGCAGTGATCCCTGTCGCACTAAGTTTGCAATCTAAAACACAAATTGCCCTCGAGTTTCTTTTTATCTATGCATCTACTGGGAAAGAGAATTAAAGGTACTTTTTGTTGTTGTTGTTGTTGTTCTGAATGGTGTTACACTTTGCAAGATTCAAAAAATACATGAAAAGAACTTACTGGAAACAACTGAAATACTTTTTGCTGTGATTCTTGCAGTTCTGACATTGGTTGCATTCTGATTTGGTTTCTTCAGATAAAAGAGATACCTAAAATACTATTTAAATATTTTTAATATATGATTACCAAACTGTTTTCTCTTTAGTTAATAATCACACTGAATTATTTACACAACTTATTTTATGTACAACATTTACTTAATTCCATTATGAATTCAGAAATCCACAAACTTAAAAAAAAAAGATAAAAAAAGAAGGTTTTTGTCAGCTTTTAATGAAAAACAATATTTATTCAACTTTATTTCTAAAGAAAAATCATTTTCTGAGGACAAGTTCAACTAGCTTTACAGGGAAACCCAACAAACCAGCACAGGCTTTGGAAATCCATCATTTAAATGCAAGATTCACTAGGGTGAAATGTGGGAACTGTTTAATAATGCACAGCAGTACCATACAGCAATTTAAGAGAAGATGGGAAGAATGACATATGGAATTGAAAATGCAGGCTGAGTGTAAGTAGGCAAAATGCAATCATCTGAATGTGAATTTTGCCACGGCAACAGAGTAGGCATCCATGCACTTACGGATATTGCCATGAACTCTTTAATGACAACTTGTCAAGGTGCCTTCTGCATTTTCTTTGTAAGAAATGACATCCAGAAACACACCAACCCCAACTTCCCACTTAAATATTAGTTCATAACAGTTGAGAGGAAAGAGCTCCCCATGGCAAATCATTAGTACCATTTCTTTTTAACAGTGGTTGTGCTAATGGAATTGCATCTGACTGGATGAAATAAACACCAGTTAGACTTTGGGTTAGCTGAGCAGGTCAAAAAGTCACCACAATATATCACATTTAGATGTGGGAGAGAAGGAATGGAAACTCATATTTTCAATTTTAAAAAATGTGGGTTTGTTTATTTATTTATTTATTTTTACATTTGAATACTTTTCTTGACCCACCATTCTTTTAATGGAGTCTTGTTTGCTGTCAAGCCTCACTGGTTTCTTCTGACATGGATGAGCTTATTTCACTGCTGGAGTGACAATTTAAAGTCACAAAGGATGAATGACTTGATGCACTGTTTTATCTTTCCTTTTCCCTTCTTGTCTGCAGTAA
Source organism: Callipepla californica brunnescens (assembly GCA_023055505.1). Classification (NCBI taxonomy): domain Eukaryota; kingdom Metazoa; phylum Chordata; class Aves; order Galliformes; family Odontophoridae; genus Callipepla; species Callipepla californica. The sequence goes on along the minus strand of JALIRH010000005.1, from coordinate 40,617,336 downwards.
AAAAAAAGTCCATTCTATCATAAGGAGTATGTGATCAGAGGATAAAACATAACTTAAATTCATCATGTTTTAATCCAAAATGGAATATTTTCTAGGCCAAAATATGTCAAAATGAAACACCAAAGGCCAAAAGTTACAGTAATTTCGTAATAATACCAAATGGAAATATTCTGGAAGGGTTAATGAATTATTCTTATATTTTTATAAAAATATTTTAAATCATAGAAGTATTCATTGAGCCAAACTGTGAAGTTTGTTACCTGTTGCATGTCTTTAATGGAGATTAAAATCACACTTCTTTGATAGGATTTGATCTTGGAATCATCACAGAATCATAGAATCATTTGAATTGGAAGGGAATCATCTAGTGATGGAGCTTCTCAAGAAATAGTGGAGGTTCTTTGGCACAGAAGCAGTGTATGAGGTCTTTAGGCAACTGAAATGCAGAAAAATATTACAGGGATTTTCAGAATTGCCCACAATTGCATGGCTGCCAACCATGGCAAAAGGAGGTAGCCATTAGATCCTTGGAAAAATCTCAGGAAGTGCCTGTATGTTATTGGCTGGATTTTAGACAGTGACAGGTCTGGAAAAAAAACACTTCACAATTAATTGGATTTGGAATAGAAACATGATGCAGCTGTTTGGAGGGTGCTGGACTTCAAAAACCACTTCATTAGAAGGGTAAATTGGAGTCCAATCTGGATATAGAGCTTGCTGTTAAGAAATCTCAATGCTGTGCCAGAGGTGATGGCCACTCTACATATGTATGTATGTAGGTATATATTTCCAAACAGCGCCCATGTCCAGCGTCAGATCCAGAGATCCCTTTGCTTTAAGGTCCATTTTAAGTAAACATTGCATATACACGCACACACTTTTGTAGAAATCCCCTTCTGCAAGGTTCTTAGTTTTGCCTTCCTTGATGTCAATTTCTATCAGAATTCACAATTTTTACTATGATCTGCAAACAAATACGGAAAAAAAAAAGTAGTAAATTCTTTCCCTTGAAAATCCCACAGACTAATTCAACGTTCATCCACACTGAGCTGGTGTTTAGTAATGATCACTGGAATCAGCTGCAACCCCCACTGTGGCTGTAGAGGACTGAACAAAGCCTTCATCTTGAATGTAACTTTAGGCTCTTTACTCCCAAGCAAGAATTGGATCCTGGGCAGGGAAAAAAATAGACAAACCAAATAACATTTCCCCTGAGAGATTCACTTTCTGTACTGCAGAAGAGAAAGAATGGGTATATTATGGACCTATTTTTGTACAGTTAACTCATTTTTCTGTATGATATTGCCCAGAGTTCCATGATGAAAGGAAAAAGCTCTGTCCATCTTCATTAGGCGAGAGCTGAGAGACAGTGAAGTCATTCATTAGACAGAGATATCAAGCCAGAATCGCATGAAAAATAACAGAGAGTAGAGAGCTGGAGTGGAAAAACACAGTGATTAGCAAAAGGAGCAGAGAGGGCAGACTGAAGAGTGAGCTGAAGGAAACAGCTAGTAAAGCCAAAAATCTGATTTAGGTTAGATATTAGGAAGAAATGCTTTACTCTGTGAGTGGTGAGGCACTGGAACTGGTTGTTCAGAGAAGCTGTGGGTGTCCAGTCCCTGGTGGCATTCAAGGCTGGCTTGTATGGGGCTCTGAGCAGCCTGATCTGGTGGATGTCAACCAGCCCACAGCAAGACATTGGAACTGGATGATCTTCAAGGTCCCTTCCAAGCCATCCTATGATTCTGCATAAATCACAGGTAAAATTTGAAAAAGACACAGTAATGGTGAGAGGCAGGTCACTGAGATGGTGGAACAGTGTGGTCAGAGTAGTGGCAAAAAAAGTTGTACAAATATTGGCAAAGTTTTTGACAACATGGTGGAAGTAAGAAGACTAAATGCATCCCCAAAGAATGCTTTCTCACCTATTTGCTTTCATGCTTATTTTATTTCTCCTTTCATCTTGGAAAGCTTTAATTGTTCCCCTGTCAGTGCTGCACACCTTGCTGCTTTTGCTGAACCAAGATACTGTGGTGATAAGGAAGGAAACAGAGTTAAAACTTGTCTTTCCTGACATCCATAGGAATTTTTCACTCGTATCAGCACTCAGGACTTGGATCTTGACGCTTTGTGAACTTTGCTGATGGGTCTGTAATCCCAATTGTAAGTACATGCCTGCACTTCACACATAACGGAGAGGAATAGAAATAGGGCTGTCACTCACTTCATCCAAAGGGAAATGTGCAGAAGAGGTAACATAGAATCATAGAGTGGCTTAGGTTGGAAGAGACCTCTGAGATTATCTAGTGCCAACCCCGTGTAAAAGAGTTGATTTACCTACTGTTTATGCTCTCCCTTTAAGTACTGAAAGGCAGCAAGGAAATCTCCCTGGAGTCTTCTCTTCTCCAGACTGTACACCTCCAGCTCCCTCAGCCTTTTTTTGTAGGAGAGGTTCTCTAGGCCTCTGATCACGCAGTTTAGATAAAATCCTGAAAGAGCTTATTACCATCTTAAAAAGAAACAGTAAGCCTAGGAGGACCTGGCTCAGATGTAGATATCCATAATACGCTGAGACGAATCCTGCTGTGTCTGAAAAAATGCAATGTGCAAAAAAGCCGTGAAATGAGACTTGTGAAGGAAAGTAATGTGTCAGGCCAAGGGTCATTCTTTTCACATTTCTTCATGAGGCTTCATTGCTTCCCTCTTTGCTTTCAGATAAGTCATTCTCAAGAGTAATAATGTGAATCCTCCAGTTTGTGGATTATTTGAGTGCATAATATTTCTTGCAGTGAGCGTTGGTTGAGAGGCCTGAGGCAAGTAGTTTCATCAGCTCCTCTGGGACTGGGGAGTGATGAAGGTGGCGGATAGAGGAACTGAACTGAGCTGGTAGAAGGAGGCAGCCACTGAATTAGTCATCTGTTGTGAGAGGAGTAGAAACTAAGCAGGTAAACTATGGAAAAAATAAATAAATATGCATCGTTCCTCAGTCTCCCAGCCTCTCATTTCCATTTCCCTATGAAAAAAAAAAAAAAAAAAAGAACATGCAAGCAACTGAAAGTTTGAAAAACTTTAGAAGTACACTCAAAACCTGTCAGGGAAAATTCCGCAGTGCTTCAGAAAGTACTGGATATTTAAGCAGATGGTCTGTTTGCTTTACCAAAGAATGAAAAAATAATTTGATGCTTCTAAAACAACATTCAGTCCTTTAAAGATAATAGACACGATGTCATTTAGTCTGATGCACAGAAAAATCTGGAAATGGACTATGAGAGCAGATTGCGTCCAGTTCACTTCCTGTGAATCAGAAGATATATGGTGTTATAGATACAGATGGTGCACACGTACTGGGCCGCTCCTATATGTCTTTTGTTTAGTAAATACTATATTTAATGGCTTGCCATTAACTGATGAACATGGTAAGTTAATTTTGCATTTAAATAGTAAAACTTCAAGGAAGTTCATAATTGCATATCTTTTTACCAAATGACATGCCATATGCTTGGGAATTTCAAGCCACTAATTAAACAAAACATGCCCAAGCATGTTTTTTAACAAATACTGTACATCGTTATTTAAATTCAGGGCAAATACTCTTCTGAGCACTACAAATATCTAAAATGGTGTTTAATAAGATACGCCATCTGCATTTGAAATTGATGCCACCCACATTTAAATCCCCTTCTTAAATAATCCCACTTAACAGTGGATGGGAAAAAGAAACACATTCATGGCTCTTTCCATAAATTCGATACCGTGGTTCTCGTTGGTTATTAAACTCACCAGGGTAAAACTGCCAAAGTGCTGACTGCCAGCTTCCAGATCACACTAATTGAGGAGTGTACAAGCCAAACTGAACGGTCCTCCAAGAGCTCCAAAAGGGGAATAAATAGAAAATAAATCAAAATAGAGGTGGGGTTGTTCCTCCTCTTTCTACCAACACACACACACTATATTTAGCTACTCAGAGCTGCTCACAAAGCCCTGTAACATATGGAGCCCTACAGATTGTATAATCTCCAGATAACTACTAGGGCCATCCCTTCATCAGCTGAGATGCAGCATACTGGAAGGGAATGCACAGAATAAACCTCAAAAATGGGAAATTATGTCATTAGGACACTTATTTTTTCCTACTCCTCCCCCATTCTCCCCAAGAGAATGAACCCGAAACACAACAGCTGTTTGCTTTAGCATCCAAGCATCCACCATGCATTGGGTTTGCAGGTGTTTGCAGTCCAAAGCACAATGCCTTCTCTACGCCAAGACAGCTGGTGCAAAGTCATGGGCTAATTGTTACAATTCTTCTACCAAGGAACTATAGCTGATAGTTATGACAATTACCATGGCAGAAATGGAGCAGGGGAAGGGAGGGTCTTCAGCAAAAATATCAGCTGGGAAAATAATGGCAATAATGACAGTAAATCTGCTTCATATTTTTTTGTGTGTGTATTTCTTTTTCTTTCTGTAGCTGATATTTTCTTGTGGACAACTGAGCTCTCCCTGAGATTATTTATCAGTATGCTGCAGAAATGATTTCCAACAAAAGCTCTGGGATTGTCTTAAAGCGCCTGCGAGCTTAGAAACACATCCAAGGCTTCTGTTCTACCTGGTTGGGCCAGAAATATATGGAACTCCACCTGCAAGACCGCAGCCTGGACATGATAAATAGCAAAGCCAAGCAGCAGCTCAGGGCTTCTGCCTTCCAGCATTAACAGAAGTTACTTCTTCGTGATTTAAAAGTCTGGCATAAAGATGAAATGTATCGTCTATATCTGTTGTGTGAAAGGCTCTAAAATCTTTGCGCAGAGCACCATTAAGCTGCCTCTCCTACAGTCTCTGCGGTGACAAAGGGACCATATGTTTCCATAGTCATGCAGCCTGCAACAGATACAAAAGCTGCAGGTCAGTTGTTTTACTTAGTATCTTCTTCTCAGCCTTTTTCCTCTGGGAAAGAGCCCTACATATGCTATTTCCCCCATTGCTAAGCATAAACCAAATGTTTGGCTTAAAATTTTGACCAGCAGGCCTGGTGATTGAATTCACAGTGAGCTCTATGAGTTTTTAAGATCTTGCTGGACAGCTCTGATGCTGTGGTATAGTTCCTCTTTCCAAACTCTGCACCAGGACTCATCCATTCTGCTTTGGTTCATCCGTACTTTCTGTCATTCACTTTGGATTTTGAGAGGACAGAGTTGAGAAAGCTACTAATGCCCATAGTAGCTTGTATCAGTAACAAATCAGGTTTGATATTACCAAAAGGTTCTTCACCAGAGGGCGGTGGGAATGAAGCCCGTGGTCCTGTGAGCTTAAGAAGCATCTGGACAGATATTTGGTCTGATTGTTGAGTGTTCCTGTGTGCAAACAGGAGTTGGACTCAATGATCTTTATAGATCCCTTCCAACTTGGAATATTCTGTGATTCTAAATCCATTAATACTAAGTCCATTCTAGTAGTACATGTTTTGATTCAGCTTCCAAACACCACTACCAGTTGCTTCTTTCACTCTCTCTACATATGCTTTTAATGCCTTTTTCTTCTCACCAATCTGAATTATTAAAGCAAACCACAACAGATTAAGAGAACACTTTTAAGTCCACAAAACCTCTATGGAATGTGTATTTCAAATAGACTAAGCCACTTTTTAGTCAAAAAAGAATAAACTTAATAGAAACCACAATGTTAAATATCTTGTAATACTTTGAAACCAATCCGTTCCCACACTCCATTTGGGTACAATTTTCAGAAATGCTCGACTTTGCTCTACTCTGCTCTTTATGAATTCAGGGGGAATTTCACCACTGACTTCAATCTGAGCAGTTAGGCCAACACTGAGCACTCTGAAAATCTCATCCTTTATGTATTAATCTATCCATTTTTAATTAAGTACAAAGAGGACTTTATTCTATATTATGGATTAATGGGCTGAAAAAATAATTCGTTTCAATTTACATAAGCCAAAGATATTATAGTAAAAAAGATAAATCTAATGACACTAGTACACTTTGTTTTCTTTCCTTATTCCCTCTTTTTCTTTTCGTCGTATGATTCTCCTTGAAAAGCAGCCAGATAGATATTCTTAATTTTACTATTAAAAAAAAAAAAAAAGATTGCTGAGTTCACCATTTAAACTTCTATATTATGAACCTGGGGTAATTTCTAACAAGATTTTAAATGGAAATACCAAAAACCTTTAATCTTTATGGTGTTACAAGCCAATATCCATACCTAAGAATGAAAAATAATTAATTCTTTGCAATACATAGATATCATTTTGAAAGCAGGAGTGAAGAAGGTTATTATTGAAAAATATTTAACTTAATCAACTCATAGAGTAGTACTTAATTTAATCATCGATTTGGAAACCTTGGTTAAGATGACCCACACACAGAAAGTCCCCTGAATGCTAACTTCTGAACAAAATCATCCTTAAAATTATTCCTTTCTGTTGAACTTATTCAAAATCAAATAAGTAAGATTAACCTTGTTCTACCTCTTTTCCAGACAGTACTCTTGTTCTTTCCTTCACCTTTCCTACTCATAGCTGTTCTGCAGCCAACTCCAGCAGCAGCTCTGTGCAGGTAACTCGGTTCTGCTCCGTATCTGTTCTCAGAAGAGTTATGGCAATGAAAAAATTAATTATGGTGACCTATGTAAATAGCTATAATGATACAGATAGCTTAGGTGAGAAGGGACCATTGAAAACTAATGGACCTAATGATTTGCTGATACTGACATAGGAAGGCACCACACCCAAGACCTTATCCTGAAAGGTGTTCAGTATTTCCCAATCTTTGCATTTTGCATGGCCTATGCCAATGAATACAATTCAAGGAAAATGTACTTATTTACTTAGTAGGTGCAGTCAGGGAGACCAAGCAGTTTGCAATACAGAACACCAAAGAGCAAAAAAAATTGTGTTCACCATACAGAATGCTCCCCCTTGGAACCCAGCATTGTTTGCTGCACCATGCTTGCCAGGAAGGCAGAGATATCTGCACCACTGTCTCAAAGACAGAAGCTTGCCTGAAACTTATATGTAATTAAAACACATCCACCACTACTGTCCAGAAATATGCAGGATCCCCTCTGCATACAAAAGCCTAGTTCAAGTTGGCTTTTCCTACACTATATTTGCCAGAACACACTCACATTTAGGCACTCGTCCATGACATGAATTATTGTTCAGTAATTACTTTTTATGCTGTGTTCCAGCCACATTCTGAATGTCACACTTTTTAATTAGCTACAAGCCCATTAAAATTATACCTTTTTAATTCATGTGTCCTAGGAAGGTTGGCTATTTTAAAGGAGTGGTGGAGGCTTCTGAACACCAGCAAGCGATATGGCAATATTAATAGTACTCAGTGTTTTTAAGAAAACAAAGCTAGCAATCTGTGAATAATTATTTTCTTCCACTGAACAGTGTGAGATGTTGTTCTGACAAGGAATTCTCCAGAAATTGTTGTGTGTTTAAGTATTTTAGGATTATGCCTACTTAAGGCAGCATGACATTCTTTTAATAAGTCATAATATCATAGAAGAACAGTTTGAGTTGTAAGGAGCTCTTAAAGGCTATCCAGTCTAACCCACCTGCAATGAGCAGGAACACCTGTAGCTCCATCAGGTGCTCAAAGCTCCATCCAGTCTTTCAGTGACTACAGGGATGGGGTATCCACCACATCCCTGGGCAACCTGTTCCTGTGCCTCACCACATTTAAAGTAAAAAAAAACCTTTTTCCAATCTAAATCTTCTCTATTTTATTTTGAAGCCATTTCACCTTGTCTCATCACGACAGGCCCTGCTAAGGAGTATGCCCCCTTCGTTCTTACAGCCCCCCTGTAGATACTGAAAGACCTCTCTCAGATATCCCTGTAGCCTTCTCCAAGCTGAGCAGTCCCAGCTCAATAACCCTGGTCATCCTGCCTTTGATGCAGCCCAGGATACAGATGGGCTGCAAGCACACATTGCTGCTCACGTTCAGCTACCATCTTCCAGTACCCCCACGTCTTTTACAGGAGGGCTGTATTCAATCCTTTCATCTCTCCAGCTTGTATTGATAGCAGAGGTTGCCATGACCCAGGTTCATGTGGTCCCACTGCTTGAACCTGTCTTGTTCTCTCTGAATTACACCCTGTGCATCAAGTATCTCAGCCACACCACAAAGCTTGGTTTCATTGCTGCAAACTTGCTGAGTGTGCATTTGATCCAAATATTGATGTCACTGATGAAGATATTGAAGAGCACCAGTCTCAGTACTGATCCCTGATGGACACCACTCATCACAAATTTCCATCTGGACATTGAGCCACTGACCACTATTCTCTGGGTGCATCCTTGAAACCAAGTCCTCTTCCATTGAACAGTCCACTCGTAAGATCCATACCTTACCAATTTGAGAGGATATTTTGGGGACCGTGTCAAAGGCCTTACTGAAGTTCTTATAGGTAATGTCTGTAGTTCTTCCCTTCTCCACTGATGTAGATATTCTGCCATTGAAGGCCACTGCGTTGGTCATGCAGGACTTGCCTTTGGTGAAGCCATGCTGAAGCCATTATCATCATCTTTCCATGTACCTTAGCATAGCTTCCAAGAGGAATTGTTCCATAATCTTCCCTGGCAGTGAGGTGGGGCTTACATGTTGGTAGTCCCCAGGCTCATCCTTTCTACCCTTCTTAAAAATGAGTGTTATATTGTCTTTACTCCAGTCACCAGGGCATTCACTTGACTGCATTGACTTTTCAAATATCACTGAGAGTGGCTTGATGACTACATCAGCCGAATCCCTCAGGACTCTGAGATGCATCTCATTGGGACCCATAGACTTATGAAGTTCACCTGAGGTTCCTCAGGTGATCACAAACCTGATCTTCACTTACAACAGGAGAGACATTACTCCTCCACTCCTCACCTTCTGACCCATATGCTTCAGGAGTGTGTGAAGAGCATTCATCAAGTCACATCTTGCGGCTTTCCTATTTAAGGATGAATCAGACCCCTAATACATCCAATAATCATATATACTTCAGGAACACACAAACAGAATCACTTCACATCAGTGATTTTCATCTGATTTCTACTAAGATAATGGTAATACAGAATGCTAGACTTGTTCACATTATCCCAGAGCAGGATTTTCTACTCTGAACTTGAAACAGAGGGAGAATAAGAGGAAGGAGGGAAAGAGAAGAAACAGAAGAATAGAAAGAAGTGAATGCAGGAAAACCTGCAATTCCGAATTGCAGGGTAAAAAAGAGACCTGATAAAGACTCTTAGGAGGGAAGGTTTGTACTGAAGAAATAAGTTACATTGGTTATCTACCCTCTTCTACATGTGGACTGACTGAGTAAGGCAATGGACTTTTAATAAATAAATAAACATATTCAAACATGGAAAGACCTATAGATTTTTAAATGTAAGAAAATGGAAGATTTGAGGTGGAAGCAGTTTAGTTTTGTGGGGATTAATTTATTTATTTGTTTACCAGATGTCATTAATTCTCCACAGAAAGGAAATACTTTTCAGTAAAGGATTTCGCTGACAATCCAGTTTTCCATCTTACGAATATACGTGGAAGCTCCTAATACTTTCCCAAGGGACAGGATTGCTGCCACTGCAGTGACTCACAAAACAAAGCTAAGGTGGGTGTAGGGCAAGGGAAAAGACAAGAATCGCAGGTGGGTGTTGAGCAGCTGTCTTTGTGCCACTGATCCAAGCAGATACCACTGACTGATAAAAGCCCTGGTAATGTCAGAAATGATGGTAAAACAGACCTTTAACCTGAGGGATCAACACTTGTTTTCCACTGCACTGAGGTGGTAGAAATAAATCTTAACTGAAGCAACTACGTGTGGAACTGAAGGGAAGGGAGAGTGATCTAATTCTTTTCTTCATTATTACTATTTTGAATGAAGTGGTTTTTTTTAATTGCAGTTATTGTTACTTAACCCCAGACTATATCTGCTTTTGTCTTCCTCCCTTTTAAGATTCTCTGCTCCTGATCATCAGCACTAAACATATAATCTTATCTAACTGCTTAGCCTCAGCAAAGTACATTATTAGTATTTTAAATATTAAGGAAAATTGATTTTCCCCTTTAAACAACTGTATTTCTATGCCATGGTGATTAGGTGTGAATATTCCATTACCCTCTCCCAGATAATCAGAGCCTCATGGGAGTGCTTCTAGGGGATCTATTGTACTGTAATGACTATTAGATGAGTTCCACTTCCTCAATGTGGAAGTGAGCAATCTGCTGTGATGCAATTTATTTACTAAAGAGTTGCTTGAAAAGAAAAAAAAAAAGAAGTATCACTTGAACTATATCATGGATGTTTCCTTCATGGAGGAAAGTTGAGAACTGAGTAAGAAACAGAAAGGCAAGATGTTAATCTACCAACAGAAAGTGTCATATAGATTTTCCCTAAAAGTATTTAGGATTTCAGACTGCTCACTAAGTAGCTGCAGCAGTAACACAAAACAAGAGGAAGATAGAGGAGAATTATGGTTTCAAAACTGCCACAGCAGCTGTTAACAAACAATCCAGGGCTCATGGCATCCAACTCATTCTTCTGCTTGAGGAGGCTTCAGCCCAGCTCTCCCAGAGGATATGGCACATTCCCATGAGGAAAAGAGTGTGCTCAATGCCTCCTGTTGACGCAGTTCCATCTGACATTGCTAATTAAACTTTAACCTACCATAAGGTTCAATTATTAATTGTCCTGTCTGCTAAACTCACTCTTCTTTCCTGCCTCAGTGAAAGTGAAATACTGATTTAGTGGGCCCTACCAATGTATCCCAAGACACATCAGTATTCCCTGGAGTCTGGAGTCTTCATTTTGCATTCACATGCTACTGATTTCAGAGTCTGCAGCTCACCCAAATTCTCCTATTGAAGGAGTCCCGGTTTGTGTTGAAAACTCCCTGATATCGAGCATGATGCTCACATGAGAGACAGGATACCTGTCTCCTAGTATTTACTCGCAGAATGGACTATCAAGTTGTAAAAGTAGTAACAGAGGTAGTTATGTCTCATGTAACCAATAGCAGCAGGATAAAAGGATGTGTCCTCCCTATGCAGCAAAGCAAAAGCAGGGGTGAGATCTGCAATTCCTGCATGCAGAGGCAGTGCTATCCTAGCTGAGACTAGAAAACTGCATCTCCAGTTCAGGCAACATGGTCCCTCATTTCTTTATTGATTTTCATTCTGGTGCTGCAGATTAGCAATATAGAATTTTTGTATGCAGCAAGAGGCATGAACATCTTCCATTGTCTCATTCATTTGTTTTCTCTAAATTTGTTGCTTTCATTCCTGTATATCTATAATTTCTCTCTTCACTGGTAACTGAATTCCTGCTCCCTTTACATTCAGTCATTCAGACTTGAGTTAGAAATTAACTCTTGTTCAAATTCAAGCATCAGATTACAGAAAAACAATAAAACCTGCTTTGGATACAGTATCACAGTGGCAGAGGAACAATGTGAAAACCTTGCTTGGAACACAACTCATCCAACAGAGTGAAAGAAGCCTCAGCCTCCTGGGGACAGTCAGCATGGCACTTCATCTTGCTTATGCTGGTAGTCTAACAAGATAAGAGATGCATTGCCACCAAATCCTTCAGGAGATGAGAGGCCTGTGTGATCCCAGAGAGTTTCTCCCATACTGACTCATTTTTCCCATTTTGCTGACGGGATTGTCCCAAATAGTTGGCTTTCCACAAAAACGTCCCTGAGGATGCTCATCTGCCAGACCTTGTTATATATGCAGACAGATAGTCTCAGTCACCATATGAGTATACAAAGGAACAGAGCTTCAGCTGGCTGAAGCAGTACAAAGAATTACATGGCAGAATCTGTACCCCCACATTCTGGACAAGGAGACCAGCCCCTAATTAAACATCATCCTTTACAAACCATGTAATTCTGAATATTTTGTGTAGTACATGGATTACTATTTGCTGTGCTGTGTTTCTTCCTCCTTTCTTTAGCAATACTGACATTTTCTGCTCATGACTGATTCGTTTCTACTACCCCCTTGATGATCTCCCCCATTATGGAGCTCCAGTACTCTTTTAGCAGTGTATCAGTTTTCTCCTTTGAGGTCTCATAAAAGTGGCAGAGAAGAATCATAGAATCACAGATCTTAAAAGTCCTTAAAAATCACATAATTCCAATTCCCCTGCCATGGGCTGGTTGACACCCACCATATCAGGCTGCCTAGGACCACATTCAATCTGACCTTGAGCATTTCCAGGGATGGGGCATCCATGAGGAGGGCAAGTATCGTTTTATTGATGACAACTCTGTGTACATTGTGTCACATTGTGTCACTAGAATCAAGGCATGCTCAAGTTCTCTTAACTAAGATAGTAGCAGACTGTTATGGGAAGTAGAAGTCCTGACTTCATGTCCCAGAAGACTTACCCCTTATGTACAGCCAAAGGGAATTTGATTTGAGTTCTTCACACCAGCTTGGTTACGTCTCTTCCTATTTACCAAGATGAGTGCAAGTTCTTTACTCAGTGAAATACAAATCAAGAGATGAAATTTTTCTTCCATAGAAAGCAGGAAGAATTTTACCAGCTCCAGTGTACAGAAGAATGGTGAGGTGGAGGCAGTTGATTTGAGTTGAAGGACTTGACCGTACTGCATTTAAGTATAAAATGATCCAGCCACAGGGAATGGAGAATATTGATCATCAGTGAAAGTCAGCCCATTTTCATGCCACATGAACCTGACAGAGATTTTGCAGCTGATTTATTATGGTAAAAGGTATATAGTTTGTTGAAGCTGTAACATGTGCCAAATTCTTTTTAAAAGTCAACGGGTCAGATGAAAATTTGTTGAGGGAGAAGGAACTGTTCTCCTAAGTCTTTATTGAGCATCTCAAGAAGTACAGGATATGGAAAGTGGAAGAAAGAACTGAGCCAGAGAGCTTAGCAAGAAGGCTGCAGATCAAGATTGGAAGACTGCAGAAGAGAAGAAAGAAATTGCACAGAATTTGTCGCAACCTAGAAAACTACGGAGTTGTCTGAAAACAAAAGGGGAAGCAAGGACATGGCATCTTGTTCAAAAACTTATCAATCTTTCTTTGCTTTATCTAATTGCTTTGAGACGTTCTGATTAAAAAGATTCTAGTCTGATTTTTTAATTTACAAAGGACTATGATCTTCACGAAGAAATTACTAAATGACGTAGTCATATCTTTCCGAAAGTCATGCTGGATTTGTGATCCCATAACGGTAGTGAGGAAAAAATACCAATGCTTTCTAAAGTGAGTCAGTGTGCTAGGACCACTAGAAGGAATCAGTCTCATTAATGCTACCTATGGTCAACTCATCTTTTTCTCCAAGTGTCACTCACAAGTAGCTGTGAGATTTAAGAAGAACTGTCTGCAGTGACGGATTATTGTTACTCTTTCCATGAACTGAAGAGGGTGGTGGATGGTTGATCCTGTTGGCTGTTACTGGAACACTAATTGGTTCCTATTCTCTAATTCTTCTGCTCAGGCTCTCCATCCACAATAAAGGACCTCAGCTACAATCTATTTCACTAATTACTCCAAATGCCTCCAAAAAGGGAAATAAGGGTATAACCTTCTTCATAATTAAAATTACTTCATAGTGGAAGTAACCATGACACTAAACCATGAAGTCTTAACCTCACTTTCCACTGATAAAGGTATTATGGAGCTGGAGACCATACTTTTCTGCCTGATTTCCCACCCTCCTTCTTCCCTTCTACTTATAGGAAAATGATGAATCTTTCCATCTTTGAATTACCCAATATAAATTATTCATGGAGCAATTTTATAAACCCTATTAGCAGAACAAGAATCTAGATAAATGCCAAGTCATCTTCGTTATTCTTCATTCAGGCCATTGGAAGTGATAGTGCACTGACTGGTAATGTATTTGACCTCCTGGAGTATTCACTTTGCCAGAAAGTTGCATTTTGATGAGAATGTTTAAGTGTTTACTTGTGAGAAAGCTTGGGCTATGTCCTTTTTTTTTTAATAATTTAGTGGTAGAAGGTGACCCTGACGTTTCCATATTTTCTTCTATATCATATATTTAAATATGGAAAAATAAAAGGCATGTTAGCAAATCTTTTGTACATTTGTGTAATGCCTTCTCTAATGGCACCTTGCTCTCTGACATCATTTAAAAGTTGAACTGCTTTGTGCTTCTCTGCCCTAGAAGATGCTTAACTACCTCATAGCTGAAAGACATCTCCTAGAAAGAGCATATCCAATACCATTACTTTTCTACTCCAAACCTCAGATGAGCTCCCTGACTTTAACAATACCAGTGTAGTGGGTTTAAAGAGTGACACACGTCATTATCTGGTACAAAAGCTTTCCTTCCACAAAGCTCTTTGGAAAGAGACATCAGCCCAAACATTGTTGATCTCACGTGTAAGGCATAGAGTAAAGAGTGGCTGATGCCAGCTGGCCTATTGCCTTGTTGCAGATGTGAAAAGATGCATTTCCTCAGTATCCTTCTTCTCCATAATCTTTTTATAATCTGCTGGCAAGGAAAGAAAAGAATGACCATCTAAGAGCTACTACTGCCCCTCTTGGATGGGTGTGGAGTCAGAAATTCACCCGTACATTCCTCTGCTTCTGCCCACTCTACAACTATAATGAATTTTACTTTTTTAAAAAAGAGTGGTGTAAGTGCAGCCCCTGGGGAAGGAAAGTACATGACGGTGCAAGAATTTTGTAGATAAAAAATGGGCAGCCAAATTGTCAGGAGTAGTCTTGAACTCATTCTACAGAATAGGTTATAAAGCATGCAAATAATTTGAGGATTGTAAATCAAACCTGTTCATTTCACACACTTGTCAGCAGGCATTTAAAGCTCAGCATCGCCTCCCTCCTGACCACAAGAAGCTGGATTATATTATCTGTAAATGAGTATGGATTTCTCAGCATAAAAAGGGTCATTTTGCTTCATCTATCTTTTATAGACAGCAGAAAGCTTCTTCCATTTGTTAGACCAAGTATTTAAAGAGCAGCTGTGAAACACTCAGCCTGAAAGAGTAGGGGAAAAATGAAGCAAAGTGAAATAGTCCAGAATCTTTGCTATAAGACTTTCTAAATTTATATAAATGAATAAAAAACTCCAACAGAATATTAGGGAAAAAAGATACATTCCATTGATGTAAGTTTAACAGGAAAACAGCAGCCCTTATTTAGTACAGCTCTAAAACGCAGTTTGATAGAGATTGATTCTTTCCTCTGAGGAAGTAGGATGACATTCATGCCTGTTCCAATGTTATTCCCAGGTATTCAGAGCTGACTGTAGTCTGAATGCAAGAAGGACTCTTGGTCTGACCAACACAGCCATTCTAACAGCCTCTTGTTAATTACAAACTGTGCAGAAATAGGCAGCCACAGAGGTGAATAATTCAGTGCTGAGTTGGAGTTCTAGAGGCTGTGAGAAAAAGCAGTAAAGTTTCAACATCATGGCCCTGTGACTGATGCTTTCTCAGGCAATTCTCACCATCTGGTGTGAAGGGGGTTCTGACACAGCATTGCATTGCATGGTGGAAACAGAAACACTCCTAAAACTCTGGTTTGGTGAAAACTAGCTTCTCCTGGGAAACAGAATCTGCCACAGAAGGTGTGTTTCTTATAAGTTGTGGGAACTGAGAACCCCAGATGGAAAACCCAACACTAGAGCTACTTGCACTTCTGCATCTAGAAAAGAGCAGAACATTTCAGAGAATCATAGTGTTGTTTGATTTGGAAGGGACCTATAAATCTGGTCCAAATCCCCTGCAATGACCAGGGACATCTACAGAACAGATTAAGTTGCTATGGGCCTGATACAGCATGGCTACATTCTTGTTTACTGCACTTGTCTTCCTTTTGCTATTTAAAACATTTGCTTTGATTCTATGGAGAATTTTATGACTTAGAATTCTTAAAATATGTAGGCCAAGAAGGAAGTACCAGAAATACTCTCTTCCTTTGACTGACCCAAGAGGAATGTGAAAGTTACAGAGGTTTGCAGCTAGATATTGTGATTAAGTTAAGGGATTTAAATTTTACACTGTGCATAGTTGTATCTTATTATCCACATGTTATGGACAGGGAAATGGACGTGTTGATAACCGAGATGCCCAAAAGTCAGGCATGGAAGGGGGAAGGCAAGTATCTGAGTTTCCTTTCCAAGAAAAACAGCCATCTTCAGAAACAAGCATTTGAACATGGCTGATAGGATATGCAGACTACAATCTGAATGATACACATATGCAATTTTTTGGCTCTGTAAGTACCTAGATAAGCCTATCTGGAAGAAGCAGCAGCTGATCCAGAGACATATTCAAATCTCAAATCTCCAAAACATAGTATTACACTTTACATTTAGAAAATATCCTTCCCAGAGGACAGCATGCCATTTTACAACTATTAAATATCAACTTGTTAGCACACTAGCCCACCGCATGTGAGATGTGTAAAGGGACAAGCAACTGTATTATGTGTAAGACACCCACAGACAAGGACAGATCAACCCTCAACTGTGGATTGTCCTTCTGGACCTCTTTGTTGTAAATGCCAAAATTATCAAATCAATTTAGATTCTCATGACACAAGCGTAATCCTGGGATATGAGGATGTGAACAACTCCAACTGGAAAGCTGCAAAGAAATAATGTGGTTAGGAGAAGACAGAAAATTCTTGAATGTTTCTCCTACCACTGAACATCCAATCATAGAATCATTAAGGTTGGAAAAGACCTCTGAGATCCTCAAATCCAACCTCAATTCACTCCTACCATGCCCATAACCATGTCCCTCATTGCCACATCTCCATGGTTCTTAAACACCTCCAGGGATGGTGACTCCACCATCTCCTCGAGCAGCCTGTTCCAATGCATTACGACTCTTGAAAACTATTTATCTGTTATTCTGTGCAATTTGCTGTCTCTCCACTCCTGTTTTACACCCCGTTCAACAGGGATAAAAGTCTTAATTTTCTTTGCCTGACTCACATATTTACACTACAGTTCCCCAGGATGGGAAGTGGTTATTATTTTGAGTTTACAAAGAGCTTAGCACTGAAGGGCCCTAGGCTCCAAACACTACACTTGTGCAAGCAATAATAAAAGTCAAACAATTCTCTGCTTCTCATTACACAGAGCTAGCTACAATAGAGGAAACAGTACCTTAGTATCTGATTTGCTACCTCTGGCAAGTGGAAAAAACTCTCTTCTTTCCCAAATGACTTTATCAGTAATCAGGAAGGAAAGCTTTCCTGCTGGAAGACCCTAACAAGTAGAAAGAGAAGTGATTATATCCAGTCTTGAAGCTAAGATGCCGATTCATGGTATATGAGTCCATGTCTCACAGGCATGAGAGGCTCCAGAAGCTCCCACACAGGTGAGCCCATTGAGCAGCCAGGTGACAATCCCAATACAGCCAATCTCAGGAAAAGGAGAGGCTAGCTGTAGGCTGGTGCTGCACAGAGATAACAAATGCTTGCTGCTTCCAGACTGGGAGGGTTGCAACCTGCTCCACAGAAAGTGAAAAAAAGAGCCAACGCACCGTCTTTTAGCCTGTCAGCAGAAGGGAGACAGATGTTCTTTTATACACTAATCTTCCTCTATACCCCTAGAAAATCAAGGGATTTTGTCAGTGAGAGACTACATGGCCAAACTCACTTAAAAGAACGTATTGCAAAACGATTTGGGTCATTATGGATTAGGCAAGCTTCCCACTTCTCTGGGAAACTAAGCAACTCCTTAAAAGAGCTGTGTCAGATACAATCCTCTTTGATACACTCTGTCCCTTGTTGGAGTCTCACAAGGGACTATGCAGAGAGACTTTGTACAGAGAGCAGCTGATATTCCTTTCTAACACCAGTGACAATTGAGAATACCTGTTATTGGGAACATATAAGGGACACCAAGCTTGGAGTCTCTGATGGTATTGATCTTTGGGTACAAGAGAGGGCACTGAATAAATACTGTTTAGGGGATGCATAGTATACAATGACTAAAACAGCAGCTTCCAGCTTTCCTCTTTTTCTTCTCTTACCTATTCTCTGTTATGATCAAAATGACACTGGGAATCAAATCTCCAGAGGTGAAAAGCTAAAGCACAAGTGTGTAATAGCTACCTTGTCTTATATGCCTTTCCCAGGTGCTGCCTATTGTAATTGTCTCATTCACTGCATTTCCCCCTCTCACTGTCAATCATATGCATAATGGGAATAGAAATCATTAGAGCTAAGCAAATGATTTCATGATTACTGACTTATTCAATTAACTTGCTACACTTCTAGCTACATCTTCTGAAATTTAATGCCATAGACTGATCAGAAATGTTTAAAACATTGCCTGTATGTTACTATACATCGCTGAAGCTGCATGGCCTCAGTGCATCCCATCAATGACCACAGATCAATTTCTATCGTCTACTGCCATAGGTCACTTCAGAGTTCACTTTATATATCACTTTTGCTTGCTGTATTTGTTCATAATTTCACAGCATTTAAGGCTAGAAGGCTTTCTTGCATCACCTAAGTTTCTCCAGTTTCACATGGTTTCTCCTTTGTGAGTTCAGTAACTTCTTTTTGATGAAAATGAATCAGCACAAAGAGAAGATGAAAGAAGTCATTCTGTGAACAGGAAAACTAATGAAAGCTGCCTTCACAGATCTAACTCTGTGCCTCTCTGTGTGATTTTTGTTGTCTTGCTGGGTGAGAAGCAACATGTGTTATGCCTTTTTCAGAGCTGTGTGTGCCAGTTCATAGGCTGCTACCTGCATGGCTGGCCAGCTGACACCAAGTGGATTGGCTAATGTTACTTCTTGCTCTCTTTTAATTTAGAGGGTGCTAATTTTACCTGGTGTAGGGAACCTGCTTTGTCAGGGCAGCTGGACTCCGTGATCTCTTGAGGTCCCTTCCAACCCCTATGATTCTATAATGATTATATGAATTCTTTTCACTTTCCTCCACCCAACAACAGATTTCACCACTTCTGTGGATATTGAATTCTCTCTGAATTTCCTGCCTCTTCCCCTTCAAATTTGGTTGGGATCAGCCAACAAGTCTGAAAGTTATGAGCTGCCTCTTGTAGGTCAACCATCACATATCTTTGTAGGGAGTCAATAACAAATGCAAATATGACTGAAGAAAGACTGAATTAAGTTAATGGTAGAATGTTTATCTCCATTCTTCAAGCTTTGGGGAAAAAAAAAAGTCACAAAAATGAAAAACAGTTCATCTCTTCTAAATTAATTTATATTCTCAAGTTATAACACTTTGGTCTTGATTCTCAGCTAGGCTTCGTAGTCTTCCCTACCTGTAATAGATTTATGTAGAGATATATACTATATACATGCTATATATATGCTATATATATATAAAATTTTAATTATCAAATCTATAATAGATTTATATGTGTATGTGTATGTGTATGTATATGGAGTTGACTCATTTCTGAACGACAGATGAAAGACCAGTAGGTAGATTTGATTTTTTTCTTTCTAGACGTTCATGGTGGATTGTGATAGCTCTAATTTTAAACTACCAGTGCAGTCATGCAGCTTTATGTATTTTGGAGAGCTTTACATTGAATGCATCAGCCAAAGCAAAGCTCCATCACTCCTTATGCACCACCTTTAAGAGCATGACATTTGTTGTGAATTCATTTCCCCCTATAATATATTCTTTACATATTTTAGTTTCTGAAACCCTGGAATAACACTGTCAGAAGCCCTCATGCTTCACTTTGATGGAGAAAAGACCACACAACCATATTTACCAAAGAAATAACAGACAGAAAACAGAGCCTTTGGGCATTTCCATTTTGCTAGTATGCCAAATACATTGTAGCAACCCTTTGAAAAAGTGGTAGGAAGGAGGTTGGAAGAGGATGTGATAATGAATCCATATGTAACGGTGGAAAAACAGCTCTGTAAGAGGTTTTCTTTGGAGAAGAACTCTTCATTTCTAAACTAGTGTTCTCTGATTTTACAGTCCAGTGCCTAGAACCTGAACTAAGGGGAGGGCAGTCTTTTATTTGAGGTGATGGCACCTAACTTGGTTATGGCTCCATGATCCAACATGTTGCCTGCGTGGCTGAGCTACCTGTTGGCTTTAGAGAAGGAAACCAGAAGTTTTATCATCTGTATTAATGGTATCTCCTTTTCTGGAATGTCTCAAGAAGAACTAAAGTATAATCAACACTAGCTATGACATAGGAAACAGAGTGCCCTATATGTGATATTACAACATTGTTTTCTCCAAGGAGCAATGATTTCAGAGGTGAAGAGTTTTTCCTCTGTACCAGGTCTCTACACTGATGTCACTGCACTGCTGGAATCTGAATTACATTAGCATGAACTTATATAAGATACAGATGTGCTGCAGAGGTTATAAAGTGGTTTTCCTTGACTTATCCTCAAGTCACACAGGTGTAGCTAAATTTCTACTTAAAAGCCAAATGTACAGTGATCCATAATTTTGATCCTTGAAGAACTGCAGGAAACCAAAACTTGAAAATAAAGCTGAACTTTATTTCCTGCAGACTAAGTAGCAACAACCTTAGGATTATTTAAAGAAAAAGGCAAGAAATTCCTGAGGTATACGATGGTCTGTAACTGCAGCAGCACATTTATGCATAGATCAATTTATAGGTACTTTCCAAGGAGAAAAAGTCATTGCATATTTTATTAATATTTGTTTAAAGCAAGCCAACTATACAATTTATGACTTAATAAGCCAACAGTCCTAGGAAATATTGATTTCTTTTTTTAATGAGTGGGAATATATACCCGATGCCACAGCTAAGAACACATTTTACTAAAACTACTTATTGCTTTCATTTTGCAAATGGTGTGGCACTTTTCAAGCCGACATGCTACAAAACCAGAATGACAGCATTGTATGACGTGTATCAAGAGCAATATTGCAAAGAGCTATGTGATTCATGAATTATTCAAAAGGAGACAAAATATACACTCATATTATTTTTAACATTTAAGTCATAGAATCACAGAATATCCCAGTTTGAATGGTATTTGTGGAGATCGTTGAGTCTACCTCCTAAAAGTAGTAGAGAAATGTAGTGGCGATCCTTAAACAATGTACAGTGAGTGTCCCTTTGCATCATATCTGAAATACTACTGTTTATCAATGAAATAACCATAGAAAAATTTTCCTTGGCTTCATAGAGGGCAAATTAACACAGAATATCTCCCATGATCTGTCTGCCTAGCCATCTGAATGTCACCTAGACTGATCATTTAAGTATTTTCTCTGCCTTAATGCAGCAGAGATTTGTCTTTTACCTTCAATTTGCCCTAGAAACTTTAATCATTGAACAGATTAAAATAACCATTTCAAATTAATCCTCCAATTCAGTGCGTACAAGTTTTCAGAAAACATTATCACCCCTAGTGAAAAGAAAACAGCACAGCCTTCAGTGCAGTGCTGCTGTCATTTTGTTGTAATTAACTGCTGAAGATCTGACTTAAATTTTCGGGGACATAGGTCAATTTAATTGCTTTGTTGCTTAGCAAAATAGAAGGAGAACTCAGCAGGGCTACTGGAACAGCAGCTACCTGCGGTTAATAAAGATTTTGAAATACTGGTTTCTTGAGACTAATACAGCTTAAAGAATGTGATTTTGCACAGCCTGCAGAGTTCTAGGAACAGTGAGTTATTTCCGAAATGTCTGCAGATGAGCAACAAAGTTACTGCAATTGCATCCAAAAGCATGCAAAGGAGCAAAACAAAGAAAACTCTGTAGGATGAAGATTTACAGCCTGGACTTCTTTTCTTTAGTTGGAACAATGTGCATAAATACCAGATGAATGTTTCTATCAAAACAAACAAATAAATCCCCGTTTTGTGAACATAAACTTCTTTTTAAAAGGAATAATCAGAGCCAATCCATAAAGAGTGTACTACCAGTTGGATGCCTGTTTTTAAGGATTTGGCTGTTGATTGGTCTTGCTGATGCAGATATTTTCCTTCCTGTACTGCTATAGCAGTATATCAGCAAAGGAATACAAGTTCTTTGCTTTTATTTTGGGTTAAAAAACATCTTTTCCACTCAAACAAGAATAAAGATGTCAGTGTCACTGTCCTAGTCTGAAGTGACACTGTCCTTAGTAGGTAAATCATGGATATTTGGAGTTTATGTCCTGACGTCTGTAGAATTCGAGTTGCTTGAAGACAAATTTTTAAAAGTGAGATCCTTTCTACTTCTGCGGACAGATGTCTGAGTTTAGTTATCAATGTGAGCATAAACGACTGTACAAATACAACCTGGAATTTTTTAGTCATGCAGAAGTGTTATATTGAAGAAAAAGATAAGAGCTGAGTTAATTAATGCCCCAGTTGTGCACTGGTCATCTAATGCTCCTCAAAAGATCAGAGATAATAAGGATCAACTGTAGCTGGAAAACTCACAGTCCTACACATCAAGCTATTTCTCCAACAGAGAGTAAAAGAGAAATAAAAAAAACATGTTCCTGCTATTTCAGCCTTGAAAGCATCAGAGGTACCCGAGGAGTCAGAGGGAAGACAAAAGAGCGAGGACAGATGGAGGCTGGAGTCCTTCTGATTCCAATTTCGATGGTGCAACAGCTGAGCCAGAACTGTTGTTATTATTATTTTTTATACAATCATAGAATGGTTTGAGTTGGAAGGGACTCAAAAAGGCCACCTGGTCCCCCTCTCTGCAGTGAACAGGGACACCCTGTTCCATCATGTGCTCAGAGCACCATCCAGTCTGACCTTGGGTGTCTTCAGGGATGGGGCATCTACCATATCTCTGGGTAACTTGTTCCTGTGCTTTACCACTCTTACTGTAAAAAACTTCTTCTTTATATCCAATCTAAATCTCCACTCTTGTAGTTTGAAATCACTTCCCCTTGCCCTATCACAATAGACCCTGTCCCCCTCTGTCTTATGGACTCCCTCTAGATACTGAAGGGCCACTTTACGTCTTCCAGGAGCCTTCTCCAAACTGAACAGCCCCAGCTCTCTCAGCCTGTCTTCATAGCACTTTTGTCTGAGTGCTAGCTTTCTTTTTAGCACAAGAACGGTTAAATGATGTATAAACTACAATTCAATCATAAGCAAGCTAGAAAGAAGGAGAAAGTTGTTAACTGGATCTATTTTCTGAAGGAAAACCTTCTACCTGTCGCAGACCTCAAAGTTAGTCTTGGAAGCAAATCCTCCAGAGGGGATTATTTCTCTATGTAAGCCATTGAAAAGGTTCAGATACCTACCATGAAGGTGCCAAATTTTCAGAGACCAGCAACTGCTCATGAATAACTCCATCTTCCTGAGCACCCTAACCTTGCCTTCATCCTTTGTAGCCCTCAGCACAGCCACACAGAGTGAATGATCTTACTCCCATATATTCAGGAGGAGCACTCTGTTATAATTTCCTCTTCCTGTTTCTAGTTTTCATAATGTTTTTGGCTTATGCTTTCTTTAGTCCTACCAGCAGACGGCTGCATACAGATTTATCTCCCTGTAATGCAACTAAATAAATTAGCATCCCAAAGAACTTTCTATCAAAGCCTGCAAGCCTAGAGGCACAGGAAAATTGGTATTACTGCAGAAGACAATTATTTGGTTTAAGAAGGATAAAGATTCTGCAGGGATTTCATTCTAGCTTAGAATTTGCAGGGGCGTTCCAGCTATAAATCAGGAGGAAAGTGAAAATCCTCAGATGGTCCAATTTACTGACAATTTTTCCTCCACATTTATGTTAAATAAATAAATATATATCCAATAGCAGACAGGGGTTTTTACTGTTGGGTTTGTTTTTACTGGGTTATACTTAGTGCTGGAAGCTTTCCAAACTCCGCACAAGTTTCAGTGCCTCTTTGAAAAGTGTACAGCACCTACATGTGTTTCAGAAAACTGTCACAGTAGAAAGAAACCTTACTAAAGGACTAGACATTGCTGTCCAAACTTTGAGCAAATGCAGGAATCTGGTTCGTAATCCAGGTTTTGGAAAAGCAATTAATGATTGCAGGTGCCTCAGGTATTAGGTGCTCAGCTAGAAAGACCTTGAAGAAAGCTGAATTCTGGAATGTGCTCTGCTCTGAATGCAATTAGTGGCTTCAAAAAATATTGGTCTTGCTGGTGTTCTCTGATGAGAGCTGAATTTTAAATTTCTATAGATGGATTTATTTCATCAGCCTTTTAGATTTTTCTTATTTGTTGGAATGCTATTGCTTGGTTTTCATTCTTAGGGGAAACAGGGCTAAAAGGACATTCCCAAAATATTTTATGCTTTGTTTTAGGCATTTATTAAACTGAATAGTACTACTAAGAATATCCAAACATGAATCATTTTGGTTAAA
Organism: Callipepla californica brunnescens; assembly: GCA_023055505.1. NCBI lineage: Eukaryota > Metazoa > Chordata > Aves > Galliformes > Odontophoridae > Callipepla > Callipepla californica. Next base: position 40,592,996 of record JALIRH010000005.1, on the reverse strand, counting down.
ATTGAAGCTGAAATGCAAATGCCATTCTGACCCCTTGATAGAGGTTTGAGTGTGTTCACATTCCCTTTATACCATCAATTTTCCAGTAAACAAAGACCATCTCTGACAGATCTACAGTCAGTTCCAGCAGGGCAGATCTGTCTAATTCCCATATTGGCATCAAAATTGTATCTCTCCTTTAGAATTAACCACTCCATCATCAAATAATGGACTGCTACACAATACATTTGACTACTGACATTTTTAGGCATATGCCTTTTATTCCCAAGTATGCCTAATTATATTCCACTGTACCTTTTCAGGATTCACTGTATGATTTTGTTCTCCTCAGAACAGTGCTCTAAAAAAGTCTGACCCAAACTTTATGAAAATCCCACCATAATTTTCAAAGACTTCTAGCTGCCTGTATTTTGTTCTGACAGTAAAGCATACATTTTTGCATTCATTTGCCATCACTTCCTGACAGTAAGATAAAGAAATCCACTCAGGAGTTTACAGAAAATGAACTTGGATTTTCAAGTCTAAAATTAACTTCTCAGATTGATTTCTACCTCCCTCACACTCACCCTTTGAACAGAATGCACAAAAAGCTGTAATATCTGTACATAAAATTGTCAATTTATAGAACTGCTATGTGTACAACAACAACAACCAAAAAAAAAACTACAATGAAAAATCCTATAAGCCTAGCCTTTCCCTAGAATTTTTCTAAATATCTTTCTAGCACAGACTGTTGTTCCAGTTGGCTTCAGTGGGACTTCTAGATATCATTTTTGTATCTTGCTCTATATAGCATGTTGTGGTTTAACCCATCAGGCTGCTCCCTCTCTGCTACCAGTGAGATGGAGAGATAACTGGGAAAGAAAACAATAAAGTGGAGCTCATAGGCTGAGATAAAAGCTATTTTCTAAGACACAAATGAAAGAGGAAAAAAATAATAGTAATGATAACATATATACATAGCTGTTCCGAAAGTAATGCCTCCTATTTTATTCTGTTGGTCAACGACATCAGAGGGAGATGTTGTTGGGGGTGGCAGTAGGGTCTGAAACTTCCCACCAACATTCCATTGCATTTTGTTGCCATGTGAGAGATGGCAGCAGAGAGGCAGTCTGACAGAATGGTGTCTGACATGGAAGTGAGTGAGAAGAAGAGAAAAAAAAAAAGGCACCCATTGGCATTCCTGGATGTGCACTGATGATTGAAAAACAGAGGTTGTAAGCACAGTGACTACACTGAAAAACAGTGATGGAGATGTGGGATTTCTTGGGGACTCGGGTACCACAGCATAGTCCCTTTGTGTTGTACTTTTCTGGATATCCTCTTTTGTTTCTCCTGGTTGTACTTTGTTTCTATGTTAGCACCAATGCTATCACAGAATCACAGAACTGTAGGGGTTGGAAGGGACCTACAGAGATCTCTAGTTCAACCCCCCACCAAAGCAGCTCCCTAGACCAGGTTGCACAGGTAGGCATCCAGGCAGATCTTGAATATCTCCAGAGAAGGAGACTCCACCACCACTCTTGGCAGCCTGTGCCAGTGCTCAGTCACCCTCATTGTAAGGAAGTTCTTACACACATTTATGCAGAACTTCCTATGCTTCAGTTTGTGGCCATTTCTCCTTGTTTTATTACCACGCACTGCTGAGAAGAGTCCGACTTCATCTCTTTGCCTCTCACATCCGTACAGCTTTTGAATGATTCCATAAGGATCTCAAGTAATTTGGGGTAGAAAGGCCAATTTATTTATGTTAATGACTTTTTTGTTTGTTTCTAAAACAGTAATGGTTGAAGCTCAGCTAGGGTTGTGACCACCTTGGATCTCAAGTGGTGGAAGACAAGCTCATTTGAAGGGTTCAGTCTCATTTCTCGCTGTAGATTTTTGTGAGACTGTGAAGTCTGCCTGTCTCTGACCAGCTGTGTAAATTCACCTTGTGTGGATGCAGGCATCTCCCTCGGGTAGCAGTGTAGCCATGACAACATGAAGATCAGTGTCTGCTGCCCACTAAGCATCTCTCTGTCTTCTCTTCTCAGCTCCCTTGGGATGAGCTCAGCTAAACGGGATAAATCCCTTTCTTCTGTATTCTCTGAGTATTTGACTTTACAGTAAGCATTGTCTCACACGTGGCTTTGCTGGATTCTTCTGCTTTTATAGCAGTGAAGATCTAACCGACCATTACAGATCCACAGAGTGCTTACAGGACTGTTCCTGTCCAACTCTATGGGTCCTCTCCTGCTAAAGCACAAAATGGGCATCTCCAGCACACGAGAACCTCTTCAGTTCTAAATCACCACTTCAAAGTGCCTCTCCCTCCAAGATGAATAGATATTAAGCTCTGTGGTCGATTGTTGCTGTCTTATATTTGCTAGTTGGGATTAGTCTGCCAGTCCTTGCAGGATGAGGGATCCTTCTTCCCCTTGCCACTAACATGGTTGTCTTCTTCCAGGAGCTATTTGTGGCACTTCAACCTTCAGTACACAAAGCATGAATGTGTAAAGAGACTTCAGCCCTGCACTGAATGTGTCTGAGTACTTTCAGGGTTTTTTTTCAGTGTAAAAATACCTTTCAGGTTTTTTCAACTACTTGCACTCCAAAAGTCATGATCCATGCCTGAAAAATGAGTAGAGACACTTCTCAGTGCTGAACTCTGCCACATGCCTATACCTCTTCTCAAAACTAGTAGAGAGAAATACCACTTCTACAGGCATTTGCAGATAGGAGGTTATTCATGCTGTAAGATTGTCTCCTTCAGGGTAGGATCTCTCCCTCAACCTGGTAGCTGCTTAAGATCTATCTCCAACTCTGCAGTGATACACCTCCATGAACATGGAAAAGGTCACTCCTCACTTCAGTCTTTCTCTTTTTTCTTCTTCCTCCCCTATGCTCTGGCTTTCCTGCTCTTTGGCTAGTTTTCTTTTTATTCCATTTCTACTGCAGGCTCAGCCCCTCTGCTGGCTGCAACCGGTGGAAAACCCTTACAGTGACTGTCAAAGACATTTGACACACTACAACATAAAGGGCAATGTCTGGGAAGGGCATAGCAATGTGATACAGACTTAGGATATCAGATAACATTATGAAAAGGTAAAGTTTAACATAATTCTTAGGATATGATTTATATTTCAAAGCAAGCTTTTCCCTGCATCTCATTCTGTGATCAACCAGATGTACTTCTGCCTGTAACATTTTTAGTTGAACAGTCCCTGTTATATCCTCTTTTCATTCTGCACTAGCCCTCAATTTTATCACAATCATGTAGACTCAAAAATCAGATAAAGTGGTTCAACTCTTGAGAAATATTGCCCTTTTTTCCCCTTACTGTTGCATACTGACTCCTGTATTCATTAGTACCAGGACCTTACAAGATCAAACTTAATTGCAATTTCTTTCATGTTTCAGATGTTCAGGGCGTTTGAGAGATCTTGAGCCTCTGTGAGTTTAGGTCATGAGTTAGTTAACTAACTTTGTCATTAAAGCCCATTGGTGTTGATGTTTTTCACCTTAGATTCTATTTTGCATAAACAGCTACGAGAGGAAACATTTCTAATAGTGATGCACAAAGTTTGGCACCCACTCCTATATTTAGCACTCAATTAAAATTATCTCATTTTCTGAGGTGTTAAACAACTTAAGATTCTAGTGTTGCTTCTGAGATCTCTCATATGATCATTACAACAAAACTCCATGTGATGTTTGGATAGATGGACCGGGGTACCTTCTATCTCCTGGCTAAATGTGTGCTTATACACTCAATTTGAATAACCTCTTTATTCTTTTTTTAATACCTCGCCAGTGAACTATCATTAAATTGATGAAAATTGAGTGGTTTATTTCCAGTGATGATCATACAATACAATCAGTTTCATCATTTCAAGCCTCAGTAAAATTGCCAGCACTATATTTGTTCATTACAGCTGTGTTCCTGTATGCATTTCATGGAAAGCTGAATCCATGCATTTCCAAAATATGCTCTAAGGATATCCAGTCTTACTTAATGAATCAAATATTTCAATTGAGTCATGGTTCTTTTTTCCAAGAAGGCTCATATTCATCAAAGTATTCTGTTTTCTTAACCTCTGGGAGAAGTTTGGTACAATCATAGAATTGCTTCAGTTGGAAGGGACCTTTAAGGCCATCTGGTCCAACTCCCCAGCAGTGAACTGGGGCACCCACAGCTTCATCATGTGCTCATAGCCCCATCCTGCCTGACCATGAGTATATCCAGGGATGGAACATTCACCACCACTCTGGGCAACCGGTGCCAGTGAGCCTCTGAATGATTAAGTTCAAAGCCCCTTCCACCTACTTTTGAAATGCTGACAACAGCTAAAACATAGAAGGAAATTACAGTTGTCTCTATATCTGCCTGGTTTCTAGGTCTTGTTAATGCTTTTGAGTATAGTCCTTATGCAAAAAGAATACACACAGGAAGCCCTTATCTCTCTGTCTCTCTCTCTCTCCCTCTCTCTTTAACTCTAGTCCAAATCTTCTCACTGCTCTCGGGAGTTTCAAGACAGGCAATATGGAATATTTACTTGCCCTGCTGAGACATTTTTTTTTCCTTCAGAAAAATAAAACAAAACAAAACAACACAAAACAAAAAAACACCAACAAGCAAAAAAAAAAAAAAAAGATCAGTTGCGTCTTTCAGTTTTAATCTTGTTTGATTTTCTTTGCCATGAATTGCAAACAGATAAAAGGTACTTCCATTTTTCTGATGTCTTTATATGCCTAGGGACTTCTGTGACCCAGAATCTGTACATTTGTTATTAGCTGTGGTTAGAATATCATTAGCAGATTTTTCATTAATAGATAGAAGCCACCACAAAGACATATTGATATTTCATTTGAGGGAAGGTCAGGAAACTCCTGGATAGCATGCAGACATCTAGCACCTCTGCTCTGCCTGACCAGCCCAGTAAATTAAGAGCCCAGACTCTGGTGATGGAATGTAAACACTTTCATACCGAAGCTTTTGTGTGTGATGTTTTGTTCTTAAGGTACTTATGTTTGTGGCTTTTGTAAATGCTCTTTAATTCCTGGGAGTGTTGACTCCTACTGGCCAGCAAAGGTCCTCAAGGAGCCATTCATTCACTCAAAGAGCTCTGACTGCAGCCTTCTTATCTCATGTCTTCACATATCTTTCTGTCACATCCAGCACTTGAAGGCAATATATCATCCAATTATACTAGCTAGCCACTAGCAGAAGATCATATCAGATAGAGACACATAACTAATACCCAGTATACTTGCAATACAGCCTAGGTAAAAAGTGATCATATCAGGGCAAGAAACAGACCGCTGCTATTGTTTGAAATGATCTGTAAATATTAGGTCATCTTGTTCACAAAGAGTATTGTGCTGTTGATTTCACTGTGAGTTTTTGGCCTGCTGTCTTTAGAATGCAGCTGGATTTTTGCTAAATTAACTTCATTATACTTTTCAATCTCACTGCAAAAGATAAACAATTCGGATTGTAATGCAATACTCTTTGCAATGCTGCACTCACATTTATTTCATTATTAGCTTTAAGGAAAGGCAGCTTCATTGGATTCCAATGGAAAACTGACTGTAAGACCAGTCACAGAGCATCACAGAAAAGAGCAGACAGAATTATACTGGCTGGACAGAAGGTCCACACGTGATAGGTGCTGATCTGAGCCCAGTTTGAGCATATAGCAAAAAAAACCACATTAAGAATATTTCATACATTTCTCCAAGTTATTCCACAGTAACCAATCTGCAGTAATATTTCCTTCTTCATTTAGGAACCCAGAAGGGTCTGAGTACTTCCAAAATTAAGTACTCATGAGCACAGTCATTAATGCAGTGGCCGGAAATCTCATTCACTTCAGTGAGACCCCAAATAATTTTTTTCTGTAATGACTTTGCAGGACAGATAAACATGGGGTGTTTCATATCACAATATCTTGACCGCTAATGCAGAGGAAAAAAACAAAAGCAAAGTTCTTTCTCTATGTGAGAATATCCAGGAGTGACTCAATTCACATTATACACCCCAGATATTTGAATAGCCAGGGTGATTTAAGAATGACTCAAAGCAACACGTTATTTGAAAATGATGCCCATGGTGCCTGAGATATATGTCCGTGCTGCAACTTGACATGTTTTTGTCTCCACTGCAGGAGAGAGCTTAGTTTTGTATCACTCCCAGGTGACATGATTGGACAAACACATTCTGCCAAGCATCCTTCATTGTCATTTCTTTCCTCAAGGCACAGGCTATACTGCAGAAGATATCAGAGTAAAGGAAGCTGAGTCAAAGGACACCTCTCTTCACTACGGAAAGGAACAGAAAGCCCTAGGATTGTACAGAAAAGACTCTCCCTTTATCCAGGTACATCTAAAATCCCACTGTTCCAAGTCTGGGTTCTTTCTGTAATCAATGGAAAAAGCCTGGCTCTTTTGGAAGTATGATTCAACCCTTCCTAAAATATGGATCTCAGACACGTGGGATAATGTCTCTGTCACTGACTGCATGCGTTATGCAAAAGCCTATGATAATGTTGTTTCAGAGTAAGAGCACCTTCATAGATAACAGGGCATCTGACAAGGATAACACCTCTATACAGTCTGTGAAGGTAGATTTAAAGAATCTAGCTTTTCTATTTTCTAACGCTGAGTGACTCCTGTTGGCTTTGAGTCAAGCCTACAATTAGATAAACTCAAATGCTGCCATGAGCAAAAAACATCCCCCACCAAACAGCCCCAAACCAAAACAGTAACAAAAGCCCTAACATGCCGTTCAATCAGCACAGATGGAAGAAAAATACATAGAAGGAATGGCAACAACAAGCCTTCAGGAATTACATTTGCTATACCTAGACAGAAGGATAGAAGGGAAAAGAAAAATGAAAAAGAAGACACAATATTTCTCCTGATTGTTTGGATCTTGAGTTGAGGACTGCCAAACTCTGTGGGAGGCACTTTGTTTCTGTTTAGTTTTGGTCTCGTTTTTCAGTTTAATACACCAGTTTGTTTCTATTGATTGACGTGCTTAGGCAGCAATTTACTGAGCATGAAACACCCAACTGATGGCACACAGCCCTGCACCTGACAAGGTGATGAAACCTAAGAGGTAGGTTTAAATACTTGAATTTCTCTTTGGGTGCTCATATCTACACTCTTGATAAAAATCTATCATCTTAGGAAAAGATTTAAGACACGCTTATTACTCCCATGCCATCTCATATTTCCCCATCTTGATAAGTATGGCACATGGCTCATGTCAGTTATTTCTCCTAGTCCCCAGATTAGATCATAGCATTGCTTTGTTCAGTAACTGTTTTTCTACTTTGCCACGTCTCTTCATCCCTTTTTGCCCTGCCCTTCAACTATCTTTGAAATGAGGTGAGAAATCTGTGCTTCTTTCCCTACTTCATCGTGCCATTAGATATCTCAGAGGGTTGAAATCTGATACTTCTATCTAAAGACTTTTTTATCTCAACAAACTCCACATGCTACGGAGTGTAAAGTTTATATCAGGAGGTACCATCCATTCCAAGTCCCAAGTAAAGAGATGACTTTTGACTCTTTGTGGGAGTTGATAGAGGACTGCTGGTATTTTCTGGAGCCCTGGACACCTGTGAAGATTGCCAAATAGGTGACAACAGCTTCTGATAAAGACCTGGGTGCTTAAATTAGCAGAGAGAAACAAGTGTCAAGAAGAGTGGCTCATCTTCCTTTACAAACGTGGAGATATTTTGGTATGTACAAGGTAGCAGATGGAGCTAATAACGTGGGGTAGAACAGCCAACAGGATCTCCTGACTATTGTTTGGTTACCTTTGTCCTGTTTTGATAGCTTTAGCTCCAACCTGTGTTTACAAGCCCATAGGATCATAACATCTCTTAACACAGACCTTTCCATGGAGATGTCAGAAGACAAAGCCTCACCCAGACCTTCCAAATTGCACCTCATGGCTCACCACTTTCTATGGAACCTAAGGACTCATTATTTACCAGAGAAGTGGAAGACAGCTGGTAAAGGATGAAAAATAAAAGGAAGAGAAATGGTTTCAATTTTCATCAGAAACATTAATTTCTATTGTGAAAGCTGCTTGGCACAGATGGTTTCATTAAGAGACTTCTCCAAAGATGACTGAAGACAATAGAAGGATTTCCATTGATACTGCTGAAAGCTTCACTGATTCTGGAAGGCCAGATCTTGATTAAAAGATCCAACTTCTGCATCTTCAGTATGAGAAAACTCGGGAGAGGAAATCTTATGGATCTATATGAGTCCATATGTCTCATAGCCCCAGAGTTCCCAATTCAAGTTTTGGTGCTCTTAAAGTTTTGTAATTAACTTCTCTGGAAGTGTGATTGTGGCCATAGCATGCATGATATCTCTGAGCAGGCAAGCAACACTTCTCATTCACTGTTGCTTGAATAATTGGAAAAATCACTCATCCATCACTATTTTACAGCCACAGCCACAATCCTCCCCTGAGCTGGCATCACAGCTGGGGATGCCCCATTTCCATTTAATAGGATGAAAACCATGTGGCTGTGAATCAGCTGGTTCTGTCTCTGCCTCCTTAACAGGAACACATCTGCTGTATTCAATCAGCTGTGCTACAGTTCAAACTGATGGCAGGGCTCACACCTCATTTCCACATACAGAGGCTGTGAACTTTCTGAGGCTGCAAACATTTCCCTTGCTGACCTCCTGTGTTCTAGGAGCCAGTTTCTTTTTAATTTTTTTGAATGCCATTGTGTGGTAGATACTGTGCCGACAGACCAGGCACCATCATCCCCTAAAGCTTTTATTAATGGTACTTCTTCTTTCCGTCCAAGCTTTTTCTGCTACATTTATTATCACACACGCTTGGGTGTGTAAATATGCATTAGGATGTCCATAAATCACTGTGCAGCTCCAACTACACAATGAGAGTGCAATTCCACAGTGCTTTAACTAATCTAAACCAGAGCTACAGCAGTCCCTCTCTCCTTTACTCCCTGATACATGTTCCTACCTTCATCTTTGAGCTGGCACTAGCAGATTTGTTATAAAGATTGATAGTTTGTGAAGTATCATGCAGTGAGCAGGATCAGGGAGCCAATGCAGATAGAAAAGTCACATCAAACAAGATTTTGGCCCATTCATTTCATCAAATTATGTCATCCTGTATTGACAATGTAAGGCAGTGAATCAGACCATGTGGGATTGAGGACAGTATGACAGCATTCCTGATTTAGAGCAGGTTAAAGTGCCCTGGTGGTTTTCCCTCCCTGTGTGTGAGGGTGAATGCGTCTGAGGATTTTTATTTCTAGGTACACATGAGCAAAAATCTATAGAGCAGGAGTTTCAGGGCTCTTACATATTGAACTGGGGTATAAAAGTGCTCTGAAAGATCCCAGATACGCCATAGTAAGGTTTTACAGGAGCAGCAAGATGACATTTCCCAGGCAGGCACTGATTTGGTTCTAATCCTGACCTCTCTGGAAGTGCAGCTGGGTGAACACCTGAACACCACCAATCAGTGATTAATGCTACTTGGCTCATCAGGAGTAAGGAGCTGTAATTGCCTCAGCTTTCAAGTCTACTCTGTTGCTGGTGGTATGGTCACAAGTGTTGCTTGTTGTACAGGGACCAGGGCTGAGTGAAGCTTATAAAGAGGGTAGTGATGAAGTTAGTGTAGGTTTATTGTTTTATTATTATTATTATTATTTTCACTTTGTATTTATTTATTTTGATCAGGCACAGAGCAAGAGTGATAGAAATGGTTATTTGAGTGATGAGCAGATGGGAAGATGGATGAGGTGAAGCAGAGATGCTGGTGTGAAATGATGGAGAGGTGTGCTAGGTAGCTATGGCATGCATGTTACTATCTAGGCTGGGAGGACAAGGGATAGGTGTAAGAGACTATTGGAATGCCATTGACTCAAAGTTTGCTGATGAACATGTCCTGGGGCAACGAAAGAGAGATAAGCGGCAGCTCAATGGCCGCTGAACACTCTTTTGTTTGGTACTCATCTCCGTAGGGAGATAGCCATCTCAGGAGACACTGGCAGCGATGGCCGCTGAACACTCTTTTGTTTGGTGCTCATCTCCGTGGGGAGATAGCCATCTCAGGAGACGCTTGCAGCACGGGATTTTGTCACGTAGACTGGAGGAATCTGGTAGATAAAATAGGGGTCCTGCAGCCACGAAGTTGTGCGATTTTCTCTGCGAGGGATTTTCTCGAAGCTGGAGTTTCTCTTCGGAGGAATTACCCGAGCTGATCACTGCTGCTGCCTGGAGAGGCCCTCTCTTTGGAGAGACCTCCCGAGCTGATCACTGCTGCTGCCTGGAGAGGCCCTCTCTTTGGAGAGACCTCCCGAGCTGATCACTGTTCGCTGCTGCCCCTCTCGGGGTTGACCCCTTGCTGCTTCTCCAGCGCTGGCCGCTGCTGTTCCTGGGCTGACCCGGTGCCGCTTCTCCGGACAACTGCTTGCTGCTCAAGGCTGCTCCGCTGCTGCTGCTGCTCTCCCCGCTTCTGCCTGCCCTACTCTTCGGCCTCGGACCGTCGGAGCCGCTTGCAACCGGACCGCTCCTAGGATCCTGGATGGTGACTTTCCCTGCGTTGTACAAACCCTTGCTTCTTTCCTATCTTTCCTATCGCTCACCTTCCCTTCCCCATCACCCTTAACAGTGTCCGCCTCCCCCTTCCCTATTATCCCTGACCAATATTGGTAATAAACTGGTCGGACCAACATTTGAACCGTTGCTTCTTAATCTCACGCTGGGTATACACATAATCTTAAAGAACCTCGTCTCCCTCCTCTATATTGGAGCGTGACATTTTTATTGGCGTAGTCGGCAGGATAATCTCCATGACTCGCTTTCCTCCCTCTTTTATATTGAAAACTGTCATTTTATTGGCGTAGTCGGCAGGATACCCTTCGTGAGAGTGTTGTCCTTCCAGATATAATTTGAACCCTTTTTCTGTGTTTGCCTCTTGGAGTTGTGAGGAGTGATATTTCTTGATTTAAATGTGTGTACCTCTCCAAGAAGATCACTCCAAATGCTGAATCTTCTAACTTAAGTTTGAAACTTTAACCTTTTCTTGTGTATACCTCCTGGAGTTGCAAGGAGTGATAATTTTGGTAACTTATATGTGAGAACCTCTCCAGGAAGAATCACTCCGCATATTGAACCTTAACTGTGTTTTTGATACTGTTTATTTGGTGTTTGAAAACTAAACCTTCTTTGTGTGCACTTCTTGGGGAAGTGAGGAACTGTGTACTTTTCCAGGAAGTTTATTTACCTTAGAAAATGTTGTTTTTAGCTTTTGTCTTTTTGTGTGCTCCTCTCAGCAAAAGGGAGGAGTGATTGGGACAGTGTTTATCTTTGCTTAATTAGGTGCGTTGTGCCTCCCTGGGTGGGGTGAGGTGTTAAACTTTTGAATACCCCTTCTCTCCCTCCGTGTAGACCTTTTCTAGGTATTGAGAAAAGGAGTGACAGCGCCACAATGAAAGGTGAAGATGTATTATTTGACCTCTTAGAAAGATATGGTGCCAGACCCTCCTTTACAGGGGTAGACTGGGCACGGCAAAACTGGCATAACCTGCAGAGTATCTCAGACCGTATTAATGTCCTGCAGAAAAATGCTCGTACCCGACCTGGAAAAGGAAAGACATTTATTTGTGCAGTTTTGGGTTCTGCTCTGGTCGCAGCTGTAGAATTCCGCGACCAGCAGCTTAAAACAGAGAGCCAAGCTTTACAAGCATTGCATGAATCAGTTAAAGTTAGTCAGGAATTGATAAAAGCTCTGCAAAATCAAATTGCAAACCTAGAAGAGCAATTAGAAAGAGAAAAACATAATTCTGATCTGTTGCAAATTGCTTTAAGGGAAGTGTTATTGGGTAAGGATGCCAGTTGTACTAGCGCACCTCAAGATATAACTTATCCAAGGGAGGAATTGCAAGGTATAAAGGCAGGTGTAGACAAATTAGAAGCCTCCCCAGCTCAGTTGCGTCCTTTAATTAAAACTGAGTATTCATACGATAATGGTGAGGATTTAGATCCTCAAATGAGCATTAAAGAAACCCCTTTCTCTGCTACTGAGCTAGCAAAATTGAAAAGAGATTTTGGCCGCTCTCCTAAGGAATCAGAAACAGAGTACGTATGGAGGGTCAGCCTCACAGGTGGAGATCAAATACTTTTAACCGAAAAAGAGGCTGAAGGTTATTGGGGACCAGGAGTATTCTTAACTACTGGAAACAATCGTGCTCCTTGGTCCCTCACACAGAGAGCTGCCTATTGGGCAGGTGGTCTCAATCCCCTAGAAAGGGGAGACCCCCTTGCCATTACTGGAACTGTTGATCAATTAGTAGAGAATGTTCAGAAGGCTGCCTGTCTCCAAATGATGTATGACAGGAAGTTGCAGTTACACCATGAATCACCCATGATGTTGCCCGTTGATCCTGAGAGAATGACCCCTCTAATCAGGGGGCTTCCAGAATCACTGAAACCCATAGGCATAAAGATACAGGCTATGTCTCAGGGAGAAAGAACCCGGGCAATGTTAGAAGGAACTGCAACTTCCAATCATCTGCAGACAGGATGCAAAGTATGGACGTGGGGGGAGGTTGCCCAAGAGTTAATTAACTATGAAAGAAAATATGGGCCAGTGGTGCCTTCACCCAGTAAATCTGAGCCAAGAGGAGTAAGGCTTGCTGCAGCCAGTCTTGCCCTCAGGCCACCTAGTCCAAAGCTTAAAACTCAAAAGGTTTCATGCCCACTAAGAACTGGTAGGCGAAGCATTGAGCATAAACGTAATGGCCTTTGGACTCTGGGCTGGAAAAAGGGCATTCCACGAAATTTGATGGATGGACTGACAACTGGTAGGCTCGAGATGCTGGTGACTGGATGGCCGACTAGATCTGAGGAAAGCAAAACCCCAGGTCCTAGTGCCTCTCCCACAGCACCAGAAGAGCTACCAGGGGCATCAGAAAACTTAATTCCTTCACCCCTCAAGTGAGCTGGGGGGGTGAAGGGTGAATGTTAGGAAGCTCACGATTATCACTAAAGGGACATTATTTGTTTTCACTATGCATATAAACAACTACCTGTAAACTGAACTGGGGTTATGTTATTTTGGTTTAATACACTGAATGTTATGACCTAGATCTCCTTGCAGATCAAGCCTCACAGATGTGGGTGGCAATACTTCAGCATCACATTGTTCTGGACTACCTGCTAGCTGAAGAAGGGGGTGTCTGTGGCAAATTAAATGATTTCACTATTCTAAAGATTGATGATAATGGGATTGATGCAAACAAATTGCTTTAGGTATATCAAAAGTAGTACATCCTGTCCAAACTTGGAAAAGCCCAGACCTTGGCCTCTTCTTCTGGCTCCCAGGTGGCCCATGGGTAAAATGTATTTTATTCTGTTCATTGTGTGTTATTGCAACTCTTTTGTTTGTTCCTTGTATGATACCATGTTTTATTCAACTAATACAATGTGTGGTATCCTCTATGTACTTTACAAACTCCTCTGCTGATGGAGAAGTGAAACGTATCAGGGTGACAATTGTAACCAAGACTAAAAGGACTGTTGTAACAATTATATGAAAACTTTTGATTCCATGCACCCCTCCCTCCTTTACCCTTCTGCTTTCTATCTTTTTTCTCACCATCATGGATCACCAGTGTCCAATTTTTAAGCAATCTTTGAGTCACGGGGTGGTGTAAGAGACTATTGGAATGCCATTGACTCAAAGTTTGCTGATGAACACGTCCTGGGGCAACGAAAGAGAGATAAGCGGCAGCTCAATGGCCGCTGAACACTCTTTTGTTTGGTACTCATCTCCGTGGGGAGATAGCCATCTCAGGAGATGCTTGCCTGGCACACTAGCATGGGGGCAGCGATGGCCAACGAACACTCTTTTGTTTGGTACTCATCTCTGGGGAGATAACCATCTCAGGAGATGCTTGCAGCATGGGATTTGTCACGTAGACTGGAGGAATCTGGAAGATAAAATAGGGGTCCTGCAGCCACGAAGAGGTGCGATTTTCTCTGCGAGGGATTTTCTCGAAGCTGGAGTTTCTCTTCGGAGGAATTACCCGAGCTGATCACTGCTGCTGCCTGGAGAGGCCCTCTCTTTGGAGAGACCTCCCGAGCTGATCACTGCTGCTGCCTGGAGAGGCCCTCTCTTTGGAGAGACCTCCCGAGCTGATCACTGTTCTGCTGCTGCCCCTCTCGGGGTTGCCTCCCTCGCTGCTCCTCCGGTGCGGACCTGGTGCTGACCCCTCACCCCTCGCTGCTTCTCCGGACAACTGCTTGCTGCTCAAGGCTCCGCTGCTGCTGCTGCTCTCCCCGCTTCTGCCTGCCCTACTCTTCGGCCTCGGACCGTCGGAGCCGCTTGCAACCGGACCGCTCCTAGGATCCTGGCTGGTGACTTACCCTGCGTTGTACAAACCCTTGCTTCTTTCCTATCTTTCCTATCGCTCACCTTCCCTTCCCCATCACCCATAACAATGTCCGCCTCCCCCTTCCCTATTATCCCTGGCCAATATTGGTAATAAACTGGTCGGACCAACATTTGAACCGTTGCTTCTTAATCTCACGCTGGGTATACACATAATCTTAAAGAACCTCGTCTCCCTCCTCTATATTGGAGCGTGACATTTTTATTGGCGTAGTCGGCAGGATACCCTTCGTGAGAGTGTTGTCCTTCCAGATATAATTTGAACCCTTTTTCTGTGTTTGCCTCTTGGAGTTGTGAGGAGTGATATTTCTTGATTTAAATGTGTGTACCTCTCCAAGAAGATCACTCCAAATGCTGAATCTGTTAACTTAAGTTTTAAACTTTAACCTTTTCTTGTGTATACCTCCTGGAGTTGCAAGGAGTGATAATTTTGGTAACTTATATGTGAGAACCTCTCCAGGAAGAATCACTCCGCATATTGAACCTTAACTGTGTTTTTGATACTGTTTATTTGGTGTTTGAAAACTTAACCTTCTTTGTGTGCACTTCTTGGGGAAGTGAGGAACTGTGTACTTTTCCAGGAAGTTTATTTACCTTAGAAAATGTTGTTTTTAGCTTTTGTCTTTTTGTGTGCTCCTCTCTGCAAAAGGGAGGAGTGATTGGGACAGTGTTTATCTTTGCTTAATTAGGTGCGTTGTGCCTCCCTGGGTGGGGTGAGGTGTTAAACTTTTGAATACCCCTTCTCTCCCTCCGTGTAGACCTTTTCTAGGTATTGAGAAAAGGAGTGACAGTGCCACAATGAAAGGTGAAGATGTATTATTTGACCTCTTAGAAAGATATGGTGCCAGACCCTCCTTTACAGGGGTAGACTGGGCACGGCAAAACTGGCATAACCTGCAGAGTATCTCAGACCGTATTAATGTCCTGCAGAAAAATGCTCGTACCCGACCTGGAAAAGGAAAGGCATTTATTTGTGCAGTTTTGGGTTCTGCTCTGGTTGCAGCTGTAGAATTCCGCGACCAGCAGCTTAAAACAGAGAGCCAAGCTTTACAAGCATTGCATGAATCAGTTAATGTTAGACAGGAATTGATAAAAGCTCTGCAAAATCAAATTGTAAACCTAGAAGAGCAATTAGAAAGAGAAAAACATAATTCTGATCTGTTGCAAATAGCTTTAAGGGAAGTGCTAACGGGTAAGGATGCCAGTTGTACTAGCGCACCTCAAGATATAACTTATCCAAGGGAGGAATTGCAAGGTATAAAGGCAAATGTAGACAAATTAGAAGCCTCCCCAGCTCAGTTGCGTCCTTTAATTAAAACTGAGTATTCATACGATAATGGTGAGGATTTAGATCCTCAAATGAGCATTAAAGAAACCCCTTTCTCTGCTACTGAGCTAGCAAAATTGAAAAGAGATTTTGGCCGCTCTCCTAAGGAATCAGAAACAGAGTACGTATGGAGGATCAGCCTCACAGGTGGAGATCAAATACTTTTAACCGAAAAAGAGGCTGAAGGTTATTGGGGACCAGGAGTATTCTTAACTACTGGAAACAATCGTGCTCCTTGGTCCCTCACACAGAGAGCTGCCTATTGGGCAGGTGGTCTCAATCCCCTTGAAAGGGGAGACCCCCTTGCCATTACTGGAACTGTTGATCAATTAGTAGAGAATGTTCAGAAGGCTGCCTGTCTCCAAATGATGTATGACAGGAAGTTGCAGTTACACCATGAATCACCCATGATGTTGCCCGTTGATCCTGAGAGAATGACCCCTCTAATCAGGGGGCTTCCAGAATCACTGAAACCCATAGGCATAAAGATACAGGCTATGTCTCAGGGAGAAAGAACCCGGGCAATGTTAGAAGGAACTGCAACTTCCAATCATCTGCAGACAGGATGCAAAGTATGGACGTGGGGGGAGGTTGCCCAAGAGTTAATTAACTATGAAAGAAAATATGGGCCAGTGGTGCCTTCACCCAGTAAATCTGAGCCAAGAGGAGTAAGGCTTGCTGCAGCCAGTCTTGCCCTCAGGCCACCTAGCCCAAAGCTTAAAACTCAAAAGGTTTCATGCCCACTAAGAACTGGTAGGCGAAGCATTGAGCATAAACGTAATGGCCTTTGGACTCTGGGCTGGAAAAAGGGCATTCCACGAAATTTGATGGATGGACTGACAACTGATAGGCTCGAGATGCTGGTGACTGGATGGCCGACTAGATCTGAGGAAAGCAAAACCCCAGGTCCTAGTGCCTCTCCCACAGCACCAGAAGAGCTACCAGAGGCATCAGAAAACTTAATTCCTTCACCCCTCAAGTGAGCAGGGGGGTGAAGGGGGAATGTTTGGAAGCTCACGTTTATCACTCAAGGGTCATTATTTGATTTGGTTTTTATTATGCATATAAACAACTACCTGTAAACTGAACTGGGGTTATGTTATTTTGGTTTAATACACTGAATGTTATGACATAGATCTCCTTGCAGATCAAGCCTCACAGATGTGGGTGGCAATACTTCAGCATCACATTGTTCTGGACTACCTGCTAGCTGAAGAAGGGGGTGTCTGTGGCAAATTAAATGATTTCACTATTCTAAAGATTGATGATAATGGGATTGATGCAAACAAATTGCTTTAGGTATATCAAAAGTAGTACATCCTGTCCAAACTTGGAAAAGCCCAGACCTTGGCCTCTTCTTCTGGCTCCCAGGTGGCCCATGGGTAAAATGTATTTTATTCTGTTCATTGTGTGTTATTGCAACTCTTTTGTTTGTTCCTTGTATGATACCATGTTTTATTCAACTAATACAATGTGTGGTATCCTCTATGTACTTTACAAACTCCTCTGCTGATGGAGAAGTGAAACGTATCAGGGTGACAATTGTAACCAAGACTAAAAGGACTGTTGTAACAATTATATGAAAACTTTTGATTCCATGCACCCCTCCCTCCTTTACCCTTCTGCTTTCTATCTTTTTTCTCACCATCATGGATCACCAGTGTCCAATTTTTAAGCAATCTTTGAGTCACGGGGTGGTGTAAGAGACTATTGGAATGCCATTGACTCAAAGTTTGCTGATGAACATGTCCTGGGGCAACGAAAGAGAGATAAGCGGCAGCTCAATGGCCGCTGAACACTCTTTTGTTTGGTACTCATCTCCGTAGGGAGATAGCCATCTCAGGAGACACTGGCAGCGATGGCCGCTGAACACTCTTTTGTTTGGTGCTCATCTCCGTGGGGAGATAGCCATCTCAGGAGACGCTTGCAGCACGGGATTTTGTCACGTAGACTGGAGGAATCTGGTAGATAAAATAGGGGTCCTGCAGCCACGAAGTTGTGCGATTTTCTCTGCGAGGGATTTTCTCGAAGCTGGAGTTTCTCTTCGGAGGAATTACCCGAGCTGATCACTGCTGCTGCCTGGAGAGGCCCTCTCTTTGGAGAGACCTCCCGAGCTGATCACTGCTGCTGCCTGGAGAGGCCCTCTCTTTGGAGAGACCTCCCGAGCTGATCACTGTTCTGCTGCTGCCCCTCTCGGGGTTGACCCCTTGCTGCTTCTCCAGCGCTGGCCGCTGCTGTTCCTGGGCTGACCCGGTGCCGCTTCTCCGGACAACTGCTTGCTGCTCAAGGCTGCTCCGCTGCTGCTGCTGCTCTCCCCGCTTCTGCCTGCCCTACTCTTCGGCCTCGGACCGTCGGAGCCGCTTGCAACCGGACCGCTCCTAGGATCCTGGATGGTGACTTTCCCTGCGTTGTACAAACCCTTGCTTCTTTCCTATCTTTCCTATCGCTCACCTTCCCTTCCCCATCACCCTTAACAGTGTCCGCCTCCCCCTTCCCTATTATCCCTGACCAATATTGGTAATAAACTGGTCGGACCAACATTTGAACCGTTGCTTCTTAATCTCACGCTGGGTATACACATAATCTTAAAGAACCTCGTCTCCCTCCTCTATATTGGAGCGTGACAATAGGATAAGATCATGGTGAATGAATGGAGACTTGCCCTTTTTAGTATTTCTGTTATTGCAAATCCAATGTAGGAAGTGCCACCACTGTCTTTAGGTACTGCTGTTATCTGCAGTTTTGCTACAGTAGCTCTCAGATGAGTTATGCAGACAAGAAGTATTCAAGGCCATTTAATTAATGCAGTGGAAACCAAGTGGGTCCAGCAGTTATGGTGATGCAGAAGAAATGAGGCTTGATACAGCTTTTAATGACATGGGATAAGATGCCTTTGCTTCTGGACAGTGAAAGGTAAATCATTTCCTTCCACCTGCTTATAGCAGTAGAGGCCACTTCAAGAGAAAAGCAACAGTTCAGTCACCTCACCAGGTAATTATTCCCCTTTCCTATTATGGCATTCCTGTTTTTTTCATTGAATTGCATGTGTATTTTTTCTTTTTAACATATTCCATGACAATAACATTGTATTCCTCTGCAAATATTGATTCAGCTGTCATTACAAATGCATTAGTTGTGCTATTATTGGCACTGTTTAACCTTTTATTACTGCCTTGTAACCACAGCTAAATGAGCATCTTTTCGTCTTTCTGTGAAGATGCTTACTCAGTTTTCCAGTATTTCTCCTGCAGTTTTCTCATGCATTCCCATATAACAAAAATTCTTTTCCCTTCCTTTTTTTAAGCTAACAATGACTGTGAATGCCAAAAGTATCTTATATTTTCTACATCTAAATACTATTGAATTTTTCTTTTTTAGTGGGTGGGTTTTTATCTCAACTTTTGAATCATTCTGAATCATTTGATAATCAATATCAAGTTACAGATGCTGATTAATAACTGGAAAAATAGTAATCACTGATTGAACAAGTAAAAATCTCAGTTTTTTATTACATGGTATGTTGTACTACAGTTTGAATAGACACATGGCAAATATGCTAAAATGTTTGATTGGGTAAAAAAGCTTTTCTGGAATAATGAGCTTAAATTTCTTAAGCAACTTCTCCTTTTGTCCCTGGAGGAAGCTTTGGACCATTTGAGCCTTAGTGTAGTCCTCTTGGTTACTTGAGGTTGCACAGGGAGCGGGGTGTTGAATGTGTGCAGTTCTCCAAAGCCATTCCAGCAGGCTCTGCCTCACCAGGGAAAGGGACTGTGTGTGCCAGGACCAAAAAATGGTGAACTGTGCCTTGGTAGTGCAAAGCCAGAGGAAACACTGATGGAAGTCCACAGAAATGTTGATCTGCAAATCAGTCATCCAAACCATCTAGTCCAGCTCCCCTGGAATGAACAGGGAAACCCACAACTCCATTAGATGCTCAGAGCCCTGTCCAGCCTGACCTTGAATGTCTCCATAAGCTTCAAAGCACTTCAGATTTATTTTTCCCCATGTAATTTAGCCATAGATATCCAATATCCGAGAACTTTGAATGAAAGTAAACTCTCTCTGGAGAGGTTGATTTGGTTTCTAATTGTGGTATCTTCTACATTCACATAAAATATTTCCCTCCTACTTTGGGAAACCTGAAGTTGCAGGAAGGCCTCTCAGGATCCGCTGGGAGATGCATTACAGCAACTCTGAGCTCTGCTACAAATCTAATTGTAACTGACTGTTTAAAGAGTAAATTTAGCTGTAGTGGTGGCATCACCGTGCAATCTCAGAACTGAACAGTAAGTTTTGACTCTAGTTCCCACCTTGCCTCTTCTTTCTGTCTGCTAAATATTTCCTGGATTGCATAAGGCTGTTTGCCTTGGTTCTTTTCATGTGTGATGTGCTATTCTCTTGTAGGTAAATCTCTCACAAATATTCATTGCTTCTAAGCAGAAAACTTACAGTCTGATCTCTCTCTCTCTATTCCAGAATCTCCCTCCAGGTAAACTAACATCATTTGGATGAGTATGCACCAGCTCATCCTCAGCAAGGTTGGAGCAAGTCTTGTAATCCCTTTCTGTGATCCCTCTGGGCTATCTTCATTCTCTGTAGCCATTCTTGTGTTCATCCATAAGTTCAAATATCCTATTCTGCTCATGTAATCCTTTAGGCAAGGAATAGTGGTTGGGAGCTAGTGAAGTTATCTTGATATATCTTTAAAAAGCCCAGCCTTTCCTACCTAACCTGAAGGCAACATTCTTGTTCAAATTCTCATCAGGGTTTTATCATCTTTAGCTTTACTGACTTGAGGTATGTTTAGACCTGCCTAGAATCTAGTTTAAGCTTGTGACTAAAGGTCCATGAGCAGTTCATAAAGAGATGTAGGAACCTGGGTTGAGTTTTCCTGCCCTTGATTTAAGAGGAAGGACAGTAGAATTGTTAAAGGGTTCCTCTCCTCTGATCTGTCATGATTCCCATGACTCCTGAAGTTCAATTTTCTTTTAGTTCTTATTTCTCTGTTAGAGGCTGTGTTGCTTTTTTCCACTATAAGGGCTGTGGTATCTTTTTTTATCTTTAAACTATTTTGATTAACAGAAACTTTGCTAAATTATAAAAGGACTTTTAATCCAATATTTCTACACTGAATATTAGTCCATATATTAATCAGCTTCTACTGTTGCTTGCTCTGTCATTTTCTTTACAGGTAACAGTCCACAAATGATTCAGACATTGCATTTGACAAAAAAAAAACATTTAACAAATGATTGCAAGCTGTTAAGACCTTAAAATATGTTTAATATCTTTCAGTATAAGTTCACACAGATTAATTTGTCCATCCATTTTGTAACTGAGAAAGGTAAATCTTGCTGCCTCCATCAAATACATTTGCACCCATATTTGAGTGTTTCTGGAAGCTATTAAGGACTACTCTTAATAATAACTGCATACTGAAGCATGAAGTGATCTCTTCCCAGCTCATAGCAGGGCAATCTGTATGGCCAAGACTACAGTTAGACACTCAGCGTTAATATGTAATTATCATCTCTCAATGGAGAGGGGGGAAAAAAAAAACAAACCCTAAGAATTAAGAGGTACTGAAATGTATTGCTGGTCTGGGACCGCAGTATCTTTTTCAAGCAGAAGCCTGCTGGTGTCACAATCAAGTCTTGAGGGAACAAGGAAGAAGCTACTGTGATTTCTGTGCTGTGAAGAGTAGTAACAGTTCCTACTGAGAGTACAGGATCATGAATAGTTAGTATGGCAAGTGTCTAAGACTATCTACTGCCAAATCACTGCCATGGGCAGGGACACCTCCCAACCAGATTGGGCTGCTCAAAGCTGCATCCCAGCCAGTCTTGAGCACCTGCAGGGATGGGGCAACCAAAACTTCTCCAGGAAGCCTGTGCCAGTGCCTCACCACTCTCATAGTGCAAAATTTCTTTGTTAAATCTAACCTAAATCTTTCTTTTAATTTTAAACCACTAGCATTTGTCCAATTGTTACAATCCCTGACAGAGTCCCTCCCCATCTCTCCTGTTGACCACTTTAGGCACTGGAAGGCTGCAGTGAGGTCTCTCCAGAGCCTTCTCTTCTGCAAGCTGAATGCCCGTAACTCCCTCAACCTTCCTTCATAAGAGAGGTGCTCCAGCCCTCTGAGCATCCTTGTGGCTTCTTGTGAACCCACTCCAATAACTCTGTCCTTCTCTTTTTGGGAGCTGAATGTACTAGTATTTGTTCAACAGCTTTAGGAGAGAACAACTCAGATTCCACAGAAGAAAGAAATAAGGAGGGTTAGTATGCTACCTTAAAATGACACAGACAAACATTTAAAAGAAGGAAATGGAGCTGCTAATTCAATAATTGTTCACCTTCCTTTATAGCATGAGTTATCATTATCCATCAGTTCATTTTCTTATGAGGATTGATATTAACATGCCACAAACCTCTTCTCACTCTGCAAAAAGCCAAAAATACATTAAATGACAACATAGGTTTCTTTTCTGAAGGTCATGAGTTTCCATCCAGTACCCAAGCACACACTTAAAAGCAATTGGCTTTGATGGGACTCCAAGTTAAGCATGTGATTAAATACTTTGTGGCAGAAGCAGAAATTAAGCATTTTCTTATATACCCAGAGGAGCATGAGACCAGCTATTAGATTATTGGGCTCACCAGATATATTTCTGTCACTTTTGGAACTCCTCACTTTTATGCCAGCATTAGGAATACCTAAGAGAAAATCTGCCAGGCTTTGTAATGTGATCAGTGCTTACAGATCCCGACATTTTTTCAGAGCCCTGAAGCAGACCTGGTAGTGCTAGAGCTGAAAGGGTCAAGCTGCTTTCCAAGGAGTAAGGTCTGTCATTTTATTTTAATTGAAGTTTTTTTTTCATTAGTAGGTTCCTACCCTGGAGAATCAGTTTGTGGGATGGCACAAGGTCAAAGCATGGATATAACACAGAGTAAATAGATAGCTGCCTTGTCTGAGACCGTGGGAAACCTTACCTAATTCTTTGTTCAGTCTTCATATATTTTGCTACCTCTTGTTTAAATATTCATCGTATTCATAATCTAATGTGGAAGACAGAAATACGTTGTTCACTTGGCAACCGCTGTAAAGACTTCAGGTGATGTGACAGCTGTAAAATGCAAAGGAAAGGAGAGGAAACATGCAGAGTTTTATTGCCTGTATATGAAAGCAAACAACGAATTTGTAAACATAGAAATAGGAAAAGCTTCTGCAAGCTCTTTAATGAGATGATAAGTAGGGCCTTGTTTATTTACTTATATGTACCTGCAGACACAGAAGAGTGCAGTTAATTGTTGTATGATATTCAGATGCTTCTCGTATTTGTGTCTGTACTCATCTGGCAGTAAATGTTAAGGTCATTCCTAATTCTAAAATTCATGCAAGCCTAATCTTCCACTGAACTCAAAGTAATTGAGAAAGTTCTACAAATATGTGTTTTGCTGATGCTAAAAGAAATTCAGGCAGGAAATAGATGGACTCAGACTTATGCCCTCATCAAAGCTTGGAGTAGAGGGACAGGCAATGATTTCTTCTTTCTGGTGACAGTAACAGGACCTAAGTGAATGGTATCAGGGGAGGGCTGCGCTGGGCGTTAGGAAAAATGTTCATAGATGTAAAATTCCGTGCAACTTCTAACTAATATTATAATTTTTTATATATTTATTTTATTTTATTTTATTTTGTGTGGGACAACACATTAGAACAAAGCAGAGCTCATCATTCAGATAGAGTATGGTAGATACTTTCTATACCTGCCCAACTGTACTAAAGGTGTTTCACCCAATCTTACACACAGATTGAAAAGCTGACCTACCTCTGCTGTGACTTACACATATGGGAACTCTGCTTTGATGCTTGGTCCCATGAATCACAGTTAAAATAAACGTCTAGAATAGCCCAAAGTGAGGGAGAGCAGTTCTGCAACTGAACGTTCCAATTCAGGTCATTTAACTGTGAGTATTCACATTAAGAGTTCTGTAACCTAGAGTCAAGGGAGAGAAAGAAGGACTTCTGCCAAAAACCAAGTCATCTTCAGGAGCAGCTTATGTCCTTAAGTGCCCTCACTCTTGATAGACTACAGAGTCTGATACATTTTCTGGGAAGACAAAAACCTTATAGTTGTTTTTATTTATTTTCACTGTGTAGTGCACTGGAAACAGGAATAGCGAGGAAACTTGCTTTGTTCATCTTGTACGCAGTACAGCACCAAACTGAAATAACATTTTAGGTCTTCACAGTGTTGCAAAAAAATAGAAATATAAAATAAATTGTGCATTGTTGCGATAACAACAACCTGCTTTTCAACCGATTTAATACTATTGGTTTCTGTTCACCAGATAGAACTGCTTCTGATGGATCAGGAAGACATGTTTTCCACTTCAGCGTGCAATGACCATCTAGCCTAAGAAGGTAAAGAGCTGTAAGAAACCAAGTATTAAGAACTTCTTGTCTGTGACAGGAGATAAATGCAATACCAAATGAAAAGTGTTTAATGAATATTGTATTTACAAGGGACCAAGATTCACCAGGTCCCCCCAAAGAAGACACCTGCTTAGATATTCTTGTTGCAGTGATAATTAGAAAGATGGCTATTATGGCTGTGATTATAATGAGCAAAATCCTACATATTGCTGCAAAGTGTTCCCAGACTAGCCTGGATAACAAGTGAGCTGAAATGTAACTTGTCACTACAGGAATCAGAAGCCCCCTGATCACAAGAAATGAAAGCTGTGAACAGTAGGTATTTCGGTGCTTTCATCATCTGTAAGTGGAAAAAGGTTTAGGCACTCTGAGCAAGGTCTGTGGTCTGTGTGATTTATGATACATCACAGGTGATTGCTTGTGAGTGCTGAATCTGAATAATCTGAGTTTGTTAAGAGAGATTCTTGCTTGTTCAAAAGACAAAATCCTTCACAAATGAGAGCATAGTATGGTTCGTGTGGGATCCTCAATCAGAACACCGGATGCTTTCCTAGAAAGCACAATCAGTGCCAGGGGCTGAGACTGTCTTCCTTTCAGTGAAAAGCCCTAACTATCATTGACAAAATTTAAGTTTGAAATGAGATCTTGTCAGATGGGACATGACAACCGCATTTAATA
Organism: Callipepla californica brunnescens; assembly: GCA_023055505.1. Classification (NCBI taxonomy): domain Eukaryota; kingdom Metazoa; phylum Chordata; class Aves; order Galliformes; family Odontophoridae; genus Callipepla; species Callipepla californica. The sequence continues at coordinate 40,568,111 of JALIRH010000005.1, read as the reverse complement.
GACCATGTGAGAAATACTGTAAATTCTCAGTGGCTGATCTTGGCCTACATTCATCACAGAAAAATTCTTTCTTCAAGATTGCCTTTTTCAAGTTAACACTTTCATGAGCAGCGCTTCAAACAGAAGATTTCATGCAAAACACTTTGTAGCCCTCAGACAGAAAATGCAAACAAAAATATTCTTGTGATTTATTATTACGTATATTCAGTCTCTGTAGTGAAGCTAGGGTCTAGCTAGTTTTAAAGCAGTTGAATGCTGCTGTCAGAGAGGTAGAAAGTCATTCATCGACTCTAGTGGTTGAGAAGAGCTGATATAAAGGCAGAGTTAACCATGAGCAAACGATCATCTGAGTACTTCCAGTTCTGTAGTAGTGACCATCTGGCAAAACCTGGAATGTTCCCTGTGATACCTTGTGAAGGATAAGGCAGTCCTGTGTTAAAAGCTCATCTGAGGTGATGAAAGGGAAGTGACCTACTGAAAAAACCTGTGATCCAAGATTTGCACTGACAGATGTGCACGAACATTTGACTACAGTAATTATGATTTTACATTGACAAAGCATTTCTCTTCCTGGGTCCCATAGTGCCCTACGTACTCTCACACTGGTGAGGTGTTGACATTTTTTTTGGCAGGAGCAGGCCAGGCAGCTAAATCAAGGCTTGTTAAGTTGGGCACTGAAGAAAGTTAGGCAAAGAAAAGAAAAGACAGTGATGAGATTAAAAAAAACAAACAAACAACAACAAAAAAACACCACTAACAACATGAGAAGTTTTTAGCCCTGCAATTGCATTTGGGCTAAGAAAACAAAACATCTAGTTTTAGTAGATTATTTATAAGCCAGGTTTGCTGTACTTTGGGGGGTGGCTCATGACTTTTAAACGCTCGTTGTTGATGCTGACAGTGTAAGCTTTAATTTTAAGTGTTCAAGTTCCATTTTTTTTCCCCAAATATTCTTATTAAAGGTAGCCCAAACTGCGTGGTTGTTCTGAACATTCATTTGCTTGGGATGGAAAAAAATTCCAAAGGTCCTGCGTAACTTCATAGTTACAAAATAGAACAAAAGATCTTTTTGCCTGTACACATCTGTTTAGACAAAGGAGAGAAATAAGCGTGCTCGGGTAAAAGCTCAGATTTTGTTCATAATTTCATCTCTCTTGTTAGATACCAGCAGGTGAGTGTGACTGGACCAGGACATAATGGGTATGTGTTTCTTTAGTCAATGACAGTAAAAGCTGTAGGAGCAATATTTAAAGGCTATCTGTGGTTATCCACTGGTCGTATCTTATCTTTCCATCAGGAGGTACTTCACTGATGTAGATCAATTCAACCAGGGAACTTTAAGCTTCTCCTCTAAGGGAAAGTGTCCAATGATCTGAAGTCATTATGATGATTTACATACGCTGACAAATAAGCATTAAAGACTTGTCTGAGTCAAGCAAAACTGGTGATGGCTTTGAACCCATAAAACTACTAGTCCAGATTCCAACCCCTTTTCTGCCATTTGAAGCATACCACAGAGGTCTTGGTGTGGATTTACTAGTAACCTATATGCTGGCATTTCCAGTGGTTTTACTTTCAGTAAGTAGAATGTTTAGAAATACTAATTCTGAAAGAACTCTATTTTTGTTATGCATTTCAGGACTTGTTTTACATTATGTGATAAAGGGAAGAAAAAAAAAAGAAACTCTCAGAGGAATGTATTTGTATTCCCAGGATGGTTGGCCTTCAACATTCTCTCCTAGATGGCACTTAATGACAAGAGAAAATAATCTTTCTCAAGGGGGAAAAAATAAAGATGTGGAATTAACATGACCATCGTATTGGTGGAGAAAAGAGAATTTGGGAATACACAGAAGAAACATTTGTATTATAACTTAGCTAGGAGACAATACGCTCTAATTAGATGGCAGCAGGCTGATAATATCCACACGACTTGCTTGCATTGTTAATATTTTATGTTAACAGGGACCCATCATGCATTCTTCAACATTCATTCTTTGTGCTTCAGAGGCTACAAGGCAGGCCTTCACTTTCAATGTCTATATGAGAATAAAACAAGGTCTTAAGCAAATGTTTTACAAAAAAAGAAAATGGGAAATTTCTTTGGCATAAGGAGATATGAATAATGATTTACCCCACCACTGGGATATTTATATATAGCAATTGATTGATTGATAAATTTCCGTGTAGATTATTTTGTATTATTTGTGTACAAAAACTATATGTGCACAGGGGAGGGTAGCTACAATACATTTATTAACAAGTTGGTTTATGTGCATTCTTTCACACAGGTTTACTGTGGAAGATCAGTTCCTCATTGGAAATTCCAAGAAGTAAAAGTTACCTGGGTATCTCCTGTCTATGTTCTCAACATTGTATGCCATTTCCTTCATTTGGTGACTCGATAATGCATTTTTAAGTGGATTTGAGCACATTCCCAATCATCTGCTCCAATGCAGGGTTACCACTGAAATGAATTATGACATTAAAATGTTTCTTTGTTTGTTTGTTTTGTTTTTCCTGTACAGATTTTAGTGTCTGATTTCCTTTGGTAAGAAATAGAGCAAGAGTTTGGTTTCATGGGTTCAGTAATGACTGTTAGCATGCATGAGTTTTTTCTTGGCTTTATAATGAAAATCTTGTCCTTTCTTTGGAGTTCAACATTTAGAGTTTGACGATGGAATGAAGAGTAAGGTTGGAATGGGCACTTTTCAGCTAGGGAAAGCCTTAATGTCAAAAGTAGTAGCAAGCCACTTGATAGCAATTTTCAAATGCAGTTCTTAAGAGGCTTTTAGGCACACATCCACGAAAGTTGCACAGCAGTATTCTTGCTTCTGATATCAAATCCAAATCAGTTGTTTAATAAAGTGAAAGTTTTATCAGTTTGTAGTTTCCTGTTTCCATGTCATTATTTCACTGTAGGAAGTAAGTGGGTATCACCAGACCCTCGATGGACACAAGAGAATTGTGGTGGACACTTGGCCACTTCAAATTGCTCTATAAATAAGAGAAGATCACAAATGCTGAGATAAGAACAAAAATTTGCTGGTAAGGAAGGTTTTCATTTAAAATCACAGAGTGTATATGTAAGAGAACAACTGAGAACTTCATACAATGATTTTTAGCCTAAAATGTTCTTCCTTTTCTGTTAATTCCTGCTTCTCTATCAGTTTTTTCTATCATTGTCTTCTGTTGACTTACAATTCCCTCTCCCTCTCTCTCTCTCTTTTATCTCAAGCTAATTAAGTTGTTTCTCCCCTTTTTGAAAACTGTGTTGGACAGCTGACTGAGGAGTTCTTTATAATCTCAAGGATTGTTTGCATTTCATCTTCCACCTTCTTGATGGGGGAATTTTCTTTCTAATGTAGTCTTTCTTCAGCTTCTTTTTTATCTTTTGAATATTTTAACTTTGCAGATTAATATTTTGTGCAGATTTCTTTTTACTTCTGCGTAGTAAAATTTTTCTGTCTCTTTCCGGCCTCTGGCCTTGTAAACCTATATCTTCTTTATCCATCAAAAGAAAAAAGAAAAGAAAATGGGCACTAAAAGGGAAAAAATCAGCACGTTATATGCACAATTGTCATTTGAGGAAACTGCAGTCATCCTACAATACCAGTGTTATCATAGCATCTGTGAACTTTTCTGGCATCAAGGTTTCAATGTCCTACATAAAAGATCATCCTTAGTTTATAATCTAAATAAAGAGAGCGTATGAACAGCAGAAGCAAGGTGGGGCTGCTGTTTGCCTCAAGCAGGCAGATAACTGTGATTAAAGACAAGGTTTTACAAAGATCTCTGCTGCTACTTAGGAAGCAAAATAAGCCTTGATTCCTGCACTCTTGCTTTTGTCTTCATCCTCAGCTTAATATGTCTTTCAGGTTGGCTTTGGGCCTTCAGAGAGCACTAACCATATGGGCTTGAGTGAAAGTCATGCAAGAAGAATGACTTTAAAGGCTAGATTTTCCTCGGGACATTGGACACGATGCAGTGAACTAAGCTGGAAAATCTGTCCATAAATGTCTTGGGAAGAATTGAGCACTACTCAGTTTGTGGCTTGCTGCTTGCAGAGTGAAGCAGAACAGCAGACACAGCGACTCCCTGGGTACTTCCAGTGGAGTTCATCTTTCCTTTTGATCCTTCTGTCAATCATAAAGGCTATGCTTAAATGGGAATGTGCTTCCAGCAGAGTTTGTATTTTTGCTGTTACTGTGAGAAAAGTTTGAGTCTTGTTTGTTCATAAGATTGAAAGAGACTGGAGGGAAAAGAAGGAGAGGAGGAATGGGTGGCAGGAAGGGAGGAAGATGGGAAGGCTCCAAATGCAACAGCTCTTAAATGTCTTCTGTGTCTTTAATGCAGCAGTGAAAATAAAGAGATCTTCAAAGTCTTATATCAAGGCTTCTTCCCTTCATTTTTCTCCATGAGAAACTTTTCTCATTCTGTCTTGTGCGAGTGAGATTAAAGAAAGTCATAAGGATGACAGTTTGAAGATCAAAAAAAGAAAGAAAGAAAACAATCCAGAATTTCAATGCAAGTCATCTTTAAATTGTTCTCTATACAAATAATGTGATAGAGGTTTCAGGCTCATTGGGTAGCCTTCAATAAGTCCAGATTTTGACTGACAAGGTTTTTTGAAGAGACTGTTTTCTCTTATTTCTGTTCAAGTAATAAAAGAGTTTAATTTGGGAGGGAGGAAGAGAAGCCAATTTAACACCGAGGATTTTGCGGTGAAACACAATGTGCCTCTGATTCAGTGTATTTGTCACCATGTTTCACTTGAGTAAACATGCTGTTGCTTAGAATCCAAGAGAAATTATCAGGCAGCATGTTTGATGTCTGTTTTTACGTTCAATTCACACCATATTTTATTTAAAGACAAAAGCAATAATACAGGATTTACCAGCATCCTCTAGTTGTTGCATAAGCATTATAGGTTTTAGCACCCCTGCAACACGTACATGCTGAGTAGCTTACTACAAGCTGTTGTAGCCAGTAACTTGTTTGGCAAAGTTGGTCTTTAACAAACCAGATTTGTACATATATTACTGGAGTTAGAAAACACTCTTGTTGAGTGAGCCGAGTCAAACAGCAGCTTGCAAATGCTGCTGTGCAGCTTCTACACATATCTGGAGATAAACACCTTTTCTGCCACATTACATTTCATTAGTGAAAGGGATGAACATGACAGCAGAAAAATTCACATAATAAAGACAAAAACACAGGGCAGCCTTTTTAAATCCCTTTTGGATGAGATTTTCAAAGATCTCCAGGCTCCTACAGAGGCAAACAGCTGCTCATAGGGAGTTTGTAAACATGCCTACACACATTAAGTAGCTGAAGTACTGTGGTATAAGGTAACCGGTAATTGGACCATTAATTATTTTTATAACACACACAGAAGATGATTTGTGAGTGATGATGTCTGTGAAGGAGGAGAAATGGTCTGATTTATGCGTGTCTTCCTGTCTACGCGAATATTCTTTGTGAAGCAGTTGCAATATGACTTTTCCAAATGTTCACTTTGGTGGGATTAATCCAACAGCTGGACATCAAATGCAGACTAATTAAGTCATATCTCATTAAGTAAATCCCTCACAGGAAGCAGGTAAACTCTCCTGATGGTACTCACGCTTGTCACTTTGTTATCTATCTCTGGACAAGATGGGAAGAATGAAAGCATCCATCAACACACTATTCCCACAGATAACTTGGATCAAACTCTTAACTCTGTAATGGCTAAGATTCACTGAGAAATCCTCAATCTGTTTGAACTGAGCGCAAAAGCAATTTCTTTTTTTCCCTTTCAGAAAACACAATTACTCTCACGGTTATCACTCCAAACATAATTTATATGCACGATATGTCAGAAACACCTTACAACATTTCATTTCTCACTGGCAGCCAACCAGAGGACCCAGAAAGATTATCAGATTCTGCTTCTGCTACATTAAAAAAAAAAACACAACTAAACAAAGCCATTTATTGGAATGTACTTCCCTGTTTTCATTTTTGTCTTTTTAAAATTATGATGGGTGCAAATACTTTAACATAAAGTTATCTGAAAATAAATATTTTATCAGTACAACACAATTACGCTTTCCTTGAATGTAATTTTTGGAGAAAATACGCTTTATCTCATCATTATCAAATACAGCATTACAGAATTCCCCAAAAGCTCAAGCAGAGATTAGAACTTCACTTTGCAAACCACACTAGAGCTCAGAGGCCCTGGTTCCTCTAAGTCCTAGGCAAAGATAAGAAATCTAAGCAATTTATCTCCTTTTAAAACTGAACAATGAAGTCTAGATGTCACCTGGTTGCTAGATATTAAAAAGATTAGGTAGTGTTCACAAGGAAGTGGATGTTATAACTTCCTAAATTTCACACAAAAATCATCCAATCCAGCCAGAAACTGCCTCACCTACAGCAGGAAATCTATATTACCTCCCTGGTCCTGACTAAGACAGAAGTATCCTGTAGTTCAGAATGAAATCTTATCCAAGGGCTATTGAGATTTTTTAAAGAGTTATTTATTTATTTATTTATTTATTGGCCTTGATGTCCATGAAATGTCTCAAGGGCTTCATGAATATTTAAAAAGACATCTCTGATCCTTAATGTCTCCCAGTGTTGAGATAACTGGCCTTGATTTCTTATCTTAGCCTAAGATTTGAGGAGCTGTTCACTCAAATTACACAATCACTCGATGCTTTGCATTTTTCCATGCAGCTGGTACTCAATGCAGCTTGAGAACTAGTTTTTTAAAAATGGAAAGTCACTAAATCCAATTTTTTTGCTCTCTAATTGCATTTTCTGCCATCAGCTATGAAAATGTGACCCAGAGAAACTTAATGCTTCTCCTTGCATTACCTCACCTCCCATGTGGATACACACTCCCTGCTAACTGACTCCTTGTCAAATTCAATGATAAACTACTGCTTGTGATAGCAATGTGCAGTCATTCCTCTGTTTTCCCAGTCACATCTACCATGATCTTGACTGTAACCTTCCAGGCTGCTGTAAGAGGCAACACATATTCCCAGAAGGGAAATATGACAACATTTCTGTGGCAACAGGGACCTGAGCATCCTTTTAATCTTTGACATGAAGATCTTGAGGTTCAGTCTGGATCATGGGGTTAAGGCAATGGGTTAGGATAAGCAGGGTTCAGTCCTTGCTAGAAACTTCTGTGACTTTAGGGAAATCTCTCAAGTTGGCACTCAGCTGTCTAAAGGGTGTCTCAGCTGTCTATAGGTGTCCAGTCCTGATACTCTACAGGGAGGCATTTGGCTTCTAGCTGTCTGTGGGACACCATGCTGTATTTGCCAGTCTTACAGATTATCTCATATACTCAGGATCATCTTGGGTAATGCTGACGGCACTTTTAACTCTTTTCTTTCTTTATAGAATTATTTGAGTTGGGAAGAACCTTTAATGGCCCTCTGGTCCAATCCTCCTGCAATGGACAGGGACACCCCAGCTCGATCAGGTGCTGAGAGCCCTATCCAGCCTGACCTTGAGTGTCTTCAGGGACAGGACACCCACGATCTTTCCAGGCAACCTGTGCTTCACTGCTTTTATTGTTAAACTCTAGTTCATTATATCCACTCTAAATCTCTCCTCTTTTAGTGTGAAACCATTTCCTCTTGCCCTATCACAGGAGAACCTGTTAGGAGTCTGTCCCCTTCTTTCTTATAGCCCCCCTTTAGATACTGAGAGTCTGTCCCCTTCTTTCTTATAGCCCTGTTTAGATACTGAAAGGCTGCTAAAATTATTAAACATGCTCATAAGAGTTATTCTTTCTACTGCCTTCATAAGGCAAGGAAGTCTTTGTGTACAACTTAGCACATTACTATCCAGTTTCTGTGGGCACACCCAGGTAATGCTGTGAGAATCATTCTTTACTTCATATCCAGATATTAGTGTAGTTGTCTGTGCTGGTAGTACATTTGTAACCACGATAGAAAGGAACAGAGCACAAAATCAATTGTCAGTTGCTTGTCAATTGTCAACTGCTTGTCAAGCAATACCATCAGCCTTGAAACTCTGCTGTTTTTCAGCACAGAAGTGTGAAAGCAGCAAATAAATATGAAGCATGAAGGAATTAAGCTTTATATTCATAGGCCAGATGTGCACGAAGAGGCTGGGGACCTGCAGAAATTATGTGAGAGCTGGACACAACTTCCCCCTCCCCTCCCAGCAAGACTGCATGAACCAGAAGTAGTACTGGTTTGGCAGATGCAGCATTGATGTTCTACAGAGCACCCAGGCAGTGGCTGACAACTGAAAAAGCTTGCAGAAATCAGATCACGAGAAACAAAAGAGCCTTGCTGCAATCATCAGATATTGGCACAGGTTGCTCAGGGAGCTGGTGGAGTCACTGCTCCTAGGTGTACTCGAGAACTGTGGAGATGTAGCACTGAGGGAAATGATCCATGAACATGGTGGGAATAGGATGCAGTTGGACTTGGGAATCTTTGAGGTCTTTTCCAATCTGAGTGATTCTGTGATTCTATGACCCTATAATTCCATGTACCAGAAAGGAAACTGAATTAATCAGCCTATGAAGAAAAATCCCCATTTGTTTTAATAAAACACAAGTGCATGGTCTGTCCACAGCACTTAAATCTCCTAGCAGGAAAGAAAATCTTTACATTGTATGAGGTTGACAAAGCAATACTGATACTTACTCTTTTTTATTCTAAATAAAAATAATAAATCTGTCATTGGAGGGCCCAATCCAACTGTTATTTGCTGCTTTCACTGCAGCCAGTTATTCTCTAGTACTGCTGAAAACGTGATATTTGTAGACATACAGGAGAGGCCTAAAGCACTATCAAAGAGCCTTGACAGAGGCAATTGCTCATCCAATTGGGAAAGGGCTCATTGAGAGCAGACTTACATCAGGTTTACAGTAATGCTGAACATTTACTCTAGACAGCTCATTTGGTCCATGAGTTGCTTACCCTTGATGGAGAAATTTTACCTCTGTCCCTTTCAAGGTTTAACTTAGCCAACATTTTGACTCTGTTGCTATGGAAGGGTAGGATGATATGCAGACAAAAAAGCTGTACTCAAGATAAACTAGGCTTGTTAGGGATATTTTGATACCAGCTTTTCTGCCCTGCCATTAATATTTATCTGCTAGCTGAAAGTACATTTGCTAAATCTATCAGCACTGGATGTCACTGATTTGTGGGGAAGGTGCTGGAGGAGTCACACTTTTTTCCTCTGTAGAAACAGAATCTTATGTGCTCTGATAGCCCTGAGACTCACAGATGCCTGAAATTAAGCATGTTCACCCAGCCCCTGGGTGGCTGCTCCCAGCCCACACCAGCCTGGGGCTGCCTCCTCAGGAAGGCTTTAATTTAAATGGGCAACCTGTGCAAAGGTGCCAAGCTGCTTTGTCTTTGCTGGGATTTTATCTCAAAGTAATTACACCAAGTTAATTCAATTCCAGTTAAGAACAAGGTTTTATTTTTTTCTTTCCTAAGTGAGAAGGAAAGTCAGATCACAAAGATGACTTCTGAGGGAGCATTGTTTTCGAAGCAAGCTTCAAACGAACTGCAGCAATCTATCAGCCAGACTTTACTGTGCAGTACACTAATTTCCCATTCCTGCTCCATTTTGTGTGTTTAGCACTGTAATTTGTACATCTCAGAACTGCTACTGTAAAACCTCAGACAACCTCAAAAAAAAAAAAAAAAAAATTAAAAAAATAAAAAAATTTACAACCCTAAGGCAAACCAGCAATAAAAAGCCACAACAAAACCCGAGAAGTGTCTGGACTTATCTGGAATATAAATGCACCTACAACAAAGCCTCTTTGTGAGTGAACCTAATCTGTGTTGCCAGTGCTTTTAATTTTGCAAACTTTTCACATCTCCTTAATTGCTCTCTGTGTTAAGTAACGCTTTTATACATAAGGATATAGATATGCAACAAAAAAATTATCTTTCCAATCCCTTAAAAGGGGATTCGTCTGGATGCAAAGAGGTGGTTCTTCTACAGATGCAAAGAATTTCCATACAGAAGCTGTAGGAGCCCCTCCACTGGCACGTTAATTAAAATTATGAAATAAGATTAAATATTGCATTAATCAGGAAATGGACTACTCTCATCCAGTAAGGGAATATTCATCCAGCTGAGACAGATGCTTAGAAAAAATCTCATTCATGAGGCAACATTACGTTACTAATGTGTGCATAAGAGAGTCTTAACTGTACAGACCAAAGATGCAAAATCAAATGCAGATTCTTTATACATTTTTATCTCAGAGATGAAAAGTTATCGCTCCTAAAAGGAAACCAAGCCATTTTTGTGGTTGATGTCTGTTCTAATCGTTTCAAGGTGTGTCTAAGCATCAGCTGGGAAACCAATTACATGTGATGCAGTAAGTGGGAACTGTTGGGGTGTCTTATATCCAGCTGGGGGTGAGAGGAGGACTCAGAAGTATATATATGGGAGGGATAATTTTCCTCGCTGTCACTGTTTTTAAAAGGTGGCTGTAAGTCTTTGGCATGCATTGGCACTCCCACTCCTGTGATACTTTTTTATAAGCTCCTTTTGCAATCACACGATTAATCAGGGTGATACCCACACAAGAAAAACTTTGGACATTAAGAAATAAAAATACATCAGGCTTGAGAAATACCAGAAACTTCCAGAGATATAAGTAATGTCAGGCAAAACAGCATTTTCTAACAGAAGAGAATATCTGACCAGCTCTACACAGCAACTGCATAAATTAATAGCAGTGCTTTTGCCAAGGGGCAAGGAAGGGGAGAAGGCTGTTACTGAAGTTCAGTCGCTTTCAATTTTTTTCTAATTCCCTCCAGAATATCAAAGCCTTTTTTTTTTTTCAGGCCACGAGGAGAGAAAAATTCACACTTGCGTTTCCTCTGATGGCAAGAGCTCCGAGTTGCAGGGAGTCGACTTCAATGTCTGTCTTCAGAGGGTTCCTTTGCTTCACAGCTGCAGTGTTTGTGTTCAGGGGGGTTGGGTTGGTTTTGTTTTTGTTTTCCTTTGTTTCCCCCCCCCCCCCCTTTTTTTTTTCTTTTTTTTTTCCCTTTCACACTGTGTTTTACATTTGAGAATTTCTAGGGCTTAGTTACAAACGCCTGCTGCAGCTTTCAGTGCTTCTCAGTGTCTCCAGCATCAATTATCGCAGACCAAATCCAGTCCAGGATCTCAAAAAAATATGCTCTGAGATACAGAGGCTGTCTCTCTTTCACACAAGGGTTGCAACTGTCATTCCCTGTCAGTTGTTTTCTGTGGGAAATTAACTTGCTGCAGGAGATGGGGCAAGTCTTATTGAAATCATCTGTGCTGAGGATATTCTTCTTTTTTGTAATAAGTTCAGTGGATCAGTGGGCAAGACTGTATTGTTTTAATTTTGCATGCCACTGATGAACTTAAAATTGTGCACTGATACTTAGAGATACGTGTCACGTTATAAACATGTACTAAGGATGTGGATGCAGATGTCTTTACCATCTGAACAGCCCCAAATGCTTTTCATGCTCTCATTTAAATGCAATACACTGTCACCACTGCTCTGGCACAGTTTTACTCAGAGCTGGGTGATGTTCACACAAATGTAAATCATTACACTGACCAACCCCATGAGTCTGTCTTGCAACATGCTGCCAGTAAAAAGTAGCCTCAAGCTCACTGTGATCATGGGAGGACCATGGATGCAATCCTAAAAGTCTGTATGGCTGCAGTCATAGCTACACCCTGACCAGGATGAGGCAGTGGCTGATGATAAAGGGCAGTTGCTGAAAATGCATGTGTGTAGATTTGGCTTGCCGGTACCCAGCTGCTAGGACGGATTTGGGGGCAGCTGGCTTAAACTAAAATCAGGAACAAAACAAAACAAAACCCAAAAAATAACAACAACTGCAAAAAAAAAAAAAAAGAAGGCTGTTCTTTATTCCATCTGTTAAACTGGGGTATTGCCCACACTCTTTCAGGTTGGATATTTGGAAAAACTTCTTCAAAAAAGTGGTTGGGCACTGGAACAGTCAGCCCAAGGAAGTGATAGAGTCACCGTCCCTGGAGGTATTTGAGTGCCATGGAGATGTAGCTCTGAGGGACACGGTTTAGTGGGCAATATTGGTGGTATGTGGAGGTTTGAACTAGATGATCTTAGAGGTATATTCCAACTTTAATGATTCATATGATTCTTCAAAGTTTCTTGGTGTAATTCTCAATGCAGTACATCTGAAAACTCTCAGAAAATCATTTGCTTGTACTGGAGGAAAAGAAGGCTCTCATTCAGCCATGAGAGGTGAGAATTCAGTCTTGTAAGACGAAATCTTTCAAATTGTACCTTTTATGGAAGGACACATGGGTGAGTACCTTTCTTATTTAAGCAAACAGGTTACACAGAGAAGTTGTGGGTGTTCAAGGCAAGTGTGGATTGGGCCCTGGGCAGCCTGATCTGGTGACTGGCAACCCTGCCCACATCAGGGGGGTTGAAACTAAATGATCTTTGAGGCCCCTCCCAGCCAAGCCGTTCTGTGATTTTATGATTTAATGATTCTGTGATACAGACATATCAGTACTAACCAAGAAGTTCTGCTGTGAAAGAGTCACAATATGCCAACTTCCACCTGCTTTGTTTTACTAAAAAGTAAAATTTCACACTTTGTGGTGGATCAACACTGAACTCTGGGGGGACTTGGACTGCAGTGATAGATTTCAGTGCTTCAAGGGACAAGTGATAATTATTAGCTCTCTGAGCTGAGCACATGGCGTGGGCCTCGCAGCTTGTTCTCTGCAAGTGTGTGCCCATCAGCACAGCCAGGGCTTTAGGGACCTTTTTGGTACAGTCACTAAGTGATAACATTGGAGTGCTGTCAGAATGCTGCAGCAGGATGCTCTCAGTTGGGCAAAAGCACTGAATCTGTGTTTCTTTTATCCCTATTCAGCTCAGTTTTGTGCATGTTGTCTCCAATTCTTTGAATCTGTTATCCAAAAGAATGCTTCAAGTAGTTCAAAAGCACATGATGGAAATTCCTTTTTTTTTTTTTCACCCTTTCATGTTGGTACAGAAATGCCCTGAGCACTCAGTTGTGTGGCTGGGGAAATCTTCTAACTGTGAGCTCAAGAAGTGTCAGCAGAGTCCTGCAAAAAAATTGCTGGTTTGCTCTTTGAAAAATGCCACTGACCTTATGAAAAACAATCTTCTGACACAGGCTAAAGGAGTAAATGATAGTATAAAGTTCATCTGTAATAGCAGTAGAAAGCAAATGGTAGAGTTGCAAGGCCAGCCCTTGTATCAGCCCACCACCTCTGCTGATTTGCCATGCAAAATGCTGCATACAGCAGTTGAGTTTTTGCACTGTATCTACTATCACAGAGGATGGTGATGGGAGCCATATGGGTATCTAAGTCAACAGATCACCAAGCAAATACCCTTGGTTCCAAAAGTGCCTGATTCCCCTGCCAAGTCACAGCCTTCTTGCATAGCACTGGCAGCTGAGCATGATCTGGCTGGGACAAATGCCACCAAGAGGTTTACATTCTTCTGATCTCTGAGTAAATCCTTGCATTTGTTTTGCCTTCTGCCGACTCTGCTCCTGTTTCTTTGCTGAGTGTCTCTGCCTTACCTTCTTCCGTGTACTACTGCCATAACCACTAAGTTCTCTCTCAAATTCCTTGGTATTAACCAGTGTTGTCACCAACTACATCTTACCACCACTGCTTGATCTCCTCTGTGTTTCACCTTGTATTGATTCATTCTACCTGAAATTTATCAGTATATACAGGGGCAAAGATATAAGGAGACAATTCTGCCTTTCAGACCTTCTTTATTTAGCAAAAGATTCTCTCCTTACATGAATAACAACAACAAAAAAAAGGAATTGGTTTATGTTGCTGCAAATCTACTGTTTCTACCTAAATTTTCTATAATTTCCACTGGTGTAAGGGAGATTAAAATCCATCTCGTAGTATACTCACTGCTTTTGACTAGGTAAGAAATAGGAAGCAGATTTCCTGCCTGAAATGCATTTTCATCATTATTTCATGGATGGGGCTCCATGAAAGACTGTTATTGGAGTTCTCTGCAAATCACCTGAATTACTGATAATCCTTTAGCAGCCCATGAGCAGTAGAATGTAGAAATAATAAATGTCATTGCTGTATGTCCTCATAAGAGTGGAAGCCCACAGTCTAGCTGACAGTTACATAACCAGTGCAAGAGAGCAGAGGAGTTCCCAAGCTTGCACAAGGGCTGAATTTGGACCCCAGTATTTCTAATGGGAAACCCTCCCATATGATTATCTCAGTGATTTACAGCCCACAGTCTGGCTCTGGGATACTTTCTTAAAATGGTTCTTTTAGTAGCAAATGTTTTATTTAAGGCTAGGAATACATTTGTGAAGTATGATTTAATGTCCCAATTTGTCTTGCAACGTATGTTTCATAGATGAATAGGAATATGTTCTCTTTGCTCTACTACTGATGCACCATTCAGCCAATAAAACATACACATACACTGGTATTTTCAGAACGAAGGGGGGGTGATAGTATGTTTTCTAAACTACTTCATTCGAAGGAGGGGAAGACTACAGTAGATCTTATCCTTTTTATCCCCATCTGATCACTGCTCCATTACTTTCCAGTTCGCACCAGCTAAAAATGCATCCCAACACTTTCTGGTTTCCTAAAAAATTAATTTATACTTCTTTTTATCACAGATTCTCCAGCATTTCTCTCCTGGAGTGGAAAAAGCTCTCATTTGGGCAAAGTTACCCATCTGCTTCAATGCTTTGCCAGGAGTCTCTGCTCTTCTCTCTTCTAACCAATCATTCTCTAAACAGAGCATACTATCCTGAGCCTTTACCTTGCCCAGAGACAACATTATTTTTTACTTTGTTATTTCACACCTTTTCTCACCGTCAGCCCACCAGAGGTGAAGCAGACATGTTTAATGGCTTCATGTGGTTTGTTTTTTTCTTGTTTTGTTTTGTTTCTGATTTTTTTTTGTTGTTGTTGTTTCCAAATCAGGAGAAAAACATATTTAGTCATATTCACATTGCAAACTAAATGTGTGATATCTGTATAAGCGTGAAGATTGGTTTGCAATAATGTCAGCAGGATGCCTCAAGCAATACGGCTATGCAGAAATAATCATACATTCTTGTTAGCTGAATTCATTTTGTTTGTGGTTTCAATCATGCTGAAGGTATGCAGTCACCATTAGATAGTGTGCTGTCCCAGTCTAAGAAGAACTGAACTTCTGAAAGTGTGATTTCTTGCTGGGAGGGAAATGAGACAGTGAGGACTCTGTTTCTTATATAACTAATCTAATCATTTAGGTTTTTATTAGAGAGGGAAGGAAGGTGATTTCTGCCCACTGGTATCATGCTATCCTCAGACCCAAGCTGAAGCTCTTTCTTCCCTTACAGACATGGTGATGGGAGACATTAAAGTTGGGAAGACCACTAAGATCACCAAGTCTGACCATCAGCCCACTACTGTGACTGCCCTAGACCATGTCACTCAGTACCACATCTACCCACTTCTTGAACAATGTGTCCATCACCTCTCTGGGAAGATCATGACAGCAACTGAACACTCTTTCTGAGCATAAATTGTTCCTAATATCCAACCTGAACCACCCTGGTGCAACTAGAGGCCATTCCCTCTTGTGTTATTGCTGTTACCTGGGAGCAGAGACTGACTCCCACCTCACTCTAACCTCCTTTCAGGGGGTGATGAGGTCTCCCCTGAGCCTCCTCTTCTCCAGGCTGAACCATCCCAGCTCCCACAACTAGACTTGTGCTCCAGACCCCTCACAGCTCCACTGCCCTTCTCCAGACACACTCCAGGACCTCAGTGTCTCTCTTGTAGCAAGGGGCCCAAAACTAAACACAGTACTTGAGGTGCAGCCTCATTGATGTTGAGTACAAGGAGTTACATTCCTGAATCTGTGTCGTTATTCTATATCGTTTCTGTTTCTTTAAGCAATAGGCACACAGTTCCTTGGTTGTGCTCGTGACTTATTATAAAATGCAAAATCAGTGATTTCACTGAGACTTTCTTACTGCTGGGATCTTTTATCTTTGTTAATAATTGGTGTGAAGCCTTATATCATGTCCACTTGGAACTATTATTTTCCTGAAGATAAAAAAGGCATCCCTACCTAGCAACATTGGGGAGCAAGAGCTTCATCGTGCTGGGTGCTGGTATTTACCAGACTGAGAGGGAGTCACTGTCACAGAGAGTTCAGGCATGAGACTTTGTTGAAGGCAGGAAGCACAGAGCGAATCATCAAAAGATCTGAACAGTCTGAAAAGCAGCAGCCTCATTAAACTATCTGTTTAATCGATGCCAAGGCTTGCTTCTTTTTCATTGACAGCACAACAAAGAGTTTGCAGGCAGAATGGGAAGGTGAACAGTGAATTGGCTGCATGAATCAACAGCGGTTTTTATGTGCAGAATCATAGAAAATAGGATTTGAAAGGATCTGGGGTGGTCAGAGAGATGACTCCTACTCCATAGTAGGGACTGAGGAGAAGAAAGACAGCAAATGGCAGATGTGTTGTATAGCCAGTCACAACATCTGAAGACTGCATCTGTGTGGCAACACCTTAGCAGGTACAGGAGGCCATCAGTAGGGCTGGGATAGGCTGGGAAGGACTGCTAATGTTCATGAATGTTTCAGGTTTCCTGTGAAGGAGAGCAGAAAAGGAACATGGTTAATTTATCCTCCAAATGACCAAGTATGAGAACAATCTCTTCTCTAGAATTTTAAAAGGATATATAAAGCTATATGAAGAACCAGAGTGAGAGGAGATAATGCTGTGAGATTAGAGTGAATTGAACTAGACAAGACAAATTGTGCCCCCCAAAATCATAGAGCTTAGATCCGAATGCCCTGGGAGGAATCAGAGATGAGTCAGAATCAACACAACCATATCTGATAGAGAAACAGAGAGGAACACAGAAATACCCCACAGCTGAAGAAACAAAGAATGGATCTTTGGAGGAGAAAAAAATAGAAAGTAAATTTGACTCTATTGACTTTGAGTACACTAGGAACTTTGAGGTGGACAAGAGTATAGATCAAGCTGGGAAACGCTGAAGAGAAGCTGCTGCTGGATGGGCTGACCTTACAAAAAGAGAAAGAGTCAAAATGCTGAGGGTCAAAGCTATGCAGTAATTCAAGCAGTCTGGCAGCTTCCTGCAGCTTTTCAGAAACTTAAGCAAAACTTTGACAAAATTACAAATATGCAATTAAGTAAAAGGCTGAGGTTTCAATAAGGGTAAATCTGATTCATTGCCTATTGCTCTCCTATTTAAAAGGGCAGACTGCCAATACTGAAACACTGACCCTAATGTTTTTCAGCAAGTGGGCCTCTCATTCCCCTGGAAACCTTTCCTGATCTTGTTGGTTTGAAAATGGTGCATGAGTTCATGTGCAAGACTACGTGACTTGCACAATTCTGAAGCACAGCAACTTCGTAAGCCCATAGCTTAGTGTTTACAAACACATCTGCACCTCTTTCAATCTGATAACCTGGGTGAATGAGCAAACAAATTCAGCATGCACTTACCTGATTTTGCTAGCGTATTTAAGGCACTTAGTTTATGCCAAAAGCTATAAAGGATGAGGGGGGGAAGGAGAATCTCTTCCTGGTTCTGGTTTCTGAATATATTAAGTCCAAACACTTCGCTTTTATGAGAAAGTTTAGCTTTTAAATCTATGAATATGAATCTCCGGTAGCAGATGAAAATTATCATCCTTAAATCTCATCAGTACCGTTACATCTATTAGAAAAAGTCCTTTTCTGTAATTCTTCCATCTAGCTCAGGGTCCAAGGTGACAAAATTAGCACAGGGCTCTAAATTGTCCCTTCTGTCTGATTCTTTCTTCTGCAAATGAATTTTCTTTACTCACTTTCATTTCTTATTTTGTTATATTTCAGAAATAGCTTTCTTTTTCTTTCTCTCTTTTTTCTTTTCTCCCAAAAAATTGCCATGGTGTAGCTAAAAAAGCCCAGCAGTCATTACCTTCTTCATAAGTGCCAATATTTAATACTGTGATGTGTCATAAATCCTTCACTTCTGCTTAGGTTTAGAGTGTGCCTTTTAGTTTTTAGTGAATAAATTAATCTAGGGAGTACATTTACTCCAGGGAATAAATTATACTTGATGTCATTTCCAAGCAAGTGGAAGAGAAGGCTATCTGCAGCAGTAAACATGGATTCACCAAAGGGAAAACATATTTGACCAACCTGCTAGCCTTCTATGAAGTCATGATTGAGTATATGGAGGGAGAGCAGTGGATGTTGTGTACTTTGACTTCAGCAAGGCACTTGACACTGTCTCTGCAACATCCTCATAGGTAGGAAGGATGTTACATAAGGACTAAGAAATTTCTGAGAACTGAATTTCACCTTTAATTACTCCAACTTATTCACGTTTTCTGTTTTATTATCTTAAATAAAGCCTCTTTATTATCTCACAGCCTCTTTCTCTGGAATTTTGCATGCAGTATTTCTCACATCTTTCTCTACTCCATTAGCTGATATCATTTCTTCTGGTATTTAACCTCTCAGTGCCATTCAGACAACAGATAGATTTAGTATTCCACTGATGCCGATTTCCTGTCACCAATGACCATTTAGCTCCTTCGGTAATAAGACACCTGAAATACCCACACTACAGAAATTTAATGGTTTGAGAACCAGGATTTTTTATACCTTTTAAGTGCACTTTAACATTCTTTATTGCATCAAGTATGAAGCTAAATTTACCAAGTTGCATAAATCTCTTCCACCTGTGAACACCATGAAAAAGAAGTCATTAAAGTAGAATCATCATGTCATACATTAAAACTACTTGAAAGCAAGAATAAAAATCGAAGTAAAAAGCTCGGTTGGGTGCTTGGATTTTAGTACCCAGGACAAGATGTATCTCTTCAAATTTCAGACATCTGTGGTGCCAACACCCATCCTACCTAAATTCCTTTTAGAGGCAGTAGAGAGAAACATGGTCTTGTACGGGAATAGTCATGTGACCAATTTTTAGTATATATTTAAGAATTTGATTTATTCCCTATCAGTGCTTCCTTTCTCCATTGACTGAAGGCAAAATGGACTGAGGGCAAATTCAAAGTAAAGCAAGATGAATTCTGTAACTACATTTATATTTAGAAATATGACATAGTACCTAACAAATATGCAATAAAGTACATGCGTCCCATCTTGCCACTCTTGGTTTCTCAGATCAAAAATTATTTAACATCTATTTTTTCTGAAGAGCTGAGTGATTCCTGTGCCAGTGAAAATCAACATGGTGATATGAAGTCTTCTTGAAAAACCGTATCCTGACTCTTGACATTAATCTAATTCTACATCCACTCAGGACAATTTTTTAAACTTGGTTTTAGTAGAAAAATTTTCCTGGCTGCAAGCTTTAATTAAGCACTTTCATATGCTTTCCTAAATCCATATTCTTAGGCAGTATTCTTAGAAAAGACACAATACTTCACTTTGGAAATCTCTGTTGGCTTTACTCAGAAATCTTTGTAACAACTGCCTTTGGTTATGGTGATTATGCTTTGCTTTCTAACTTTCTAGTCGCTTTTCTCATTTTTCTTTGTTCAGTGAAATTAAACAGATCTGGCTCAAATATAAGCCTTCCTAAATTACCAGTCTTGTGGGCTGTTCTGGGTTTCTGCTGAGAATATTTAAAGTAACAAGAAAACCATGAAAACAGATGTAAGCATAATAAATTGGCAAAACGTATTTCTTCTTTTCATCTTTCAGCCTCCATTTTGGTGACCTACCTTCTTGGCAAAGTTCATCCAATAGTTCAAGCATTTTATCCTCAGAAGATTCTTTTTTTTCATTTTTTAAATACAATTCCTTATATTTTGGAGAAAACGAGCCTGTGAAATTAACACTATTCTGGATAGCAGAAAAAAGGAAAGGAAAAAAAAAAAGGAATAATCATCTAAAGGCATTTGTGAATGTTCCAGGAACATCATTACATATGTATTTTTAGTCTTCCTACTGGCAGCAAGAGCAGTGTAAGACAGATTTGCATTTCAAGGCTGGAACCAACTGAATTTTGCATGGATCTGATAAAAACATCAGGAGAACAACGAGATACTCTGGCATGCACTCACATTTCCTAAAATGACAGAAAAATGAAAATTTCAAGGATGCACTTCTACTCCTCCCTCTTCAAAGTCTTTCTACATGATATCCCTTGAATATGTTGCAAATATGCCTAACTTATTAGTAAAATTCATTCATTTCTACATCTTTTTCCACTTAATTCCTGTAAGAGGACTGCACTGGTAGGAGTGGAGATGCTGCACAGACACCCAATAGGAGCACTCAAAAAGAGTACAGGTCCTCAAAAGAGATACCTTTACATTCAGCAATTCGAGGTTTTTGCAATAGTGACAAATGAGATTTCTCCATGGAAATCCTTTCTTGATACAGAGTCCTGTTTTTCAAAATTTGTTGTAGCACTTAGCCTATTACAGGATCCCTACAGTAAAGATGGATCAAGAGGATATAACATGACAGCTCCTAAGGTCATTTCCCTGTGGGCTTACTGTACAAATTAAAGGTCGCAGAGGGCTTTACATCAAAATGTTCTGCTTTAAACATCCAGCAGTGCTCTCTGGAAGAAACACTCAGGTGAGAAAAAAAAAGGTTATCTGCACAGGATGCCTCACAGCTCAGATAACTTCTGGTTTCTTTCCAGTTTATTGCACTTTCAAATTTTGAAGATCCTCAAACTCTGCATGATGACAGAAGAGTTATTCTTTTTCAAATTGCTTTATGTTTGTATGAAAAAGACAGACACAATGAAATGTCCCTCAGAGACATTTTATTCTTGCATGTAGTTTTGTTTGATCTCAAGTAAATTATGTTAGATTGAAAATACGTATCATTCTCTGGAAAAAGCATATGCTCTTGAAGTACTTGAAGATAAAAAATATTTCTCAAAGGAAAGGTCAAAGGAAATAAAAAGCTTATCTGAATATAAAGTACATGCTCCCAGCTGCAGTGAAATATACTTCAGCCATTACAGTGGTAACATGCTTAGTCTGGCAAATTATCACTCCAAAAAACAGGAAAATCCTGGCAAAATTTCCTAACCTAGGTGTTCTGCAACTTTTTCATGTTCTCAGATGTCAGATTTGGGCTTCAGTCCTGGCTTTCCCTCAGCAAACAAACCAGTCCACAGCTTCTGCATTCATCCAGGCACTGCTCTCCATCTTTCCATCTTTTTCAGTGCTTCTCCAGCTGGCTGGAAAGCCAGTCCCAGGGGAAGGGAAGAGCAGTCCTCATCTGTGGCTTATTCTTGGCCTCCCTGCTCAGCCAGTGCTGGGGAGCTGCCTGGCTTCAATGCTTGAGTGATACTGAAAATGCTCATAAATTTTTTTGCAATATCCTAGAACTGGTTATATTTGAGATCAACCTCCTCAGAAGATACTCCAAGGCATAAGTGAACTGCAAAATGGAGCGAACCCTATTTCTCTAGGAACAGGCAAGACCCTCTTATCCTTATTTCTTTAGACTTGATAGCCTCACTATCAGATTCTCTTTTTAATGCCTTGCTTAGTTCCAACCAGGGAGTCACCAAATAGGCTACAAACTCCATCAGCCTTTTAGAAAGAAAGGCAAAAGAGGAAAAGTTGTTAATCTTAACATATTTTATCCCTTGAGGAAATACCTATCACCCACCCCGCCCAGGCCAGATGTGAATCAGGATTAATCCAGCGAGAGGGCTATGTTGCATCTGAGGCAAGGGAAGTAGAAAGGTTTAGGATACAAATCTGTAGGAATCTCATCTTCATTACCTCTACTAAACAACTTTAAGGTTATTAACTTTATGATCACCATGATATCCTGTAGCAATAAATTCCAAGGGTCTTAATTATGGTTTTACTGCAAACATTATTTTGCTTTCTGGTTTAAAACATGTTGCCTCTCAATTTCAGGAGATTTTTTCTGATCTATTTTTAAAAACTGCTAACAGGAGTTCTCCAGCTACTTTTCTACAGCTTCTTTGTACACCTTCCTCATGTTCTGGTTCATTTTCTTTTCCTATGTAAGGGGAATAACCTCACTTTTTAATAATTGCTGCCACAAATCACAGAATCACTCATATTTCTGTTTGGCGTTCAAAGTGAAGGAGAATTTTTGATCTGCACAGTTTTTTATCATTTTTTATTATTCTCCATTGCTCTCTTTCTGCATCCTAGTAATCTTATTCAATGCACCTTGCCTCTAAAATTAGCAAACTTCTCACTGCATTATTTATGATGACTTATATGTTTTCTACCAGTGTTGAAACAGTTAATGTAGAATTTGCACAGCCACTAGTATAAAGCGAACATGCATATTTCAAGACACTGTACATTATTTTTGTATCTCAACACTGAATTTCCTCTGCTGTTTATTCAACTCAGGAGGCTTTTTCTGCCGAGATATCTCCTATGTTGAAAACCACAGTGTTCTTACCTGCATATTTCTCTCTCCTTCGCTTACCATCTTTTGTAGATTTTTAAAATGTATTTTAACCAGCACCATTTTTAAAGATGTGTATTTCTGCTTCTCTACTGATAGCTTCTTGCCATGATAAGAAAATGAGTATGTTTCCCTGCTCTTTAATGAAATGCAGAAGAGTATCATCAAATTGCCCTCTTCTGCTTGCAGCAGTATACCAGGATGCAACAATAAGTTTGCAGACCAGGATAAATATACTAATATTCTGTGTCTACTTTGCATTACTGGTTCAAAGATGTAAGCCCAGCTCAACTGACTGGTTCAGGCTATGTCTAGAGACCTCTATAGAGACCATGGTTTGGAAAATTCAGAATAGTCTGGCACCAAGATATTTTCAAAGCTTATGGTATACCATTTAGATATTACTCCCCGAATATGAGCTATGGATTTAAGCTAAGTAGTCATCCTGTTGTGATGACCTCTTCATCATTTGAGGGACATGGTTAGTGGGCATGATAGAGATGGGCTGATGGTTGAACTACGTGATCTTACTGTTTTTTTCCAACCCTTATGATTCTATGATTCCTTTATCTGTGGTATTCTGAGCTGAACTTCTGTATCATCAAGATTTTTGCACTGTAGTGTGAATGACTTTGCAACACCTTTTAAAAAAATTCTCATGTTTTAACCAGACTCATCAAAGTACAGTCCAGAGACCATCACCTATAATAATGTAATGTTCATCATAATTTACAGTCAGAAATCTTCCTCATCCTTTTTTCAGTGTTTAGAATGGAGGTGTCTGCAGAGCTTGTGCTGATTCAGAAGTGATATGAGGCCAGAATAGAACTGTGTTCACCGTTCACATATTACCTGCATACAGATGAGCAACCCTTACCAAGAAGTTCATCTTTCCAATCTCTGACAACTCCAGACCAAAACCATAACAGCAGCAGGAGGTGATCTGGCCATAATTTGCCTTGCTTTCAGTATCAAAGCTTGCAGTTTTTTCCATTAGAGCTACTACCCATGGTAACCAAAAGCTTGAAGAAAGTATTGGCTGTTAGTCTACACAAAATAATGTTAAATTTAGCTACAACCACGTTTATATTTTGGGGATATTTACTTAACTTAATGAGGAATGTGATCATTTCTAATGGGAAAGTGCTCTGTTTTCATATGTATATGCAAATGTAAGTAATTAACATGAGCAAATGAAGAGTAGGTGTCCAGGGGAAGGTTGCTGTTTGCTTTCTATGACTTGCGCATGTTAGCTATCTAAATAAGATTGAAAAATGGTCCTATGTTTTGTTTTTTTTTACTCCAAGGTTAATGACACAATTCAACGAGCATTAAAAAGGCCAGGCTTGCATTACAGCTTTGGCAAGCTTCCAGAAATGTTGTACAAACTCATAAGCCTTGCTGATCTCAGACCTTTAAATTCTGCGCTTGACAAGGAACTGGCCTTTTTCAAGAAATGGGCAGCAGATCTGAACTTGTGTATATCTGATCTGGACAGTGTTATCACCACCAGGATTAAATTCAAGGTTCAAGTAAAATTAGCCAAAGTTTCCAAATAGTTTAATCGTAGACAGACAATTCGTGCTTGAGTACCTGAGAGTAATTGCCCACATAAGACCAATTTGAGTAAGGGATTTGAAGAGCAGTTCTAGAAAAACAGCCCCCATTTGAATCATCGTTCCTGAAACCAAGGACATTCCTCTAAATGCTTATATATAACTGTCTAATTTGAAACTTTCAGAGTAGAAAATCTTGCCATGCTGTGAAGTTTTATCTGTGAGCAAACATCTACCTCCTATGATCTAGCTAATGTCTTTGATTACATCAGTCGTGAGCACATATATCCTATAAAGGAATTTGAACTATTAGATATGATTCAGTATGAAGCCTGCAGCCTACTATACACACTAGAGATACAAGAGACGTGCCTGTCAGAAAGAGACTGTATTTCAAACAGTGCAGAAAAAATCAAGGGAAACCAGGGAGGAATTTTTTTAAATACATTTTAATATTTGTTTTTCTCTACTTAGATATTGATTCTTAAAATACTAGCTGTAACATTTTTTATAGTAATTAAGACTGAATTCTGGTCCAAGAATAAATAAAACATTTCTACCATGAGTGGCAAATACACAACAAATAAAACAAAGAGCTGAGGATAGAGAAAAGTTCATAAACCTGTCTCAGGCTGCAGTCAACCAGCAGTGAGGAACCGGTTCAAACCAAACTCTTTCTCGGCTCCTGAAGTTATTCATCCAAATTGAGCTTTATCCTCTGACGTGACAGCCTCATTGCCCAGTGACAGCTTAGTATTTTGCCCCTTGCCATGTCAGAGCTCCCATGGAGCCAGATGCTCAGTGTCTGAGTGGTTAGAGACATCTATTCTGATTGCTGCTGATCTGAGAGACTGTACAGCTGTCCCAGACACCACTATTCACTGAAAACTTCAAAACTTTAAGATATACATTTCCCTTTGTCCATAGCAAGCATTTTCCACACATTTTCTTCCTGCTATTTTCTGAGCCAATACATTGTTTATTGGCCAGAACCCCAGGATTAGTGAAAACCTTATAAGTAAGAAAGGCACTAGTAGATACAAATACACTTTGTGGAGGCATGAACAAACCTTTCTGCTTCACTGAGTACTGTGCCCATTTACAAGCACCAGAGACGAAGAAAACTGAGGTCCAAGTGGAGAGAATCCAGAAAGTAGTTCTGAGAATGATCAAGTTGGCTGAATTGTTAAGCCAAACAAGGATTAGGATGAGATCTAGAGTGACTGTGGGACTCCGGCTTTAAGAGACAGTGAAATTTCCATTGTAAGATACAGAATCAATAAAAACTATCAGATATGGTATGGAAGTAGTTGTCCTGCTCTGTTAGAGCCCTTCCAGAGTGATGCCACTCTGTATATATTTATGCAGCATCCTATAGTAAGAATAGCATCTGTTACATCTGAATGTCAAGGACAGAAAGAAGCAAAAGGATGCGCGCATTTTCAGAAGAGTCTCAGAGTAGATCTTAAGGCTGTCATCAGCTTTGTAGGGGGAGTGTTTAGAGAAGACAGACATTGCAGGGACTAAAGGTAACAGACACATGTTCTTATTCAGTTAGAGAGAAGGAGATTTTCCCACCATGATGGTGGACAAGCATTGTCTCAGAAATCAAGACAGCTCAACTGGGCAAGACCCTGAGCAAACTGACATAACTTTGTCAGTTTCTCTCAAGATTGCACTGAGAGCGTGAAATGATATTTCCCTTGTTAGAGAGGGGAAAATAATACATAGGAGGAATTTGGCACTGCAATCATCTGCACCAGTTATCATTAAAAGTTAGATGGCCACATCAGGTAGAAATTATCACAAAGAATAGCAAAGCACCTGTGCATCTAACAGCTTGGTTTAGCACTGAGCTTATGAAAATGACAAGCCAAGAAAATATGCCAACAGGAAGGATTTTTTCTTCATTTTAACCTGTTTTTTTTTTTTTTTTTTTTGTATGGATGGGGACATCTCCTTGAGGGCTGCAGCTATGGAGCTCTGTATCATGGTAATTTAGAGCTAAATAGCAGTAAAACATCACTATTTTATCCCACAGCTGATTTCATACTTTACCTTAGATAGAATCAGAATCACTGAGCTTGGAAAAGACCTCTAAGATAGTCTCGTCCAACCGAGATAATTACAGGGTTAAAGAAAGAGAAAGAAAAAGAAACTGGCGATCAAAGGAAGCATGCTTAGGTTCCTTACCCCTACCTAAATGTCCAAGCCATCAGGCTACAAAGTCACATCTCCCATCCCTGGGAGTCAAGCCTTGCTAACTGGAAGGGGCTGTGGTTGAGTACACTTATCACTAAGGTCATCTAAGCAAAAGGTGCACATCAACAGCCTTCAAGTAGGAGCATTGTTTAAATCAGTCTCCCAGGAGATGAGTAACATAACTTTAATTTCTACCTCAGTACTAGCAGATAAGAAGCTATTTCCATGTCCTTCCACAGGCAACCTTTAAGCACCATTGGATGTTTTGAAAGACATAAGATTCTTCCTCTTAGTGTGAATGCCATGAGGATGAAGTGATACCCCTTAATCTGAAGAAATGCTTTTTGTTTACTCTTTTGGAAAGGTAGAAGAAAGGATTGTTCGGTTTTCGAGATTAATGTCTGGACTTTATATAATCACAGGTGATTGAATAGACAAAGTCAACTCTGGCTCTAGTAAAGCAGAAATATATCCTAAGGGCCAAACGTGAACATATAATATTTAATAAGCATGGGTCACACTTTCTAGCTCAGTTATATAGTGAGTCAATGCACTGCATTGCATCAATCTGCCTGAAAGGTTACAATTTTTTTTCAGGACTTATATGATGTTTCCATGTTCCTCAAATCCAGCTTAGTCAGGAAATTATAAGCCACCTCTGTAAGACAGAAGCTTAGCTTAATTTAGCCAGATATCTTTTAGTATAAGATTTGAAGATAGACCATAGAGGAGAAAACAAAACCACTCACAAAACAGTGATCACTTCCCATGCAAGTCATTTTCAGGCAGAAACATTTTCACTACTGCCACATTTTTTCCCCTAGGAGTGAATAGACTTCCACCATTGCCTTCAATAGAATAAAGGTCCAAGTAAAAAGCCTCATTCCAGGCTGCTTGGATTTAAAAATGCAGCAGGGCTCCAGTCAAGAGCATTGTACATGTTAAAAAATGTGCTTGTCAAACTAAATCATCCTCTAAATCAATTAAAATGTTGAAAACATATTGCGGATCCACATGAAAAAAAAAGATTTCTTAATGGATATAAAGGAAGTCACAGTTGGTGACATTCAGGGAGGCTGCTCCATACTCACGTCACTTCAATTGTCTCTGAAATGTGTTGGGTAAACCACACTCGAGGATACTTAAGAGAAACTTCCTTTACCTCAAAATAAAAGTGATGCTAAAATCAGACTACATTCAGATACTATACCTCATGGAGTAGGTGGGAATTTCTCAATATATATCAGTTTGTTTGTGTTTTAACTTCAAGCATGTCTGGATTTTTTTCAAGTCAGTTGTTTATGATGTAAGCCATGCCTTCTGTATTCATATATCGTAGTAAAAAGCGTCTAGAAACTGAAACAATAGTGTTGGAGGTAGTAAAGATCTCTGTGGACAGCTCATGAGCAATAGGTCTATCCAAGCATGTAGAGTCTGCAGTGTCAGATGCGTTCCAAAATCACTGCATATGATTTTCTGTCCAGCACTGGGTTACAGGAGCTCCAGCTAGCTGCCATATATACAAATCTTAACTATGAACTCTTTCTAAATGTGTGATCACACACATTTTCTGTAGTTTTATCTTCTATTTTTCCCTTAGGACAATTCTCATTAGTACTGTGGAGGAAAACATAAGATAGTCCTAATAAGAAATTCTGAGGTCTTTTATTGTCTCATCTGTACATCAGTCAAATTTGATTTTCACTTAGGATTGATGGAGCCTCTTCGAATGCTCTGAAACACAACCACAGTCTTTGCGATTGGAAACTTCAGTCTGATAACCATTGTAATTTATTAATGATTCTGTAATTAAAAGTGATTTGCATCCTGTGATCTGTTAGTATTGAGTAGTAGAACTTCTGGAGGCCTCTTGGTCAGCAGAGGCTCAGTACATTTGTATTTACTGCATAGGGCTCACAGCTCCAATGGGAAACCTTTAGGTGTCTACAAACAAAATAAAGAATATCAGGTCTTAACTGGAGTCACCTCAAATAGCTCTTACTCCACCCAGTAGTGCAACTATAATGTAGCAGTGTGCTGTACCAACATGTGAGGGGCTTAGAGCTATTTGTGTTTTCAATTATATGTTGAGTATGTTATTTGTGATATAGATGCTATATATGTTATGTTACATGTATGATATATGTTACATGTCTTGTGTTTTATACATCCAGTCAGACTCCTGGTCATTCTTTACAATTACAGAATGATTTTTTACTTGCAGCACTTTGCACTGTGTTGAGAGAGAGGTTTGTCTTGACTAGCTGTAAACAATAGTGCTTCTGTTTCATCTACATCACTTACTGCAAGTCTGAGCTTCCCTTGGGGAACACTGTCACACAAATATTATTTGGGCTTAGTGCATAAATCCTTGTGAATGTCATTTGTAAGGTACAAGCTGCAGGTAGTGTAGCATAATACAACGAGGCATTTCAAGTCATATTGGTATTTGGCCACTTCTTTTAATAATTGTTGGTTGGGTGTACAGAAGCTATTAAACACAATACAGTCAGATTTTCTTTTCTGTGATGACAAAAGGCCATAAAATGCTCATGTTTAGCAATTCTTTATCTTGACTTTGGTATGGCTTAGGGCAAAGAAGCCCAGCAATATTTGGAACAAAAGCAGAAGGACTCAACCTGGTGTTGTCACTACCATGTGAAATACCTTCACCGTGCCCTGATTAAATGCAAGCAGCAAGATACTTGAAAACATCTATCTAAAACAGTCACAGAGAGGTTCAGAAATGCTGCTGTGTTGAAGTGCACATTTTATTTTCAAAATCAACAGGTATTTGTACTCTTATATAAGAAAACAAGTCCATGGCAACAGCTTATACAAGTGTTCATTTTTAGGAGCACATTTCATAGAACAGGTCTAAACCAATTTTCAGCTAATAAGAACTTCTGCTGTGAAACAGGTTTCTTGAGTTTTATATATACTCTGGATTTTTCTCAGAAAAAAAAAAATAACAAAACACCTCTCCTAAAACCAACGTACAATTGCTCAGAACAGCAAAACATTTCAGATGGGTTAAGAGCCTCCTTCTCAGTTCCAAGTTTGTTTTTCACTGCTGATTTGGATTAACGTCACTAATTTCAAAATGTGAAGCATCTTAGAGGATTTTGTTGGCTATTTCTTCCTCAAAGGAAAAGAAGGCTACAAAAACCTTCAAACTTGAACAAGAAATTGATAATCTTCGAGAGATTCCTTTCTTTCTCTCTCTTTTTTTTTCAGTACAGTCTACACAGTGAAGATTCAGCATCTCTGAAGATTGGCTTCATGAACTCAACTACTCATAGTGTTAAGAGTAAGTTAAGCAGGTGCTAAGTCCTCAGATAAAGAAACGTATTGCTTTAATACAACTACTTTGGTCCTCTCAAGCATGATTGATTGTGAAGAGGGCATTTTAGCAAAGTCTTCCTGAGTCAGAGATTTGAATGTCCTCTTTATTTGACTCTGTACTTCACCCAAACCTTCAGAATTGTTGCAGTAGACCAAAATTATTTAAAATAAATAAATAAATAACAGAGAAATGGGTGTTTAAAAAGCTAAACCATTTTGAAAGGTATTATGAACCTGAAGCTTGGCTGCTGCAGCATGAAGTTTCTAGAACTGGCAAGTTCTATATAATTCTTATTTATTTTCTGAGAGTTCATGTTATTGCCAGGTTGCTTCTTCAGGCTTTTCCTCAGTTACTATGAGAACAGCAGCTTCTTTCTAGGCAAAAACAGATCTTCAAAAACATCATTACATTCCACAGTTTGATGCTCAAAGAAAAAACCAATAACCTGATATTGTAAATCATTTGATAAGAGTCAACAAGTGATTCAGCCTGGTCTCTATATAGATTTTTCTTCATGAAGGTCTTGAGGAACCTATGTTGTGGGACAAGAATCTCTCATTAACACATGTTGAAAATCACAAAAAAACCCACAAAATTAATGCTCTATTCCTGTCTTTTCAACTCCAGAACATCTTCAGAAGGCAGCCTGTAAGGACACACTGATTTCATTTCCTCAACTGGCCGTTGAGGAAAGCTAGATGGAAAGCCTCATTTCTAGCTGTTCAGCAATGAGCAGAGTGAATTTTATCCAGACTGGAACATCTGTTTTGCATTCATTACCCTGGTCATCCAAGGGCAAGGATGAGTGCAGACTTCAGTGTGGATGTAGAAACTGACTTCATAGATGCAGGATGAAGGACAGAGTGCATCAAATTACATTTG